>CAWUFW010008386.1:0-600000 GCA_963921515.1 Calotriton arnoldi | reverse complement strand
AGGAGCAAGCCTTTTGCTCCTTGGTTCAAAGAAACTCTGGTTGTGAAAAAAAAGCGCTGCAACTGCAAGGTGCTTGAGCGCACCTGGAGAAACTCTTATGACACTGGGGCAAAGTCACTCTATATGAATGCACTTAAAGTATACCACAAACTGATAAGAAAACCTAGAGCAGAGTTCTTCTCCAATAAAACTTAAAATAGCAAGAACCCTGCCAAATAAATGTTTTCCTTTGTCTATAGTTTAACTAAATCAGTTACTGCTCAGCCTGTGGAGGTATCCAATGACCAGTGCAATCAAATTGCAGATTTCTTTGACAAAAATATGAATGTTATTTATGTCCAGTTTCAGCCTATAGCGACAGTTGATGCTAAGGTTGGCCCTGAACATTCAGAGGAAGTTCCAATGTCCCCAGTGCCTAATGAACTGCCTCTTCTGGATCTGCCCTCTTTCTCTGCTTTATGCACTGTGGTGAAATCTGACTCTCCTGATGAGCCCCTCAGTCCTGATATAATTCTAAAACTGTATGAGGCTGTTTTTTCTCATTTTTTAGAGATTGCTAATCTTTCCCTGTCCTAGGCCATTGTTCCTCGGACCTGGAACCAGGCAAAAGTGATTCCCCTCCTAAAAAGCCATCTCTTGATCCTACTTGCCCTGGCAACTATCGCCCCATTTCTTTACTCATGTTTCATGCTAACATGGTGGAAAAACATGTCAATAAACTCTTAGTTGAGTTCTTAGAAACCAATCACACTGTGGACATCTCCCAAAATGGTTTCAGATTGCACCATAACTCAGAATCAGCCCTCTCGGCAGTGATTGAGTCACTGCACAGAGTGGTGGATGAAGGCAGCTCTGCAGCCCTTATTCTTTTAGATGTAGGTGCCTCCTTTGACTCCTTCTCTCATAAGGTGCTGTTCCAGCGCCTTTGCGATATCGTCATTTGTGGTAAGGGCCTGTCTTAGTTCACCTCCTTCCTCAGCTACCGTTCTTTCCAGGCTTTTCCCCTCCCTTCTCTTCGTATTCACAACCCTTGGAGCACGGAGTCCCTCAGGGGTCCTTGTTAAGCCCCACTCTATTCAATATATAACTTGGTGAAGCACTTTGGGGTCTCCATTGTCTCATATGCAGATGATACCCAACTTATCTTCTTCTCTGCTGACTCCTCGAAAGACATCGCTAATTTTCAGAGCTGTATGCTGGCAGAGGCCGGATGGATGGCAGACACTTGTTTAAAACTGAACTTCAGCAAAATGGAGATCTTGCTGTTCGGTAACCACACTCAATCGTGGGAAGATCCTTGGTGGCTGGCAGTCTGGGGCTCCCTCCTTCACTGAAAACATTTATGAAAAACCTGGGCATTTGGTAGGATGGACCCCTCAGATTTGAGATGCAAGTAACTACTCTGGCCAGTACCTGTCTTAGCCTTTTGAGAGGATTGAAAACCTATTATTCAGCCGTGGCTGCTGCAGGTAAGAGCGGTGGGGTGAGATGAGGGGGATTTCGAGAGACGACCACAAGGGAAAATTAAATAAATAATTAATTTTCCCTTGTGGTCGTCTCTCGAAATCCCCCCTCACCTGGCCCTACCGCCTTACCGCTCTTACCTGCAGCGGCCGCGGCTGCTATTATTGGCTTCTTTCAACCTCACAGTCATCAGATAATTATTCAGTCTCTCATTTTATCTCATCTGGACTACTGTAACACTCTGGGGCATATTCTCAAGGAGCTATCGCCGAATTATCGGCACTTTATCGCAGCCAAAGTCGCGATAAATTTATCGCCCCATTCACAAGCTGGTGCTAACAGCCGATACCACTAGTTTACTTGCGAAAGCATCCGCAAAAAACATCGCCACAGATGACCCCGGAAACTATCGCTAATGAGATGCAGAGTAGGCGTTCCCGAGCAAAAATACATGACAACACCAAACCTCAACATTCTCAACGACCAGCCACATCTGCGATAAGACCACAAAACAGGCGATAAGGTGCGTTAGCAGCAGGAAATTAACACCTGCTTTGACCTGGTGTAAAGTCGGACGACAACCTGCACCATCAAAGGGAGCCCAGCCCAGAGCCACACATGAAGAACAACAGATGCCATGGAGCCACCCACCATGCATCCCGGAGCCCCGCGAGGGCAACAACACCCACCGCCACCACCCCCAGGACCGCCCCCCCGGACCACCCCCCCGGACCACCACAGAGGCAGCGCAGACAAAGACAGCGGACCTTCAGGAAATGCACCAGCCTCACAGACCTTACACCAGACAATGTCAATGCCCACTACAGGCTCAAAAGGACAACCATCCTCCGCATCCTGAACATCATTGCCCACAGGCTGACGGTACCAACACAGCGGACAACCAACATCCCTCCGCAGACAAAGCTGCTGGCTGTGCTGCACCTGTTGGCCTCTGGTACCTCCCAACCAACAACCGCCAGAGTCGGAGGAGTCTCACAGCCAGCCCCATCCAAGTTCCTCACACCTGTCCTGGATGCCATCATCAGCTAGGTACCCCAGTACCTATACGCCCCCCACAATGCGCAGGAACAGCTGGAGACCGAGCAAGGACTATACGCCATAGCTGGATGCCAGCACGTGTTGGGGCAATCGACTGCACACATGTCCTACTTGTGCCCCCTGCCAACACTGCACACAATTACCGCAACAGAAAGCACACACATTCCATCAACGTGCAGGGAATAGTGGATCACAGGGGACTCTTCACCAATGTCGTAGCCAACTACCCAGGCAGTGTGCATGACCCCTTCATCTTCCAACAGTCCAACATCAACCAGCGCTTCCATGATGGCACCTATGGGAATGCATTGCTCGTTGGCAAGTACCAAATGAACATCCCACACACCTCAACTCTACAATCATGCAACTCACAACTCTGGCACTGCACACGTCAGAAAATCACATACAACATTCCAAACAACATGCCCACCCACCAGACACGACAGCACAACTTACTGTGGCAACCTTGGTTAGCCATGTACATGAGCCATCAACAGCATGGCACCTCAGCCACACAATAGCGGAATGTGGGGAGAGGTGGGAACCAGGCATGTGCGAAGGAGGCAAGTGACCCATGAATGAGAATGTACACAATGCCAAGTGTGGCGGAGATGTGCTGGACAGACTGCAGTATGCAGACTACAGACATATCCATGTCTACATGCACTGCTGGTGTTAGGAGTGTAGTGGACAGTGGACGCAACCATGTCACCCCAGCCAGTGGGGAAGATCGCGGAAATGTAGCTTGTGACGTCCCCCCTGTAAGCGTGTGCGGAGTGGGCTGGCCCGGCGAACGCCAGTCCAGCGTGGGGGTGTGGATGATTATCCCGTGGCTCTGGGTGTGGTTCAGTACTGGAAACGTGCAAAGGCATGTGTCTCTGTCGCAGTGTGGGTCTCCGTTGGGGAGTGTAGGTGGTCCCTTATGGGACTTAGACACCCACATATGTGATCTAGTTCGGCTTCCATGAGGTAGTACCCCACCCGCACATGTTAAGCCACCCCCTTCTGGCAGTCTGACACCTGGCCTTGGAATGCGATGTGTGCTTGGGTGGGCTGCTGGGAGCCAGCCGGGGTGGTGGGTGCGTCCAGCTGTGTTGTCTGTGCAGGGGGTGGGGTATCCTCTATGCAGGGGTGCTGCTCTGCTCCTGGAGGTCGATTGCCTAAGATGTCCATGGACTGTTGTAGGGCGTCGGTGTCTGAAGTGTGGAGGTCCTCTTCAGCATCACTGTAGAGTTGTCTGGTCTGCTCTGCTGGAGGTGTTGTCTAGCCCCTCTGCAATGTGAAGGGGAGATGCTTGTTGACATTGTGTTGGCATGTATGTTGACGCATTGTTCAAGTTTACATACAGACTGCATGACAATGTACATTGTGACTGTTTGGGAGGGGCCGACTATTTGATGCGGGACAGTGGACATTTGGACTACATGACGTAGGTGAGGTTGTACACGTACGTTTGCATCTCACAGTTTCCTGCTATGTCAGATGTGATTGGCCATTTTCGACGCACAGGCGGACCCAGTTGTGCCCTCTGTTCTGCAGTGTAAGTGTTGCACTGTGTACCACATTGTCGTCCATGTGGATGTGCTGTCATTGCTATGTGTGTGTGCTGCATTGTGTGAGAGTCGCACCTGCAGCTGTGATTTTGCTGCCCCTTATCCCTTGGAGGCGGTGTGCCTTCGGCTTTTGTGCTTTTAAGGTGCTGTGATGTTGGCGACTTGGGTCATTTGTGCTCTTGGTCGGTTTTTGTACTCTTGTGCATTGTTTGTCCGCAGATGTATTGTTGACGTCAGTGGTTGTTTGTGCACCTGGATGTGTCAGAATGTGACCGGCTCCTTTCCAGATGTGGTCCACACTCAGCCACCTCAGTCTCGTGGCGTGCACAATGTCATGGTGATTGTTCTCCAGCCATGCTGCTCGTCATGTGGTGTCACTTGCATTGTCAGTGTGGCTCTCACATACGCATCTTTGCTGTGTTTCGCACGGGTTCATGTGTGTGTTGTGGAATTGGTGATGTGTGGGGTGGGACCCCTTTGGGCACATGGTGGACGGGGGCCTACTTGATGTTTGTATGTGTGCTACTGTGTGCCACGGGGATCAGGGACATGACCCAGGGTCATTGTGAGTGTGCGGTGTGCTACACGTCGTTGTGCATGTGTGCCATTGTGCCCGTCCCCCCCCGGTCCCCACAGTCCCTGTTCGTTACTCACCCTGTTGATGTTGTGTCAGGTCATGTCGAGCAGTGTCCGGACTCCCGACTCCTTGCACCGTCTCCACACTGATGACTATGGCCACCATTTGCTGCAGCTCCTCCTGTGGCGCAGGACTCCCACCTCCATTTGCCGTTGCTGCCTTCCTGTTGGCAGCGGGTTTCTGCTTGGTTTGGCTTTTCACATCGTGCCAGCGCATCTTAGCCTCCTCGACACTCTGGCTGCATTCACGATGGAATGCCATTTTTCCGTCTGTGTTGCCAATGACACGGTGGAGGTGACGGACAGTTGTTGTTAGTGCTCTGTCACCTCCGTGACGACGATCAGGTTGTCATGCGGACTGTACCCCGTCTTCCTCTTCTTCTTCTCCTTGGCCTTCCCAGGCCCCGAGGTTCCTTGCTGGTGGTCTGTGGGGCTTGTGGGGTTCGCGTTGACCTGGGCACTCGTTCCGGGTGCATCCATGTTGCTACGCAGTTTATTTTGTTTATGGTGTGTTTTTCTTGTTCAGCTTTTATAGTGCATTTTCCCGCATGACGTGTGAGGATTGCAGGCCTGTCGCTGGTTATCGCTGATTTTTGTATCGGGTTTGGCCTCATCGCAACTTTATTCACGTTCGTGTTTCGCATTTTTGTGGCATCGCGTTAATTTTAACGCGGTCATTTGACGCGTTATCGTGGGACTATCGCATGGTGCCGCCAGGTTGGGAATACTACGTTAACACAGCGTTGTTTTCCAGCGATAGACTGTGATATGCAAAGTTGCGTTAAGCTAAACTTGCGGTGGTTATCACACGTTCTTGAGAATATGCCCCTCTGTGTCTAGGCAGTAAGAAATCCATCTTAAAGAGGCTACAGTCGGTCCAATACATGGCAGCCAGATTGCTATTTTCCCTCCTTAAGTTGTGTCCTGCTTCGGGGCTTCTTCACAGGCTTCGTTAGCTTGAGAGACGCATTCAATTTAAAGCCCTTAGTGCGGCATATAAGAACATGAATACATTAGGTGCACCCATCCTGTCTGACCTAATGCACTCCTATCTTCCAAAGAGAGACCTTCGCTCTGCTGAGCTCAACCTGGCGATCATTGCACGGTTCCAGAGGAAAAAAGCTGGTGGCCGCTCTATTTTGAATTTTAGCTCTGGCCCTTTGGAACAGTCTGCCGATCGAGTCAAGCATTATTCAGTGCCATCCTGAATTCAAGAAAAATCTCGAAATCCGTCTCTTTACCTATTAGAGGTTCTGTATCTCTCTCCTCTTTCTCTCCTGGTTGGCTTTTACTTGCTTCCGTGGGTAGGACTGGGAAGCCCAGTTGCTGGGGAAGCTATGCGCTATAAAAAAAAAAATTAACATAACATATTACAAAGTCTGATTCCAGATAACAGAGCACAGCACAAAGAAAATTCAAACTGGTGATCAAACAACCAGTAAGGTATTTAATACATAAAATTTAAGGACAAATTCCAAAGTCTTGACACGTTGATGATGAAAAATATAACAATGCGTAGATGTTGAAATAGCACAGCCAACACGTGTTTCGTCGTCAAGCGACTTTTTCAAGGCTTAAAATGGTACTCATAAGTTTCAGTAATATTAGAACCAATCCAATTTATTTAAAGTCAGCAGTCAGAGTAAGTATACAAATTTCATGAAAAGTCCAGACGGCAACAAGAGACCAGATAGTCATTCAAAAACAACGTAATTCAGGTATGAGAGAAACGTCTTGATAAACGTTTCCCAACACATAGTATCAAGATTCAGACGTTCATGCGAGCATCAATCCGACCCCGTCCAGGTCAGATTACAGCATCCACTATTTCGCAGTGTCGGTGGCCGACTATCTGGTCTCTTGTTGCCGTCTGGACTTTTCATGAAATTTGTATACTTACTCTGACTGCTGACTTTAAATAAATTGGATTGGTTCTAATATTACTGAAACTTATGAGTACCATTTTAAGCCTTGAAAAAGTCGCTTGACGACGAAACACGTGTTGGCTGTGCTATTTCAACATCTACGCATTGTTATATTTTTCATCATCAACGTGTCAAGACTTTGGAATTTGTCCTTAAATTTTATGTATTAAATACCTTACTGGTTGTTTGATCACCAGTTTGAATTTTCTTTGTGCTGTGCTCTGTTATCTGGAATCATATTGTGTGATATGTTTGGAGGAATTGTTATTTCTTCCCATATTGAGTAGCATTGTGGATGGCACAGTGCTTAACATTGAGCACGCAATTGGACTTTTTCTGTGCCCTACTTATGCAAACTATGCGGAGGTGCTGACTGTTGCTTAACCAAAACCACTGCCATCATTTTTGCTTAATATATTACAAAGTCTGGTAAGCACACACTTTTATAACCATTTAATTGCTGGCTGGAAAATCACAAAGTGAAGCAATTGCTATTTTTACCAATAGATGTAAGAAAACCCTTAGAAGATGTGTTTTGTGTATACTTACATGAGTATCCCAATGTTTAATTTAAAAAAAATCAATTTTCATTAACCATTACTGTTAGAAATGGGGGTCTCTAGTTGGCAGAGGTAGGTACCTTTGTCCAAATAGGGACCCTTGCTTCTAGTCAGGGTAAGGGGGGATACACTTCTAAGATAACCCCTGCTCACCTCCTTGGTAGCTTGGCACAAGCAGACAGACTTATCTCAGAGGCAGTGTGTAAAGCATTTGTGAACACATACAGTAATACAGTGAAAACACTACAAATGGACACCACACCAGTTTAGAAACATGACCAAACGACAAAAATCCACAATACAGTTATCAAGATATCCTCAAAAATAGGTTATTCACTCAAAGTTTCTAGCAACAAATAACTCCAACTGGAGTTATTACGACGTCGTAACAGATAAAAATCCCAAAGTACGGTGCCTACCGTGAGGTGCGCGGCATCGGGCCCGGAGTCAAGCAGACCCACAAAGAACAGTACCTTGGTGTTGATGAAAGCAAAGACGGTGCACGGCGTCGGGAGGTGATGCTTCGTTGGTGCCGTGCGGCGTTGGTGCCTTACGATCCCAGGGGAGGTGAAGCCTCGGTTCCATACTGCGTTGCAGGGGAGGTGAGACGTTGGTTCCTTACTGTGTCGGGGAAGTGACATCACGATGGTGGCGACGGTGCGATGTCAATGGATTCAGGAGTCACCGACGTCGAGGATCGGCTCCGCGTTGATGAAGCACCGGCATCGGTGAAATCGGGACTGCGGTGCGAGTCAGGACGTTGCGTTGTGGATGTCACGAGCGGTGTCCTCGGCTCCGGTGCAGGCAGCGGCCTCGATGATGGCTTCGGAATCGATGCGGCACGGCGTCAGCAGGCGTCGGGCCTATGGTGCGATTCGGGGTGATGCACCGTGCTCTTCACGAGCGGTGCCCACGGCTTCGGTGCAGGTTACGGCATCGCTCGCCGGCGTCGGTGTTGCAATTTCCTTCTGTGGCAGCTGAAACAGCAGTTCCAGATGCAGAGAGACAGAAGAAATGAAGTCTTTGTGTCCCTGAGACTTCAGAAAAGGAGGCAAGCTCAGTTTCAAGCCCTTGGAGATCTTTTCTTCAAGCAGGTGACAAAGCAAACAGCAAAGTCCTTTTCTCCTTTCTTTGGCAGGAAGTAGCCACTGCAGGCCAACCCCAGAGAGCAAACAACACCGGGGCAGTATTCCTCCTCAGCTTCTCCGGCTCTTCTCCTTGGCAAAGGTTCCTCTTGATTTCCCAGAAGTGATCTAAAGTTCTGGGGTCTGGGCCCCAATAGTTATACCACAAAATCCTTTGTTCTCTGAAGGCAGAGAGTGTCTGTACCCAGCCAAAACCAGTTCTGTCCTCACTGGTGCAGCTTCCTGGCAGGAGGTGGAGACAGCATTGTAGAAGGTAGGCCAGGCCCATGCAGGTGAAAGGATATCTCCTCCCCCTACACTAAATGCAGCCCAGGTCTATTCAGCCCAGCCCTGACTCATCAGACTTCTGGAGCCACTGCCCCTCTCCAGCCCCTGTCATCCAAAAGCCAGACATGCAATACACAAACCTAGAAGAGGCACACTGGATGGTTAGGCAAGAAAATACCTACTTTCTAAAAGTGTTATTTTCAAACACAGAATGTAAAAATCACCCTCACTAAAAGATGCATCTTAACATTCTGAGTTCAGGCATACTAAACCTTATTTTACTACCTTGTTCCCAGGACCAGTTATGTTTATAAGATGTTATAAACAAACTCCCCATTCTGTCCTATGGGAACAGGTAGCCTTGCAATAGTGAAAACAAAATTGGCAGTATTTCACTATCAGGACATGCCACACACATCAGGGCATGTCCTTCCTTTCACATATAATGCACCCTGCCCACAGGGGTACCTTGGGACTACCTTAGGGGTGACTAATATGTAGAAAACTGAAGGTTTAGGGACTGGCAAGTGTGTGCCCTTGCCAAGTCGACATGGCAGTCCCAGACTGCACACAGGCTCTGCAATGGCAGGTCAGAGTTACATTTTACAGGCTGCTTCTGTGGGTGGCACAATCAGTGCTGCAGCCCACTAGCAGCATTTGATTTACAGACCCTGCGGACACACAGTGCACTGTACTAGGGTCTGACAAGTAAATCAAATATGCCAATTATGGACTCACTAATCCATAACAACAATTTACAAAGGGAGCACTTGCACTTTGGCACTGAACAGCAGTGGCAAAGTGCCCAAAGCATCTAGACCAGCAAAACTGAGTCCAACACACAGCAAAAATACTGGAGGCAAAGCAAAAAAAGTTAGGGGAGACCCATGCCAATGGTGCCAGATCTAACAATTACCTTAATGGGAGACAGCCACCTAGTGTGCCTTTGATATATTCTCCAAAATATGAAATGTGATGTTTTGCCTTGTATGATATGATAATTTTATTCCATTCTACATTCCCAGTGATTATGTGCATGCTTAACTAATATATTGCTGGAATACCAACAGCTGCAAAGCATCTGTTTTCAATGGTAGTGGACACATAACCTAAATTATGTTAGAGGAATTTTTGCTTGAAGTATAACAATAATATGTACTTTGCATAGAATGTTACTTCTTTGGATCAGAAATGTAGACTAATTAAATATATGGTTTTTGGAACTGTTACATTTACATATTACTAGAATTTACATGAAAATCCCAATAATAACTTGTAATAGGCAATTATTGGTGTTAAATGGCTGTAACGTATTTGGCAAAGTAGGTGATATATTTATGATTGGAAAATAGGCACAGCTATTTTCTTCATGGGGAATTAGGAGTGCTAATTGATGCTATCGTATTTCAGGGCACTTGGACTTTTTATAATATGGGGTCCTATGGTTTTAAAGAGACATTTAATATTAGTGAGACCTACCTAATTGTATTTTTTGTTAGGGAAATGGGCATAGCTACGTGAGGAATGAAGGATATTAAATTGTTGTTTAAAATACTTGCGGATGTATTTTCATGATTCATGTTACAGGAACTGTAATTAGCTACTTTACAAATGAAGATTATTGTTTAAAGGGCTGCTGAATACATTTACCACTATCTTCTAATGTTTCCTTTTGGGAAAATGGGAATGGCTGTTTTTTACATAGGAGACTATGGGTGATAAATGTCCGTTACATATCCCAGTCACAAAGTTTTACTTATTCTTCCTGGTATAGTGGGCATAGCGAATTACAATGGGTGTTACATGGGTGTTTCATATGCCTGGCACAGTTTGTCAAGATTCTGGGAAAAAAGGGGTAGTTATCTATTTTATGCATGGAGTGTTATGGGCTTCAAAAGGTGGTTGAATACATTTCCTACCATGTTTTAATGTTTCTTGTTAGGAAAATGGGAATAGCTAATATTTACATGAGGGGATATTTGAAGTAAAAGGCTGTTACATAGACCTGCCACTTTATTTTCAAGATTCCTGTAAAGAAATGATAAGTATGGCAGATTATTTTTGTTCTAGTTGATTAAATAATTATTTTTATTTTCAAATGTTTTAAAGAAAATTACAGATATATTTCATTGTTATCTAGTAAAGTAGTTTAACTTGCTTATTTTTCTATAATTACTCTTTAATTAAATGTATTTAGTGATAATTATATATAATTTCACATCATTTACAAATTATATTATTTGACATGCTACATTTCAAGTAGTTGATAACTTTCATAGGTAATTTTGCAGTTGATATTTTAATCATTTGCTTTTAATCTATGTGAATTCTATATATTGTTTATAGATATTTTGACCTCAATGTTGTTTTAGGTCGATATCTTTGTAGTCGATATTTAAAGTCAGTGGCGGTTCCACCATGGGAGCAGAGGAGCAACCCCTCCACACACACACTGCTGTAGAAAGCTGGAAAAATAAAATGGTAATAAAAGGCTTTTATTAACATTTTATTTTTCCAGCTTTTTGCTAAACAGAGAGGGCAAGGGGGGCCAGTGCGCCATTGCTGCTGATTGGCAGCAATAATTAGTGGCCCCTTCAGAGTGAATTGCACCTGTCGGTTTGGCCGGATACCTTTCTAGGCCAAACCGACATGCGCAATTCTAACTGTCCAACCCAGCTGTCTTAGATAGCTGGGTCGGAGAGCAGGCACAGGCCTTCAGTGCTCTTCTGGGCACTGAGGCAGCCTGCTTCAGCCAATCCAGATGCTTCTCTCATTCAGCATGAGAGCAGTGTCTGGATTGGATAAGGAGCTGCGGGACCTCACGCACGAGGATTCTGGAGTTCGGACCGGAGAACACCGAGGACATGCTGCAGGCTAAGAAGGTAAGTGTAGGAAAGAGCCCCTTTTTGCATGGTTGACCCCACTTTTTGCCTGATGATTGATGCTTCTTGACTAAGTGTGCCCTAGGTTCCTGCTAATCAGGTACCCAGGGCCTGTGTTCTTTCCCCAAAACTGTACCTTTGCTCCCACATTGTCACTTCTCTGGCCTACATATAAGTCCCTTGTAAAAGGTGCTAGGGGCTCCAAGGACCTTGTAGCCAGAGAAAGTCTCTGAGGCTGAAGCATATATTTTGCCAACCTCAGAGACTCCTCCCCTAACCCATACACACTACCAGTGCAGTCTGTGTGCCGGGAGGACCCTAAAACTACAATTCGGTATGGCACACATCCCTTTGTGCCATGCCCACCAAAACACTGCCTCTGGCATAGGTCAGTCACCCCTCTAGCAGGCCTTACATCCCTAAGGCAGGGTGAGGGAACAGTGGCATGAGCCCTGGGCCCCTACAGTACCTGTGCCATTCACAGGTATTGGAAGTGCAGTGAAGCCATTTTAGACCTTGGGCTGGGAGTTTGGCACCCCGAACTCCACAGCTCCATGATGGCTTTACTGAAGACTGAGAAGTTTGGTATCAAACATCTCAGCCCATTAAACCCACCCTGAAGCAAGTGTTGGATTTAATATAAAATGCACTCAGAGGGTATCTTAGAGATGCCCTCTGAAAAATAACCTTACTCTAGTGTCCTGGCTGGGTGGCTTCTTGCCAGATGCCACCCCCAGACATGTTTCTGGACGCCGGGGTCGAGAGCCTCCTGCTCTCGGGGTCCTCAAACAAAGCACATCCTGGGCAGAGGTGCCAAGCCTCCTCCCCCAGGATGGGCAGGGTCCACGAAGGGAAAGCTTTAAAGGCTTGCTGCCTTTGTTAGCTGACCCTGCCTTTTGCTGCTCCCAGCAACTGGCCCCCACTGGTTATAACCCCCAGTTTGGGAGGGAGAATCAGTGGGAAAACCAAGATAGGAGGAGAGGTGTGCCCAACTTTGCCAACTCCACCCCTCAGGTGAAGGAGGCGAAGCACAACTCTCAGTCCCTGTCATCTTGAAGATGGGGGACCCAGCCAACGAGAGATAGGTGTATGCCCTCCTCCCACTGGAGGCTGGCATAATAGGGGGTGTACCCACCCCAAGGAAGGGATCCCTCTGTCCCGACCTGTACCTACCAAAAACGCCCCTAAATTTAGTATTTAGGGGTGACCCCAAACCTTGGCTCCTCAGACAAGCAAAAAGAAGAAGAAGAAGGACCAAAGAGCCGTGCTGAAGGAAGAAGAGGAGGACATCAACTGCCTTGGCCCCAGCGCTACCGGCTGTCTCGACCTCAACCTGCTCCAGCGGAATCCCGGTGTGTCCAGCAGTCCCCCAGAACCCGGAGGACCTGCCCTGCCTTCCCTGCAAAGACTCTGTCTCCTGTGAGCACCGGACTTGCTCAAGAACAGACTCTGGCACCGGCCGAATCCGCGATTCTGCACCACTCTGCACCGGACACCCACGACCCGAGTTTGATTGGCCCAACACCATGAGGAGGTCCCCCTAGTGAACTTGAACTGGGATATGATAATCTCTGACCTACCTCAAGCCTCCCGAAGATGCCTGCAGCCTCTACCTGGAGGATCCCCCCGACTGCAGCTGGAGCTGCTAAGGAAACCTAATGCCTAAAGACACCCCTTCACCTGATGCCGCACGGCCTTGGGTGGCCCAACCGATGGTGTCCAGGCATCCCCCTCCATCACAACGTACCTCTCTAACCCGTGGTCGCCTCCAGGAATCCTCCCTGTCCGAACCTGCAGTCTTAATTCTGACCGGAGATCTCCCATTGAAAACAACAGGGCACCCAACACCAAATCAGCACCCGGCTGCCCCTCAGCCACTGTGGTTGCACCTTGTGTGCTAACTCAAATCCCCCTTTGCCCTGAGCTTAACCCTAGGAGCTTTGCTCTCTCAACCCCGTGGCTTGCCCGAGAGCAGCCACCAACCTACAGCCCCATAGGCTAACATTGGGCCCCAGCACTCTGCACCCGGCCACCCTAATGCTGCTGAGGGTGCTCTTTGAGTGCATCCTTGACCCGGGGGAACCCTTGTTTTAACCCCAGAAACTCAACCCTCAAGACCAATTGCTTACCTGCAAACCAATAATCTCATTTTTCTCCATAGGATTGCATTGACTGTTTTTCCTCTGAAAAAGTTCTAAGTGTTAAGTTGTGTTTGTATGGAAAGCAAAGCAACTGTGTTTTATTGCAAAATTATTTTACTTACCTTTGTCTAGGAAATGTCCCAATGTGATATTAAGGCATTCCACACTGAGTAGAAGAAGTAATCTGAAAAGTAATCACAAAGTAATCACAAATATCTAATGTCTTTAAATGTTTTACAAACCTGTAACACAGTCAATTTCATCCAGCATGCATATTCTTATCAACCTGTTTTGAAAAGCACCATTTTACTTACCTGTACTAAGTCCTGCTTGGTTCTAAAAATAAAATATAACTAAAGAAATATTTTTTATACAAACAATTGTCTGATTTCAGTCTTTGAGCGTGTGACATCATTTCATGCCTGACGTTGTACAATAATGGCTTAACACTACCTTCTGATAAAGCCTTACTGCTCGCCCACACTACCACAAATAGAGAGTAAGGTATTATCTACTTTTACATCTGTAAGCCTTTGGGGATCCACTGTACTCTGTGTACACTATACTTTACTTTGGTATAGTATATACAGAGCCAGGTTCCTACTGTAAGTGAAACTTTATTTTTTCATTTTTAAATGTAAATGTTTGTTTGTGTGTTTCTAAATTTTATTTATGTCAATCCACCATTTTTTTGGGTCACGAAAAATCCACTGTTTAGAACTACAACCCCCTAAATGGTAGCATTTGCAGTGCATGAGCATGTAGTGTAGCACCGAATATATATATACGTGTGCAGCCACTCATTACTTATATTCTTTACAAATGCAATGTTGCTAATAATAGTATCTGTTGAGTACATGGGTGTGGTTTACAGGCTACGTAGACTTTAACTGGTGGCAAAAAAAGCAACCCTTATATATTAGGTCTGTCCAGTGGCACTAGGAGGCTTAACCATTGGGGCATTGAGAGGCAATCAGAAACAGTTATATGTGTCTAATAAGGAGCGATAAAAGCCATGCCCAGTGAAGCTGTGTGGAAGTGACTTCTGGAATATATTCAGAAGTGAGAGGATAACCTGACAAAACGATCACTTCATACAATCTACTGAAGCAATATAGAGAGATTTATTTTATTTTTATTTATTTCGAGACTTATAAAGCACTTGGCTATCCAAGCATGGGTTTCCCAGCGCTGACAGGAGGTTTAAAGATGACCCAGTAAATCAAGAAATCAGATACGTTTTTAATTGCTTCTTAAATCTGAGCAGATTGCTATTGGCTCTTAGGTAGAGCGGAAGAGAGTTCCAGAGCCTGGGTGCCAGATAGGCGAAGGAACGCCCACCACCTCTCGCCCTATTTATTTTTGGTACTGTTAGAAGAAATTGTTTATTTGATCGTAGGTTCCATACTTTATAGTGAGGAATAATGAATTGCTTTAGAATATGTGGTCTCTGAGCATGCTTTGCTTTATGAACCATACAGAGAGTCTTAAACTCAGTTCTCTTCCTCACTGGCAGCCAATGAAGGCTCGCCAGTGCCGGTTTTAGTGATATTTAACAGGACTCTAGCTGCAGCATTCTGTATGATCTGGTATTTTTTGGTGACATACATACAACTCCGTAGATAAAGGGAGTTGCCGTAGTCTAAACGTGATAGAATGAGTCCTGGAATCACTATCCTGCGCGGGTCAATGGGAAGCCATTGGATTGTTTTCCTGAGGGATCTCGGGAGACCAAAGCATGAGCCCGCCACTTTCTTGGCCTTAGCCACCATGGTGAGGTTCTTCTCAAGAAGTACTACCAGGCTCTTTACTTCCTCTGTTGGAAGGGGTGATTGCCCAGACAGGAGGGCCAGGAAAGGTTGCCCCAAGGAGAGGGATTATTTCCAACCAGCAAAACCTCTGTTTTGTCGCCATTTAGTTTGAGGTGACTATTTTACATCCATGCTTCATGCATTCCATCATTTTGGCCTCAGTTTGCTTATTGTTAGAGGCTAGGGAGACGACAACTTGCATGCGGTCTACATATGAGTCCATTGTAAAATCTGCTGAGCAAAAAATATCCACTAAAGGACGCATGTATACATTAAAGAGTGTAGAGCTCAAAGATGAGCCCTGAGGCATCCGCCTTTAGGCTGATGTACTTCTGATAGGCAAAGCCCCTCGTTAACTTGGAAACTTCTGTTTTCTAAAAAGGAAGTCAACCAGCTCAATGCTTTGTCCTTAATTCCCAGTGCCTCTAGCCTTTTTTGCAAGATCAGATGGGAGACAGTGTCTAAAGCCACGCTCAAATCCAGAAGGATGAGCGCATCTCAAGCCCCTTGATCTATTAAGAGCAGTCTCGGTGCCGTGTCCTGGTCTGAATCCTGTTTCAGTTGGGTGTAGTAGCTTATTAGCTTCCAGGAAATTGGTCAGCTGACTATTGACTCCCTCTTCTGAGATGAGAAGCATGGATGTTTAGAGTGAGTCAGATTTTGGATACAAGGCAATTTTCTATTGCTTTTCTAAGTTGTAGATGATTGCTGTTCATCAGTTTGTTGTGAAGTACCAAGAAATTACATACCTGCAAACCATGAGTGTTCCTTTGAAAGTGTGAATGATTAGGACAGTACCTTTCGTGATCTGGTGTTCTACTTTGGGTTTAGGTCTAAGACAGGACACTAGAAAATTGGTCCCTGCTCTTTACTTGCTTTTCTGTCAATGTATAGTGCTTGCAATGGGATTCTCCTTGACTTTGAGAGCAGGAGTGATGTTGTCAAAGTGGCTCAGACTAAAAATGTGTGGCTGCTGCATTCTAGAGTAATGAGGTATAACAACGCTTTAAGGGCCTTGAAGAGTGACACATCAATCAACAATGTGTCCTCTTTGATCAGGTTCTTGTTTGCGGTGGGGATACAGAGGGAAAACAAGGACCTGAAATTTTGATCATATCGCACTGAGCATCTATGTTCTAACTAGCTTTTATGTGCTTTTGAACTGTATATTGGTTTTAATCTACATATAGATCTTAAGTTTCCTTGATAAATAGACCAATAGAGGGTATGCACCTGCATCTTACTAGGCCCATCATTAGATCGTTTGTAAAAAAAAAACCCTGTGCAATTGTATGAAAAATCCTTTTTCTTTAGAGTGCTAAAGCACTGTATTATGATTTTAACAGATTAATATCATGTATTAGTGGGCCTTGTAAACCACTTGACAGTACTATGTCTCCACTTCTATAGTTTTAGCATTGTAGAGCGGTAGGTCATATGACCTCCTGTTTTTATGGAAAAATTGTGTTCATTTTAATTGGAGTATTTATTTATGAAGGTCTTAACTATTGTGATATTGGATTACTCTATTCTTTTTTATGTACTGTTTTATGGATGAAATTCCGTATAAACATTTTGCCTTTGATCAAAATGTCTCAGATTACAAACATGTGGCAGCTGCATTCTAGATTAATGGGGTCAATTTATATAATCAAGGCATGACAGCAGTAGCACTGTTGCTGCTTGGGCCTCATACGGGTAACCCAAGTAAAGAAAGATATGACACAATGCCCACAGTGTTGAAAACTAATGTCATCACATTGTTGACCTAACTTTTGAAGAGTTTAGTTGAACGTGAGGTTATAACATTGAGGTGTTTACTGCATGTAGGTTTTCAAACCGTCTTATGGCCATTGATCTGGCACATTTTCTAGATTTGGAATAATCTGGGTGTCACTGTAGTTGTAAGAGGAAAGCTTCCATGTGTTGGCAAAATCAAGTGGGGGCATGAATACATTGAAGAAAAGAGCTGACGTTTGTTCTTGCGAGAAACCCACCTTTGCTTATAAGAGTGCCAAGAAGAATGATGACATTGTCTCACTTTGTATTCTGTTTGTGAGGAAGGACCTGTTCCAGTTCAGGGCCTTACCATGAATTGTAGTGTCATTTAGTCTTCTGAATGTTAGTTGGTGGTCCAGAGTGCCTAGAGTGACCGAGAGATCACATAGTTATAGTACTGTCTTGAAGTCTGCCATGACCATGAGGTCATTCCAAATTGAAAATGATTCAGATTCTGAGCCTTTTCCATGTCAGAAACATATTTAGTTGTTGAAGAGAAGGATCGCTTGCTCAAGTAAATCTGATATCCAAATTAGCAGTGCTTTTTACTTAGTTTCTCCAGGAATTACCCAATCTATACAAGTCTTTAATTCCTTAAAGGCGGATGACAAGACCCTCACAAGAGCGTGAATGTCTCAGTCTTCACATTAGGAGTGAAAATCTTCTAGTGCAGTGGTTCTTAACCTTTTGACTTATATTAACCCACAATCATTACTGGAATCCGAGGACCCCCACTGAGTAATCACTAGAAGCCGGGAACCCTGGTCATAGCATCTTCTATAATTTGAACCGCAAAATAATACTTATAAAATACACAAGCATTCATCAGACAATTGATGAAATATTTTATCTAATTCACAAACACATATAAAAAAACTAATTTTTATTTTAATGAGAAGGTTGTATCTTGCTAAATTCAATTGAGGCCACTCATTGTTCACACTGTACTGTATTCTGTTAGATGCACTTGCATTGCATGAATGATTACAACTTAATTTTTAGCCTCCAAATTTAAATTGCTTCACATTTACAGAATTATTTTAAAATGTTGATTTTATATTTTGGCTTTTTACTTACATTCACTTTATTAATCTGTTAATATTATTTAATTTTCTAAGCAGTCATGGACCCCCGAGTAGGCTTTGCGGACCCCCTGGGGTCCCCGAACCACAGGTTGAGAACAACTGTTTTAGTGCAAGCACCAGCAGGATTTTCTTTTTTGAAAATAACCTCAGGATGCCTCAGCGCCTAGAGACCGTCAAGGGTGAATAGCTGCGCTTACAAACCCCTGATTGATTGATTGATTGATGTGAGTGAAAATCTTCCCTCGTGTCCCAGTGTTAATATTTATTTATTTTGTGTGATGATCAGCCCGCTCAGCATGCTAAGCGTCCTGAGTGACATCACACAATGAAAGTGAAAGCAGTCAGTGCCATTAGGTGCCACCTGTTTTCACTTTGATAAGCACTCGGTGCATGTCTCAGCCCCCCAAGCACCAATTTGTGGGGGGGGGGCAGCCAACACCAGCTGTGCCCCCCAAAAACTAATTTCAAATTACTTTATTTCGGCCTTCAGGTGTTATATGGTTCTTAGGCACATTATCGACATTGCTAAGTTAGCATGAGCTTCGCTGCCATGATGCTGCTTTTGCGCACGCTACTACATGACTTTGTTTTTGCAAGACTTTGTTTGTGCCCTTCACATGAGAACGGGTTGCTTTTCGCGTTCTCTGCCTTTCCTGGAGTTTAGTCTGAACACGATATGCAAGGTCGATAAACAATGCCCCTTGTTATTCTGTTCTGGTCAGTCCCTAGCACCTAGACATAACATGATACACAGCTGCAGTACTGAAGACTCGTGTTTTGATATTACGTTGTTGTATGTTGTTTTAACACACTTGGAGAAAGCCGTTCCATGGAGAAGAGCTCTGCTGTTCCTATGATGTAAACCTTACATCCAGGCTTTAAGAAAAAGGGGTCTGCTGTCAAAGCCCAGAGATCGTCCTTTTTATAAAATAAACTTCTTCAAGTCAAGGGGAGGGTGGTCAGGCCTATAGGCCCTTATTTCCACAGTCTTTATAAAATGACTTCTCCCTTTGTATTCTATGGAATTGTAACAATGCTAACTGTGCTGAGTTTATGCATTTTGCTGCTAGTAGAGGCACGTATACTGTATTGTAGAGCACGATAGTTAAAATAAACATTTTGAACTATTTCAGTGACTCTGCTTATTCTCATTGTGGACAGTTATGAGTGAGTGAGCGAAAGAGTATGTCTTGCTCCCGTGATTCCTGAGAGAGTCAGGAGTGTTGTGTTCTGGGTTGTCTAATCATTTGTAGCTCCGTGATCTTTGGAGGAGAACGAATGAGACACTATAGCTAGTCGGTTTGGGATTGTGGGTACTGATGTGGTAGGTTGGTACACCCCTATTCACTGAGGTCCTGTGTTCCTACGCATAGTTCTGTGTATGTGCAGAATCCCTGCAACATGGTCCTGCCAACGTTTGGTCTGGTTCTTATCTGCGAAACGCTTGAGTAGTGCTTGTGCTTGTCCACAATACCCTCACCTCTGTTTCTGGAGACAGTAGTGACGGTGTAACCTCCTATATTGATGTTTTTATAGGTTCTTTCAAGCTTGAAGTTTTAAAAAGGTTTTAATCTCTTTCTTCTTGACCCGTTATTGCGCTGCAGCGCTCTAGGATGTTATTCTTTATTATCGGTTATGGCGGTCCCGATTCCAGCCGCTAATAGGGCAGCACTCACAGCTTATTTGACTCAGAATGGAGTCCCTAATGCTGGTGTTGCGCTGATTTTTGTAGTAGAGGCAGATGCGACTTACCGCTTCGAAGTGTTTTATTCTTGGGTCACCTTTCCGGCAGTGGATGGGACGGATAACTTGTTTCACAAATATACGCCTACGGCCCTTCCTAATGCTTATCAGCCTTATCGGGCTCTTGAGATTCCGCTTACAGCTTGGCAACACCAAATTTGGTTTAATGGCGCCCTTCCTCACCCAATAACATCGGTCCGTTTAGGTCCTTTATCAATATATGGGGCCACGTGGCCCGTTTTGGCTGGGTATACCCCTCACCCGCGTCGTTTGACAACAGCGACGCTTGCAGAACTGTGCGTGTTACATACGTCTTTGATATGCGGACATAGAGCTGTTTTACAGTTCATGTCGCGCAACTTTCAGGTCGGACCACCTGGAGTTGCTGCGCAACCTGCGGGACCTGGTGGTGCAACCATCAGTCCCCTTATGGTTAATTCAGTAATGGGCAAGCGTCCAAAGAATAAGGATGAATTACCTTATTGGCTTGCTGAAAAATTTGGACAACTAGAGGCTGTCTTTCCGAATACCTCTCCTGTGGAAAAACACAGGATATTGACTATTAGTCTGCCTAAAGACTTACTTCCCGAGTTGGCTGATTGTAACACCTGGGGCAAGGTGTTTGCAGCGGTATATTCGAAGTGTTTCGGCACTCCCTCCATGATTGTGCTCTCCTCAGTGATTAAACGTGTTCAGGATGAACATGGAGCCAAAGCGGCTGTGGAGCTGGGGATGAGATTGCTGGGGGTGTTCAACGTGGTTGCTGATATGATCCTTGCCAATGTCAAGGGAGATGCAGTAAGCTTTCAAGTGGCGAACCGCTTGGAGGCTGTCCCTGATGTGGACAAGCCACGCAAATTACCAAAAATTATTGCAAAGGCTTATAAGACCATAGGCCGCAATAGTTTGGGAGTTAAGCCTTTTACTCAAACACAAACTCAAACACAACAAAAGGCCCAGACTGATAAAGATGGGCGTCCGTTCTTTCCTAAAAAGAACTGGAAAACAAAAAAACAGGGGCAGCAACAACAGAAGCAAGGTTTGCGTGCTGGTTCACCGACACCTGAGTCTTCTGAGCGTACTTATGACTTGCGCGACCGCGCTAAAATAAAGTCTCCTGATAGATTTCAGGTCCCTGATCAACGTTCTCCTCGTTCTTCACAAGACACTTCTGGCTCTCAAGTCGGAGGAGGGGAACGCCAAGATCGTGGCAAGAGTCAACCTGCGCCACAGGGACGTGATCAGCCTCGACAGTTTGAAGGCAAAGGAAAACAAGAGGATCTACCTCGTTTTTGACCCCCATTTCAGAAGAAAAAAGTTGCCGCTTAACAGCGAGGTATGCCTCAGACGGTGAGAACGCGACTCCTGAATTGGACATGGGCAGTGACTCTGCTCGACAGCGCAGCGGAAGTTACCATATTGCGGGAGGCTCTGCGTCCCTGTCTGGAGGCGACAGCAACTGATACCTTTGTTACAGTAGAGACTGCTGACACCCGGGTTGCCCCCCCGGATAGGCTCTATGAAATAATTTTCCAAATTGAAGGTGATATATCTCGTCCAATCAAAGCGGTGTTCTGGGAGAATTTAACGTCCTCATATGACATTCTGTTGGCGGAGGCAGATTGGCCTCCACCCTTTGTGTCGGCAGCTCCTAAGGGAGAAGACGTGATACTTCCAAGTTTTTCCCGTTACGTCCCTGAAGAGCATGCCCAGACTTTGGATGCAGGGTGGGCTTGTGCCCTAGCCCCAGCGGTGTATCGTAATCAGGTGGGTTGGGATGTTGATTCACCGGCTCATGAAATACCTTTACGCTCTATGCCTCAGCCACAACCGCAATATCCAATCAGATGTGAAGCAAAAGCTTCCGTTTGTGATATTCTAACACATTTGGAGTATCAAGGAGTGATTGAATCATGTACATCACCGATGAATAATCCTCTCTTTACGGTATCAAAACCTGATGGTTCTTATCGGATTGAATTGGATTACCGAGAATTGAATAGTCATTGTGGCACTTTTGCAGTGCAAAACACTCACAGCTCAGCGCTGGTGAACAGCCTTGTTCGTAAAAAATACAAAACTACACTTGATATTTCTAATGGTTTCTATAGTCACAATCTCACTCCTGAGAGCTGCGATTTGACAGCATTCACTGATGTCGGGAATCTTAAAAAATGTACACGATTGCCTATGGGGTATAAGAATAGCACCGGGGCATTTGCAGCGCGTGTCGTGTCACTATTGCACAACATTGATCCAGATGCGTTCTCGTACGTTGATGACATTTATCTGACGGATGATGAACTTATGCTGCATCTAGTCCGAGTCGACAATATTATTTTGTCCTTTGCCGACTATGGAGACAAATTTAATTTTGCAAAATCGCACATCGCCCATTTGGCGGTACTTTTTTTGGGCTATGTGCTCAATAATGAAGGAAAGGGCTTGGCCCCTCACTTCTTGGAGAAATGTGCACAATTGCAACCCCCTTCTATATTGAAGAAACTTCAGTCTTTGCTGGGATTTTTGAATTTCGGGAGGACATACATTCCCGATTATGCCCAGCGTATCAAACCGCTTTATGCATTGATACAACCGACTTTTTCTTCTGCCAGCTGGCTTCCAGAACATACTTCTATTCTAAATTCTTTGCAAACAGATTTGCTTGCAACTAATTACTTGTTGACATGTGACAACACCACAAACCTGGTAATACGTATAGTTTCTGGGACAGTGGGTTTCACTTACTTGACGTTCAATGAGGGAGACACAGTTCCCATTGCATACAAATCACATTTATACACTGCTGCTGAAATGCGCTTTTCAACTGTTGAAAAAATCTTGACGGCAGTACAGATGGCGATTCTAAAAGAACGCTCACTGGCACAAGGCAAACGCATTCTTATGGTTACGCCCTTCCCTGCTTTGGAAGCCGTGACTAAAGCGAGTGTACCTAACTTGAAGGCACTACATCCCCGTTGGATACAATGGGCTACTTCTTTGACATCGGCTGATGTCACGTTTATCTTTGATCCTTCCTTACAGACACAGGAGTTTTTACATTATGAACACGTTCATCCTCCACCCTTGTCTCTGCGTCCTTTACATGAGTACAAATGCATCATTTATACTGATGGCTCGGCTCAACCGGCCAAGGGTTCCAAACATGCTTATTCAGCCGCTTGCGCGATTGTTGCTGGCTCAATTGTTAATGGAGATTTTAAGTCTTCCATTGTGCACACTCAAGCACTTCGAGACTGTATGGCACAATTGGCGGAGCTGCGTGCTCTTGCACTTGCTCTCGAGTTTGCTGATCCAAATGTGAATACTCTTATTGTGTGCGATTCTTATTACTGTGCCCAGTCTTTAATGACAACTTGTTCTTTTGGTCTCGGAAGGACTATCGGGATTCCAAAGGCAGCGCAATTAAGCATAAAACGCTTTGGGTTCGAGTGGCAGATCTTAAACAACGTCTGCCCCTCATTCATGTTATACATACTCTTCGCCATCAGTGTGTAGGAGTAAATGCTCTTGGTAATTCTTTGGCTGATGAAGCGGCCAAGTCTGCAGTAGCCACGTGTTCCGTAGCAGCAGTTACAAGATCCAAGACTAAAATAGATAATGAGATTTTGGCAGCTGTAGCTGCAACGAGGGAGGGAACAGCTTATCCTCAGGGTTTCCCATCGAAATACTCTTATCATATGACTCCTGAACAAGTTCCTTATGCTTTGATTCCTTCTGTTGGGGAGTGGATGATCCCCAACATGGACCGCAGACTTACATTGATCAAAGCCGCACACGAAGGCATAGCATCTGCGCATGCCGGTGTGTCGGCGACAGTCTCTATTTTACAGCAACGTTACTGGTGGCGTGGTTTATATAAATAGACCCGTAATTATGTCCTTTCTTGTGACATTTGTCAGCAAATCAAGCCGTCTACGGTCACCCGCCCACCACAAACACAGCTGTGTATTTCTAATCAACCTTTTGGCTGTATCTATCTTGATCACTGCGGTCCTCTTTCTTCTGATACTGCGTATAAATATATATTTGCTGCAGTTCATTTGTGCACTAGATTCCTTTGGGTTTGGCCACAACGCAGTGCTGACGCTCGAAATGTCATCAGGGATTTGCGTGTCTTTGTAGGGATGTTTGCCTGTAGCACCTTCCATTCTGACCAAGGTCCAGCATTCGCCTCTAAGGCGTACAAGGAAGCAATGAAGTCAATGGGAGTGCTGGTGCAGTTTTCGGCTCTATACAGGCCTGAGGGCAATTCTATTGTGGAGCGAATGAACCATGACTTAAAGCAATCCTTGACAGCTAGAGTCTTAGGTACTGGCAGGAACTGGCTGGCCCACTTGTATTGGGTTCAACGTGCACTTAATAACCTCCCTAGACGATCTCTGGGTGGGCGGACCCCATACGAAATGCTCTTTGGCATTAACATTTTTGTGCCAGACCTTGATGGTCTAGACGTTGTGGTGGCTGCCGCAACCTTTGACGCAGATAATCATTCTACTGTGTTACAGGATCTCCAAAAGACCCGTGACAGCTATGCGACTGAACATTTACCCTCTTCCACTGATGCAGCACTACTGATTCCAGTTGCCGGTTGGCTTCCAAAACTTCGGAGATCTGGTACGAGAAAAGCTGGCGAACAAAATAGAATTTAGTCCCTCTTATCGTGCACCGGTTCCAGTGATTGGACTGAAGGGTACTCATACAGTCATTTTACCTTCTTTACCTGGTCACAAAGACAACAGATATATTTCAATGGACAATGTCAAGCTACACCATGTGGCCGTTTCTGAATAGTGTCACACCTGCAGTTTCGTGCAACGCAATTTCATCAGATCCACTGACTTCATCATCTTCCACCGCTCCTCGTAGGGCTAAGAATGTGATGGACACTATCATTGATCTTTCACCTGTCCGACCTATATCTTCTACCATGGATGTCGAGTATATCTATCATCCTGATGAGTCTGTCAGTGAAGTGCCGAACAGTCCTGGAGAACATCTAGCGGACCCGATACTTCCATCTCTGATACATCAACCTGCGAATGGCTGCTATGAAGATCATGCCAGTCTCTCTTCCGGCTCGTCTTCCTCGACATCCCGTTTGGCTGACACACTGACTAAATTAAGTATTTTTTTCTCTTGGTTCAAAAAGACTTACCTGGTCCCTCCATGGACCTATATTTGGTTGCTGCTTATCCTGATTTTTCTTTTCATGTCAATTGGTTTTGTGACAGTGTTATTTTTGCTCATCAATGGTCATTATTTGCCAGAACGCTCTGTAGTGAACTTGGTCGATGGAGTTCTGGCCCCTCACACATCGTCCCATATCATGAAACGTGATCAGTCTCATGTTAACATTTCAGCATTCCCGATTACAGATGGCATCGTTTGGAACAAAGTTGCCTACGCAGTCCACGGCCCGACCGAGGTGCTTTGCGTATCATACGTGTTTCGCGTCTTTCTAGGAGATGTGGTAACACAGGACATACATTCGGATGATTGGGATGTGCAAGCAGTACATGCACTGTTTTCAGATTTAAAATATTATGCTTCTTTTGATGCTGAAGATTTGTATTTAATTTCGGCCAATTATGGGGATTTATTTTGTTATCAGCATTATGGGCATCATTTTTTACACAAAACAAATACGTTAAGACCTGTTTTCAATTATACACAATGGGAACATTGTCCTTATCCCGTGAAGGGGAGCTCTAAAACATTTAGGGATAAATTCACTTACTTTACAGATTATGACATATCTTACCGGAATCCTATTATTTTAAACTTCGATCATCTACTCAATCCAAATTTATGTTGACCCACACAAAATTGATTTACGCCAACTTGTTTAGAAATAAATTGGCTACGCAGGGTTATGATCATTGGAAAGATACTGTTGATTTAAAATCAATCTGGGGCACAATGCCTTGGCAGGTTCAGGGAACTGAAGCTTTACATCGTGCCTGCCTGATCCCATCTCAAATTCTGTTTTTAAATGATACAGTGTACCAAACAAGTTGTTTTGGCCTGGCAACTGTAAAAAACTTAAATACGCCATCCATTCCGTCTTTAGCGGAATATACTAATTGGCGCACACATACAGATTATACCATTGAGGCATTGCAAGCTTTGCTTCGAAATTACACCTTCAATGTCTCTGAAATTGATTCTTCTGGGTGGTTAGTGTGGCAAACTAATACAAATGCATGTCAAATGCGCTTTTATAATGTAACACCTGGTTTCACACATACTAGACCGGACCCACGTTATCCAAGTTCCCATTCGGTTACCACATACTCGGTGGGTAAATTATGCCAACAATGGTTAGAACATTCTACGCTGACATCAGTGAAGCAACATCTTTCTCTGCTGTCGCATGACATTAATTTGGCTGATTTTCTCTTGGGACCCAGGGTTGAGAGAGCAAAACGATTCATGTATGCCGCTTACAATGAAATTTGGAAACTTTTGCAGATGGAAGCTGCTTTTCGTCTGCGCCAAATTGATCAGGTGAATTTGGAAAAAGTACTTGCCGTAGTAGACAATAGCATAAACACACTTTCCTCACTCATTTATACGTTGGATAATATTGTTTCATCTGTTATTGATATTGTTCAAAGTGATGTATCCGTGTTATATCATGGTCAAAATCAGTTACGATCTGTTATGCAATTTGCTTGGACATTGCAAACTCTTAAAATGGGAAAAGTACCTTGGGATTATTTAAATGCCACTGCTTTATTCTTGCCATTTAATCTGACTGATAAGCAAAGGTTTATGTCCATGATAGATGCTACATTCACACTATTGCATATTGAACAATTGGAGCCCTTGCCGTTTTCTATAGCGGAAACAGATTCTGCTGTTTGGTTAATCCATGGGGTTATCTCTCTCCCTTTTTCGCTATTTCAATTTTAATCATTCATGCAACATTTTCCGATTGGCCGTTATGAACCACTGGGTAGTGCTTTTCTACATGAAATGTGGTCCCTGCCTTTCGCTTATAGATGTCAGAGGGAGGGTAAGGATGTTTTCCTAACAGGGGAGGACTGCGATTCCACAGTAGGACATTCCCTTGTTTGTAAACACGTTAGGTTGCACAGCTCTTGTAACGTTTCCGCGCCTAATCTGACCTGTTTTTTAAAAGGGACTCCAGTGCCATCAACAATTCCCGCTTTTTCATTGCTTACAAATGGCAGTTATCTTATTTTGAACAACCAAGACTGCTGTGGTTTAAAGGCAGGAGTCCCGTATTTAGTAACGGTTTTCCAGCACGTCACTTGTTGTAGCAATGTGCTTTTTCCGCCCCCGCATGGGAGTCTAGATAGCTCAATTTGGTCTTCCATTCCAACTTTGAAAACAGATTTCAACAAGTTGAGCAGGCTCAAAGCGCTGTTATTCCAACAAGAGGTGGCCCTCACTTACGCCCGCGAGACCTTCCAGTTACAGGTGGCTAGGACTTCTGGAGAGATACAGTCCCTTCTGAACACCAACCTCCCACTGCATTTTAGAGAACTAATACACCAAATATTTAATGCGTCTGACACCGCAGGCCTTGCACATTTTTTTTAAAAGTGTGGGATCTGGCCTTGTGTCTTCTTTTCAGACTATATTTGGAGTAATACCGGCTTTTATTCATTCTATTTTTTCCAGCGCCTTCGGAGGGTTCCCCTTAATTTTGACGTTAGGCGCTGGAATCCTGCTTCTCCTGCTCCTGTTGCGCAATGGCTGCTCAACTTGTGGTACTGCACAGACCAGGCCAGTTGCAACTGTACCGTGATCGCATGCAACAGGTTTTCGGATGCTTGCCATTAGCCACGCTTGGCGTCAGTTATGGATTGACTTTTCACTTTGCGTATTTCACTTGCGTGCAACCAGTCCTTTACTGTCAGCGATGTCCCTTCTATTGGGCACTGGATATATGCCTCTCCAATACGTCATGTCCAGTCCCGGATTTTGACCAGTTGATGGGTCCCTTAGAGGCCCATGACCAGGCTTGATCTGGGGATGGCCGTATGGCGTGTGCGGCTGCACTTGGAGTTTTGGCGGAATGGGATGTCTGTGCGGCTGCTCAGACCGTCCTGCAACAAAGTTTAATTGAATATCACGCAAGTTGCCCACTTATGCTTTTAGAGGCGTCTGATTACGAGGAGCACGTTTGTTCCTTCGACATACTTAATTGGATGGCATCTCTCTTTTTTACCAACGATAGGGATGATCTTTTGGAGGGAATTGCATTCCTCGGTTCATACACCTTGATGGACTTACCACCTCCTTCATAATAACTTTGTTATCCCGGAGGCAGCACCCCTTCAATGAGCCCTATTAACGACCTTGAAAAAATAAAAAAATAAATTGTTTTGAAAAATTTCGATTTTTTTTTTCCAATTTGGTTTTTTCACCCGTTTTTGAACTCTGCTTGACTTGTGAACTCTGTTTTGATCCTTTTTCTATGTCCTATGGCCTTACCAGGGGGAGGGTGTTATATGGTTCTTAGGCACATTATCGACATTGCTAAGTTAGCATGAGCTTCGCTGCCATGATGCTGCTTTTGCGCACGCTACTACATGACTTTGTTTTTGCAAGACTTTGTTTGTGCCCTTCACATGAGAACGGGTTGCCTTTCGCGTTCTCTGCCTTTCCTGGAGTTTAGTCTGAACACGATATGCAAGGTCGATAAACAATGCCCCTTGTTATTCTGTTCTGGTCAGTCCCTAGCACCTAGACAAAATATGCTACACAGCTGCAGTACTGAAGACTCATGCTTTGATATTACGTTGTTGCATGTTGTTTTAACACACTTGGAGAAAGCCGTTCCATGGAGAAGAGCTCTGCTGTTCCTATGATGTAAACCTTACATCCAGGCTTTAAAGTAAGGGGTCTGCTGTCAAAGCCCAGAGATCGTCCTTTTTATAAAATAAACTTCTTCAAGTCAAGGGGAGGGGGGTCAGGCCTATAGGCCCTTATTTCCACAGTCTTTATAAAATGACTTCTCCCTTTGTATTCTATGGAATTGTAACAATGCTAACTGTGCTGAGTTTATGCATTTTGCTGCTAGTAGAGGCACGTATACTGTATTGTAGAGCACGATAGTTAAAATAAACATTTTGAACTATTTCAGTGACTCTGCTTATTCTCAATGTGGACAGGTATGAGTGAGTGAGCGAAAGAGTACGTCTTGCTCCCGCGATTCCTGAGAGAGTCCGGAGTGTTGTGTTTTGGGTTGTCTAATCATTTGTAGCTCCGTGATCTTTAGAGGAGAACGAATGAGACACTATAGCTAGTCATTTTGGTATTTTGGGTACTGATGTGGTAGGTTGGTACACCCCTATTCACTGAGGTCCTGTGTTCCTGCGCATAGTTCTCTGTATGTGCAGAATCCCTGCAACACAGGGGCATAAAAGTGCAATTGCAAGTAAAAGAGTACATGGTAAATAAATAAATAAAACAGTGCAGTACAGTAGAAACTGACCTGTGGCAATAGTAGACACTAAAATGGTGCAATAGCAAATTAAAATGTCAACAAGCATGTACGGAATACAATGCTAAAAAAGTATTATTAAACATTGTTGCAGCACAATATAAAAGAAACAAGGAAAGAATGCAATAAGCGACATGAAATTAAGGGGAATGGGGTGCCTTTCTGGAAAGTATGCACAAAGCCCCCATAAACTTGGCAACTGGTATGGCAAGGGATATGCAGCAGTCTGATCTCATGATATGAAGGGCGGCCAAGTGACTGGGCTGGCATTGGAGCCTGCAGATGGGAGCTAGCCAGATTCTATGTGGTCGGGCATAGGCTGGGCAAGCAAAGAAAACATGTGCAACACTCTCTACTGATGAAGTTCATACACTGCACCATCAGTGGCCCTGATGGTACACCTCTGGGTAAAAACTCTCAGTGGGAGAGAGCCCACTTTGAATTGAAAATAAAACTTTCTGTCGATCGAGACAGTCATCTGATACCAATATGACTCATACCGTCTCGAGGCTTGAAATCAAGGAATTCTCTAACCGGTTTGAGGGAGTCATCCCTTCTAAGGTTGTTGGCCTCTGTGGCTGCCCAATAAAGCTCCTTTAGTGAGTTTTTGATGGGAAACAAGTAGTGGTGTGATAGTCCCAAAGGTCAGATAGCCCAAGGGTGTAAAGTGAATCTTTAATGTTGAGGAGCCAGGGTACGTTAGTGGATTGATCTGCATGCATTATGTCCTGAAGGGCTGTGGTATAGTGAGCAGGTTCTGGGGTTGTCCATAGCCATATCCAATATAACAAAGGGCACAGCCTGACTTTACCAGAAAGGCTTCTTACACCCATGTCCAGAAAGACTGGTGTCATAGAGGTTATAGGGGGAAGAGATGCGAGATTGTGTAAGAATTTGTTTTCAGAACTGATAAGTGTTTCAGTGTTAGAGAAACCCCACAACTCTGCCACATATAAAGCTGAGCCAGAGCCCTAGCCTCATACAGGTGGGATAGGTTTAATGTAGGAGACCCTGTATTCTTCAAGAATTGCCCATGTGACTTGCTTAAGTTTTGGTGCAGCTTTAGTGACATGTGAGGCATATTTACAAAAGAAATGACAGAGTGCGGAGCTGCGACACATTTTGCTGCGCCACGCTCAGCAATTTCCAAAAAGCAGGGATGTGCTGTATTTACAACAATATGGTGCACCCCTGTGCTTTCCCTAGCGCTGGAGCTAAAAATAGTTGCCTAGAGCCAGGTAACCCTTCCTGCACATAAACTGATTGTTTATGTGCAGGATGTCATCCCTTCCTGCACATAAACAATCAATAATGGTGATTTGCTACTTCTATGTGTGCTGCAGAATGGAGCACACATAGAAGTAGCAAATCACCATTATTTAATGATTGTTTATGCACAAGAAGGGACATCTTCCTGCACACACACAATCCTTAATAGCAATTTGCTCTTTCTATTTGTGCTGCAGAAAAAAAGCAAAAACTAGGAGAAATAAAAGTATTTCTCCTCGTTGTGCCATTCTAATGCCTTGTAACCCTGGGACAGAATCAAAAAGCAATGGGTGTTTCAGTGGAATACCCACAGCAACACCCATTGCACGCCCCTTACACACAGATTCCTGCATGAAAGCATACCATATTTAGAAAGCCTTGTTTAGCCACAAAAAGTGGGGGCAGGACATTGTGCCACCGGACCGTCAAAAAACGAGACGTTTGGGTGGTACAGTCCCCATGTAAATATGCCTTGTGGTTTCCAAGACATGCGCCCACTAAAGGTAATACCCAAGTAAGTGAAACAGTCCACCGTCTCAAGAAGTGCCCCCCCCCCATACTATGTCCTTCACAAAATATTTGTGGGGATTAAACACCATCTGCTTTGTTTTAGTGGTGTTGATCTCCAGGCCCCCTGTGAGACAGAACTCTTCAAAATGAACCCAAAGTTTTTGTAACCCACTTGAATTCTTGGAGACCAAAAGCATGTAGTCAGCGAAGAGGAGTATTGGAGTTCTGATGCGGGCCAATAACAGTGCGTCTGCTTCAACCTGGGGTAAAAATGAGACAATTTCATTGATATATAGAGAAAAGTGTGGAAGCCAGTACGCAACCCTGCCGTACACCTCTGAGGACTGGGATCTTATCGGTCAGCTCGTCCTGTTTCTCCCATCTAATACATGCAAAATTGCCCTTGTGAAGACGGATTTCCAATGACAGTAAATTCAGTCATTTTCATGTCTGTAAGGACCTGTCAAAGAGTGGAGCATGGGACCAAGTCATGCGCGGATCGCAAATCAATAAAGGCAACGAGATGAGAGGAGAGCCCTCCGGCAAGCTGAAAGATCCTGGAGGCAGCACCCCTCCGCCGCACATTTAAAACTCCTCCGCCAGGCCAGAAATGTCTACAACAGGAACATACTCAACTCAAAAAAAGACTTCTTCAGAACTGAATTAGAGAAAGCCAATAACAGACCCCACAAGCTCTTCGAACTGGTCAAACACCAATCTAATAAACTAGCAAAAACATCGAAAGAAACCCCCAAATCTCTTATATCCTCAGAGGAATTCTCCTCTTTCTTCGCTGACAAAATCTTAGCCCTCGGAAACGAACTCAACTCCTTCACATACCCTCATCCCCTTCCTGACCCGCCACCTCCCACCGCGACGCACCCACTGGCTCCACCCAAAAACCATGCTCACTGGACTGTCTTCAAAGACTATGACGAAGATTCCATCTCTAAAATCCTTTCTACCTTAAACCCGAACAACCACTTTAATGACCCGCTCCCTGCCAACTGCCTTGCTGCCGTCGCCCAATCCATCATTCCCAGCTGGACTTCAATAATCAACGCCTCCCTCCAGCAGGGAACGATACCTGAATCTCTAAAAGCCGGCCAAGTCCTCCCCATTCTGAAAAAGCCGTCGCTGGATCCAGCCTCCCCGACAACTTCAGACCCATCTCCAACATCCCACTCTTAGCCAAAGTGTTGGAGAAATGTGTGCAACAGCAGCTAAATCACCACATCAACAACTTCCACCTGCTGGATGACTTCCAATCCGGATTTAGACCAGGGCATAGCACCGAAACCACCATGCTCCATATCGTGGATGATGCTCTCCAAGCCCTTGACCAAGGCAAAACGTGTCTCCTAATCCTCCTTGACCTATCCTCGGCCTTCGACACGGTCAACCATGAAAAACTTCTTGAACGCCTCAAACTCAGGATGGGACTGGGTGGCACTGTTCTAGACTGGTTTAGGTCCTTCCTCCACAATCGGTCACAGAGATTCCTAATCAACGGCAACTTATCCTCACCATCCCCGGTCATGGTTGGAGTCCCTCAAGGATCAACCCTGTCCCCCACCCTTTTCAACCTCTACCTAGAACCGCTTACTGAAGTATTACGCGCAGCCAATATCTCCTATCATATGTATGCTGATGACACCCAGATCTACATCAAAACCTCTTCTCTCGAAGAGATCCTCTCCCTGAACGAAGCACTGAAACTCACTGTCCAATGGCTCGCATCCAATCATCTTAAACTCAATGCAAAGAAAACTGAATTTCTCATGATCTCCCCACCCAACACCACCCTCGAGATTCAGTCATGGATTAAGGCTATCACTGCCTTAAATTGCCCACCGACCATTGTGAACTCGCCCAAATCCCTGGGAATTACCCTCGACAGCAACCTAAACATGCGAGACCACATCAATTCGATGGCCAAGACAGCCAGATTCCACCTGAGCTATCTTAGGAAATTGAAGCCCTTCCTCAATGCTCGCGACCTAAAAATGGCAGTCCAAGCGCTCGTCATCTCTAGACTGGAATACGACTGTTCAACCCTCTCGGATTTACCTAAGATCTCCCTGGCACCTCTCAAAGCCTGCCTCAATGCGGCCGCCAGACTACTTACCGGCACAAGGAAATATGATCATATTTCCCCACACTTGAAAGCTCTCAACTGGCTTCCCCTGCAGGCAAGAATACAACTCAAACTAGCATGCATCACGCACAAAGCTTTATACTCTAACTCCCCTGCTTATCTGACACAGAAACTTGTCATCTCCGGAGGAACCAGAAATTCCCGATCTTCCAGAGACCTTTTGCTCCAACCTGCACGCTTTCGGAGAAAAAAACCTACAATCGAGCCTTCTCAGGGCGGCTCCAAGAATTTGGAACTCTCTCCCACCCAACATCAGAAGAATCCCCTCTCTGGCTCGCTTCAAAAAGGATACCAAAACCTTCCTTATGGGCAAATTCCTCGGCTAAACATTGACTCAGGCCCGACCAATGGCCGTCCTCTACCTCCTCCGGACTACCTTGTCACCCCATCAGGAACCTGGGGCACGACTTGAATAAACTGTAATTTTATCTGTATATATGGCTTCTCGCCTCGAGTAACTGATTATGTAAACTGCAAATACGTGCTCCCTTCCCTCATGTACCTCCAAGTCTGTCTATAGATTGCGTTGCTCTCCTGTAAAGTGCTCTGATACCCTAACGGGTCAAGTTCGCGCTCTATAAAACACATAAATAAATAACTAAAATAATAAACGTAAATGTTACCCTTGCTGTTGATGACGGTCCGCCAGTAGATCAAGAGAAAGCGGAAAGGCTGATCGATGGTGGAGACTTTCGACTGAAAGCCCGCTTGAAAGAGGCTGAGGATGTCCATCTCGGACAACCAATCCTGATTTTGGCCAGCACACACCGGCAAAAGACTTTCTGAATGCAATTTATTAGACGTACAGGTCTATAGTTGCTTGGGAGAGACCTGTCACCTTTCTTGTATAGAGGTATCACAGGGGCACCTTTCCATGACTCGGGGAAGGTTGCCCCTGCAGTGATAGCATTGACAATAGATTAGATGTAGCGGGGCCAAGCCTCCATATCAGAAAGGAAGACTTTAGCCGAGATGCCGTCTGGCCCTGCGGCCCTTCTTCTTGTTACAGCTAATAGTGATTCGACCACGTCTGAGATGTTGAACAGGGGTACAGAAGGGGACAGACAAGGCAGGGTCATGATGGATTCATTAGGAGTATTTGGGGAGGTATCTGAGTATAAATTGGTGAAGTAGTCAGCCCAAAGAGAGGGGACAACATCATTGTCAGGTTCCAGTGCTGGTGTAGCTCCGTTGCTGGAGACTAGCTTCCAAAATAGGTGGAGGTCTCTGTGAGCACAAGTATCATTAAGGGCCGTACATCTCTGCTCGCCCCATCTCTTTTTAGCATCAGAGATACCCATTTTGTAGGCTTTCCTGGAATGCTAGCCATGTCGCTGACTAGAAAGTGCTGGGACTTACGACATTCTGTATTGAAGTAGGGCAAGAGTTTTGAGTTCCCTCATTTTTGTACGTGTGTCAGGGACCTGGAAATGCCCTGATATACTTTCATAAAAGGCTACGTGGTTGGCAATTAGTTAGTTTGGAGTGGCAGGCTGGCCAGTCGTGAACCCTGACATCACAGCATTAAGATCTGCAGTTAGAGTTGAGAGAATGTCGGGAGTGCTGCCTCTTGGCTTTACTTTAGGTGGCACTTATCAGAGGTAAATCTGACGTCCCTTGTAGAAGGAGACAGACCTGGGGCTGGAGAGACCATCAGGTAAAGTGCCTGAATGGACAGAGAGAGGGCATTGTGGTCGCTTTCAGTTCTCTCAAGAACACACATATCAATTACAGATGACCACAACCTAAGATCAATTAGGATATAATTGATTCTGCCCGTGTGAAAAGGATTATTAAATGTGTGGGCCCCTTCAGGATCAGTTTTTTTTTTAATGATCATTGGCACCCCTGAGGCTGTACTCAATGTTTAGGGCCTTAAGTTGGAGAGCAGTTTGTGTCCATCTGTAGATTGGGGGGAGGGGACAGCCGGGAGGGAAGAGTGTGTTAGATATATGTCGTCATTGTCTAGGGGCTCAAATGTCAAACTAAAGTTGCCTGCCACTATGAAGTACTGTTTGGCTGAGCACTGATCAAGTTGCTTTTCCAGTACTTGGATAGTGCGTGATTTCACCCCACCTTTAGTCCCGCTCGCATAAACATTGAAGATAGTTACCCTAGGTTTGGACTTGCTGTTGAATCTCACCGCTAAGAGAGGTTCTAACCCACGTGACTAAGCCTCTTGAGGCTTTGCCCCTTTGGCTAGGAGTGGCAGGAACAAAGAAGTTCAGGTACCCAGGCCTAAAGGTTGGATCCAAGGACCACGTCTCTTGAAATTGGCATAGGTCGTGTTCTTCCACAAGTGCATTCCGATCGGGCAAGCCTAACTTGGACCTTAGCCTGGCCACGTTCCAAGAGATGAAAGAGAGCGTGCTGGGCTCAGATGTTGTGGGTGCCTCTTCAGGTTCACTAGGGTGTAAAACATCTGAAAGTCAATGAAGTAATATTATATGGTATGAAAGCCCCAGTGGAGTGGGCAGAGAAGTGCTATTAGAGGGCTGAAAAACATGCAGATTTGGGGAGAGCGTTAGAAGAGCATGTATGGGCAGCAGCAGTAGGAGCAGGCTCTCTACTAGCCACTAACATTAGGGGCTGGCTGGAATTTGGTGGCAGAGACTGGAGCATATTCAGACATGTCCTGTGTGCCCATTTGAGTCATCGATCTCACCAAGAGGTGAAGGACAGCCATCCGTGTCTCTGTGGGCTAGTGGCCTTGAGTATTTGAACTGGTTATTAGAGTGACCTGGGGCGCATGTTCTAGCATCTAAAGCCACCAAGTTGTTAGCCAAATCTGTGTTACAAAAAGTTAACTATAACTTGTCAAGTTTGGAATTGGGGCTAACTACTCTTTTGGCACTAATGATGGCATCAAGAATAACCTAGTGGCAGCACCTGAAATGGTGAATCCAATAGATTACTTTGTTTTGAGGGAGTCTTCCACTTCATCAGCAGCTTAGGGGCTTCATTTTGGTATGTTAGTCATTGTGATGGAACCAAGAGGAGGGTGCCTACTCGAGCTTACATAGGTACTGTGAGGTTGAAGATTCTTTTGTTTCCTCCATATGAGCCTGAGTATTAGTGGGATTGTAATTATGGCAGAGATATTGAGTAGTGGGGCTGCTGATGGTTTTCATGTTCAAAAGGTCAGCCCCCCAAGCTTTGGGCCTGAGGGCAAGAGACTTGTGTCTCTCCTGAAGAGGTGGCCTTGATGTAATAGAAGCTGTCTGGGCTGGAAGTGGAGCGGCCAGGGGCCTTGGGAGAGGCATGGACAAGGCTTGTGAAGGGAAAACTGCAGGGGCCCTGCTGCCAGTTAACAGCTGGTTCACAGTAGAGGTCAGGGAGGTAACCAAGGATTTTAATACACCGATTTCCTCCTTCAGGTTTTGGATTAGAGAGGTGAGGAAAACCTCCCAAATAGCCGTAATGCCATGCACTATGAGTTCAGAGGGGAAGTACACAATGTTGCTAATAGCACCAGCAGGGTTAGTGTCAATTACCTGTTTGGCTGGTATATCAAAGAGGCAAAACAATTGCTGCAAAGGAGCTCACCCCCGGGATCATCTGGAATTGGGGAAGCAGAGGTAGGAGGAGCAGGAAGTGGGCATGTTACACTTTGGGCAACAACAGTGGGTTCCTGGCCCTGTTTCCTAGATCTCACAAACATCCCAGGGATTCTCCTCTGACTCTGTCTCTTCGCTGCGTGGTTGGTAGGAGAGCTAGGGGAACTAGAATGAGGGGAAGTTGTAGCAGGGACTAAGATTTGCTTGCATTCTGACAATAAATTATCAATTCTGTCTAGAATGCAATTGTCCCTAGCAGTTTTTCGTGATTTCTTCAACTTCTTGATTTTGCTGCCCGTGGGCCTCCCTCCGTGGCCTTTTGTTTTCCCATGATCAAGGGGCTTGTGCATCAGAAAGCTTTTAAAGTTAATGTAGACAGAAAGTTCAATGCGTGTGTTTGAGAAACAAATGGCAACCAAAACTTCAGAGGTGTTCAAACAACAACTTTTCAAGTGGGATGAGCTCAGGAGTCTTGGAAGCTTTCACCAGTACCTTTGAAAGAGGGGACGTTAGAAGGGTGGGCCCCTCTGCTGAACACACTGCAGGTGAGTGTCCTGGCACTGTGGGAGTAGGGAAATGCAGTCTCCAGTGTATTTGGAGGTCTGAGGAGATCAGGGACCACAGAGGTTTTTGCCAAGGGGACCCACACAGCAGTTTTGCACTAGAACTTTTCAGAGCATTGGAGGAGTTCCCGCCCCCTCCACTGACCACACTGCAGTTGAGCCTCCTGACACTGTGGGAGTGAGGGACATGCAGTCCCCAGTGTAGTTGGAGGTCCGAGGAGATCAGGGACCCCAGAGGTTTTTCCCTAAGTCACCCTCACAGCAGTTTTGGACAAGTGTTTTTCAGCTTGTTGGAGGAGGCCAGATCCCCTGCTGAACACACTGCAGGTGAGCCTCCTGGAACTGTGGGAGGAGGGAAATGCAGTCCCCAGCATAGTTGGAGGTCCAAGGAGATTAAGGACCCCAGAGTGTTTTGCCAAAGTCACCCACACAGATGTTTTGCAAAAGGCGTTTTCAGCTTGTTGGAGGAGGCCAGACCCCTCTGCTGAACACACTGTAGGTTAGCCTCCTGGCACTGTGGGAGTAGGGAAATGAGTTAGAGGTCTGAGGAGATCAGTGACCCAAGAGGTTTTCGCCAAAGTCACCCACCCAGTCCTCGAACCACAGGTTCTAACAGAAGCACCAGCATTTCTTTCTTTTCTGAAAATAACCTTAGGATGTGAGGGAAAATCTTCCCTCGTGTCCCAGTGTTAATATTTTTTTACTTTGTGTGATGATCAGCACACTCAGCATGCTAGGCGTCCTGGCGTCACACAATTAAAGTGAAAGCAGTCAGCGCCATTAGGTGCCAACTGTTTTCACTTTGATGAGTGCTCTGGTGCATGTCTCAAACCCCCAAGCACCAATCCAAGCGTGAGGGTTACTGTTGAAAGGGGATCATTTCCCCTTTGAAACATTACCTTTCCATAGGGATCCAACCACTATGCATCAGGCATTTGTTTTGTGGGGGGGGGTACAGTCAACACCAACTGTGTCCCCCAAAACAATCTGCCACACCCCGGGGGGAGGAGAAAGTCCACTATGATACCAGGGAATTTCTTAATGTATACAACATTCTTTCTTCCATCCCCCAAGGAAGATTGGCGGATTCACCCCCAATCTGTCACCGGGAGGGGTGGGGTGAAGCCAACTAGATGCCAGGGATACCTTTTAAATACAATAAAGAATGTTTTGACATATGGGCCGATAGAAAGGCTGGAAATCCTAATTTCCTCTCGCTTGCCATAGTGAATGGTTACACTCTTTGGGTCAGCTGGCATCCACGGAACACTTGTATTGGGATAGAGGAGCACTCCTATATTTTTCTTCCCTTCTTATTGGTTACAAATAACTTAAATTTGGCGTGCTACAGAGGCTGGCATGCTGTCTAATCATGCCTGTTAAAACTACACAACATCAATCAAGTTTTCGGCACTTGAACTCCGTGCACAATAGCCTATATGCTGTTGCTACGTTCACATTATACAAATTACTCATAAATATTCGAAAATCAGTCCATAATGTAATGCTGGAATGCCATCAAAATAGACACCATGAAACATTAACATGTGTTCTAAATACACAATAATTTAATCTATTCATTTCACAGAAAAAAATTCTTGAACGACATATTTCTTTTTTAAAGATTCAATCCATGAAATTGTTCTTTTTAATGCCTGCCCCAATTCATTTCGGGCCACATGGCCCTTCTTCAGGGGCTCGTTTCTGCAAACAACACAAACAATATTCTCGTTTAATATAACCTGCAGGAAAACATATGCTCCAATTTACAAGAAATTCCAAAACTGTTACATAAAATAATTACATAAAATGAATTAAAGTGAAGCATTTGAAAAAACACATATAACAACCATTTCTATGTTACTGCCTTTAACATTCTTGAATGAGATTCCCGAGAGAAAACAGAAAAAGAAAAAGACCAACCATCAACCAAAGGTGAACAAGTGAAAAAAACTGTTGAAATCAAAGAAATAGCCTTCACCAAAACTAATCCTATATTATCAACACAACCGCAGTATATCATAAAAACAATGTGCTCAATTTACAATGTTGTACAAGATACAGAGGGAAATATTTTGGATAAGGAAGTTAGAAACCCAGGATCCCAAAGGGATCAATGATAAAGTGGATTTAGGGTGCTTTTTGTAAATACAATTTCAGGTTGTGGTCGTCTAGGTGCTGCTATCAATTGTCTAAATATAGTATCTTGAACAACATTGTAAATTGAGCACATTGTTTTTATGATATACTGCCTAATGTTTTCCAGAATGTATGTATCTGTCTTTCTGTCTCTATTTCTTTTCTGAGCTGTTTAATATGGTGGTACTATTGAGAGTATTAATCACGAGGTGAGGTTTCAGTTGAGCAGTTCTCTTGAGTTTTTCATTAGTATATTGTGTTTTCCTCAGGATGAGGCTATGTGTTTGTTGTGGTTTTTGTTTTGGTTTAATTTTTAGGAGAGATGGATTTGTTAACTTAGTCTGTTCTAACATGGCGCTCATAATTGAATGTTCAAATATGGCGCTCAGTTTTATAGGGTTGTGGTGAGTTAGTAGTCCGCTTTCTATAGCGTTGTTCCTAAGAAGACGTCACATGCACAGGCATTAATATGCGTGTCTAGGTTGAAGAGAGCACGGAATCTGAGGATCGGTTGAATTTGGAAACGAGGTGGTTTCCACAGTTGGAAAGGTGAGACGGTCTGTGTGTAGTAACGTTCGGACTCTTAGTAACATTGTTTAGTGATTTAGGGATTCTAATAATAATTTATGGCGATTTCAGGTACCGGAGGCCATGGGTCTTTGAATTGACACGATTACCAACGTTAATTGTTCGGACAAGCATTATGAGGTTGGTTTATTTTTCTTAGATGCTTATACCGAGAGGAACGACTATGAGATCATGGTTTTTTGATACCGGTACACATTTTTCTTTAGGATTTATTGCTTCGCGGATTAAAACCAGGTACAGATCTTCGAGTGAGTTAGATCACGCATGCAGTTGTGTTGATAATATAGGATTAGTTTTGATGAAGGCTATTTCTTTGATTTCAACAGTCTTTTTCACTTGTTCACCTTTGGTTGATGGTTGGTCTTTTTCTTTTTCTGTTTTATCTCTGGAATCTCATTCAAGAATGTTAAAGGCAGTAACATAGAAATGGTTGTTATATGTGTTTTTTCAAATGCTTCACTTTAATTCATTTTATGTAATTATTTTATGTAACAGTTTTGGAATTTCTTGTAAATTGGAGCATATGTTTTCCTGCAGGTTATATTAAATGAGAATATTGTTTGTGTTGTTTGCAGAAACGAGCGCCTGAAGAAGGGCCAATGTGGCCCGAAATGCATTATGCGGGCATTAAAAAGAACAATTTCATGGATTGAATCTTTAAAAAAGAAATATGTCGTTCAAGAAATTGTTTTCTGTGAAATGAATAGATTAAATTATTGTGTATTTAGAACACATGTTAATGTTTCATGGTGTCTATTTTGATGGCATTCCAGCATTACATCATGGACTGATTTTCGAATATTTATGAGTAATTTGTATAATGTGAACGTAGCAACAGCATATAGGCTATTGTGCACGGAGTTCAAGTGCCGAAAACTTGATTGATGTTGTATCCACGGAACACTACCAACCCTGAGTATTTCTGAAAAATAAAGATACAGGGGAGTCCAGGGCGGTATGGCTTGCGAGGATCCGTGCATGTTTTCTTACTCAGAATGCCCAGAGAATGCCAAATGGATCACACAATCCTTTCTTCCCATATTTGTGTGACAAAAACTCAAGCACATCCAGCAAAGTGCCAAAGTCTTACCACCATACATTACCACTCTTCTCCCTATTGAAACACTGCTTTCTAATGCTCATCATTGGAATGGACCAAAACTATAACTATGTGAAGGCCTCATTGACACCACCTAAGTTCACATGGTGCAAGTTTAGACCGGTTCCTTTGAATGGCTGTGAGGAAGCAGGCCCGCGAGCCCCCCTACTTAACTTGTGTTTGTCCCCGAGTCCACACCGCTGACTCAAGAAACCACCAAAACACCAACAGTGGAAATAGAAAAAAGTATTACTGCAAGAAAACAACACTAACAAAGGACTACAATGTCTTTGGGCAGAGGGGTGGAGCTACCATTAGCCAGAACCAGTCCAGAAGACGAAGAGGAGGAGAAAAGGATGACCCAGCAGGAAGGACGAGAAGAGAGAGAAAACTAAAAAAGCAGAAGATAGAGAAACTGAAGAGCAACAGAATGAGAAGCTATCCAGTGCAGCCGATGTGTTGGGAGTGGTGAACACTGCGGGAGGATGCTGGAGAGCCGCCGCAACTGAAGAGAGTTGCGGCGTAGCGGGTGAGTGTCAGAGGAGAGGGCTGTGTTATTGTTGGGGTTGGAAGGAGAATAGGAAGGGTCAGAGTGTGGGGTTGAGCATAGGGGCTCACTTTTGTTTTAATCCGCGAACTGGGAAGCTGTTAGAAATAAATGTCCCTGGATTAAAGGCAAACCCAACAAACTTTGCATACATTAAAGACCAGTGCTCGTAATCGCAGGTGAGGTTAATCTGTTTTATATCCTTAACCCTGATACAAAGGGGGAGGAGATTTAAGGCCTGCATGAAGATGGCTGATGGTAAATTTATATTCACAAACCAAAGAGGTGCATACTGTGTTCATCCCCAGTCATAAACCACTCGCAAATAAATCCATATCCCAGCTGTAAAGGTCAACATAACGGTGTGGTGAAGGATAAAAAAAGGAGTAATTCCTGACTCATACTTACCTCTACTTTTTTTCATTACTTTGAGACTCCAAGTGGTGCCATTATGAGTAGAAGATTCTCTAGAGGAAAAACAAACCAAGACAGACTGATTAATGACCGCCACATCCTGACCTGTATTTGCCGCAATCTTTATTCATTAAGCCCAAGATAAAATAAACAGCAACTTTAAGAAATACATTCAGCCTGTGCATTTATACATCCGCCCAGCCCTCCCACAATGGTGATATGCCCAGACATGCAAATGGGGGTACTGTTTTTACTGGGAGAAATGTGGGAATGCTGGGGGGTAGGAATGCTCTGTATCCTTGCTGATTCCAGAAATGTACCTCAGAAACATGAGGAAAATGCATAATTTTAGTCAAAGTGTGATGTTTGCAAGTCATTCCGCGTAAGAAAATATAATGGGATCCACGAACATCACACCACCTTAGACTTTCCTGCATCTCTATTTTTCAGAAATGTCTGGGTTTTATAGATTTCGGACATTGCCCAAATATTGCAGACACTCACAATTGCCAGAATGGGTAAATTTTCAAGTCAAACTCTTTGGGGCCGATTCCGATCTCGGCCGGTAGGGCTCCGAATAGGATTCGGCTTTACCGGATCCGATTCGGAGCCCTTTTTCCCGACCGAATCGTACGCGGGTCCGGCCGAGCGAGTACGATGCGAGTCGCCGACCGACTCGTCCGGGCGACCCGACCGCTCCGACCGACTCGTACCCGGATCGTACCGCTCCGACCGACTCGCTCGGACCCGATTCGCACCGCGCAATGGAGACGTTTTCCGGCCGGGTAAGTACGATGCGCACCTCGACCGCTCCGACCGACTCGCGCCGTCCGACTCGAACTCGCTGTCGGAGCCGTACTTTGGGGGTCCGTGTCGGACCCCCTGTACGCGTACCCGTGCAAGGCGCACACAGGGGGGACCCATGGGTCCCCCTACCTGTGCGTGTACGCCGCGAAGCGCTTCGCGGCGTACTCGCTGTAGGGGGCGCCCTTGTCCGCCTCGCACCCATTGAGGCAATGGGAGCCCGCGTACGCGTTGTACGACCGGCTCCCATTGACTTCAATGGGAGTCCGACCGACTCGTGTCCGGTGGCATACGAATGCATCGGACTCGTTCGGTCGGACTGCACGGGTCCGATTCGGTCGGAAATCTCTCCGGGTCCGGCTCGGTCGGAGAGATTTCCGGCCCGAATCGGAATCGACCCCTTTGTCTGTGTCTTGAAGCCTTTCCACACAACTGAGGTACCAACATTTTAGAACCATTGTAATTATCCATTGTATTTCTCTCCATTTTTGACTTCCACATGTAAGCCAGTGTGCTAGAAAGGAAACCTTTTTTCAAAATGCCCTCCGATTCACATGATAGTATAGGTAAGACCAAATTCCGAGTTGTACAAATAAACACTATTTGTAAATTCAGTCTCTTAGACACCTTTAAAAAATCCATACATTTCCTTGATACCTATTTTTAATTCATTAGATTTTACCATATGAATTGGTGCATGGTTGGTACACAATGAAAAGTCACTAGAAGCTGCAGCTCAGTTGTTGACTCTGGGTAAGTTGTATAACAGAAGCACATATGGCTAAACCATGTGTGCCTCAACAACACGGTCCCAACAATGAATGTGTTTTAACCACACATTGCTTTACCATGCATGCCTTTACCACACAATTTTGTTGTAAAGGCATGATTGGTAAATGAATGTGTGGATAAGACGCATTCACCCTAAAACTGGCCCCAGCCCTGAAAATTGACCCTCCCCCCCACCCTGAGCCCTTAAACTCACCCCCACGCCATAAAAACCACACCGACCATTGCCCCCCTGCCCTGAGCCCTTAAACTGCCCCAGCCCTGAAAACTGTCCATTCCCCCTCCCGCCCAGAGCCCTAAATCTCAGCCCCCATGTCCTAAAAACTACACTGACCACAGGCCACTGCCCTGCGCCCTAAATCTCGGCCCCCAGTCCTATAAACTACCCCGACCCCAATCCCCCAGCCTCCCCACCCTGAGCCCTAAAAACTGACCCGTACCCCAGAAAACTACCCTATCACCCCAGCCCTGAACCCTAAAACCCAGCCCCCAGCCCTAAAAACAACCCCGACCCCCCTGAGCCCTAAAACCAGCAACTAGCCCTAAAAACTATCCCCCGCCCCCCCAAAACCCAGCCCAAGCCCCACTTACCAGCCAGCATCCCGGAGCTTCCTCTCCCCATCCTTCTTGTTCTTCTCCATGCCCATCCGCACATCTTGACCGCGCACTGCCTTAGCCATGCATATACGTGGTTAAGGCATATGCGTGGTTAAGGACCGTGTTGTAAAGGCCGTTTCTCCTCTGGGTATTGCGTGGTTTTGGACAACCAACAAACACTATGGGCCAGATTACGATGGTGGCCGGACAAGTGTCCAACTGCCATTGCAGTGGGAGTGGGACCACCTGACAAGTAGTCAGAAGTCCTACCCACCAGTTTAGGATGCAACTGCCATGTAGGCAGTTGGAAACATCCCTTTTTCTATTGAGGCTTGTGTTGCAGCCTGGAAAAGGGCTGCAGCACAAGCTGCAATAGAAAAAGGGATGTTATTAAACATCCATGCACTGTGTACCAGGCACCATGTGATGCCTGGAGCACGAATCATGGATATTTGTGGGCATCACATGAGCCCCCCAGGGCACATCGCAGAGGCCTACGGGGATGGGGCCCATGCAAGGGGCCCCCAAAGTCCGTTTCTGACAGCCTTTCCAAGGCAGTTGGACCACCTAGAAAAGACTGTCTGAAACTGACATCCTATTACCTATGGCGGTGCCTCCTCAGGCATTGCCTCCATTGTAGGGATTAGGCTCTGCCCACCACCCGATGGGCTCCCCCAGTCCGCTGCACTCCGACCGCCAGTGTCATAATCAGGCAGTCAGACTTCTGCTCTAGATGTCAGACGGTCCCCAGACATCGTAATCGGACCCTATATATCCCTATCGATGTAGCACTATATTACTTTTGTCAATTTGTCATTGGGCAAAAAACTACAAATGAAAACATCACCTATTTCTATTTTTTCAGACCTATTTTCATTTCTTTTTATAATTTCAGCCATTAGTTTGCTTGGCAAACCTATAAGCTGCCTACACAGATGACACCTGCCTAAAATCTAAAGCTTGTTTATTTTTCAGAAATGTATGGTTCACCCATGTGTTTTACATCTGTTTCCATCACAAAATGCAATTAGGCAGAAGCTATTCTTTACCTGAAAGCTAGAAAAATGGTGATTTTAGCACAGCAAATCTTTTACTGGTGTTTTTTTTTAAAGATAATAAGGTTTCTTGCACAACATTTTTCCCTCATTTAGAAAAAACAAATTCTTTTTTGTCTATTTTGGCTTTTTTCTTTGGGGAATCCACAAACCCTGGGTACCTTTAGAATCCCCGCATGGAGAAAAAAATGACAACGTTGGTCTAGATATCTTTTGTGGAAAACGTTTCGAAAACCTAAGCACCATGTGCCCCAAACATTAGAAAAAAAGCTCAACACGGGGGTAGAGGGAAAGGCTCAGCATTTTAGGAAATTATTTGTCAAGTCTTCCAGGTTGAGTCCTTTCAGTTTTATAATTGGCTTCATGTAGGATGCTTTTAATTCACTTGGGAATTTTGTGGTTGAAAGTGGTTCATTAATGATTGCTCTGACTAGCATGGCTGCTGAAGAAGCCTGTAGGATGCTTTTGAATATACGTGGGGCCGTGGCTCAGCAGGTGATTCAGCAATGATGATGTCACTATTTGGGTGTGTTTCATGGTGGGCAGAATTGGCTAAATTGGCATTGAGGTGTGGTTATGGACTCCTATGCTGGCAAGTGGGAATCAATATCGTTTACTTTTTAAGTGTTCTGCAAAAAAGTTGCAGAATGTTTGAGAATGGTTGGTGCAGACTGAATTGTATTTCAGTTTTTGATAGTAGTGTGATTTCTTGACTTTTTTGATAATTACTATATGGACATTGTTCCTGTTTTTTCTCTCTATCTGATTATGTATTTTTCTCAATTGTCTCTCAAGGAGTCTCATGTTTATTTTTCTATTTGTATGTCTCAGTTGAGTCAGCCACCTTCAGGCGTGTCTGCAGATATCATGAGGCTCTAAGGGAAGCCACCGGATCATAAAACCCAGCGGGCTTCGGGTGGAATCCGCTCACGGATATCAATGGATTAAGTGACCCAAGACGTTCTGTGACTGAGATAAGAGCTTCTGAGACAATTATGGCATAGAGTGTATGGCGCTCATCTTGTGTAACTACATTGACAAGCAGGTGGCAATTGAGCGAATCATGCTTAGAGACTAATTTGAGGTCTGGAGATATCATGGTTGTCAGTACCAGGTTTTGTGATCTCATAAAATGCACACATTAGGGTGGTAAAGCGTGATACCAGATACCAAGTACAAAAGGAAGTGGCAAAGTCAAACTCACCTAAGAATTTGACAGCATTGCACCAGCAGTTGCACCTAGTCTTACGTTCAAAGAACCACCACATGCGAATGCCCCCACCTTACTCTCAAACCTCACACAATACACCCAAATATTGCTACTGGGGGGGTTGTTTTCCTAAATACGGACTACAAAAATTTTGAGGTCAAAATATCTATTACGAAAATATAAAGTTTAAATAGATAAAAGTAAACGACTAAAATATCAACTACAGAAATAACTACAATGAAAATATATACTACGAAAAAATACTATGATAAAACAAAATAATAGGATATAAAATAATAGCTCATTGAAAAAACATAGGGGCATATTCTCAAGGACTCATCGCCGATTTAGCGGCACTTTTCCGCCACAAAAGTGGCGATAGATTTATCGCCCTATTCACAAGCCTGCGCTAACAGCCGACATCGTCAGTTTACCTGCGATAGCTGCCGCTAAAAACATCGCCAAGGCTGACAGCGACAACTAACGCTAATCATATGCACAGTAGGCGTTCCCGTGCAAAAACTCACAATAACACCACTTTGTGATATTCTCAACGACCAGCTAGATCGGCGATGCGGTCCAAAAACAGGCGATAAGGCACGTCAGCAGCAGGGACGTAAGTTAAGACCTGCTTTTTTCTGGTCTTAAGTAGGACGAAAACCTGCAGTATAAAGGGAGCCCAGCCCAGAGCCACATCTGAAGACCAACAGATGCCATGGAGCTACTATTCATGCAGCTCGGAGTCCCAAGAGGGCCACAACACCCACCACCCCCAACCCCAGGACCACCCCCCCCCCCCCGGACTACCACTGAGGCAGCGCAGAACAAGACAGCGAACCTTCCGAAAACTGTAGTCGCTCCAGCTTCCTCCATGGTGCTTCTCAGTTGTTTGGGTTTTGGGTTTGGGATTTTATTTTTTTTGCAGCTTTTATGGTGATTTTTCCCGCCTGACGTGGGAATAGCAAGCCTGGCGCTGCTTATTGCTGATATTTTTATCACTGTTGGGCCCATCGCCACTTTTTTCACGTTTGGGTTTCCTTTTTTATCGGCGTCCCGGTAATTTTAACACGGACATTTGACGCGTTATCGGGATACTATCGCCTGTTGCCGGCGTGTTGAGAATATGCCGTTAACACGGCGTTGGTTTCCCGCGATAGGCGGTGTTATGTAAAATTGCGTTATCCTAGGTTGGCGATAATTATCGCCCGTTCTTGAGAATATCCCCCATAGTGTTTAAATATGACTCTAATATCATTTGAACATAAATAAATATTACTAAACAAATTAAAATTGAGGAGTAATCATTAAACTACACTCTGTAAAAACACTTTTCTAAAGAAAACATTTAAAATATTTGTATTTTGTTAAAAACCTTTAGCTAAAAATAATTATTTCATTTTTTAGATAAAATACATTCCCAAAATAATTCATAAAAAGTACTTATTTTTATAAAAACTTTATTGACTCTTACATATGAAACACATTGGATTAAAAATATAGTAAATGACATTTTTTAGAAACACCAACAAATTTAAGTTCTACACTGCTCTACATTCTTTAATAAGTGAGAACAACAACAAAAAATAACATGAAATGAAAAAGGAATTGTAAAATAAAAGATATTACTTTCAGTTTTTAGTTTACATAAATATAATTTGATGTGGGGGTAAGATTTGCTAGCATAACTCCAAGTCAATAAACATTGGTGAAATTGCATACATTTGGGGGTATTCTGTTTATTATTCTTATTCCGGGGCAAAAAACATTGGGAAAATTACAAATATTTGGGGGTTGAGGGTCAAATTGCATTCCCACCAACATTGAGTAAAGTGCATGTATTTTTTTAAGGTATGGGGTCAGGTTTGCTATTCTATCTCCAATCCCACCAAAATTGAGGAAAGTACATATATTATGCGGTCAAGTGTACTTTTTTAATTCCAGACCCACCAGCATAGGGGAAGGCAGGCTTACTCTTCTGATTCCAGTCCACAAACATTAAGGACAATATATATATTTGAGTGTGTGATTAGATCTAAAATTCTAACAGGGAGGGAGGAGATAGGCATTGGGACAGAAGAGACAAGGAAGTAAAATGAAAGAGAGGCAGGGCAGTAGAAGATCGACAGCTGTCAGGAAGAGGCAGTGCAGAGAGGAATCCAAACAGCCTGGAGATGGTTGTATCAGGGTACTAAATTTGTCATGCGGAGTGATGAGAAATGAAAAATGAGAAAAAGAGCAGGGGAAGAAGAGACATGTCATGGAACAGAGTGCTACTGGTACAGGATAGTATGAGAAGTGGGTAGTGCTGGTGTTAGGGCAGCATCAGTAGTTTGGCTTGTGACTATTACTTCCTGCAGTGGCGGCTCTTCAAGGGCACTAGCCTGTCACTGCATGCCATTTCACCAATTGGTTGTTTGCCTGCTGTGCCCCTTTACACCTCTAATCCCATCTCTCCACACGAGTCTGTTACATCATGATAATATTTTTGCAGAGTTGACTTGTGGTTTGACTTTTAGAGGCAAGCTGGACCTCCAGTTCTGCTCTTACTTGGCTTTTCCCTTAAAATCTCTGGCTTGCCCAACTCTGACAGCAGTTCTTCAAACTCTATGGAAATTGCTTACATTTGTGGAAGTCTTACCAATCAACAAACATAATTGAATATTTCTGAACCCCAATTATAATTTTTAATATTATGTTCATAAATATACATTTTTATTCAATATTAGAAAAATCCACAGATAGAAATAAATTTATATGTAAAATATCATTAAAGAATGCAAAATTAAATTAATAATCCCAGAACCTAATAACGTACCCACACATTTCTTTAAAGAAATCATTTTTCAACACCCAATCATTCATTTTTTAACAATTTCTATCAATTTATTAATAAATATTAAAAACATATATGCATGATTTTAATTCATCTACGTTTCTACAGCACTACCCATAAAAACATTTCAAAAATTGAAAGCACCCCAAAGTTCAAATAAATGAAATAATTTAACACATTTACACAAATGACTGATTGATTGACTGATTGATTTGGTGCTTTATAATGCTCAAAACACCTACTTCCAAAAAGAAGTTTCCTGGCACTCAAATAGAAAGACCGATAAAACATAAGGTGAAGAAAAAAAAACGTATGACCTGCCCTGGAAGTGGAGATGAAATCTAAAGAGAATGATTAAAGAGGAAAATTGTCAGCTGATGTTGAACTTGGACAATTCCCCGTGGGTTCTTAAACTCAGGGGTAGGGTGTTTTATGCTCCAGCTACAATAAGTACAAGGGTTCGCCCTCCCATTTTTGATTTGCTAAAAACTGGCTTTTTAACTCCACTTGCAAATTGCAATCTAAGATGTCAAGCTGGGAGATAACATGCAAACAGTGATCCCATGTGGTAGAAATGGGGGTCTCTAGTTGGCAATGGTTTGCACCTTTGTCCAAATAGGGACCCTACTTCCTAGTCAGGCGAAGGGAGTTACACTTCTAAAATAACCCCTGCTCACGCCCTTGGTAGCTTGGTGTGAGCAGGCAGGCTTATCTCAGAGACATTGTGCAAAGCATTTGCACATACCCAACAGTAATACAGTGAAAACACTACAAAAGGACACCCCACTCCAGTTTAGAAAAATATCCAATATTTTTATATATCCAAAACAAGACCAAAACGACAAAAAATCCAACATACAGTACTTTAAAAATATGCACTTTGCAAGAATACTTCAAATTGCAAAAATAACTTGAAAACACAGTTCTTCCGAGTTGGTAGCGCCATCTGGGGCTATCGCGGTGCTGTAAACAACAGAATCCAACAGTTCTGTCTGACCGTGTCAGTCAGGGGCGTCAACAGATTCGTAATCAGTACCTTTTGTGTTGCAGCCAACACGTTGGTGCGGGCCGGTCGTGGCAACCGTCGCGGTTGCAATGTGAAGTGAAGCTGTGCAGCTTGCGGTGCCCTCAAGGTGCGGTGCAGGCAGCGGCTCGGTGGCGGTCGTCCAGCGGCGTCGGTGAGACCAGGGCTACAATGCAGAGTGAGGCGGTGCTCATTGCGGTGCTGGCAGGTCACGGTGCAAGCGACAGAACCGGTTAGCAGGTGCTGGCGTCGGTCGGCCCACACTGCTGTGTCGGACGAAGCGGTGCATCATTAAACTTATGAGCGGTGCCCCCAGCCACGATGCGGTCACGGGTGTCGAAGTCAGCAGGCAGCGATGGCGTCAGTGAGACCAGGGCGGCAAAGTGAAGTGAGGCGGTGCAGAGTGCGGTGACCACAGGTCACGGTGCAAGCAGCGGCTCGGTGGCGGCGACATTGGTCATCGGCATCGGTGAGACCAGGTTTGCGGTGTGAGATGTGGCGGTGCCTTCTGCGGTGCCTTCAGGTCATGGAGCCAGTGACAGAGTCGGTGACGGAGTTGGTTGCTTTTCCCTTCTCTGTGGCAACTGGAACTAGGGTTCCAGAAGCTGTACCCAGTGGTTGGTGAAGTCTTTGCAGTCCCAGAGACTTCAGAACAGGAGGCAAGCTCTACTTCAAGCCCTTGGAGATACTCAGCACAAGCAAAGAAAGTTCAGTCCAGTCCTCTCACTGCCCAGGCAGAAGCAGCAACTGCAGGCCAACCCAACAAAGCAACAACAGAGTAAAGGGGCAGTACTCCTCCTGGCAGCTGTTACAGCATTTCTTCTTGGCAGGTTCCTTGATTCCAGTGAGTCCTAAAGTCCTGGGGTCTGGGCCCCAATATTTATACTCAAAATTCCTTTGTTCTCTCAGGCAAAGAGTGTCTGTGCTTAGTCCAAACCAGTTTGGTCCCCTCTGGCCCAGCTTCCCAGCAGGAGGTGGAGCCAGCATTGTCTAAAGCAGACCAGGCCCATTCAGGTGCAAGGGAATCTCCTCCCACTACTCTAAATGCAGCCCAGGTCTATTCAGTCCAGACTCAAACAGGAAAGGCAGGACACACCTCGACCCCTCCCCCAGTGGCTGTCTACAGTGAATGCACATTCCCAGCCCCCGTCACTCCAATGCCAGATAGTCAATCTACAACCCCAGCAGAGGCACACAGGATGGCTAAGCAAGAAAATATATACTTTCTAAAAGTGGTATTTTCAAACACAGAACATAAAAACCATCTTTACTAAAAGATGCATTTTTACATTCTGAGCCCAGGCATACTAAACTCCATTTCCCTATCTTATCCCAAAGGGAAGTTATGCTTATTGGGTTTTATAATTAAAACTCCCGTTCTTTCCTATGGAACAGATAGCCTTGCAGTGGTGAAAAACAAAATACACTGTAATTCACCACCAGGACATGCCACACACACTAGTACATGTCCTACCTTTAACATACACAGCACCCTGCCCACAGGGGTACCTTGGGCCTACCTTAGGGGTGACTTACATGTAAGAAAAGGGACAATTAGGGCCTGGCAAGTCAAACGTGGCAGTTTGGGTTTTCATTCAACCTAATAATAAACTGAGTATCGTTTACATAAGTATACAAAAAGATTCCAAAGGACTCTATCAAACAAGCCAGAGGAGCTATATACAGGTTGAAGAATATTGGACTTAGGACTAATCGCTGTGGGACCCCAAATGAAATAGGCTTGGAAGCAGATCTATGAATACCCAGTGACCTTCTGTGCGTTGGCCTTGTAAGAAAGATGTGAACCAAGTCAGGACTTTCCTGGAAATCCCTGCTGCTTCTAACCACTGGAGCAGAATGGAGTGCGAAATAGTATCAAAAGCGTGCAATAGATCTAACTATATCATGGCTGCCACTCTATTTTCAGACAGCATGTTTCTTATTTCTTCTGTTGCTCTTGCAAGGATGGTCTTAGTTGAGAAACGTTTACAAAAACCTTGAGCTTTGTGTAGTATCCTTTCTGCTTCCAGATGGTTAAACAGCTATTCTGCACTACAGTCTCTGTCATAATGGTGAGGAATAACAGACGGAAGATAGGTCAAAAGTTGGCTACAACTTCAGATTCTAAGGAAGGATTCCTGAGCAAAGGGAAAACAATTACATCTTACCATTTCTCATGTCTTAAACCGTATGAGAGAAGAGTTGCAACATTCTATACTCTATAGGGTAGAATCATTGGACTGACTTTTTAAAATTGTTGTTGAACTGAACATATATCAGTTAGTGAAGAGAAAACTATTTTACAGAGAATTTTAGGGCATCCGGTTTTGAGACTAATGTGAACACAGACCCAGTTGGCTGTGGGATATTGATAACGAGAACTCAAATCGCCTTATGCAAGAAAGAAGAAAGATTGTTGCATAAGGTCTGAGATGGCTTGAGGAAGTTACTATTTTCCTCTGGGCATGATAGAATCTTGTACATTTTCTAAAAATTTCCCTCGAAGGATTTTTGAGCCTAAGATATGCTTCTGATAAAAAAAGGCCTCTGCCTTTTTGAGTGCCTTATGGTAAGTGGGCAGGAGGGATCAATAATTGAGTTTACTTGATGGCTTGCAGCCTTTCTGATTATTTGCATTCCCTTTTAGGTTTCTTAAGTTCTTCATTAAACTAGGGTGAGGTGGGTTGAAAATAAATAATTTAAAAAACATACTTAAATAATTTCAAAATATATTCTTAATAATTAAAACATATCTCATATAAAAATTAATTGTCCAATTCCCCAGTAAGACCCACAGAGCAAAAATATATTATTATATGCTAAATACAAAATAATGAAACATCCACACAATTACAATTAAAAGATGAACATTTAAAAAAGTGAACAACTAATATTTAAGAACATTAATACAACCCTAAAAACACTATCTACCAGTAGGCCCTAATGTCCCCAAAAATATATTAAAAAATATTATATTATGAAAACATTAACTAAATTTATATAAATAAATGAAATAATTTCCAAAAAGTAAGACATTATAAATTGTTAAACATTATGGTAAGAAACAAAAAAAAATATAAACTTACTATTGATATTTGCTTTTGCAATATTTTAAAAGTCATAATATTTTGACCATGATATTATAGTCACACAATATTTCGGAGTAGATATTTACGACCCACACAATGAAGGCCAACGTACAACAGACACCCTTTAAACAATGAACGAACATTTGTCCATAAACTTCATGCATGTGTAGCACTGTAGCACCTTATCGGAGCTATGAAGCATTATATAAATGCAGCAGCCACATACTCGACAATCCAGAAAGTGCTTTGTCTGAAGCATGGGACAATAAAGCACTATATAAATGGCAATATCAGGCAACGCAATAATCACAAGTAAGGAAACTATATAGAACAATTTAATTTTTCTAACTGAAACGGGTACCAGATATGATCAGTGGCAATATGATATCATAATCTCCCACACAGAAAAGAGCTGTGGTCATCTTTTTAACAGAAATGAGTAAAACATAGTACCAGATATGTTCAATGTGCATTTAACACCCATCATCCCCAATGTAGAAAATTGCCATGCCCATTAAACCTAGATGAATATGTAAAACACTGTACCCAGCATATGTAACAATAATCTAAGGTCAGACCGCCATTAAAATGCGGTCGGAAAGAGACAGCGTAATCCCGACAGCGGTGCTTGCCTCGGCACCACCTCCATTCAAGGGATACGATTCTGACTGCTACCCTAACCGGATCGTAGATCCTATCGGAGGTGGCGGTCTTACTCCCTGATGGTTTCGGTCTGACGGCTTGCATCATAATGTGCCGGTCGGACTGAAGGGTTGTCAGTCGGTGAGACCGCCACATCAAAATCAACCCCATAGAGTCAAATGTGTTTAACAGCCATTTAAAATCTATAGTCCTACATGATTAAAATAGTTAATTACCATTTCTTTACAAAAAATCTTGAAAATACAGTGCCAGGTATATGTAATAGGCATTTAACACCAATTATCACCCATGTAGAAAACTGATTTGCCCATTATCATTCCTTGACAAGAATCACGAAATACATTACCAGGTACATGAAACAGAAATTTAACCCCGACAAACAATAACAAATGCCAAAAACAAAGTGAACTTTCACTGTGTACATGTGAGCATTAAACTGCATTGCCACCGATGGACACTTAAAAGAGAGTTTAGCCCATCATCCCATCATCCCCAAAGATCCTTTCATTTTGTCCCCACAATACAAAAACATTTGTTAAATAGGCATTAGTTGCATTAGCTACATTCTACCCCATTTTCCTTGTAAAATCATTGTGTGTTACAATGCAACTCTTTTGGAAAGCTTACTGCGACTTTGCATGTTTTCCTTTTCAAGGACCAGAGTCTCTTCTAAAGTGCACACTCTTGATTGAACGTTTCAGTCTACAAAAAAAAAAAAAATAGACATTGTTTCAATTTGCTTGCTGTTTTTGAAGACGTCAGGTCCTTGTTTTTAAAGTGTTAAAGAGCACTAGAGTTACATGCAAGCAAGGTGTTCTACATATGTGTATGTGTTCAAGGGCGGTTCCTCCCTTAGGGCGCTGGGGCATTGCCTCAGTCATATTTTTGCCCTCCTGGGCCCTCTATTAAATGCGAATAAACTTATATACATTTTAAAGTAGATTCTATTCTGCCTGTGGCAGTCAGCCTTTATCCGTGGGCCGGTTGTCTGAAGTGGCTCCTGGAAGGTAGTGCACGCGGGCCTGAGGGGATGGCGCTTAAACAATACTGACTTTGACAGACACTATACTCATCAGCAAGAGCACCTGGTCCCACGAAGCGCATATGTTGGGTTGGACTACTGCCTTTCTCTGTCCAGCCCGACATGCGTACTAGAGGTCTCTCTCCAGGAGTATCCACCTGTGCATTAGTGAGCCGGAAGTGAATGACAAATCACTGTATGGCCGTGCAGTGATTGGCCATTTCTACCATTGCTGCTCAGCCAGCCTGTTTCTCTCTCAGTCTCTCCCCTCTTTGTGCGCTGCACGTTGCTAACAGAACGTATTGCGCAAGGGAGCAGTGGAGAGACGACGAGTGAGACCACACCTGACCTCGTGGCCTCGCACTTGAATTGTCCCGACTCTGAGCTTTGTGATCAAGTAGATCTCAGCACAGATCTCCGTTTGTCTGGAGTGAATAGTGTAATGGACACATCAACATCATGCATCCTCTCTGAATTGGGCAGTATATTAAGGTTTTTTTGTGATTGCTAAGGTATTCGTTGCAGTGTAGAAATAATAATAATATAACTATAAAAGGAGGTAAAACAATGAGTAATCCGTTTGTGGCTGATTGGGTTGAACTTGGATGTGGCACTGGCGCTGCCCGAGTTTTTAGTCAACGTTGACGCGACACCGGTGTCCTGTACTGTAAGTAACTCAGGCATCAGGCCTGTATTTCCTTCCATTAGCCCTGTTCCTTATTCTCATTGTGTTTTGGTTTTTAGTTTATCATGATAAGACCTTTTGGCTCTTGTGTGCACCAGAGCTGAAATGATGACCTTTCTCCAATCTCAATAGGGATCACAACACTGTTTTATTTCTGTGAAACCAAGAGAGGGGGTCGGGAGCAAGGAGAGGACAAGAGGGAAAGGACAGATATTCTTTCAGCCAAGAGTGCTACTGTGCACATTGACAGTCCTGCTGGGAGCCTGTTTACACTAGCGTCCCTGCACACGTGCAATCCCGTGCAAGGCTGCTCTGTGTATTTGTTGGTTTGTACAGTACTGGCTCTGTGCACAATAGCCCAGGAAGCAGATGCACTCTCTAGCATGCTAACAGAGGCAGATCCCTGCAGAGCAAGATGTGTGGACAGTTAGTTTTGTGCACTGACAGCCTTACATGCAGTTGTGCACTCTGCTAGACATGAGTGCAGGTAGTGCTTCACCGAAGTCTCCCTGTATAAGAAAACTCTGCAGGCAGTCCTGAGCACAAGCAGCATAGAGCACTGCAGCTCAGCAGACTGCTCCACTTGTGCACTAGTCGTCCTGTGCCCTGGCAGCTCGGCACATTTTAAGGATTGCAGCGTGCAGGGACCCTTGTGTGCTGAAATAGTTAAGTACAACTTGTTAACATTTCGCTCAAAACAAAATATACATTTTCATTTTGCAATACCCATCTTTGTTACTATAAGATAATCAATTTGGGAGGAAGATTTTCAGCTTTAATTACCAACCAGATGCAGCGCAGAGACAACCCTGTGTCCAGGTAAGATAATTCCAAACCTTGCTTGTGTCACTGTACAATTTGAATTTACACACTATACTAACTGTTGAACAATTTTAATTTAGTAAGATATGGAGCATTTTAATGTGTTTCAATATTTTAAGTCTACTCTTTCACAAATGCTTATAAACCTTCTAGCTTTCTCAAATTTGTTCGAAAATACACCACTTGCCCTCTTCTTTTTCGAAGTTTTCCAGGTGAGAAAACTACATAGGGCACTCATTCCCAAGACAGAGAAAAGTCCTCTTTTTGTTGTTTTCAATAAGTCTGCCTACATGCCTTCTATTTACCATTTATAGCTTATCAAGTACATCATTCCTAATTAATGTCCTTATTCATCTTCTCTGGTATAATAAAATTACATTTTGTTAATGCTTTCTTGCGGTACATTAGAGGTTATCTGTCACCCTTTATGAACGTTCTATTACATAATTCAAGCTCTAAAATAACATTTTGTTAGAACAATGCATTAAAAAGTATTGGTACTAATTGTCTGTTACTCTTTATGGTCATTCTGTTGACGTAACGCTATATGGCTCAAGAAATTCCTAAGGGAAGATTCCATCCCTCCATCCCAGAGACAACTGACTAGTTTTCTTATTATTATAAGTAATGTTTCTTTTTACTGCCCTTCAATATCTCTATGGCTGCTATTCTAAAGCATTATGGTAGTTTGTAGAGACTTACAAAACCCCAAATGAATGTAAATTAAATAAATAAACTAGAGGAGAACATGGTTGTGGACATCTAGGAGTAGGCAGGTTTTGCCTAGATGTCCAGCATCTAGGTTAAACTCAGTTTTCTGATGTGAGATCCCTAGGACTTTTAACAAATGAAAGGGGGGGCTGACGAGTGCAGAATCGTACAGTTTTTAGAGTCCTAAGTGGGATTCATCACAACTCATAAGCTATCCCATCATAATATGTAGAAGGATATCAGTTGTGTCAGGTGAATCTCAAAGCATACAAAGATGTTGGGAGCCAATCGGAAATCGTTCCATGGTCATTTATATTTATGATTACTTTTTTCCCTAAAGCAACATTTTGCTTTTGTGCATAGTCCATGTGAGACTAAAAATAGTAGTGCAAACTTCTCAGAGTGCAGCACTGTAGGGGCTGCTACTTCATGCAACTAAAAAGCTGATCCTGCGTTGCAACATGCCTATATGTTTGTAATGGGATAGAGAGCTACAAACTGCCCTGTGGCTGACATTATCACTGAGCTATGTCTGGGTTTACCAAGCACTAATCTGAGAAGAATAAGCAGGTACTGGATGAGGTCACTGGGTGTAGATTAGACATCCCCTGTGCTCCAGGTCAGAGTTGACAGAAGGGATGACACCACTCTTCAGTAAAGAGAAGGATGTTTCCATCTTTCGGGTTCTCAGGGTATGTGGTGAAGCTGAGTAGACTGGGATGGCCAACCTGGAAAAGGAAGGACACTATTGACCCTAGTCTTTGGGTCTCCAAAAAATGGCCCTTATCTCTTGATTCACTCTGCTACTGTTATGTTATGCAGAAATGTAGAGCACACTATTACCCTTGAGGGCATATTGGTGCTGAGCAATTGTGAGTCTGTCCACACCTAGGCCCCAGTGGGACTGCTAAAAAAAAGCCAGGTCTTCAAATTTTGAGGAATTCAAGAAGTGAGAAAGAGGCTCTTATGTGTAAGAGTCCAGATGAGCGGAGGTGTCTGGAAGGTTTGTGAAAGCAGATGTAATTGTTGAGGTATGCAGTGTTATGTATTTCCTTGAAAGTGTGGGTGAGGAGTTTGAATTGTGTTAATTTCTGAATTGGGAGCTAGTGGAGCTTATTCAGCTGTGGTGTGATGTGATTGCGGTGTGAGAGGTTGTGGGTGATTCTGGCTGCAGAGTTCTGAATGCTCTGCAGCTTTCTGTTGAGTCTTTTGCTGATATCGTAATAGAGGGTGTTCCCGTAGTCCAGATTGCTGTGAGCAGGTTTGTGTGACAGTGTTCTGGGTGTTTCAAAAGGGAGCCTTAGGGTATGGAAGCATGAGGAAGTGACACCATTGACTTGAGCGGTCATGTTTAGTTTGCTGTTGATGCTGATCCTGAGGTTCTTGGCATGGAAGGTGGGGGTGTCAGTCCTAGCTCTGTTTGCTACCAGGTGGAGTCCCATGGTGATATGCTCTTCCCAAAGGTCATGATTTCAATCTTGTCAATGTTTAGCTTTAGACACTTGGTCTTCATTCAGTGAGCGATTTCAGCCATGCATACATTGAACTTGATCTGGGTACTGGGCATCTTGTCCATGAGGGAGCACATGAGTTGTGTGTCGCCAGTGTAGGAGAGGATGTTGATGCCATGAGAGCAGACGATGCTGGCTAGAGGGATCTTGTATGAGAGTCAGGCTCAGGGAGGGTCCTTGCAGAACTTTGCATGATGTGCAGTGCTAGGTTGACTGGTGGGTCCTTCCAGTCCAGGAGTAGATCAACTGGAGTGCGTGTCCTTGGATATCGATGTCGTGTAGGGGTTGGTTGAGGATGGGCTGGGATACTATGTTGACTGCTTTGGAGAGGTCTAGGAGGATGAGGGCTGCTGTATCTCCTCCATCCAGAGTCTTGTGGATGTCATCTGTGGCTGTGATAAGGACAGGTTGGGTCTGAAACGAGACTGAGTGGTGCCAAGGAGTTTCTGGTCATTGAGGTATTCGGTGAGGTGTCTATTGATTTTCTCTAAGACCTTGTCCAGGAATGGTAGCAGGCAGATCGGTTTGCAGTTGGGGAGCTTTGAAGGGTCCACAGACGGGTTCATCTGCAAAGGGAGTACAGTTGCACATTTTCAAGTATCAGGGAAGATCGCAGAGAGGTGGAGGCATTCAAAATGGGTGTGAACATGGTGCTGATGGGTTGCAATCATCTAAAGTAGATGTGGTAGGGACAGGGGTCCAATGGGGCCCATGAGAGGGTGGACTTCAAGGTGGTGGTGGTTTCTTCTGATGTGATGAATGGCCATGAGGTTAGCATTGTTGCTTTGGATAAGATTGGAGGGCATTTGGTGAGGCCTCTTGGGTCTAGTTGCAAGTTGAAGTTGCTGTAAATGGAGGGGATTTTGTTCCCGAAGAATCGAGAAAGACTGTTGTAGAGGTGATGCAAGGGGGAGTTCAAGTTGGTAGTGGCCGCTGGTGAGGTGAAATCTTTCACAATGGCAAAGATTTCTTTGCTTGTGTTGGTTCTGGCATCGATGCGTTCTGTCAGAGTGGCACGTTTGGTTATCCAGATCCTTTGGTGGTAGCGTCTTAGGGTGGATTTGAGTGTGCTTCCGTCTGCATTGTCCTGGATCATTTTCCATTTGTGCTCCAGTCATTTGCATTAGTATTTCATAAGTCTGAGTTCCTCCATGTACCAGCTAGCCTGGGATCTAGCTCTTATTGTATTACTGTGCTTGAGCCATGGAGTCATGGAGTCAGCGCAGGAGGTGATCCAATTGCTGAAATTCTTGATGGTTTGGGGAGGCTGTTGCTGTGTTCGGGTCGGTGGATGTTGAGAGCGATGTTCCAGTCCTTGTCAGTGATGCTGCTCCAGTTTCTGCTGACTGGTCTGGCGGTGGTGCGCACATGTTGACCCGAGGCGGGAATGCTGAACTTCACATGGGTGTGGTCTGTCCAGGGGTCTAGCGTGGGCTCCGTGACTTGGATGTTGTCGAAAATGATGAAAATAGGGTCAAGGAGGAATTTGACTTGTTCTGAGTTCTGTCAAGATTACAGCTGCAATTCTAACACCACGTTCATCTTTGCATAGAGTCATGAAACCTGTCTCCCTTGGCAGCAATAGTTTAATTAAGTAGACCGTAAATTGTATGGAGGCATGAAACTTCCCTAAGTAATGCATGAATGAGCAGGAGAGGCGGGATCGGAAGGGGTGGAGGTTGCTTTAGAGCAATTCTCTTCCTACATGCCTCTCGACTGCCAGTAGCGTAGCAAGGATGTCATGGACCCTGGTGCAAGCAAGAAATGTGGCCCCTTTGACTGCTGTTGGGGTAGTAAAATACTGATTGTCAAGGTTCAATGGGCCCCCCAGGGCTCTAGGCCCAAGTGCACCTGCTACATCAATGGTAGCTATGCCCGTGTCTATTGCACCTTACTCATGCAACGAACCAATCGATCTTCCTACACATTTACTCTATTACACCATTTATACTATGGCTAGTGCAATTTTGCACTTTTTGTGCATTACATCGATTGCACTACTGCAGATGAAATTTTGTTGAAATATTTACACCGCTTGGCAAGTAAGAAAAATATCATTTTGCATCAGTCAGTTGGTTCAATAAGGTTCAACCCCTGTTCAACACCCTTCATGCACTTAGTGTACCGATGTGCAAAGCGTTGGTCTACAAATACTAAACACAACAACGCTGAGACAGCCTTTTCAGTTTGTAAAGTGCCAGCAGTAGGAGCAAGACAATTATATTTTTTCTGTGCAGCACATTTTCTATTCCACAAAGTCCTCAGTCTGCAGACAAATAAACAGGCAGGTTTGCATTTGTGCCAGTAAGCATTGTTACAGGAATTTGGGTAATGCCTTTGAGCCTCAAACATCGGAGAAATATGTGTAATAACGTTTATACCCACACTGGCTCCCCGAAGTGGCATCTTGGCTGCTCATTAGAATAGAAGTGTTGAAAGAAGCCAGGTCCAGATTACTTCAGGGTGAAAAATCAAAGTACTTTTTAGGTCGAGCCTAGGCAGCGCCTGTGCTGTCTCTCTCAGACATGCTGTAATCAGTCATAGGGCTTAAAGCCTGCCCATTGGTTTTTGATTGGTACCTTCGATTGTCATGTAAAAACTCTTCCTTTCTAGTGACTAATCTGTCTTCTTAGTCCCTCCTTTTAGCTGTTCGTTATCTCCCAAAGAGCAGTGCTTAGCTATCCTTAAATTTCCACCAGTGTGTTGAAGTGTTTGGTCTTGAAACTTTTTTTTTTCCGCTGCTCATGTTAAACATGTATGCAGCTGCTCGTTGCTTGGGTCTGAAATTGAAGATCCGTTTGCGGGTTTCCAACATTTTTTAGTGGAAGCAACATGTTTTAATTTTGTGAATCTGTGCGCTATGAAAGACTGCCTTTCTTTGTAAGGATATTTGTGTTCAAGAAAGCGCTTTAATGGTATTTAAAACAACTTGATCAGCAAGGCACGCTGCGCTTTATCTTTGAGCATGGTGACTGCATGCCTTTCTTTTGTTCTGTGCGGCTCACCCACCTCTATTTAATTTGACTTTTACGATTTTCAACATCTTCTGCTACTTTAGTCATCATTTTGGCATTGGGTTTTTTGTCAGTTACCCGTAAGATTGGAACACTCATACTTCAGGTGTGTATGTATTCTTCAGATTGTAGAGTTTACAATCCGTAGTAGGTGATATTTAACCACTCCTGACTTGAGAGAATATATCTGGTTGCAATACTTAGGGACTGGAGTGGTCAATCAGGGCTGCAAAGTTTACACTCCTCAATGAGTAGAGGTGGTGGAAGAACTCTTCTATGTCAATTCTTTCGGTCCGTTTCCGTGAGTTTCAAGCTTCGTTCTTTACTCTAAGCTCTCACTGTGGCATAATGATTTGTCCTTGAGGCCGCGCTTGCTGATTGGTTGTTTGCAGTCAAGGGTTTGTGAGGCTTTGTCAAGTTATCTCTGCGAGATAGAAAAGCAACACAAGAAAAGCCACAACAAGAACCCTGATGTACGGAACTGTGCGAGCCCTGCAAAGAGGTCCCCCGCATTGCGAGGTGCCCAAGAGCCCCACACTAATCCCACCAGAGAGAGAACGCTTCTGTTCCTACAGACTGAGATAATCTATGGTATCACAATCAATTCTACAGAGAGTGTCTGAGCCTTCTTAGGGGAGAGAGTGTGCAGCCTCCCTCAGAGGAGGGATCTCTCTCCTTTGCTCATCCTCGTTTCTCTTGTGTCTCCTTAAGTATATGCCCCATGACCAGTTGTTACCCCAGGGCTAAGTCCCACCTCTCACCGATTTTGTAGCTCCTTAGGAATCCCTGTCTACCCCAAGTGCTTGCCTCACAAAACTGCCTCTTCAGGTCTCACATCAACTCGTTCTGTATTTTGTGCCCCTTAAATTCCACTTTTCCCTTGCTCCATCGAGGGGTTCAGTTCACTCGTTTTCCCCTTATGGGGTATATAATCCCTCACAGACCCTCCTTTTCTTAGGTCACAGCCAAAGTTCTGAAGACACGTATACCTCCGTAGGGGTGTTTTCGCCCCCTACGCCATCCAGTTGAAAAGGCTTTTCAATATAAAACTGTTTTTCTGCTCCTCATCTGAAACATATGCATTGCTGATACCGTACACGTCTACCCTGACTGAACCAAGCCAAGCACACAGCTTAGCCCAGGCCAGATAATTTTTCAGAAGGGACACTTTAACCTGCACCTCCACAAGGGGGGGGTACCTTCCTCAACACCAACATTTCCTTCTTGGGGCACTCAGTTTGGTCTCATGGCTGTTGTCCAAATCTGGGTCTTGGGTGGAGCAGCGTACCTTCTTATATATAAATGAGGATGCCCAGGAAGCTCCCCACAAACCTTTTTCTTTTTACTCATGTGTCTGGAGAGGTTAAAATGATTACTCAGCGGAGGCGCGCAGCAGTGGCTATTCAAGATGGCCACCCTCTAGAGGAGCTCCGTGACACCGAGGAACGGACGGAGCCGAAGGGTTTTCTCCTGCCAGCGTTGCGGCGACATAACCATGGATTCCCTTTTAGGAAGTCATGTGGATCACTGAGGCAAGTTTTTTTTCCAGACCAAAACGGTCTATTTGGGCACTTTTTCTTAATTTTTCTTTGCCTCTATGACGTCTCAGTTTGCGGCCGCCATTTTGTGTGCCTGAACCCTGCATTTTTTCTTGCTGAACATGACACAGTGGTGAAGCACCTGTGGCCGTTGCTCTTTGCTCATTAGGGCTTCTTTACCATCAGTATGTCGTCTTTTTCCTCTTAAAAGTGTATACCTGCAACAGAAAAATATTTTTCTCGTCATGAACCTTCATTCTCTCCTCATATGTTCTTATATGAATATTCAAGTTACTATTTCAGCCTAATCTCCTTTTGGCTTATTAATGTAACTTCCCGCCAGATTGTTGTTTGAATGGACTGGGATTCTTGTGCCTTGATAGTGGTTTCCCTCAGGTCTTCTTGCTACGCACTTCTTCTCCTTTTATATATGGATCCCACACACTCAAATAAGCCCCAGGGGGCTGTTGGTTCTACTACTAGTGGTCGCAAAGACTCGGTCAGCAATACCAACAGACGTATTAAAAAAGACCTGTCCTCGCCAACAAAATCACCTCTTCCTCTGACTTTGGAAGATATTATGGATGAACTGCGCAACATTCGACCTTTTATGACTGAAACCACCGCAACACTTCAACGTATTGAGGAGAAATGGTCGGGTTTAGACTTAAGGCTTTCGGATGTCGAGCAGAGGATTAGCGACGCACAGGATGTGGTTGCTAAAGTAGATTTCCTTTCACGTGAGGTAGCGCAACTAAAGAAAACTACAGAATATTTAGAAAATCGGAACAGGCGCAACAACCTACGAGTTTATGGAAATCCGGAGGGCTCTGAAGGGTCAGATATGATCTCCTTTTTGAAGATACACATTCCTCAAATAGTTGGTTTGTCGAAATCTACCGACCTCAATATTCATAGGGCACACAGGATTGGCCCCCAGAGTGTCTTCCTCAAACAAACCGTGGGGAATTATTGCATACTTCTTGCTATACTCTGATCTTATGACAATCCTCAACGCAGCCAAACAACACAAGCAGATGCTCTGGTCTGGCCACAAAATCTTTTTCAGTCAAGATGTCTCTAAGCCTACTGCCAATCGCCGTAAAGAGTTTCTTGATCTCAGACCAACGCTGCGATCCATGACTGCACGATACGGCCTAATTCACCCGTGTTACTTCAAAGTAACCTACAAAAACAGAACTTCTACTTTTGAGGATCCTGCAGACCTTAGAAAATTCATCCACGTCCACAAAGGAGAAGCTATGGAACTGAGCAAAACTTGACTTTTTTTTTCTTAATTGTTCTTTCTTTTGTCCCACAGGTTTTCCCTTCGTATCTTGTTTAACGATGACGTCTATATCAGCATTGTCCATCTGTTGTGTTGTGTCGCCTCACTCTGTTGCGTTGTCTTTCCCAATATTCGGTAAGTTCCCTTCCACTTTGTTGCTTATGTTTACATTTTTAGATTACTGTTTTTTGACTTTCTGTCTTCATTAAATCTGTTCCTCCTCAGTGTCCGTCTCTGGGGTGGCCTCTGTCCTTTTCGCCCCCTCCTTACATTAATGTTCTTACCGTTTGTGAATACTATGACTAAAGCCCTTTGGCTTTTTGTCATCTTTTCTTCTGTTATATCTCATAGGAGACTGTATTCTCCTTTCGCTTTTCCTCTCTATCCTCTTCACCCCTCTTTTTTCTTTTTCTTCTTTCCTTTCTTCCATTTCCTAAACTCTGCTGCAGCTTCTCTTTGTCACTACGTTTTTATGTTTATGGCTTTCCATTATTCTATCCCTGGGTCGTTTATATGGGTGCATCAGTTTAACTATTTTTCTTTCACTCCTATCTCTCAGCCCTTTTTTCCATTATTTTCTGGTCTATATCTACTCCTCTTTTTCTTAGCTTTACTTCCATTCAGGACTTGCATTGCTTATTGTTACTTTGCCTTTTGCATTTCATCTATTATTATTCTTTTAAGTTTTTTATAGTTATCAGTTTAATTTGGAAGAAGTTTTTCCAATGAATGGTCTACGTATTATCTCTTGAAATGTCATGGGTATCCGTAATCCAATTAAAAAAACACTGTGTATTATCTCACCTTGCTAAATTGAAATGCCATGTAGCGCTACTGCAAGAAACGCATCTTAAATAACAGGATTTGTCTTCTTTACCCAAATTATGGGTTGGAGAGGTTTTTTGTTCCCCAGCTGCTAATAACAAAAATGGTGTAGTAATATTGTTCCATAAATCATTAACTGTCTGTTTGCAAAATGTGGTCAAAGATACTAATGATAGATGGCTTTTATTGAATGTTAAAGTTAACAATACTCAATTCTCTTTTTGTAATGTATATGGTCCCAATGGTATTGATTTATCATTCTGGAAGGATTTTTCCTCTCTCCTTTCTTCTCATGCCTCCGAAAATTTGATTTTGGGAGGTGACTGCAATCAACTTATGGACCCTTTTTTAGATCGAAAATCCCAAACCAAATTTATCCCCAATAGAATGCAAAAGTCTTTCCACAAAGCAATTACATCTAGAGGGTTGTTAGACGCATGGAGAATTTCCCACCCTGATGTCCTGGAATTTTCCTTGTTTTCCCCTGTTCATAGGTCTCATTCCCGACTTGATTACATATTTCTCACCCAATCATCTCTCCAATGTATGACGAATGCTGAGATTGGATCCATTCTCATCTCTGATCACGCCCCTGTCATATTAGATATGGAATACCCTACACACACACCTACTTTACGCAGATGGCGTTTTAATAATGCTTTTCTGTTGGACACTCAATTTGTTGAACAATTTACACAGTTTATGCAGGAATTTTTCAATAATAATCTCTCCTCTGTTCCACAATTCCACCTTATATGTGATGCTTTTAAAGCCACTGCTAGAGGATTTATAATTGAGTTTGTCTCCCGGAAAAAAAAGAAGGCCCTTACGGCTGCAACATTAATTGTAAAACAAATCAAGGCCCTAGAACACGAATATTTTACCACAAATTGTTCTGATACCTTGTCTAACCTCATTAAAGCTAAAATGCAATACAATAAACAATCCTGGGACAATGCCTGTAACAACCTGCTTAAATTCAATGCAAAAATGTATGGTGGCCGGAATAAAGCCGGCAAATCTCTAGCTAATTATCTCAAAATTAAAAAGTAAAAATCCAAGATTGTTGCCATCACAGATAGCAAAGGAATTAGACACATTACAGATAATAAAATTCTCGAGTGTTTCACCGAATATTATACCTCTCTCTCTATACCCCGGAGTCAACCCCTTCTGCTGATCAAATTGAATCTTTCTTTCAAACTATTCCCAAACCCTCTGACAACCATACGGATCTCACTTCCCTGGATAGTCCAATATCAGAACAAGAAATCACAAACGCTATTACCCAACTTCCCAAAGGCAAAACAACCGGTCCGGACGGTTTTACTGTATGTTTTTTTCTTCATTTCTAACAATTCCTAGTCCCCCAATTGCTATCCCTCATAAATGACTTTTTAGCTTCCGGTGTATCACAGGGCTCTTTCACTCAAGCGATGTTATGTCTGATTCTTAAAAAAGACAAGGACCCCTCTTTTTGTAAAAACTACAGACCCATTTCCCAAATTAATACAGATTGTAAGATTTTTGCCAAATTATTAGCCCTTCGTATCAATCTGGTAATCCCGGACTTAATCAATATATATCAATCAGGATTTGTTAAAGGACGGTCCATTACGGATAACTCAAGGACTCTCCTGAATATTATCCATTTAGCCTCCAAGGTGAAGTCACCGATTGCTGCTATTGCGTTGGACGCTGAAAAAGCTTTTGACAGGGTAAACTGGGAATTCATTTTTGGAGCTTTAAAATGGCATGGTTTTAGCCCCCCATTCTTAGATACATCCAGCTACTATATTCTGCACCTTCCACTTCCATTTGGGTAAATGGCTTTCAATCCAAATATTTTCTACGTTTTTCATTGCCCATTCTCACGCATTCGACTGCAGTTGTTACTTCTCTGCTAAAAGTTCATCTCTCTCAATCGGATAATTTTATACTTACTCCTGTTTGGTATAACAAACACTTAAATATTAAAAATAGAGCTTTATTTTGGAAAGAATGGATTGATAAAGGAATTATTACTTTTGAACACCTGATGATCAATGGAGCTCTCATGGACTTCACGGAGATCCAAGATAAATATGGCATATCTCTCTTGTATGCTCCTCATTATTCTCACCTCAGCTCATCCATCACTCATCTTCATTCCCAAAACTCTTCCTCAACCTCACATAATCAAACATCCACTCTCCCGCTAGATTTCTCTACTCAACTTAAGGCATCCCATATATACAAGATATTAGCTCACCCCTCTGACCCTAGAACCAAATCAAGTATCAAACTTTTATGGGAAAAAGATTTGGCACAAGAATTTTCATTTCAGACCTGGGGCTCCATTTGGGCAAAAATTCACACCTCCTCACGATCAGCAAGCACAACACAGACTCTATACTATTTCTATAACAGGCTTTTCCTTACCCCTACTGATCTTCATAAGTTCAAACTATTGGATGACACGAAATGTTGGTCCTGTCTCCATGGTAATAGTGACTTACTCCATATGTTCTTTCTCTGTCCTTTGGTTAAGAGCTTTTGGCTACTCATCTGGAAGAAATTAAATGAGATTTTATCCACCAATGTTCCTTTTGACACTGTACATGTTTTTCTGGGTGGTTCCTCTCCTATATGGAATACCCAGAGAAGCGTGGGTAAATTTATTGATTTGTTTATAGCTATTACTTTTCAGATTATCACCACCAACTGGAAGGACACTTCTAAAATCTCATACCAAGCTTGGTGGAACCTGTTATGACACCATCACAGACTAGATCGTGCACACGCCACTTCTACACCCCTGCTGATTAAAAAAGACTTACTTTGGTCACCACTTACCACATTTCTTTCCAGGTTGCCCGTTTGATTTACTTTGTATGTATACTGTTATGTACCTTCTTAATAATCTCATGTTCAGTTTTTTCTTATTGCTATTTTTACATTACTATTATGCTGCCGCTTATCACCCCCTTATCTTTCTCTTCTCCCCCTCCCTTCTTTCTTTCCCTTTCTCTTTCCCCCCTTACCTCCTTTTAAAATACTAAATTGCATTTGTCTAAGTATAGGTTTAGAAGGTTCTATCTGGTTTTGATCATATACTTCTTAATATAGTCCAAACTTGTTATTTCAATTTTGATAATGTTATTATTTGACCTGTGTTTTTACATTGTATACTGTTGTTTTACTTTGTATTTCATCTCAATAAAGCATTCTAAACTTAAAAAAAAAAAAGGATTACTCAGCCATCAGGGCCGGCTTTAACGCTGTTTGAGTCCAGTTAAACAATCTTTGATGCCACCCGCAAAAAAATCTCTTTCTCCATGAGTTCACTCACTAACACGATCTGCCAGTGCCCCTCATCCCTCCATTGGCCCTCTCACATGCTTTTCATTTGTTTTATAGTGCCACTCATACCAGTGTAAGGTGTCAGAGCACTTTACATCACACACATTGTACAGAGCCAATGATTCATACATGTGTAAATCAGTCTATAGGGAATGTTACGTAAGATAGTGAGGATTACAAGGTGTAGGAGTCACATGCCACGATACTGGTAGGCAGTATATTTTAAGTGTTTGGGCTGGAGAAGCAAAAACTCTGAATTTAAAATGTACTGCAGTGGTCAGCGTTACTATTAAGAATATATGTCTACCGAAATGAACCTTTTTTAGCACAATTAGAATAATGAAAGAATGGGGAAAACATAACGTTCTAATCATTACCATGCAGCTTGCATGCAACTCTTTGACTGTTCATATGTCACTTTGCTATATTAGGGTTGTAACTTATGAAATTCAAGTAATAAAAGGATCTGTGACAAAAGTAGTATCCTACTGAGCAATTCACATAAAATACAGTTTGGTGACTTGGGGAGGAACATGTTCTTTGCAGCAGGCATCTTAATCCTCTGCGCTACTTAAGCATGAGTGGAAAAAGCCACTAGATAAATCTCTGATCGCTCTCCAGCAGGCAATTAGTCGCGAGAGTTATCTTTACATTTTTATTGTTGCCAGAAAACCTCACAAGGCACTGGGTGCTTTTTATTATTTCTCACTACGCTCCCCACCCCAAGGTCAGTGCCAGGTGCAGCTGCACCGGTTGCACTGCCCTGGAGCAGGGCCTGTACACAGCGAGAGGAGAATACTGAATCTTCTCGGGGAACCTAACGGCTGTGTGCACCCCGCTTGCAAAGAGGATAAAAGAGTATCAATCAATCAGGGGTTTGTTAAAGCGCGACTACTCACCCGTAAGGGTCTCAAGGCACTAGGGGTAGGGGGGGGGGTGGTGCAGGTTCCATTCCATCAAGGAGTGAGTCTGTCGAAGAGCTAGGTTTTGAGGTTTCTTGCGAAGATGGGGAGCGATGTTGTCTGTCTGAGGTGGAGTGGAAGGGCGTTCCATGCTTTGGCCGCGAGGAAGGAGAAGGAGCGGCCACCCGATCTGGTCTTTCTGGTGCGGGGGACCACGGCGTAGGAGAGCTGGGCTGATCGTAGGGCCTTTTGGGGTGCGTGGAATTTGAGTCAGCTGTTCAGGTATGCTGGTCCGGTGCCGTGGAGGGCCTTGTGTGCGTGGGTGAGTATCTTGAAGGTGATTCTCGCCTCGACGGGGAGCCAGTGGAGTGTGCGCAGGTGCTGGGAGATGTGGCAGTGTTTTGGAAGGTTGAGGACCAGTCTTGCGGCGGTGTTCTGGATGTTCTGTAGCTTGCGGGTGAGGTTTTTGTTTATTCCGGCGTAGAGTGCGTTGACGTAGTCGAGTCTGCTGGTGACCAGGGCGTGAGTGACGGTCTTTCTGTGTTCGAGGGGGATCCATTTGAAGGTCTTACGAAGGAGGCGGAGGGTGTGGAAGCAGGAAGATGAGACGGAGTTGATCTGGCGGTCCATTTTGAGCTCGGAGTCCAGGATGATTCCCAGGTTGCGTGCGTGGTCCGTGGGGGTTGGCGGGCTTCTGAGGGTGGGGGGCCACCAGGTGTCGCTCCAGGCATCGGGGTTTGGGCCCATGATGAGTACTTCTGTTTTGTTGGTGTTTAGTTGTAGGCAGCTGTTTTTCATCCATTTGGTGACGGCTTCCATGCCTTCTCGAAAGTTGTGTCTGGCGGTGTTGGGTTCGTTGGATAGGGAGAGGATGAGTTGGGTGTCATCTGTGTATGACACAATGTTGAGTCCGTAGGTTCTGACGATGGGGGCGAGTGGAGCCATGTAGATGTTGAAGAGCGTCGGGCTGAGGGAGGAGCCCTGGGGGACTCCGCAGGTGGTAGGTGTAGGGTCCGAGAGGAAAGGGGGGAGTCTGACCCGCTGCATTCTGCCAAAGAGGAAGGAGCGGATCCAGTCGAGGGCCTTGTCCTGGATTCCTGCGTCGTAGAGTCTGCGTATTAGGGTGCGGTGAGAGACTGTGTCGACCGCCGCTGAGAGGTCGAGGAGGATGAGGGCTACTGTTTCTCCTTTGTCCAGTAGGGTGCGGATGTTGTCTGTTGCGGCGAGGAGGGCGGTTTCCGTACTGTGGTTTTTTCTGAAGCCGGATTGGGAGGAGTCGAGGATGTTGTGTTCTTCGATGAATGTGGCGAGTTGGCTGTTGATGGCTTTCTCAATGACTTTTGCTGGGAACGGGAGCAGGGAGATGGGTCTGTAGTTTTTGAGGTCGGTGGGGTCCGCTGAGGGTTTCTTCAGGAGGGGTTGACCTCGGCGTGTTTCCAGTCGTCGGGGAACGAGGCGGTCACCAGGGAGCGGTTGATGGTGTGGCGGAGCATGGGTGCGATGGTGTCGGCGGCTCTGTTGAAGATGTGGTGGGGGCAAGGGTCCGTGGGGGCCCCCTGAGTGGATTGACTTCATTGTCTCTTTGGTGGTGAGGGCTGTCCAGTTGTCAATCGCTGGTTTCCGGGTGTCGGGGGTGGTTGGTGAGGGTTCAGTGTGTTGGTTGTCTTCGTTGAAGTTGTCGTAGATGCTCTTGATTTTGTGGTGGAAAAAGGTGCTGAGTTTGTCGCAGAGGTCTTGTGAGGGAGGGATGTCAGTAGACTCGCTGGTGGGTTGGGCGAACTCCTTGATGATGCTGAAGAGTTCCTTGCTGTTGTGCGCGTTGGGGTCGTCGTTTTCCACGATGGTTGGGGTGGAGTTGTTGAGTGAGGAGGTGAGCTGTTCGTCTGTGATTTTGGTCCAGTTTCTACGTGGGGGCAGGTGCTGGTGTGTGTGGATGGTGGGTGTTCTGAATGTGAAGTGGACGCAACGATGGTCGGTCCATGGGAGTTCGGTGTTCTGGCTGAAGGTGATGGAGTTTCCTGTAGTGAAGAGGGGGTCGAGGGTGTGTCCTGCTGAGTGCGTGGGCTCGGTCACGATCTGGCGGAGTCCAATGTTGTGGAGGTTGTCCAGGAGGAATGAGGTGTTGGGGTCCCGTTGGTTGTCGAGGTGGAAGTTGAGGTCTCCCAGCAGGGTGTAGTTGGTGGATGCGATGGCCTGCGGGGCGATGATGTCCGTGATGGAGTTGGCGAAGGGTCCACGGTGTCCAGGGGGTCGGTAGATGAGGGTTCCTTGGAGGGTGGCGGTGGGGCTGGTCAGGATCTTGAAGTGAAGGTGTTCCATCAGGTCTGTGGGCTCGTCAGGGAGTGTGCTCAGGCGGAGGGTGGATTTGTGGACGATGGCAATTCCTCCTCCCGGGCAGGTGGGGCGGCCCTTCCTGGAGATCTTGTATCCTTGGGGGATGGTGATGGCGATGTCCGGTCTGAAGGTGGTGTTGGTCCAGGTTTCGGTGAAGAACGCTACGTCCGGTGTGGTGCTGTTGAGGAGGTCCCAAATTTCGGTGGCGTGTTTGTGGAGGGATCGGACGTTGAGGAGGATGCATTGCAGGGTCTTCAGTTCGGTTGTGTTCTTGTGGGCGGGTTGTGCTGGATCCGTGTTCTTGGCGGTGCTGCAGGTGTGCCGGCAGCGGTGACAGCTGAAGGGTCCGTGGGTGTCGGCTGGTGATGCTACCTTGCAGTTGTTGTTGCGGCCTGGGTTGAGTGCGTGGAGTGCTGCTGGGTCGTAGCATTGGCGGGGTGGAGGTCCAGGGTTCCTGGCGCTGGTCGCGGTCGGGTCATGGACGGGCGCAGACGGGCTTGCCTTTGGCGCGCCAGCGGCGTGCCCACTGCGCGCGGCCGCACAGCGGCCGCCATTAAGTAGGGGTCGGGGAGGGCTGGACAGCTGGGAGGCAGGGAGGGGAGCTGGAGAGGTCGCACTGGTCGTGCTGGGGGGAGGGGCCGTGGGGGCAGCAGTGGCGGGGGAAAAACGGGCGTGAAAGGAGGAAAAGTAGGAATAAAGGGAAAAAGAGAAAACAAGCAGAAAGCAGAAAAGTGCAGAAAAATAGATTAGGAAAGAAGGTGAAAACGAGTGAAAAAACGAGTGAAAACGAGTGAAAAAATGGGGCGGAAAGCAGGAGACAGAGGTCCACTGGACCACCAGGGATGAGGAGCAGGTGAACCTGCGGGTGGAGGAGGGCCTCGGACACTCACACTAGAGAGTGCAGGGGCTGGGGGAGGCCTCACTCAATGGTGGAGCTGCGAGGGTGGGAGAACAATTTCACTGACAAAGAGTCAGTGGTCTTGCTCGCCTGTCCCTGCAGCAGCCGCCATTAAGCAGGGGTCGGGGAGGGCTGGACACCTGGGAGCGGGGAGGGGAGCTGGATTGGTTGTGCTGGTCGTGCTGGGGGGGAGGGGCCGCAGGGGCAGCAGCGGTGGGGAAAAACAGGAGGGAAAGGAGGAAAAGTAGGAATAAAGGGAAAAAGAAAAAACAAGCAGAAAGCAGAAAAGTGCAAAAAAATAGATTAGGAAAGAGGGTGAAAACGAGTGAAAACGAGTGAAAAAACGGAGCGGAAAGCGGGAGACAGAGGTCCACTCGACCACCAGGGATAAAGAGAAAACAAGCAGAAAGCAGAAAAGTGCAAAGAAATAGATTAGGAAAGAGGGTGAAAACGAGTGAAAAAAAGAGTGAAAACGAGTGAAAAAACGGAGCAGAAAGCGGGAGACAGAGGTCCACTGGACCACCAGGGATGAGGCGCAGGTGAACCTGCCGGTGGGGGAGGGCCTTGGACACTCACACTAGAGAGTGCAGGGGCTGGGGGAGACCTCACTCAATGGTGGAGCTGCGAGGGTGGGAGAGCAATTTCACGTACAAAGAGTCAGTGGTCTTGCTCACCTGTCCCCGCAGCAGCCACCATTAAGCAGGGGTCGGGGAGGGCTGGACAGCTGGGAGGCGGGAGTGGGGAGGGGAGCTGGATTGGTCGCGCTGGTCGTGCTGGGGGGAAGGGCCGCGGGGGCAGCAGCGGCAGGGAAAAACGGGCGGGAAAGGAGGAAAAGTAGGAATAAAGGGAAAAAGAGAAAACAAGCAGAAAGCAGAAACGTGCAGAAAAATAGATTAGGAAAGAGGGTAAAAACAAGTGAAAAAACAAGTGAAAACGAGCAAAAAAACAGAGCAGAAAGCGAGAGACAGAGGTCCACTGGACCACCAGGGATAAAGGGAAAAAGAGAAAACAAGCAGAAAGCAGAAAAGTGCAAAGAAATAGATTAGGAAAGAGGGTGAAAATGAGTGAAAAATAGAGTGAAAACGAGTGAAAAAACGGAGCGGAAAGCGGGAGACAGAGGTCCACCGGACCACCAGGGATGAGGCGCAGTTGAACCTGCCGGTGGAGGAGGGCCTCGGACACTCACACTAGAAAGTGCAGGGGCTGGGGGAGGCCTCACTCAATGGTGGAGCTGCGAGGGTGGGAGAGCAATTTCACTGACAAAGAGTCAGTGGTCTTGCTCGCCTGTCCTCGCAGCGGCTGCCATTAAGTAGGGGTCAGGGAGGGCTGGACAGTTGGGAGGCGGGAGCTGGGAGGGGAGCTGGATTGGTCGCACTGGTCGTGCGGGGGCAGGGGCAGCAGGGGCAGCAGCGGCGGGAGAAAAACAGGCGGGAAAGGAGGAAAAGTAGGAATAAAGGGAAAAAGAGAAAACAAGCAGAAAGCAGAAAAGTGCAGAAAAATAGATTAGGAAAGAGGGTGAAAACGAGTGAAAAAACAAGTGAAAACGAGTGAAAAAACGGAGCGGAAAGCGGGAGACAGAGGTCCACTGGACCACCAGGGATAAAGGGAAAAAGAGAAAACAAGCAGAAAGCAGAAAAGTGCAGAGAAATAGATTAGGAAAGAGGGTGAAAACGAGTGAAAAAACGAGTGAAAACGAGTGAAAAAACGGAGCGGAAAGTGGGAGACAGAGGTCCACTGAACCACCAGCGATGAGGCGCAGGTGAACCTGCCGGTGGAGGAGGGCCTCGGACACTCACACTAGAGAGTGCAGGGGCTGGGGGAGGCCTCACTCAATGGTGGAGCTGCGAGGGTGGGAGAGCAATTTCACTGACAAAGAGTCAGTGGTCTTGCTCGCCTGTCCCCGCAGCGGCCGCCATTAAGTAGGGGTCTGGGAGGGCTGGACAGCTGGGAGGCGGGAGCGGGGAAGGGAGCTGGATCGGTCACGCTGGTCGTGCTAGGGGGGAGGGGTCGCAGGGGCAGCAGCAGCGGGGGAAAAACGGGCGGGAAAGGAGGAAAAGTAGGAATAAAGGGAAAAAGAGAAAACAAGCAGAAAAGTGCAGAAAAGTAGATTAGGAAAGAGGGTGAAAACAAGTGAAAAAACGAGTGAAAACGAGTGAAAAAACGGAGCGGAAAGCAGGAGACAGAGGTCCACTGGACCACCAGGGATAAAGGGAAAAAGAGAAAACTAGCAGAAAGCAGAAAAGTGCAGAGAAATAGATTAGGAAAGAGGGTGAAAACGAGTGAAAAAACGAGTGAAAACGAGTGAAAAAACGGAGCGGAAAGCGGGAGACAGAGGTCCACTGGACCACCAGGGATGAGGCGCAGGTGAACCTGCGGGTGGAGGAGGGCCTCAGACACTCACACTAGAGAGTGCAGGGGCTGGGGGAGGCCTCACTCAATGGTGGAGCTGCGAGGGTGGGAGAGCAATTTCACTGACAAAGAGTAAGAGGAGATGTTCTTTTACCTTCAATGTCTTGTTTGGTGGCCTGCGATCCTAATGTACATACTGGTGGAGTGAACTGTTAATTTGATTTTGTATCCTTACTTACTTTGCCTACAACATGGATGGTTACCCCAACTGCCTTTTTAATTTGGGTGCATAAAATCTTTAATCACTGCTTTTTTCTAACCATGGCGCTGTCCAAATTGTCGCTAGCTAAGACTTCCATTGTGCGATTGCTCCACTGCCTTCAAATAACACCATTTTACGAATTTAGTGGGTTTGGCTTCTGAATAGTGCATGTACGTGGCCACACAACATCCCTGCAGACATTGGTAAAGATCACACATACACAGACATCCTTACTTCCAAGAGCAGTGATGTACAAATGTTGATGCATTTACAAATTGCGGTGCTGTCATTCTTATACACATATTAACATGCCAGCACATGCCAAGCACGTCGACCAAACCAATACTGAGTGCACCCACAGACTAATTTACAGTAACACACAGGCAGTCAGATATCGCACAAGCCAGCTTAGAATTGCAACAAAGAGAGGACTGGGCAGATGGATGGAGACTGCATCTAAATGTAGGGGCTTATTTACAAGCCCCTTGCGCCACCCGTACGTCACTTTTCCCATGTTAAAAATGACTCAAAAGTGGCGCAAGGGGCTTGTAAATAAGCCCCGTAATCTTTAGCCTGCCTGTAGTGGAAATGCAGTTAAAGCTGGAATATCTTTGCCTATTCCTACCTGGGCTTTTTTTCCTACAATGATCAGTTTGGCTGCTAACAGAGAGGCCTTTTTATGGCCCAGCCCTCAGGGAGCTCCCAATTCTGCCAAATCAAACAAAGCCTTGTTGCTCCAACTGGGTATGTCTGTGCCTTCCATGCAGCATGAGGTTGACAGAACACTGAAGCAAATATGAATATACTTAACAACTGGTCCGATGCCTTCTGGTAAATAATCAAGATATAAATCAATTTCTGTAAAAACAATAATTATTGCTAATGTGCTTACATATTCGTTTTTAGACATGGAGTGTGGCAAGACCACAAATGAGGCTGGCCTTAGTCAAAGCGGGAGCTAACTAGTGCTCTTGAAACTACTGCATGCTTCACCTAGGCAATATAGGGTTAGGACTCTTTTGTGGAGATTCAGAGGGCTTTCTTTTCAGCACCTATCTGATAATTGAGGCCAAGTCCACTCTGCCTCTATTTTCTACATTTTTTTCTCCCAAGTTCTATTTTTTCCTTGCAGTTTTTTCTTAATTCTTTCTCTCCTTTGATTTGCACTTCAATTTCCTCTTAACTCTTTCATAACTCTTCTGTGGGTTCTCACTTTTGTCTTATTACTTCCCCCCACCACCCATATTTGGCTTCTTGTGTCTTTTTCCTTTGTTCTTTTTAATTCTCTTTCCCATAAAGTGTCTGTTGCTTTCCCTCCCAGGTTGTGAACCTTTCTCTAATAATCTGTTTATTCCGCATGAGGTTTTACCTCTCTTTGCACATTTTTGTTTACTACTTGCTTCCACTTTATCACTTTCCCCTTTATTGTGCTTTTCCCTTTCCTCCTTCTTAACACTTTCTCACTCCTTTCCTTTGTTTCCACTCCACTTTTCCGCCCTCCTTCTCTTTTCATACCCTCTCATATGCAACCCTCCTTTCCACTTTCTCCATTTTGCGGTCCCCCACTCATTTGTATTATTTGCTTTCTCCCTTTCTCACTCTCCTGATAATGGGGGATATTCTCAAGAACGTGCGATAATCATCGCCAAAATAGGTTAACGCAATTTTTCATATCGCCGTCTATCGCGGGAAAATAACGCTGTGTTAACGTCTTCTTCTCAACACGGCGGTAACATGCGATAGCTTCCCGATAACGCGTCAAATGTCCGCGATAAAATTACCAGGACAGCGATAAAAATCTAAAGCCGAACGTGAAAAAACTGGCGACGGGCCCAACCGTGATAAAAAAATCAGCGATAAGCTGCACCAGGCCTGCAATTCACACACGTCAGGCGAGAAAAATCACTATAAAAGCAGGAAAAAAAAAACACAAAGAAAACCAAAACAACTGCGAAGCACAATGGAGGTAGCCGGAGCAAGTACAGAATACAACCAGAACCACACAAGCCCCACGGAGGACCAGCCTGGGACCTCGGGGTCAGGGAAGGGCAAGGAGAAGAAGAAGAGGAAGACGCGGTTCAGTCCGCAGTAAAACAGGATCCTGATAACGGAGGTGATAGAACACCATCAACAACTGTTCGTCACCTCCACTGTGTCATTGGCAACAAAAAATGGAATATGGCAGTCCATCGTGGACAAGGTGAATGCAGTCGGAGTGCTGAGGAGGACAATGGAAGAGCTCAAGAGACGCTGGAATGATGTGAAGCGCAAAACCAAGCAGAAACGCAGCAACAACCAGAAAGCAGCAATGCAGACTGGAGGTGGGAGTCCAGCGCCACAGGAGGAGCTGGATGAGATGGAGGAAATGGTGTCCACAGTCATCAGTGTGGAGACGGTGGCAGGAGTTGGGAGACCGGACACTGCTCAACATGACCTGACACAACAGCAACAGGGTGAGTAACGACCAGGGACTGGGGGGACGGGTGGAGATGGGCACAATGTCACACATGCACAATTAAGTATAGCACGGTGCACACCCACAATGACTCTGGATCATGTCCCTGATCCTCTTGGCACACTGCAGCACACCTAGAAACAGAAAGTAGGTCCCCGTTGACTATGTGCCCAGAGGGGGCCCTTCCCACACATCACCAATCTCACAACCAACCCATGCACATGTGCCAAACCCAGCAAAGCGGCGTGTCTGTGATCCACACTGACAATGCAAGTGACACTGCATGACGAATAGCATGGCTGCAGTCAGTATATCATGACATGTTACACGCCACGACACTGAGGTGGCTGAGTATGGACCACATCCGTAAAGGAGCAGGTCACACTCTGACACATCCACGTGCACAAACAACCCCTGACGTCAACAACACATCTGCGGACAAACCATGCCCCAGAGTCCCAACTCCCACCCAGAGCCCAATTTATCCAAGTATGCAACATCTCAGCACTGTATAAGCACAGAAGTCAAAGGCACACCGCCTGAAAGGGATAAGGGGCAGCAAAATCAGAGCTGCAGGGGCGACTCTCCCAAAATGCAGCACACACACATAACATTCAGAGCACATCAACTTTGACAACAATGTGGTACAAACTGCAACACGTTCACAATAGAACAGAGGACACAACTGGTGCCGCTTGTGTATAGAAACTGGCCAATCACATTTGGCATAGCAGGGAAATGTGAGATGATAATGTACACTGTCCCGCATCAAATAGGCAGCTCCTCCCAAACAGTCACAATGTACATTGTCATGCAGTCTGTATGTAAACTTGTACAATGCATCAACATACATGTGAACACAATGTTAAACTGCATCTCCCCTTCACATCGCAGAGGGAAAATCAACACCTCCTGCAGAGCAGACCGAACATCTCTTCACTGATGACGAAGAGGACCTCCACACCTTAGACACCGACGCCCTCCAAGAGCTCATGGACAGCTTTGGCACCTCACCTCCAGGAGCAGCGCAGCCCAGCTGCATCGAGGAGACCTCACCCCCTGCACAGACCACACAGCAGGAAGCACCCACCACGACGGCTGTCTCCCAGGACCCCCACGAACAACACATGGCCTTCCAACGCCGTGTGTTAGGGTGCCAGGAGAAGATGGCTGATCAGGTGCGGGTGGGGTTCGACCTCATGGCAGCCAAACTAGATGCCATACATGGGTGTCAAAGTCCCATCAGGGACCACTTACAGTCCCTAACGGACACCCACAGTCCGCTCCATGCTCTCCAACGATCCATGGCTGACATCGCTGGAGTCCTGACTCTGAGACAAGGACAACTGTCTAGTCAGAGTGGCTTCAGCGATGTCAGCTGGGAGTTGGGACACATGCGGAGGATCATGGAGAACAGGGAGCGGATGCAGGCGGAAAGAATGGCTGCCACGGCTGCACACCAGTGAGATGTAGCTGGGATCTTCCATGCCCTGCAGACCCTCATCATGGCATTGCTGCCACAAGGCCTGGCATCGATGAATGCTGCTGCTGCTTCTACATCCACATCTCCGCCCCATGATGTGTCAGTGACACACAGTGCTGCAGACAATCCACCTCCGGCCACTGATGTGTCACTGCCACACAGTGATGCAGACAAAACAACACCACCCACATGTGAGGCACATGAAACATCAGAGGACAAAGATGCGGATGATTCTGCCTTAGTGGTAAGAAGGAAGCGGTAGCATTCATCTCCGCCATATGGCCTGTTTCTGCTTGGTTCTTCTGCCCTCTGCATCATCACCATCCACTGTCCCCCGATACACTCTGCGACACTCAATTTGGACCTCGACATGGACTGCCATATTCTGTTTGGTTACCAATGACACAGCAATGAGACTGCGGACTGAACTCTTCCTCTTCCGATGAACTTGTCATTCCCTAAAGGACTCTGGCTGGCCCTCCATGGGGCAATAATGTAAAGTGGGGTTTGCATGGCCCTGTACTGCTCCAGCTTCAACACTCCACTGAATGTGAATAAAACATTCAAATTCACACAGATGTGTCATGTCTATAATCATTCAAGTATGAAAGTATGGATGAATGTAGGGTCAGTGATTCCCCCTTACGTCCATGGTGCTCATGCTGTGGGACTTGAGTCACAGGGTGCAACATTGCCGATTGCGGTCCGGGTGGCGCCGGCACTACAACAGAGACACACGCATTAGTTACTTTCTTGTCCAGCCCAGAACTGTACCACGCCCAGAGCCCCGGGCTCATTGTTCACACCCCTACGCTGGACTGGCATACGCCAGCCCAGCCCACTCCGCTTACGCTTACAGGGGGGGACGACAAAGCTACATGTCCCAGGTCTTCCGTGTAGTGATCTGCTGATCATTGGTCTAGTTGTCAGCATGCCACAGTCACTCCCTGAGGGCTGGTTTACACCCACACCACACCCATCCAGCACAGGCGTCACAGGACATGTGACCCTGCCAATAAAAGGGGCCTACCACATCACATTCCCCACTGCCGGAGGTGACATGATGGCGTCCGCACCACGAGACTCAATCATAAAGGGTCCATGACTTGTGGCACACTGGGTTAGTGGTACCCGATGCACTGCGGCCGGCACTGGCCTACAGCCACGGGACGATGACTTGCGGTGCACAGAGTTGGTGGCACCCGATGCACTGCAGCCGACACAGGCCTACCGCCATGGGACGGTGACTTGCGGTGCACTGAGGTAGGGGCACCTGAAGAGCTGAGCGGGTGTGCAGCCTGCGATGATGCGTAGACCTCGATATGCCATCCTGCCAATCAAGATTCGATTTGAATTGAGAGCCCTGCTGGACCGCAGTGTACGCCAAAGGCAGCAGTCAGCACACACATGACTCCGCGGTGTGGTGCTGCAGGGTGTGCTGGGGGCCTGTGGTGCGGAATCCAGTGATCGGCTGAGGAGGTTGCACCAGCACGTGGTGAGCCCTCTTGGAGACACGCCAGTGGCGGCAGGTCAATCATTCAATCAATCAATCAGGGGTTTGTTAAAGCGCGACTACTCACCCGTAAGGGTCTCAAGGCGCTAGGGGTGGGGGGGTGCAGGTTCCATTCCATCAAGGAGGCGGTCTGTCGAAGAGCCAGGTTTTGAGGTTTCTTGCGAAGATGGGGAGCGATGTTGTCTGTCTGAGGTGGAGCAGAAGGGCGTTCCATGCTTTGGCCGCGAGGAAGGAGAAGGAGCGGCCTCCCAATCTGGTCTTTCTGGTGCGGGGGACCATGGCGTAGGAGAGCTGGGCTGATTGTAGGGTCCTTTGGGGTGCGTGGAATTTGAGTTGGCTGTTCAGGTATGCTGGTCCGGTGCCGTGGAGGGCCTTGTGTGCGTGAGCATTGAGGCCTGGGTGCGCAGGGGCGGCCAGTCATCGCTGGGCGGCGGACCGGTCTGGGGACCAGGGCTGGGGTGCAGTAGGCGCACAGGATCACGCAGGCACCACCGGTCACGGCGGCAGCCTCGCGGCTGGGTGTGGGGCGCCGCCCTGGCAGACACGACCCTGCATGCGATGACGAGATGTGCGTGGGTTGGCTTGGGACGTAGCCACCTCGTCTCCAGTGTAAATCTGGCCATTGAAGGTGGTCGGCCACGTGAGTGTAGGCCTATGGACAGGATATGGCGGACACAGAGACACATGCAGTAGTTACTTTGGTGGCCATCCCGGAACTGAACCACGCCAGAGCCCCAGGCTATTTATTCACGACATACGCCGGCCAAGGCCACTCCGCTCACGCTTACAGGGGGGGACGACAAAGCTACATGTCCAAGGTTTTCCACACTGCCTGGGAAGTTTGCGACGACATTCGTGACCAGGCCCCGGTGGTCCACTTTTGCCTGCACATTGATGGAATGCGTGTGGTTTCTGTTGCGGTTATTGTGTGCAGTGTCGGCAGGGGGCACAAGTAATACATGTGTGCAGTCAATTGCCCCAACACGTGCGGGGAGCCAGCTATGGTGTAGTTCCCTTGCTTGGTCTCCAGCTGTTCCTGCACAGTGTGGGGGAAGTGAAGGTGCAGGGGTATCAAGCTGATACAAACCGTGATGCTTACAGGTATGATAAATCCTGCATAATAAGACCGTAACAGAAGTTCGTGTGGTCGTAACCTTCCTTTTCTTTCCTACGAAGGTTACGACCACACGAACTTCTATTACGGTCTTTTTATGCAGGATTTATCATACCTATTAGCATTCTGGTTTGTCCAAGTGCAATACACTGTACCAGATTACGTTTGTGACTATACGGACACTTGACCATTGTCACCATTTATCCAACGGGTTTCTGAATACTGACTTTCGGAATATGGAATTGTATTGGGGAGTTCCCGCAGCATATGCAGTTAATTGAATCCACACGTTGCCCTGATGAAGTTCCCCGTTGGGAATGGAACGTGTTGGCTGAGCTTTTCGTATTGTTGATTTATGTATTTGTAATGAAGAACTGTTTTAACACTACTGTTGACTACTGGACTTCATGACCTGGCGCACCCCCATTTCAGTAACTACAATCTTGGATCTGGAGCACAGAGGCATCAAGCAACGGCTGGCGTTGCAGTTGGCTGCGCAGGAACACTACGAATTGGAACTAGCCTGTGGTGCGGATACAGGGGCCCGCCGTTGCTTTTGTGGACATGCATCCAAGACAGGTGTGAGGAACTTTGATAAGGCTGGCTGTGAGACTCCTCCGACTCTGGCAGTTGTTGGTTGGAAGGTACCAGAGGCCAACAGGTGCAGCACAGCCAGCAGCTTTGTCTGCGGAGGGATGTTGGTTCTCCGCTGTGTTGGTACCGTCAGCCTGTGGGCAATGTGGGTCAGGATGCGGAGGATGGTTGTCCTTTTGAGCCTGTAGTGGGAAATGGCATCCTCTGGCATTGAGTGTCTGAGGCTGGTGTGTTTTAGGAACGTCCGCTGTCTTCTTCTGCGCTGCCTAGGCGGTAGTCCAGGCGGGTGGTGGTCCGGGGGGGTCCTGGGCGTGGTGGTGGTGGGTGTTGTGGCCCTCTTGGGTCTCCAAGCTGCATGATCATTGGCTCCATGGCATCTGTTGGTCTTCAGATGTGGCTCTGGGCTGGGCTCCCTTTCTACTGCAGGTTGTCGTCCTGCTTAGCACCAGTAATAGGCAGGTGTTAAATCCCTTCTGCTAACGCGCCTTATCGCCTGTTTTTGGATTGCTTTGCCGATCTGGCTGGTCGTTGAGAATATTGCGAAGTTGTGTTTTTGTGTGTTTTTGCACGGTAATGCCTACTCTGCATATCATTAGCGTTAGTTGTCGCTCTCATCCGTGGCGATGTTTTTTGCGGCAGCTATCGCTGGAAAACTGGCGATATCGGCAGTTTGCACCAGCTTGAGAATAGGGCGAAAAATTTATCGCCACTTTTGCGGCGCTAAAGTGCCGATAAATCAGCGATAAGTCCTCGAGAATATGCCCCAATGTGCTTCCTGCAAGCATGTGCTATTCAGATCATAGGACGTGTGCACACTACGTGGTATGTTTAATCAGCAGTATAGGATTAAAAAAAAGAAATGACCGTAATTTATGAAAGATTTAGTTAACAGTTCACATATCGTAAGGGCACCCAAAGCTTCAATTTACAGCACATTGTGCTTTAAGCGGACAGGTACTGTCAGGTTCGGAGTACCTGCATATCTTAACTTGAAGTGAAACGGAGAGTACCTGCACTTCTTACCACTGCTGCAATACGTTTAACAGGAGAGTACCAGCAGTTTTCAGGAGCAAACAGGTACTATGAAAAGTGAGTACCTGAACTTCTACGTTTCTGTTTAAAGCACTGAGCACTGCGGATAATATAATGGACTTTACAAACGCTCTCATGACCAAGAAATTGGCCTTACATGAAATGTGCCCCAAATTCTGGCCCCCCCAGGGGTCATGAAAGCAGCGACGAGCAGCTCGGTAATTTACTCATTGTTTGGCTTCTGTTTTGAAGGTCAGTCTTAGTGGATTATCATAGGCCCCTGCAGCCCCCGTGAGCAGGGGGCCCTCAGCACAGTACCCTGGCCTGAAGGCTCCTGCCTCACTCTGGAGGGGGGCCCCTCATTGTCATTTGCTGGGGGGCCCGTCAAGTTGTTTACGCTAGTGGTCAGTCTGGGGCCACAAGTTATAATCCCGAGTTAAATGAAGAAGCTTATTTCTTACATTGTCCTCACAAATAACATTTCCAGCTGTGACCTTTTGCACCCATTTGCATACACAACAATGTTGGATTAGTTTCTCTGAAACTAAACTTGTTTTTATATCTATCTTCGCACAACATTATCACAACATCCTGAACATCATGTACAAGGTCTAGTTTCGCACTACGTACAAATGTCATCACTATCTTCATCCACGGGGCGACAGGGCTATCTATATATCCATAACGTCACTAATCTATGCGTACATCGCAAGGCTACTTTCTATTATTAACCCCTTCCATGCTCCTGACGGAATGGTTTGGGCATGAGCACAAGTGCAAGTGTGCTCATGACGGAACCATTCTGTCATGAGCACACTTTCTAAAAATCCCTCTGCTGTAAACAGCAGAGGGATTTCCCATTTTTTTTGTTGCTTTGGGAGGTGGGGATGAGCTTTCCCAACCTCCCAAAGCATGGTTAGGGTTTTCATTGTAATGATGATCCCTCGCATGGCGCGCTGTCATCATTACAATGAAAACAAAACTGAAACTTAGTTTCAGTTTCACAGTTTCAGTGCTTGTGGGGCTATCTCAGCCCCCCCGAGCACCGAAAAACATGGGAGGGGTATCGTTGGAAAGGGGAGAATATCCCCTTTCCAATGGTACCCTTCCCTAATGGATCCCTGCTTGGGGATCACCCCAGGAGGGATCCACCCACTAGCCACCAGGGATGGGGGGAGCGGCCCCTTGGTCAAGGGCCTTTGTTCCCCCCCATTTTGCCAGACAGCCTTTCTGCCCCCCCAGTGGGGCAGAAAGCACCCTAGATGCCAGGGATTTTTTTTTATAGGCCAGGGGTGGGGGCAGAATGGGCATGCCAATGCCCCCACCCTACCTTCCCAAAGAAGGCATAAGACTTTCTGCCCCCCCAGGAGGCAAATGGGGGCAATAAACCCTGATCTGCCCCCCGGGGGGCAGAAAGCCCACTAGGCCCCAGGGATTTTTTTTTATTTATACATAGGGGTGGGGCTGCCCAGAACGGGCATGCCAATGCCCTCACCCAAAAAAGAAATGCTACAGTCTTTCTGCCACCCCTGGGAGGCAGATGGGGCAATAGCCCCCTATCTGCCCCCTGGGGGGGCATAAAGCCCACTAGGCACCAGGGATTTTTTTTCTTCCAAAGTTCGGGGTGGAGACTGCCCAGAATGGGCATGCCAATTCCCCTGCCCCCCTAAAACAAATGCCACAGTTTTTCTGCCCCCCCAGGAGGCAGATGGGGGCAGTAGCCCCTGATCTGGCCCCCGGGGGAGGCAGAAAGCCCACAAGGCACCAGGGATTTTCTTTTATATACTTAGGGGTGGGGGCTTCCCCAGAATTGGCATGCCAATGCCCCCACCCCAAAAAGAAATGCTACAGTCTTTCAGCCCCCTCGGGAGGCAGATGGGGCAACAGCCCCTTATCTGCCCCCCGGGGGGCAGAAAGCCCCCTAGGCACCAGGGATTTAATTCCCTCAAAGTTCGGGGTGGGGGCTGCCCAGAATGGACATGCCAATGCCCCCACCCCACCAAAAAAATGCCACAGTCTTTCTGCCCCCCCAGGAGGCAGATGGTGGCAGTAGCCCCTGATCTGCCCCCCAGGGGGGCAGAAAGCCCTCTAGGCACCAGGGATTTGTTTTTTTTTATACGTAAGGGTGGGGACTGCCCAGAATGGGCATGCCAATGCCCCCACCCCCAGAAAATTACCACAGTCTTTCTGCCCCCTCGGGGGGCAGACAGCCCACTAGGCACCAGGGGTACATTTGTTTCAAAATTCAGGGGTGGGGGCTGCTGAGAATGGGTATGCCAATGCCCCCACCCCACAGGAGGCAGATGGGGGCAGTAGCCCCTGATCTGCCCCCCGGGGGGGCAAAGAGCCCACTAGAAGCCAGCGATTATGCTGGCTTTTTTATACGTAGGGTTGGGGGCTACCCAGAATGGGCATCCCAATGTCCCCACCCACCCCAAAAAATAGCCACAGTCCGCGCAAGCCATACCTCCCTGGACTCTAGTTTTCAGAAATGTGTGGGTTTGGTAGGTTTCCCTAGATGGCTGCCGACCCCGGGACTAAAACGCAGATGCCCCCTATGTATCTGAAAACGACCTGGTTTTGCAAGGGGGTGGTCACATGAGTTTTAGTTCCCGGGCTTGCCGGCCATCTAGGGAAACCTACCAAACCCACACATTTCTGAAAACTAGAGACCCGGGGGAGTCCAGGGAGGTAAGGCTTGCGTGGATCCCCCAACGTTTCCCTACCCAGAATCCCCTGCAAACCTCAAATTGTGCAGAACAAATCTAATTTTTCTCAAATTTCTGTGTGGGAAAGTTGTAGGATCACCGGGTTGACACAAATTTCCTACCACCCAGCGTTCCCCCAGGTCTCCCAATAAAAATGGTACCTCACTTGTGTGGGTGGGTCAAGTACCCACGACAGGCAAGGGCCCAAAGCGTATTGTGGGGACATCAAAATTACCTATCACAAACCGATTTGCTTTTGCAAGAGGGAACACATGAGTTTTTGGTTCTGGGCTTGGCGGCCATCTAGGGAAACCTACCAAACCCACACATTTCTGAAAACTAGAGACCCGGGGAGTCCAGAGAGGTATGGCTTGCGTGGATCCCCCAACGTTTCCCTACCCAGAATCCCCTGCAAACCTCAAATTTTGCAGAAAAAATCAAATTTTTCTCAAATTTCTGTGTGGGAAAGTTGTGGGATCACTGGGCTGACACAAATTTCCTACCACCCAGCATTCTCCCAGGGTTCCCGATGAAAATGGTACCTCACTCGTGTAGGTGGGTCAAGTACCTGTGACAGGTAAGGGCCCAAAACGTGAGGAGACATCAAAATTGGCTATCACAAAACAACCTGGTTTTGCAAGGGGGGTCACCTGGGTTTTTGGCCCCGGGCTCGGTGGCCATCTTGGGAAACCTACCAAACCCACACATTTCTGAAAACTAGACACCTGGGGAAGTCCAGCAAAGTATGGATTGCGTGGATCCCCCAACGTTTTCCTACCCAGAATACCCTGCAAACCTCAAATTTAGCTGACAAAATTACTTTTTTCTCAAATTTCTGTGTGGAAAAGTTCTGGAATCTGCATGAATCCACAAAATGGTACCTCACTCGCGTGGGTGGGTCAAGTACCCATGACAGGCAAGGGCCCAAAACGTATTGAGGAGACATCAAAATTACCTATCACAAAACAACCTGGTTTTGCAAGGGGGGTCACCTGGGTTTTTGGCTCCGGGCTCAGCGGCCATCTTGGGAAACTACCAAACCCACACATTTCTGAAAACTAGACACCCAGGGGAGTCCAGCGAGGTATGGCTTGCATGGATCCCCCAACATTTTCCTACCCAGAATCCCCTGCAAACCTCAAATTTAGCTGAAAAAAAATCACATTTTCCACATATTTTTGTGTGGAATCACCGTGCCGGAACAAATGTCCTACCACACAGCGTTCCCGTCAGTCTCTCGAGTAAAATGATGCCTCAACTGGGGGGGTGGGGCAAGAGCCTGTGACTGGGAAGAGCCAAAAACATAGGGATTAAGGGTATAGCACCGAGAATTCTAAGCGCTATATTTTTTTTTAAATACGTTTTTAGCCAATTCTGCATTGGAAACCCACACGGGTGAGGTATCATTTTACTCGAGAGACTGAGGGGAATGCTGCAGGGTATATATCCCCACAACCAGAAGGGTCCAGTGGATGTAACGGTATATTGCTTTCAATCATCAGTCATACTTAGTAGAAGTTACAGGTGAAAACATTGGCACAAATGGCTGGTTTTTTTAACGCATTTTCATTTTTTCCTCTTTACAACTGTTAGTTTCTATAAGAAAACCTTGAAGGATCTACACAAATGACCCCTTGCTGAATTAAAAATGTTGTCGACTATTCAGAAATGCATAGCTTTCCAGGATTCATCATTGCTTTCATACCCATTTTTACCATTAAAGGAGGTTGTAATCACACAAAATAGCACAAATAGGCTGTGTCCCAGTAAAATGACAAAACTGAATACATTTTTTTGGTTTTCTGGCAAAAGTCTGCTTGTCCCTGAAAGCTGGGAAGATGATGATTTCAGCACCAAAACCCCTTTGTTGATACCATTTGCAGGGAAAAAACCAGACGCTTTCATCTGTAGCCCTTTTTTCCCATTTTTCCAAAAAACCAAAAAACAATTAGCTGTATTTTGGATCATTTCTGGGTCCCCTCCAGGGAATCAACAAACCCTGGGTACCTTTAAAATCCCCATGATGTTGGAAGAAAAGGACGAAAATTTGGCATGGATACCTTATGTGGTCAAAAAGTTACAGGGGCCTAAGCGCGAACTACCCCAAATAGCCAAAAAAAGGCTTAGCACAGGGGGGGAAAAGGCCTAGCAGCGAAGGGGTTAAAGATGAGCATCCTGATAGATTAGTAGAGGAGGTACTTCCACTGACACCGAGGGTCCGTGCATGCTGAGAAATCACCACGCACTGGTCTACTCTAAGTGTACCACTCGAGGTGCACGTAGAGTAGGATTCGCATAGTAGGAGTAAGCTAGATAACTGCCTGCATATATACATTGTTTAGCACCATAGTAGAACTATATCTACTATTTATGCTTTTAGTGCTTGTAATCATGTTTATCTGCTTCTGTCTACTAACCATTGCAGCACACGTATTTTATGCAAGAATAATGTTGGTTCAATAAATATTATTGAAAACATCCAACTGTGTATTCTCTGTATAATTCTCTGAGAATAAGTAAGCACGAGTGACTGAGCAAAAGATTCTACACTGTTTCCATGATCCCTGAGGGGTCAGCGTTGTCATGTTCAGTGGTTGCCAAAAAAAACATTTGCTCCCTGGTAGGTTAGGGGGGCTTATGGTGGCACTGTGAACTAGCTAGTCTATAGGCCAACATATCCTGCGAGGGTGTCTGGAATCAGTCTTGACACCAAGCCCCTAGTTTATGTTGTCCAAACAATGCACAGATCCTACAGATTAGTAGCAACTAAACGACAAATTGAGGTGGGCAGGCACTCCCCCCAGCCTCTCCTACTCCATTGTCCACACCATGCATCCATGAGCAGTCGGGTCAGTCGACTGTGGTTGTATAGCCTTAGGACTTACTGGTGTCAGAGCAGAGGTTACTGTCAATAGCAAAGGTCATTGCCCCAAGCTTTTGGGCTTTGGTCATTGCAAGTCGCATATCGGGCAAAGTGTGCCACACAACCCCACCCCTCAGCACTGTTTCAGGGGACTTGCGTCCTACTGTCCAAGCCCTACAAACATTTCTTAACAACCTTCATGGAAAGTTCCCACTCTCTAATGAGACAGCGCATACAGCGGAAGCTCCTCTGTGTTGGCCTGACTGGTCACTGGAATGCTTCATGGTCCTTCAGACCTCCTGCCAACCTACTGCAGAGAAGAATTGAGGTCGTTCTACAGGTTGCGATCAGTGTCAAGACAGAGACTGTTCCTCTGCTGCTGGTGACTGGGTATGTAATGGTCCTGTAACGTGGCCTGTTTGACACCTGCCCTGTAGGTCGAGTGCATGATCTTTCATTCTTTCTTCTTTTAAGAAAAGTTACTTTAAGTACTCACATTCACTCATTCTCTCTCTCTCTCTCTCTCTCTCAACCCCAAACACACACGATTTCTTACTCTAGCTCTCTCTTGTTTCTGTTTCTCTGTCACCATTTCTTCTTCCGCTGGGTATCATTCTTTATATTCTATTTTTCTCCTCAAATACTAACTCTATGTCTTTGTCACAAATTTATTTCTTTGCCGCTACACAGACCCTCTTACTTAACTGTTTCATTCTGTATGTCTGACCTCAATACTTCTATATATATTACATTATGCTGATTTCACTCTCTGTCCACACAGTTTATGATATGCCCCATTAACACAAATGCAGTCTGACCTCGGAAAATAGCATCTCTTCATTCTCCCCATCTCCATCTACTATAATATTTCAAATACTATTTCCCAACATCCACGCTCCCATTATTTATATCCCCCCCAAAGCAAAACAAATATATTACAAAGAAGCAAGACAACAGCTAGAAAAATTGTATCAGCATTACAAACACAAAAAAACAAATGCCTTTTTTATGTTTTGTCATTTTTTAATAGGATCCTTCAGTAGTACAGAATATCTTCTTAGTTACAAATAAAGAAGCAATAATGCTTATGACAATTTCCTATTATAACTTTTCAACATGCTACACAGCAGCCAGACTGCTCTAAAGCATACCTTTAACACATTGGCACAGTCAATAGCTCTAGCTAAACACTTACAAGGTCCCAAAGGCAAGACCTATTGGCTATGCCAAGCTTGGCTTTCTTGAAGTCTTTTGTGGTTTAGGGCTGAGGTGAAGTATGGCCCCTTTCCTCGTTACCCCCGCAGACACCATCCCGACCTTCCAGACATACTCTCAGATTATTGCTGGGAAATAGTTCTTAGGTTGCGCTGCTCCACCTTATGTGCTGTTTTTCCAAAGCATTACCTTCATCTGGAATAAATCTCAGAGCATGACATGGTAAAATCATTTTTCACCTATGGCGCAGATCTGTAACCCTTTAAATGTCAATGCAGTCCTAAAACAAGAAAAGGTATTAGGAATTTCAATTGCAAAATTTTAATTTTAAACACATCCTTTTGGTATTATTCTATTTTCCGAAATATGATAGGCATTGAATATAAAAATAATATTAAAATATTGATAATGTAGGTACATGACATATATATTCAGTAGCATTTTGATTGTCGGACACTGTAGATTCATCTTTTCCTGTTGGGTAAAGCATCAGGGATAAAACATCAGAACTGGCTGAAGGTACAACATAATACCACAACTCTCAAATCCATGCTGCATAAATCCAATACACACAACACATTTTAACATCTCATAATAACAAGCCACACAATTCAATTTCACACACTTCCGCACCACATCATTGTACCCCATGCCACACAGTTGCAAACCAATAAAATAAACTACACATAATTCAACTCACTCCATGCCACAAAATTCCAATTCACATAATACCACTCTGCTCCATAATTCCACTCCACTCCAAACCATATAATTACACCCCTCACAGCACAATTCAACTCCAGATAATTCCATTACACATAATTAAACCCTACATTTCACACAACAGATTTACACTGCACATATATCCGCTTAATTCCAAAACACATAATTACACTCTACAAAAAAATCAACTTCCCAACATGCCACATAATTCCACACCATATAATACTACTCCACACCATGCAACATAGTACCACTACAAACCATGTCAGATAATTCCACACAACACCACACAATTTAATGTCACACAGTTCCGCACCTCACAACATAATTACACTCCACATAATACCACTCAGTGCCACATAATTATAGTACACATAATTACACTCTACTCAATACAACATAAATACACCCCACATAAATGCACTCTATGCCACATACCAGCAATCCACATAAATGCACTCTACACAATAATAGATAATTCCAATAAGCATAATTTTGCTCAATGCCACACAGTTCCATGCCACACAATTCAACTCCACACATTTACAAAACACACCACATAATTCCACCCCAAACCGCATATTTCAAATGCACAACACAATTCCACAACACACCATCTACCTCAAAATCACACCACAGATTTACACATCATACCACAACTAACAATTCCAATACAACCCACATATTCCACTCCACACCACATATATCCACAACACTCCAACCCAAAACAGTTAGGCAAAAGACATTGTCATTTCAAGGCCAGTAGCTCTAGTTCTCGCAAATGTGAGACCTATTGAGTTGCAAATGCTTATTTCTTTTTTCTGTCACTTTCCCTGTAAGTAAACCTTTCAAAAATGGTATGATCATCCTCTGTTTTAACACCTATTGCTGCTGATATCAAGTGACATTGTCTTCCTTGAGAAGTTTGCAATGTCCTTTGTGTATCATATGGTTCTTTGTGTAAAGGTGCAGAGAGGGAAACTGCAGAATGTGGTATCGTGTGAGGGGCTTTGAGATATCCACCCAGTGGCGTAACACAGGCCCCCACAGCACCTATGGTGCGGAGGCCCCAAGCTCCAGGGGGCCCCCTCAGCACAGTACTCTGGCTGGAGTGCTCCCGATTTAGTCCGGAGGGGACCCCTCCAAGTAACTTGCAGGGGGCCCCCTCAAGTTTCGTTACACCAGTGTATCCATCAGTCTACTCCACTGGTAGAACTTACCACACTGACAGGCCATCTCACAGACATCCCAAAGCTATAAGGCACGCAAAAAGGACCAAGCATCCACCTAGCCGTAAACTGGAGCGGTACCAAGACATTGCCAGATGGGATGGTGTGAAATTACTGTGGTAAATTGAGACAGAATGAGAAACAGGATAGGGAGTGGTGCCTACAGAAGATTGGCAAAGCTGATGGTTGAAAGCTTCTCGTGTGATATGGGCATGGCTATGAATTAGACCTACCCAGTGGGGGCATATGCTACACCTGTTGGTATCCCTTGTACTGCCCTTCATACATCTGATTCATGGATAATAAATGCTGAGCCAGAAGGATCCTTTTAAAGCCCTTAGAGGACTTTACCTTATTTCTTTATTCCCCATGGACCCTTGAAGCACTTCCCTCACGACTAGTACCCCCTCCTCCTCTATCTGGGCATCCCTTCATCTCCTGCTGTCTTTCACTGCCCCACTCCCTGTCTTCTAACATTTTTTTCCTTCCACTGCCGACGTGCGGGGAAGAGAAAGAGGCCAAACATATCTGTACATAATAGCAGTTGGTATTTCTTCTTTGACTGGGGGTAGAATTTCCAGCTATATTTGTCCAACCTGGAGTTTGGTATATGACAATTGTGTTAGTTCCCTAGAAATCAGTTTTATGCAACGTTTTGGGGTTATAATGCTTAGAAGTCTTTATACTTGAGATTTGTGCATCAATTATTTAAAAAAACTTGTGTTACATGTTTGGCACACCAATGCAGAAAACATAAATTAGGTGAAATTACTGGTACAGATTAGAAATGTATTATTTCTGAACGTAGCAAAACCAAAGGGGATGATGGACGGAGTGCTGAACATTGCAAGCACTCACCCCCAGTCAACTGATCTGGGTTTAATCCATCATCATTCTTTAGCTCACTCCGCCACCCCAGTTCAGACATGGCCATATGCAAATCAGTCTGACCCTGTGCCTCATGGGAACAGTCCAGCCCGAACTGCCAAGCCATGTCTTCCCTGGACCGGAAACAAGCATCCTGGGACCGGTTTCTGGCTTACAGCCGTCATCAGCCAGGCTATCTTGAATCCAGTGGCAAAGTGAGCAAGGGACCCACGTCTGGGCATACCCTGCCAACCTAGGGCGAACATAGCAAAACCAAAGGGGATGATGGACGGAGTGCTGAACATTGCAAGACTGATTTGCATATGGCTGTGTCTGAACTGGGGTGGCGGAGTGAGCTAAAGAACGATGATGGATTCAACCCAGATCTGTGACTGGGGGTGAGTGTTTGCAATGTTCAGCACTCCGTCCATCATCTCCTTGTGTTTGCTTTGTTCGCCCTAAGTTGGCAGGGTATGCCCAGACGTGGGTCCCTTGCTCACTTTGCCACTGGATTCAAGCTAGCCTGGCTGATGACGGCTGTTAGCCAGAAACCGGTCCCAGGATGCTTGTTTCCGGTCCAGTGACGACATGGCTTGGCAGTTCGGGCTGGACTTTTCCCATGAGGCACAGGGTCAAGACTGATTTGCTTATGGCTGTGTCTGAACTGGGGTGGCGGAGTGAGCTAAAGAACGCTGATGGATTCAACCCAGATCTGTGACTGGAGGTGAGTGTTTGCAATGTTCAGCACTCCGTCCATCATCTCCTTGTGTTTGCTTTGTTCGCCCTAAGTTGGCAGGGTATGCCCAGACGTGGGTCCCTTGCTCACTTTGCCACTGGATTCAAGCTAGCCTGGCTGATGACGGCTGTTAGCCAGAAACCGGTCCCAGGATGCTTGTTTCCGGTCCAGTGAAGACATGGCTTGGCAGTTCGGGCTGGACTGTTCCCATGAGGCACAGGGTCAAGACTGATTTGCATATGGCTGTGTCTGAACTGGGGTGGCGGAGTGAGCTAAAGAACGATGATGTATTCAACCCAGATCTGTGACTGGGGGTGAGTGTTTGCAATGTTCAGCACTCCGTCCATCATCTCCTTGTGTTTGCTTTGTTCTCCCTAAGTTGGCAGGGTATGCCCAGACGTGGGTCCCTTGCTCACTTTGCCACTGGATTCAAGCTAGCCTGGCTGATGACGGCTGTTAGCCAGAAACCGGTCCCAGGATGCTTGTTTCCGGTCCAGTGAAGACATGGCTTGGAAGTTCGGGCTGGACTGTTCCCATGAGGCACCGGGTCAAGACTGATTTGCATATGGCTGTGTCTGAACTGGGGTGGCGGAGTGAGCTAAAGAACGATGATGGATTCAACCCAGATCTGTGACTGGGGTGAGTGTTTGCAATGTTCAGCACTCCGTCCATCATCTCCTTGTGTTTGCTTTGTTCGCCCTAAGTTGGCAGGGTATGCCCAGACGTGGGTCCCTTGCTCACTTTGCCACTGGATTCAAGCTAGCCTGGCTGATGACGGCTGTTAGCCAGAAACCGGTACCAGGATGCTTGTTTCCGGTCCAGTGAAGACATGGCTTGGCAGTTTGGGCTGGACTGTTCCCATGAGGCACAGGGTCAAGACTGATTTGCATATGGCTGTGTCTGAACTGGGGTGGCGGAGTGAGCTAAAGAACGATGATGGATTCAACCCAGATCTGTGACTGGGGGTGAGTGTTTGCAATGTTCAGCACTCCGTCCATCATCTCCTTGTGTTTGCTTTGTTCGCCCTAAGTTGGCAGGGTATGCCCAGACGTGGGTCCCTTGCTCACTTTGCCACTGGATTCAAGCTAGCCTGGCTGATGACGGCTGTTAGCCAGAAACCGGTCCCAGGATGCTTGTTTCCGGTCCAGTGAAGACATGGCTTGGCAGTTCGGGCTGGACTGTTCCCATGAGGCACAGGGTCAAGACTGATTTGCATATGGCTGTGTCTGAACTGGGGTGGCGGAGTGAGCTAAAGAACGATGATGGATTCAACCCAGATCTGTGACTGGGGGTGAGTGTTTGCAATGTTCAGCACTCCGTCCATCATCTCCTTTGTGTTTGCTTTGTTCGCCCTAAGTTGGCAGGGTATGCCCAGACGTGGGTCCCTTGCTCACTTTGCCACTGGATTCAAGCTAGCCTGGCTGATGACGGCTGTTAGCCAGAAACCGGTCCCAGGATGCTTGTTTCCGGTCCAGTGAAGACATGGCTTGGCAGTTCGGGCTGGACTGTTCCCATGAGGCACAGGGTCAAGACTGATTTGCATATGGCTGTGTCTGAACTGGGGTGGCGGAGTGAGCTAAAGAACGATGATGGATTCAACCCAGATCTGTGACTGGGGGTGAGTGTTTGCAATGTTCAGCACTCCGTCCATCATCTCCTTGTGTTTGCTTTGTTCGCCCTAAGTTGGCAGGGTATGCCCAGACGTGGGTCCCTTGCTCACTTTGCCACTGGATTCAAGCTAGCCTGGCTGATGACGGCTGTTAGCCAGAAACCGGTCCCAGGATGCTTGTTTCCGGTCCAGTGAAGACATGGCTTGGCAGTTCCGTCTGGACTGTTCCCATGAGGCACAGGGTCAAGACTGATTTGCATATGGCTGTGTCTGAACTGGGGTGGCGGAGTGAGCTAAAGAACGATGATGGATTCAACCCAGATCTGTGACTGGGGGTGAGTGTTTGCAATGTTCAGCACTCCGTCCATCATCTCCTTGTGTTTGCTTTATTTCTGAACGTGACAAAACATCACAGGTGAGCTTAGTAAAGCCCTAAATGGAAATTCATTTTATGGATAAATCAACTTTAGGTGCGTAATGGGCCCACTATAAAAAATCTTAACTTTGAATTCTAACATAGAAAACCACTTTTGATAGTTTATTTTATTTTAGGTATCTTCATCCTTGTTGTGAAGTTAAGATTTTGTGAGACACTGAAACTGGTGTGCTCTGAAGGCTTGTTTGTACTATTCTATCCTACTTTAGCTTTATATGTACCCTTCACAAGCTTGGATACTGTGGTGTGTGTTGGGATGCTGTGAGTTAGCGAATATGGAGAGACTGGCAGGTTTTCAGGAATATTGGATAGAAAAGTATATGTTCCTGGTGCACGGGGTGGTAACCAGGACTTAACACAGAAGAGTCTAGTCTTGTATAAATGTTGTCTGGCTTTTCTTTCTGCTCAGGTCCCATTTCCAGAGTAACATTGAGTATGAAGACTACAGTTTCTCTGGATTTACATCATTATAGCCCACCAAGTTCTTATCCACTTAGCAGCCTGAAATTTAGGAGGACATACATATAGAAAACTAAAGCGGGCTTTGCAGGAGTGTGTATCCTAGAAAAGAGTGAAACCGCTGGCAACTGTCAGAAGAAACAAAATCACCTAACAAAGCTACAATAATATGACATCACATTGACAATTTAAAATATTCTAGGAACATAAAACATTCTACTAACATTCTAGACTGAAGCACATACCCCCAGTGACCTGAATGTCTAGCCTAAATGACCTAAACTATCATATAATCAAAGATTTTATGGACACTTTGAAGGCATTTGTTGGGCTTGGCCCATTCTGCAGGGACATCCCCAGACTTTATTTTCCTTCCTCTTCCTATTTTGGTGCTGAATTCATTTTTGTTGGCCTTAGTACCTGGTGCCCTTTACCACTGCTAGTCAATGCTAATGTGCTTGAGCTCTTTCCCTGAAAGATGGTAATATGGACATATACCCATTGGCATATTTAATTTACTTCTAAGTCCCTAGTAAAGTGGCAATACCTGTGCCCAGGGTCTGTAAATAAATGTTACTGGTGGGCCTGCAGCACTGGTTGTGCCACCCACTTAAGTATCATATTAAACATGTCTTGGGCCTGCCTTTGCAGAGCCTATGTGTGCAGTTTTAAACTGCCATTTCGACCTGGCAAAGTAAACCTTTTGCCAGGCCTAAACCTTCCTTTTAAATACATATACATCGAGAGGGCAGATTGCAGTGTTAAAAAGTTGGACATGTACTTTTAATTTTTACGTGGCCTGGTAGTGAAAAACTCTTAAATTCAATTTTCACTACCGCAAAGCCTGTCTCTCCCATAGGATAACATTGGAGTTGCCTTTTTACATGTTATAAGTGTAATTTCCAGATGGGAAGAGATAACCAGCTCATGTGTGGTGTCTCTGGAATCGCAATTTAAAATCCTAAATTATGGTGAAGTCAGATTTTAAATTGCAATTCTGAAAATGCCCGTTTTAGAAAGTTGGCATTTTTTTGCCTTAGCCATTTAGTGCCTGTAGTATGTCTCTGGTCACATGACTGGGTGTAGCTGAAAGTTGAGCTTTGTATATTCCTCCTAGACAACCACATATAACAGGGAGCTTAGGTGTGCCTGGATGGGCCATGACTAGCCAGATGGGAGGGAGGAGCTAGGCACAGCCCTACATACACCTGAATAGGCTGTGTCCCGTCTCCACACAAAGGGCTGCATACCCCCTGTAGTTAGTCTGGAGCCAAGGCAGGGAATTCATATGCCTTGGGACTTCAAAGGAAAACCTCTGGAAGCTTCTCCCTCACTTCAAAAGCATCACTGGGTATAAATTCTGGTCTGCAGATACCAACTCTTCAGTATACTTCTGGACCTGTTGATACTCAGCCAGGAAAAAGGATTGCTGTGCTGCACAGAGACCGATCTGGTTGGACAAAAAATCTAGCAAGAGCCACCGCCAGCCCGTCTCTTCACAGCAGCGTCAACAGCCCAAAGCAAAGCTCCAGTTTGCCCATCTGCGACACCCGGCCTGCTCTTTGAGCCATGCCATCAACCACCCGCAATGCTCTCCAAGCTCAACGTGGACCCCTCCAACGCAAATGGGACCCTTGGCACAACACTCCAGTAGGTAAAATTCATCTAGACTAATCTAGGACTGTATCTGACCCTCGCTGCACCACATCCAGATTGAACTTTTTACCGCGACCTGGTGCAACGCAACCAGATAGCCGTAGTTGACGCGTTCTGCTTCTAGGCGCTATTTTACACTTTATTCTTTGAAATTTCATTACTTCGGTTCTACTGATTGGATTTTTGTTGTTGTAGTCTTGTTTTAGTTATTAAATTAAGCTGGTGTGGGATCTTTTTATGTGATGTTTTCACTGTTTCACTATTTGAAGTGTTGCACAAATACTTTACACATTACCTCTAACTGAAGTCTGACTGATGTGTGGCAAGCTACCAGGGGTTTGAGCGCAGGTTAATTTGGGGTTAGCTTGTGCCTTACCCTGACAAGGGTTGTGGTCAATGCTTAACCAGTGCTCTGACCCCAGTCAACCAACAACCCAATTTCTAACTCTAAAGTTATAAAACTGTAAAGGAGGTGTATAAATTATAATTGTAACATAACTCTAACTGAAGGATTTCTAATGTTTGTGTGTTTTAAGTTTGGTTTGTATAGAAAGAACAAATAAACTTTTCCTAACTGTAACAAAGGTTTAACCTTTGTTTTGTCAATGAATTTCAATGTTTTGTTTAGTACAGTGGAGGAGAAAGTGTAAAGTTCACTGTTGTACAGTATAGTGTCGAAGAGTGGAGTAGAGTGGAATATGGTACAGTGGAGTGGCATTAAATGAAATAGCATACAGTGGAGGGGTGTAGAATGGAGTGGCATAGAGTGTACTGTAGTACAGTGCAGTGTGGTACAGTGGAGCAGCATGTAGTGGTGTGGCATAGAGTGGAAAAGCATAGAGTGTAGTGAGTTAGAGTGGCGTGGTATAGAGTGGAGTGACGTGCAGTTGAACAGTGTACAGTGAAGAGTCGAAGAGTGGAGTGCCATAGAGTGTAGGCTGGTAGAGTGCAATATCATAAAGTGGAGTAGCGTACAGTGCAGTGGCAAAGAGTGGAGCAGCATACAGTGGAGTGAGGTACAGTGTAGTGGCATACAATACAATAGCCTAGAGTGAAGTGTTGTAAAGTGCAGTGGCATAGAGTGGAATAGCTTATAGTGAAGTGGCATATAGTGGAATGGCATAGAGTGGACTAGCATAATGTTTAGTGGCAGCAATGGGGTTACAGTGGAATAGAATAGAGTGGAGTAGAGTAGAGGAGTCTAGCGTAGAGGGCAGTGGCATAGACTGGAGTGGCATAGAGTGGAATGGCATAGATTTTAGTGGCATAGAGTGGAGTGCTGTAGAGAGGAGTGGGTAGAGTAGTGTGGTGTAGAGTGGAGTGGCGTACAGTGAAGTGGTATACAGTGGAATACTGTATATTAGAGTGGCATGCAGTGGAGTGGAGTACAGTGCAGTGGCATCAAGTGGATTAGCATAGAGTGGAGTGCCTGGCGTGGAGTTGCATACAGTGGAATAGTGTAGAGTAGTTTGGAGTACAGTGTAGTGGTATACAGTGCAGTGGCTTGCAGTTGAGTGTGTTAGGGTGAATTGGCGAACAGTGGAATAGTGTAGCGTGGAGTGGCATACAGTGAGGTGGTATAGAGTGGAGTGGCATACAGTGCAGTTTTCTAGAGTGAACTGGCATAGAGTGGAGTGAGGTACAGTCTAGTTGTGTGCAGTGGAATAGAGTAGACTGGAGTAGCATACACTGGAGTGACATAGTGTATACTGAAGTGTGGTAGTGTGGAGTGACATACAGTGGAATAGCATGGAGTGAAATGGCATACAGTATAGTAGCATACAGTAAAGTGATATAGAGTGGAGTGAGGTACATTGTAGTGGCATACAGTGGAAGTGTGGACAGGAGAGGCACAGAGTGGAGGGGTGTGTAGTGTAGAGACAAAGAGTTGAGTGTTGTAGAGTTGAATACTGTACAGTGAACTGTTGAAGAGTGGAGCGTTGGTAGAATGGAGTGGGGTAGACTGTAGTGGCGTACAGTGTAATAGCATGGAGTGAGGTGGTGTAGAGTGGAGTGGCATACAGAGGAGTAGCATACAGTGGAGTGGTGTAGAGTGTAATAACGTTGAGTGTTACTGGCATACAGTGTAGTGACACACTGTGGAGTGGCATATAATGGAATATTGTAGAGTACAATGGAGTAGAGTGGAGTGTCGTACAGTGGAATAGTGTACAGTGTAGAACCATAGAGTGGATTGGCATAGAGTGGAGTGGTGTAGAGTGTAGAGCTGTAGAATGAAGTGATGTACAGTGTAATAGAGTACACTGGATTGTCGTAAAGTTGATTGGTGTACAGTGGAGTGGCGTAAAGTGCAGTGGTGTACAGAGAAACAGTGTAAAATTCAGTGTTGTACAATGAAGAGGCGTACAGTGGAGTGGCATAGAGTGGAATAGAGTACAATGTACTGTATTAGAGTGGAGTTGCGTACAACTGTTGTACACAGAAGAGACGTACAGTGGAGTAGCATAGAGTGGAAGGGCATAGAGTGTCATAAAATGGAGTGGCTTGGAGTGTAATTGCATGTAGTGTAGTGGTAAAGAGTGCAGTAGTGTAGAGTGGAGTGGGGCAGAGTGGAGTGGCAAACAGCAGATTAACGTAGAGTGGAGTGTCATAGTGGAGTGTCATAGAGTGTAGTGACATAGAGTGGAATAGCATATAGTGGAGTGGCATACAGTGGAGTAGTGTAGAGTGGAATAGCATAGAGTGCAATGACTTAGACTGGTGTGGCATACAGTGGAGTGGTATAAAGTGTAGTTGCATAGAGTGGCGTGCCGTAAAATGGAATGGTGCAGAGTAGAGTGGCGTAGAGTGGAGTGGCATACAGTGAATTAGCGTACAGTGGAATGTTGTACAGTGGAGTGTCATAATGTGTAGTGACATAGAGTGGAATAGCGTATAGTGGAGTGGCGCACAGTGGAGTGGTGTGGATTGGAATAGTGTAGAGTGTAGTCGCAATAGTGGAGTTGTGTACAGTGGAATAGCATAGAGGGAACTAGCATAGAGTGCAGTGGCATAGACTGGAGTGGCATAGAGTGGAGAGACATAGAGTGGCGATTCATAAAGTGTAGTGGGGTAGAGTAGAGTGACGTAGAGTGCAGTTGCATACAGTGGAGTGGTCTACAGTGGAACACCGTTTATTGGAGTGGAGTGCCGTACAGTGGAGTTGCATTCACTGGAATAGTGTAGAGTAGACTGGCGTACAGTGTAGTGATGCAGAGTTCAATGTATAGTTTACACTGGAGTGTGGTAGAGTTAAATAGCATAGATTGGAGTAGCATAGAGGGGACTAGAGTAGAGTACAGCGACATAGACTGGAGTAGCATAGTGTGGAGTGCCGTAGAGTGGAGTGCCAAAGAGTGGGGTGATGTAGAGTGGAATGGTGTAGAGTAGAGTGCAGTGGCATACAGTGGAGTGGTATATATTGGAATAACGTATGTTAGAGTGACGTACAGTGGAGTGGCATACTTGGAGCGGCATAGAGTGGAACAGCATAGAGTGGAATGCTGTCGAGTCGAGTTGTGCACTGTAAAATAGCGTAGAGTGGATTGGAGTACAGTGACATGGTTCAAAGTGCAGTGGTGTACAGTTGAGTGTGTTAGAGTGGATTGTTATACAGTGAAATAGCATAGCGCGGAGGGGCATACAGTGGAGTGGTATAGAGTGGAGTGGCGTGCAGTATTTTAGAGTTGACTGGCATAGAGGGGAATGAGGTACAGTGTAGTGACATACAGTGGCATAGCGTAAACTGGAGTGGCATACACTGGAGTGGCACACAGTGAAATAGTGTACACTGGAGTGTGGTAGAGTGGAATGGCACAGAGTGGAGAGGCATAGAGTGGAATAGCATAGAGAGGAGAGGCGCACAGTAGAGTAGCATACAGTAGAGTAAGAGTATTGACTGAAGTGGCATAGAGTGGAGTGGTGTGCAGTATAGAGGCATAGAGTAGAATGTTGTAGAGTGCAATACTGTACAGTGAAGTGTTGTAGAGTGGAGTGGGGTAGAATGTAGTGGGGAAGACTGTAGTGGCGTACACTATAATAGCATGGAGTGTAGTGACGTGGAGTGGAGTAGAGTGGAGTGGCATACAGTGGAGTTGTGTAGAGTGGAATAATGTTAAGTGTTATTGGCGTACAGTGTAGTGACGTACTGTGGAGTGGCATATAGTGGAATAGCATAGCGTAGAGTGACATAAAGGGGAGGGTCATACAGTGAAATAGTGTAGAGTGTAGTATGGTAGAGTGGATTGGCATGGAGTAGAGCTGCGTAGAGTGTAGTGCTGTAGAATGAAATGATATACAGTTTAGTAGCGTACAGTGGATTGTTGAGTGGTGTATAGTTGAGAGGCATACAGTGGAGTGGCGCAAAGTGCAGTGGTGTACAGAGGAATAGTGTACTGTGCAGTGGTGTACACTGAAGTGGCATAGAGTAGAGTGGCATAGAGTGGAATAGCATAGAGTGGAGTGTGGTAGAGTGGAGTTGCAGACAATGGAATAATGTATAGTGAAGTAGCATAGAGTGGAAGGGCATACAGTGTATGGGCGTAGACTGGAGTGTCGTAAAATAGAGTCGCTTAAACTGTAATAGATTTTATTGTAGTGGTGAAGAGTGGAGTAGAGTGGAGTGGGGTAGAGTGGAGTGGTATGCAGTGGATTAGGGTAGAGTGGAGTGTAGTACTGTGGATTTATCGTAGAGTGTAGTGGTGTAGAGTGGAGTAGCAGACCGGCGTACAGTAGAGTGGTCCAGAGTGGAATTGCGTTGTTTAGTTAAGACAGTATAGATACGTACAGTGGAATAGCATAGAGTGGAGTAGCGTAGAGGGGACTAGCGTCAAGTGCAAGACTGGAGTAGCATATAATGCAATAGCGCAGAGTGGTGTGGCATACAGTGGAGTGACGTAGAGTGGAATGATGTAGAGTAAAATGGCATAGAGTGCAGTGGCATACAGTGGAGGGGTATAGATTTTAATAACATATGCCTGATTGACATATAGTGGAGTGGCATACTTGGAGTGGCATACTTGGAGTGGCATTGAGTGGAATAGCATAGAGTGGAGTGCCGTATAGTGGAGTTGCGTGCAGTGAAATAGCAACAAGTGGATTGGAGTACAATGATGTGATGTACAGTGCAGTGGCATACAGTTGAGTGTGTCACAGTGGATTGGCATGCAGTGGAATAGCATAGAGTTGAGGGGCATACAGTAGAGTGGTATAGAGTGCAGTGGCGTGCAGTGTTCTAGAATTGACTGGCGTAGAATGGAGTGACGTACAGTGTAGTAGTGTACAGTGGAATAGCGTAGACTGGCGTCACGTAGAGCATAGTGGTGTACCCTGGAGTGGCATACAATGGAATAGTGTACACTGGAGTGTGGTAGAGTGGGGTAGCATAGAGTGGAATATCATAAAATGGAGTAGCTTACAGTAGTGTAGCGTACAGTAGAGTGGCATGCAGTGGAGTGAGGTACAGTCTAGTGGTATACAGTGTAATAGTATAGACTGGAGTGGCATAGAGTTGAGTGGTGTGCAATGTAGAGGTGAAGAGTGGAGTGCTGTATATTGGAATACTGTACAGTGGTGTGTTGTAGAGTAGAGCAGGATAGAATTTAGTGGGGTAGACTGTAGTGGCATACAGTGTAAAGCATAGAGTGGAATGCCATAGAATGGAGTGGCATACGGTGGAGTAGTGTACAGTGGAATAACATTACGTTTTACTGGCATACAGTGTAGTGACGTAGTGTGGAGTGGCACATAGTAGAATAGCATGGATATAGAGTGGCATAGAGTGGGGTGTCATCTAGTTGAAAAGTGTAGGGTGTAGTAAGGTAGAGTGGATCGGCAAAGAGTATAGTGGCATAGAATGTAGTGCTGTAGAATGAAGTGATGTACAGTTTAGTAGCGTACAGTGGATTTTCGTAAATTGGAGTGGTGTATAGTGGAGTGGCGTACAGTGGAGTGGCGTAAAGTGCAGTTGTGAACAGAGGAATAGTATACACTGCAGTAGTGTATACTGAAGTGGTGTACAGTAGAGTGGCATAGAGTGAAATAGCGTAGAGTGTAGTGTGACAGAGTGGAGTTGCTTACAATGGAGTAGCATAGAGTGGAAGGGGATATAGTGTATTGGCATACAAAAAAGTGTCGTAAAATGGTTTGGCTTAGACTGTGATCGCATGTAGTTTAGTGGTGAAGAGTGGTGAGGTAGAGTGGAGTGAAGTACAGTGGATATGGGTAGAGTGGTGTGTCATATAGTGGAGTGACAGAGTGGAGTGGCGTACAGTGTAATAATGTAGAGTGGAGTGGCATATTATTCCAAAAAGTGGCAAAATATTGTATTTGCTGTAAATGGTGATTTTTGTAGTATGTGTGAATAGTGTAAGTTGTTTTTGAAGGTGTAGGTTCTCCTCCAATGTTGAACCCTAGCGAATACTTGTCACGGGATGCAATTCTAGAGCCCTGAGAAATATGCCTATCCCCTATCACTACTTAGATTAATGTGTACTTCCCACCTTTCATGATAACTCTGGTTCCCTTCACACATCATTTGACGAGTGGCTCTTCCCCCTCCTCCATCTCACGAGATCCTATATCTCACTCACATGCCTTAGTTTATGCTTGCTATTTTATTTCTCTTGTATTATTACTGTGTCTACTATGACTATGTATAATGTTTCAGCCACCATTCTGTCCTATTTGCTTTCTGACAGGAACAGTACCTTCACCGCTTGTTGTATTATATAAAATGTGAGCATAATTTTGAACTGAGTGCTTTTTACAGCGCTTCACTGTTGTTGTTTTTTGAAATAATAATAAAAACAGATTTAGAAAAAATTAAAATAAAAACTTACGATTTTTAAAATACTTTGTTATATATTTTGCCATGCTATGCCACAGTAAGTTTTCAGAATACTATGTTACAAGCGCATGATATCACAGTATGTGATTGGCTAATAGCTTTATTTATCAAAGGTAAAAAAGCAGTAATGCAACTTTGAACACATTTTGCCTGCCTTCTGGGTTTCGCTGCATTCTGGGTTAGGGTGTTAGATCTAGGTAATTCGTAGATTTTATTGTTACCTACCTATTACTAAAATATCACTAAGGGCCTGATTTAGAAATCAGCAGATGGGTTACTCCATCACAACAGTGACGAATAGCCCGTCAGCCAAAAAATAAATCCCATAATATCCTATGGGATTTATATTTCGGCAGACGGAATATCTGTCATCGTTGTGATGGAGTAACCTATCCAGCGAAATCTATATCACACCCTGAGTTAAAATATGTTATAACTAAAGAAATGCTTACCGTACTTATCTGCAGTACACAAAAGAATCATCTGTGTACCATGATGTGTAATCCTGCCACATTTAATTCAAATTCGGCCAGCTGTTTTGGCGCTACGTCTGTCTAAAACGTACAAAAGATTCCATTGAAAATGCTTTGGGGAAAACGCATTTTGGGACCCCCTTTTCTTGTTTGCTCCCCCTTGATGAATCACTGTGAAAGTTTGCATCATCCACCAATGTTGAAAAAGCAAAAAGTCTGCGAATTTGGGGTGCGAAATAAGGGTGTTGTAATGTTCATTCCCATAGGAACCTTTAGCCACAGCTACAGCAAATGTGGCAGGGAGGTAGGTGTTGGTTCAAGGAAGTGCCTTTTACTTATTTGGTGTAATCCGTTCAGTAATTTTTGAGAAATGTAAGTTTATAATTATAGTGATATCTCTGGCCGCAGATATTTCACAGTGGTTTAGCGATTAATCGCGAATGCACGCACCAACGGTAATGCTCTGATTGGCTGGAGGGAACCTGAACAGAAAAGTTGCAGCTACCATTTTATTGATCGGGAACGGTTTCTGGGGCTGCAAATTTCTGAAAAAGCTAACATAAGGGATCAGAGTAGAGGTACTCTGACCCCATGTTTGAGGAATGGGGGTGTTAGTGACACAAGTTATGTGTCTAAAATTGATTTTTTATTGTGTGCGATATTCGTGACGACGACGCAACCACCAGCGTGGCCCCCGTGTATCATCACGGGGATACTGCGACTATCAACGTGTCGTGAATGTTGGTGGAAATATAAAAAAATATTAGTGAATCATTAATACACATTGTTATAGAGATATTGAGATTTTGATCAATGTTTTTATAGAGTTATTTATATAGTGAGTTATCTACTGTGATGGTTAGAATTAATTATATAGTTATAATTTTTAGATGTAGTGGTGGCTATTGAATTCCTGCATTTGCTTTCCACTTTCACGACGTACCCGCGGGGTTCGCGATGACTAACGTCATCGCGATATCTGGCCTCACCGCGAAAACAGAAAATAGGTTTTAGAGATGGGTGTTCTAGAAATACACTAGAAAAACATTAGTATGAAGTGTACAGTAATAAACCCCTAGTGTGTACAATACTGTAATATGTGTGCATATATGTGTTTTCACTTTATGGAAAAGGCGCGACCGTCAAGGTTAACGGCAAAGTTGCAATGTCCCGAATAACAGTTAAAATGGAAAATAGGTCTGAAAGATGGTTTTTAAAGAAACTTAGTACAAAAATATGAGTTTAAACATGAAAGAAGTATGCATATAGTACAAAAATATGAGTTTAAACATGAAAGAAGTTTGCATATAGTAATATGTGTAGGGCACTGTTCAGAATGGATTTTTTTACATATTATTTTTGGATGTGCTGGTGGCCATTGAATGTCTGCTTTTGTTTTCCGTTTTCACGCCATGTCCGTGGGGATTGCGATTATTGACGCCATTGCGGTCTCCGCAAAAAGATAAAATAGGTTTTAGGGATGGTTTTTTATAGAAACTCACCTACTAAAACATGACTTTAGAGAATGCTGTAAAAACCCCTAGAGTGGAAAATACTGTAGTATGTGTGGATATATGTGTTTCACACCTTATGGAAAAGGTGCGATCATCACGGTTAATGACGCCATCGCGACGTCCCAAATAACTGAAAATGTCTGAAAGATGGATTTTAAAGAAGCAGTACAAAAACATGAGTTTAAACATGTTTTTAAAGAAGTATGTATGTAGTAATATGTGTAGGGTAATGTTCAAAATGGATTTTTTTACATATTATTTTTGGATGTGTTGGTGGTCATTGAATGTCTGCTTTTGTTTTCCATTTTTGCGACATGTGCACAAGGATCGTAACGTTGTTGAGAATATAAAAATGTAAAGAAAAAAAAACAACGCTTATTAATCCACTGAAGAAAATACAAGCTTATAAAAATACTTCTGATAGGAGCCATTTTAGATAGAAAATACAATTTAAAAACCTTAAAAAATTTAATTAAAAAATCAAAGTTTACATAGATGTTATAGCTGGGAAATAGAATTAAAAAAACCTTAGACATTCAGTGAAAAAACCAAAGGTTACAGGGACATTATAGTTAGGCTGACATTTCATTCGCACAAAACTCGAGAAATTTAGCAGTTATAGTTAGCTAAGCTAACTATAACTCGTGCCCCTACAATGCACTTCTTATGAACTCACATATTACATCACTCATGACATGGTCAGTGACATCACTGATTACATCACTGATGACATCTCAAATGACATCAATGATGACATCATCCACAGAATCTCTCACACACCCACTCTCACCCCAATATAACCTTTCACTCACCCACTCCAACTTCCACACTACCATTCTCAAAACCATTGACACAACCATACCAGTACATATACACCCACTTACTGATTCATGGGTCTACACACACATCCACTCAGTCACCCATACATCCACTCATATGCCAACTCACTCACTAACACAGCCCCTGATATATCTACTCACACTCTCAGGCACCCATAGAGCTACTCACATACCTACTCACTCACCCATAGAGTCAATCACTTAGCCACTTACTCACCTATACAGTTATACACACACCAACTCACTTATTCATACAGATACTAACGCATACTCACTCACCTATCCAGTCACTGACGCAAGCACACACTCACCCATATACAGCCACTCTCACAATCACTTACTCACGCATACAGTCACTTATATACTCTAACACTTACCTATACTGCCTTTCGCATATGCAGTTGCTCGCCCATATACCACTGACACATCCATTTACTCACCAATGCAGCCATATGCACACTCACTCACCCATACAGCCCCTCGCAGATGCACTCACGAACCTATACGGCCACTGACTCACCCACTCACTCACTCATCCATGCAGGCAGTCACACACCCTCATGCACCCACACAGACACTCATACACCCATACAGGTACTTAGACAACCAATCAATAACCCATAGAGCCACTCATGTACCTACTCACCAACCCATACAGCCACTTACACACCAACTGACAGACTGATACAGACATTGAAACAAATTAGTCACTCATCCATACATTCACTGAGACAGTCAGTCGTGCACCCACTAAACCATCCATGCAGGCACTCATACACCCACTGATTCATCAATACACCTTGGTGTATATATATTTATCACTCATAAACTTTTTAGAAACACTCACAGTCACCAGATGATGTCATCAGTGATGTCGTCAGTGATGTCATTTGAGATATCATCAGTGATGACACTGACCATGTCATGAGTGATGTGAGGTCATAAGCAATGCATTGCGGGACCGCGTGTTATGGTTAGGTCTGCTAACTATAACTGCTGAATTTCTCTGGTTTTGTACTAGTGAAATGATCGCCCAACTATAACGTCCCGGTAACCTTTGGTTTTTTCACTGAATGTATATATGTGTGTGTGTATATACACATATATATATATATATATATCCTAGCTCCGTTCCCTGCCGAGTGGCGCCGCAGAACAGAACATAGTGAAATGCTACTGGAATTTGTGGACTTCTGTTTGCACAATAACATCTTTATTTTTTCGGACCAGCTGTATGCACAAATTAAGGGAACGGCCATGGGAACCTGCTTCGCCCCCAGCTACACAAACTTGTTCATGGGCTGGTGGGAGATGCGGGTGGCATGGTTGGATACCTGTGATAAATGGGTTGAACAGATTGTGAGTTGGTGGGCATATAGATGATCTTTTTATTATCTGGCGGGCACCGAAGAGTCAGCTCACATCTAAATTGTAATAATTTGAGCTTGAGATTTACTAGTGAGATCAGCTCCTCCGAGGTTAATTTTCTGGACCTGAGAGTATTCATGAGGGACAATAAGATCAGTAGGGCACTCTACAGAAAACCTACAGCAGGGAATTCTATCCTGCATGCTAGGAGCAGTCATCCCTGCAACTTGATAAACAGTATATCATATGGGGAACTATTAAGGATGAAAAGGAACAGCTCAAGAGAGGAGGACTTTCAGAAAGAAGCACAGGAAGTATTCAAAGATTTAAACTGAGAAGGTATCAAAAGGGAGTTTTGAATAGAGCTATGGAAAGAGTACAGAGTAAGAACAGAGTACACCTTTTGAAAGAGGAGCCTAAGGTTGAGAAGAAAAATGTAAGGAATAACTTCCAATTGAACACAAGTTTTTCGAGTGCAGCAAGACATATAAGAGGAATCATACAGAAAACTGGCGGATACTTAAATCAGACCTAGTGATAGGACTGGATTTACCACCACATTCCTCCTTAACCTTTAGAAAGACACGATCTATTAAAGACCAACTAGTGGAAAGATATTTACCTCCGGCTAGCCTACAACAGTTACCGGGTTTTTTCCCGTGTGGCAAATGTCAGGCCTGTGCTCATAGTAAAATAGTCATTACCTATGAGATTCGAGATCTGCAGGACCCAATCAGAATAACAAAGTTTATGAACTGCAATACATCTTACGCAGTATACTGCTTAATCTGCCCATGTAACTTGACGTACGTGGGGAGTACAATCCACCCGGTAAAAGTACAAATCCATGAACACCAGAGAGTGATCAGCAAAAAAGATCTGAATTATCCAGTGGCAAGACACTTTGAGAGTCATCACCAGAGCAATAGAAATCTGCTCAAATATTTCTGTGTGGATTATATACCACGAGACATAAGGGGTGGTGATAGGGCAAAGAGATTACGAAGATTGGAGTCGAGATACATAGTAGATAAGTTAATGAAGGTGCCTTTAGGGCTTAATAGTGGGGAGATGGGGGTGCACCTTTAACAGAAGACTAATTAAGAAGGACTAGGAATATGTGAGATATATAGATAAGAACCAGAGGATAGAAAAGTGTAGGGAGTAACAGAAAAGGAGAGAAATATGGGGCAGGATTGATAGTGGGGTTGATGAGCCCATCCAGGGCGTAATTATGAGAGTCACTATTTTTGGAATTATTCCAGTTAATTATAAGTGATGTTGGAATTAACAAATTTAGGAGTGTATATACAGTATGTCCCAGATATGATTAATGAATAATATGAACTCTGGTAATATTAACGGTTGAATCACGGTGATTTTGAAATTGATCATAAGCAAAGACATAACAATTGAGCAGCGCTGGAATCACATGATATTAGAAGAGGATTTATCATCATAAGATGATGTTACGTAATAGAATGTTTCTTTATGAATTTTAATAAGCATTAGAAAATCAAGTGAAAGTGAAATCGATTTAGAGTTTAAAATTGTGTTGTTTTTACTTATATCAACCTCGATATCTGGGTTGATGAAAAACAATGAATTAATGAGATATGTGATGAATTGTATGTAACAATGTTAAATATCACCATCACAAGATGGCGCGGCGTTTTGCATTGCCCTTCCACTAATTGTGATTGATGGAATGGAAATAAAAGAGGCACAAATGTGGGAGATGCTGAAACTGAAGAAGGCAAACTGGCGAAACGCGTTTTGAAGTGAAGTACGAATAAATCCTAATCGGCTTTGACTCCCCCACGAGTGCTGATCATTTATTTGCAGCATTTATATATATGTATATATATAAATATATATATATAATGTACTGTATTTGCTATATTTGCACAAATGCTTTATTGCATATTGCGTGATTTGCACAACGCATTATTGCACATTGCATTGGCACTTTAGAAATTGATCTTGTGTACATATATTTATTTATTTATACCTTTCTATTTATCCAATAGAGATTTTTAGTAGTCTTTGGAATTAAATAGTGTCTAATTTTAACTTATTACATGCAATTTGAACATTATGTTTGCTTTAATAAATATGGGAAATCCATATGATATTAGTATAAGCTATGAAAATATAAACAATGACGGTTTTTATAATAGTGTTCATTGGAGGAACAACATTTGAATAAATGTGTCTTAAAACAATTGATAAAATATTAAAATAATGGTAAGCTAAGAAATTACCGTTTTTAACAATGTATTAAGTTAAAACATGGTAAAAAAATGTTTGTGTGTAACTTTCGTTCGACATTCGTGGTGGTGGAGTCTGTTTTCCATTGTTATGGTTGCAGCAACCCACGTGATCGGGAACTTTCATGTTTTAAAACAAAGCGAATATGGCAAACAGCGTTATTGGTGTGAGCAAGCCTGCGGATGCAGGCGAAACGCGTTACCAAATCGTGTAATGAATAAAAGAGAATCTCTGCTTTTACTAAAACTGATGTCCCGTGTTGGTGTCCAGGTGCCGGATGGAAACTGGAGTTGTTGTTCATATATATATATATATATATCTCCGAATAAACTCCTTCTCACATGGCCAGTCTCCTAAGGCAACAGGAAAGAGCGCGGACCACCGTGGTTCATCAACTGCAGTTTAATCAACTTGTGAAGAAGATCGTTTGATCGAAACGCGTTGCCAGTAAAAATATTTGATTACATTCACCCTGGAGTGCGAGTCACTTTTTCCTGTTTGAGTGAGGAGCTCTTAAAAATGGAAATTTCGCGTATATATATATATATGTATATATATATATATAAACGCAAAAAAATGTTGTTGCTAAGATAAAATAAAGTCATCTCTGCAATTTGCCCCGCGAGTGCCGGCTTTGTTCTGTGGATAAAGGAGCATTGGAGCGTTTATGTATACACGGGGCACCACTGTGTTACCGGCACCCGCTCGTGAGTGCTCCATACTTATGGTGACAGTGGAGCGATAATATATATATATATATATATACATACATACATTTATATATATATATATATACACACACAAAATACCCCTCCAGTAGAAAGAAGTAAGAGGCCACTCGGGGAATTCCTTTGGAAGGGCTTTAATTGACAGGTTGGGCATGATGCATTTCGGCATTTACTGCCTTCATCGGATGCCGCTGCTACCGGGATGCTGCTCCACCCACGCCTTAAAGTATCCTGCAACACTCCCATTGGTGGGAGTGCTCCCTGCCCCTGATCACATGGTCGCACACCAGCTGCAGCATGATTGTCACTACAACTCCCAGAGTTCACCTTTCCTGGGTAAGAATTGCGGGGGAAAAAGGGATGGCTGGATGGAATACAACCCGATTGGGCTTCTACTATGCAGGGTAAGCCACGGAGGGGCATATTATCAAGAAACGGCGTTAAAATTATCGCCGCTTTAGCGGCAGAAAACTGCTGCTAAAGCGGCGATAATGGGCTTGATAATATGCCCTTGAGAATTCCAATAGAAGCCCATGTTCTGGTGTCAACATGGGCTTCTATTGGAATTCTCAAGAGCATATTATCAAGCCCATTATCGCCGCTTTAGCGGCAGTTTTCTGCCAAAAAGCGGCGATAATTTTAACGCCGTTCTTGATAATATGCCCCGGAGTGTCCGAATAAAGAGTCCCGGTTTGTAGTGTGTCGTAGGACCAATTTCAGCCTCAGGGACCCCATCCCCCAGGACCCAGGCTTTGAAAAAAAGTGGGAGGGGGCACACTGCCCCCACCCAGGCTGATTTTGACCCCGGGGAGCCCATCACCCGGGGCCCGGCCAACAAATTGTGGGTTCCCTGGTGCCCACCCAGGGCACCCAATACACTATGGTTGGGGGCTGCAGAGGGAGCCCTAAGGCCCCTGCAGCCCCAGCCGGCTCCTACCTCCATTGGGAGCCGGCAGTGCTCCCACCCAAAGGGAGCAGCTAAAAATGCTGCTCCCTGTGATCAAGAGCAATTTTTTTATCTGTTTCTCTGCCCGCTTCAGTGTGAGCAGGGAAACAGATGAAAAGTCTTCTCTGGAGTTTTAAAATTGCTCTCACCAAGCACCAAGCGAGTGCAAACACAGGTTTTCCTGACTGTGCCTGTGTTGTTGGTTGCTGCATAAGAACTGGAGTGCCAGCTCCCTTAACCTTCAGCTCTGTCATTCGACAGCACAATGTACAGACAGTACTTTTCTGTTGCTTTCCAACTTTCTTTGCTGCAGAAAACACAGATTTGGGCTATTTTCACTTTTCAAAGAGTTCTATGTAAACCAAAGTGTACATCATTTGAAGTAACATTTACATCCTACACGTTGTAGATACTGCACCAAATGTCTGTTAATGGAAACCACAGCCTACGAAGATTACAGTTCTGTTAATATCTGAAACTAACTGTTGTTAATGAGCAGAAAGCCAAGAACCAAAGTGTTGAAGAAGAAAGTAAATATCAGGGATAGCAGAGCTCATTTAACATAACTAATTGTTTCACGTAAAGCCTATATAAGTAGTAATCATTACAAACAAAATCAAACAACATATGTCACAAATTCATTGCCTCCACATCTCCACCAGTATGGTCTCCACCAGTAAGGACACATACCTTCATAGAAATTGCCTGGTTCTGTGGTCAGATTACTTGAGTTTACATCTGTCATTTTAAAAATGGAAACCCGTAAAACAATGAGAAATATGTTTGACTGGCCCAATATTACAAAATGTAAGAAATCCTTTCAAAAGGACATGTGTTGGACCTGACATCCTTGGCGTGGTTTTCACCTTACTTTTTGCCTTCCATCCTCTGGTTTTTGCTGACTTCGTTTTTGCCGACTTTAGATGTTTTTGCACTTTAACTCAGCTAACCAGTTCTGAGGTGCTTGTGCTCGCTCCTTTAAACCATGGTAACATTGGCTTACACCCAAAAATCACATTTAATATACTTGTAAATCCCTAGTAAAGCGGTACTACATGTACCCTGGGCCTGTAAATGAAATACTACTAGTTGGCCTGCAGCACTGATTGTGTCACCTACTTAAGCAGCCTTTCAAACATGTCTCAGCCTGCTATTGCACCCTGTGTGTGCAGTTTAAACTGCCAATTTGACATGGTAAAGTAAACCTTTCACCAGGCCTCAAACCTTCCTTTTTAATTAATGCAAGTTACCCCTAGTGTAGGCCCTAAACAGCCCCTAGGGCAGGGTGCAGTGTATAATAAAAGCTGGACATGTACTTTTAAGTTTTACATGTCCTGGTAGTGAAAAGCTTTTAAATTCATTTTTATTACTGCAAGGCCTACCTCTTCCATAGGATAACATTGGGTGGTCTTATTAGATTTAATAAATGCTAACTTTCAATTGGGAGCAGGTAGGAAGATCGAGTTTGGTGTATAAAGAATCTTAATTTAAAACCCTCCTTGAATGTAAATTCAAATCACAATTCTGGACATACCACTTTTAGAAAGATGGCATTTTCTTGCCTTAACCATTTGGTGTCTGCAGCCTGTATCATGGGTCATGAGACTAGGTGTAGCTGGCAGTTGGTGTTTGTGTATTGCTTCCAGACAGTGAGACAAAGGAGAGTAGGTGTTGGCAGGATGAGCCATCTCTGACGTGATGAGGGAAAGGAGCTGTCACCTACCCCACTTGCACATCACAAACGCTCTACCAGAGCACACTAACAAAGGGTTTGACATTAGTCTTTTGTAACCCTGGGGTTACAAAAGAAGCTGGGGCCATGGCAGGGAGGCAGGAAATTCAAATCACCTCTGGGGGTGGAAACCTCCAGAACCTTCTCCTACCTCAAAGTGGACACTAAGTATAAATATTGAACCCTCAGACCCAACTGTTCAGTACACCTCTGGACTTGTGGAAGACTCAGAAGGACTGCTGTGCCGCTCATCAAGGAGGGCTACTCTTCTGCCCTGCTGCCCCTCTGCTCTGCCGCCTAAGTGAAAGGACTGGACCTGCATATTGAACCCAGAACCACAAGAGTGACTCCAAGGGCTAGTCGACAGGCCTCCTGATCAGAGCGTCAGGGACAAAAAAGGCTCCTACAATCTTAAAACCAGCACCTGGATTCTGTCTGCCATGAGTCCTACCCCACGTGATGCCACCCTAATTCTGGACCCTTGGAAATGGGCGTGAAGGTGCATTGAAAGCCCAGGTGGGGTCGGAATTGATGCAACGTGGTGCATCTCATCGCTGCCCCGCTTCGGATCTTCCACAGCACAGTGCATCCCCGATGCTGAACCTCGCATCACAGCCTGCAGTCTCCTCAGAACTGCTGCTGTGCGACACATCCTTGATGCAGGCCTTCATGTTGCAGGCCCCTCATCGACGGCATCCGCGACAATGACACAGGACTTCACATCGCATCCCTGCAGCTTCTTCAGAGCCACCAGTGCACGATGCTCTTTGACGCAGGACTTTGCATCCCATGCCCCTCATTGATGGCAACCTCAATGACGAGGCAGGACTTTGCATCATCATCTAACAGGTCCTCGGTGCTGCCGCTGCAGAACGCATCTTGGATGCGGGATCTCGCAATGCTGCACAACCAGGATTTGGGATACTTTGTTCAGCAGACTCAACTTGGTCCCTGTATCTGGCCCACACTTCATTGTGGTTGGCCTGAGCTTATGACATTGTCCTTGTCTGGTGCGACCAGATAACCACAATTGGTGCTTTGTGCTTATAGACACTATTTTCACTTAAAATTTTAAAATTAGATATCTTTGATTCTACTGATTGGATGTTTGCAGTTTTGGTCTCTACTAATTGATTACATTTTACTCTATTGTTATAAATTGATGTGAGATTTTTTTAATGTTGTGTTTTCACTTTAGTACTGTGTAAAGTGCTGCATAAATAGTTTACAGATTGCCTCTAAGTTAAGCCTGACAGCTTTATGCCAAACTACCAGGAGGTTAAGCAAAGGATTGATTTGGGGTTTGCTTGTGTTTCACCCTGAAATAATTGTGGCTGCTGCTTGGTAGGTCTTCACTTCCCTCAACCAGTAACCCAATTTCCTACAACATGCATTTTTTTTTAAAGCAAATAGTATTACATGAAAGCAGGCAGAAGGACCTGAACACCAAAGCCATCAATACAATTCTTTCTTAAAATTCACACATTCATTATTTGCAAATTGTAAAAAAAAGTGATATATCAATATTGGTGGGTAGTAGTGCCACTGAAGTATTAAAGTCACTAACCTGTAAGGCCCGGGTAAAGGTTTCAGTAATTTAAATCTGAGTTCAACCCCTGTTAGCTATGGTAAAGAGCAGACAGGTTTGGACTAGAGAAAATGTGTAAAGCATTTAGATGTACTAAAACAGCTAAAAAGTTAAAAATATAAACAATAAACAAATCCTACTCCAATTAATAAATACTTACCAACTTTTACAGCATATTCTGTTTGCCTTACTGTTTGTCCTATAGTGCAGTATTCTAAGACAAAAGCAAGGTGGCACTGGCCTTCCGAAGGGAGCTTGTGGGCCAGCCAGGGATGTGTTTAGGCAAATGAGCTTCAGCTACACCAAGCTGGTTCTTTGACCAATTTCCTCTACCACTGGGCTAGTGTACAACTTGCTAACGAGGGCCTGAGGACAAAGGCCTTCCCTTCCTTAGGTCTCCCTGGTCCCTTTTAAGCTAATAACGTTCATTGACTCTCCACAACTGTCCTTCCTGAGCTGATAACTGTCACGCTGATACCTTCCTGTGATAAGGCTTCAGCCATTGTTCATGCTCTGGGAGCAGTTTTAACTCCTCATTATGGTAAAGTACTGGCAGGATAGTTGCTGGCATGCTAATGTAAATTAGTCTCCAGGAGCTTTAGGCAGGGAAAAGGTAACTTTCTAAAAGTTACTATTTCTAAACATTTATTTAAAAATGTTATCATTGAATTGGAGTTTTAATATTGGTTACATTCTAGTTGAACCATTTCTCTAGCTTGTCCCAAACCTGAGAATGCAAAATTAAAAGATTATTCTGCACTCTAGTTTTCCTTTTAGAAGAGCCAGAGCTTTCCGGTGTGAAAACAGCTTTTGCTGGCCTGTCATTGCAGGGACAATCCAACATTATATTTCTTCATGTCCCACTTTTAAATACTAGGCACTCAACCTTGTGGTGTGTTAATATCGACAGACACGTTTTAATGCATGGGCAAAGTTTGCTCTGACCCAGGGCCCCAGCCTTTCAGGGGGCCCCCTAAAAGAGCCAACTCTGTTCTGCAGAGAGTTTTGCCCTGAAGATCTTGAATAATTCTTAAACAGATTGTTTTAAATGGCATCTTCCTTTAATGTGTTTTTAGCGTGGGTGACGTGTGAGAGTCTATTACAGACATTTTGCAGTCGCTGCTGTGGTACAATTTGAAAACACAGGTCACTATCCCTGATTATTAGATACAAACACATTTAGATTTTGGACCAGTGTGCCTGTGCACTGTCAGTGACCTGGCTAACGAGAGATGAAAGAGCTGAAATTGAATCATAAATTGAAAGCTGTTCCAGGGCCCCCAGAATCCTTAAGATGTCCCTGAATATCAAAAAATAATATTGTGATATTAAAAGATTGTGTCAAGAATATTGGGATGTCAAAAATATGGTCGACAGGAATATCGAAGGTTAGTATTGTTTTAAGTGTTGTTTTTAATATTGTGGTGAAAAACTTCGATTTATAAAATATTGTTGTAAGTAATATCATTTGTAAGTGTTAATTAGTAAGAAATTTATTGTAGTATGTTTGATTCTATATTTTTATTATTTCTTTATTTTTATTTTTGTTAAGATAATTTATTAATTATGAATTTGTATTTTTAGTTGAATTAATGTATTAACATAGTGAATTTCTGACTTTTTTCAGCAGAAGGATTTGGTTATTTAAGGGATTAGGGTGGAGAGATTTTTAAAAAGTGTATAGTTTAATGTAAATTTTATGTTAATTATTTTAATGATATGCAAATTAACATTGTGTGTTATTTAAATGTATTTCATTACATTTTAATTTTAATAAATTGTAATGTATAATTAACGAATGTATCTATTAATTTTATTAAATGTAAAAACATATTTTTTTAAATATTAAAATAACTGAATTACAAAACATTTTTTGTAAATAAAAATATATAAAAATTAAATTTAATATGGTAAAGTAGCTGGAATGTTTTCAAACAAAAGTTTTACATTTTATAATATTTGTGGGGAATAATCATAATAAAAATATTTTACAGTTATGTCATTATAAAATATATGTATTTTTTTTTATTTTAAAAGTTGGTTTGATATATATTTTGAAATGTATGGTTTATATTGGAGTGGGAATAGTAAATATCACCCCTTTAGTTCCCAACACTTTTGGCTTGATCACGAGTTTGGCAGTCTGACCACCCGAACGGCGAGTCCAAGGCCGGCAGCTGAACACAGGTCTGGCTGTCTTCAGACTGCCCTATTACGAGTTTACTACTGTGCCGGTGGTATGGCTGTGGAGATCTTGCAGCGGTGGTGATTAGTTTTCCATATGTATCGATGCCTGTGTGAACATGTCAACTGCATATGTGTTGAATGCACACATATGCATGAAGCATGTTGAAAAATACCACCTACCTATTGCTGGAGTCTGGCCCATATGTGGGCAGTCCAGGCAATGGGTATACGGCACACAAAGGACTCACCTGTATATCGCCACAAACAGGGTCATAATCCTCGGGGTGAAGATGCTGCTGTAAAGGGGGGACTTGAAGAAAGGGATCCTCCAATGGGAAGAACAGGAAAGGGATGAGTACGCACCCCAAATCCTTAAATTCTGCCTACTTGAAGCTGGCGGTCCCACCGCCAAAGTCAGCTTGTCGGAGAGTCAACTCGTAATACGGACGGCGGTTAAACTATTCTGTACCACCTATGGCAGCTGTTTTTCCCCGACCGCAACCTTAGCTGTCTGCAGCGCGCTGGCAGTGTTGGCGGTTCAGCCACGGTCTTTGCAATAGCAATCCACCCTACTCGTAATACGGCGGTTGGACCGCCTAGCTCACGGCGGTTGGACCGTGACCACGGGTATTGCTGTTCACGGAACGCCAAACTTGTAAAAAGGCCCTTTATTAAAAATGGTTTATGCTCGGGTGTAATTACATAGGTCCTGAATACCAGTGCACCAGAGGTCTACCGCCCGCTGCATTATAAGTTGTGTTGTCTGAAATGCTGGCCACGGTGCTCTTCCTGCCGGGACCACGGCGATCTGCAATGTTGGCACTGTGTCCATCAATGCTGTTAGGTCTGTGGTCTACCCGCCGAGCTTATTCTGACTACAGTCGTAGTGGCGGTCTCCCAGTGGCGGTTAACAAATGGTGGTTACCCAAAGGCAGAAGACTGCTGCAGTATGCGTGCAAAAAACACCACAACCGTGACCATTGGATGGATTTAAAAACTACACAGCTGATGTGCTTTGGCCAAGTGGACACGCCTGCAAATCACACTATAAAACCCACCCCATCCCTGAGAAGCATCCTTTGCTTCCCAACTACAGCCCACAAGACAGGCACCACCGTTTTCTGCATTTTGAGATAAGGTACCCCTTTTTTATTTTACCATTTATCACTCTCCACCATCTGTAATTTTTGTTTTGCACCTTTTTACCTGTATCAATTGTTTTTTTTCCCGTTCATTTAGTCACTCACATTTTATTTTTATATCATGCCTGGCAAAAAAAACGTGCTGCACTGAGGCTGAGTTGACAGTCATGGTGAATGAAATCATTAGAGCCAGCATACTCTTCTCAGTAGAAAAACGGAAATGTGGGACAGGATAGTCAACAGAGTGAATGCTGTTGGTGCTACCCTGCGCACACAGGCCGACATTAGGAAGAGGTGAACCGACCTCAGGTTGACGGTGCATACCCGGTACAACAACCACCACCAGGAGGCTCAAAGCACTGGCAGTGGCTCTTCCAGCTCACCATTACAATTCTTTCCTGAGGAGGAGAAGGCCTTGACCATCCTGCATTCTGAGGGCTTGACAGGAATAGCTGGGGGAGTGGACTCTGGTAAGTTACACTTCAATAACTGGCACAATATCACAATGTCCTGTTTGCTCTCAACTTTTGCTATTGTGTTCCCCATCTACTTTCCTAACATGCAATACTCAAAGTATCTAAGATGTTGGTTTGTCTGTGTCAGTGTGTATTGCCACATGTTGCAATGTTGTCTGTTTGCATATTAACATGAAAATATCAATCCAAGGCCCATGATATGTGTGAATATTTAAATATATGGTCCATCCCACATGCATGTTGCCAACAGGTATGGTACACTAATTGTTTGTCACATGTTGGTAAAGTGAGATTGAAGATACTAGAACTACCATGAGGCCCTGTCACTGCAACTCTAATTATGATGCCAGACTCCTTTTGCGTCTTATCACTTGTCTGCCATGTTACATCTGATCTTCACTTATCATACAGGTCACCATTTGTCAAGTGTTGATAAGTTAAGATAGAAAAGCTACCACTACGACCATGAAGCCTTGTCACTGCAACTCTAACCAATATGCTAGACTCCTTTTATCCCTTCTCACTTGTCTGCCATGTTACAACTGATTTTCACTCATCATGGACTGTGCAAAATACTGACAATGCTCCACTCAGATATAAGTCTGAATACTTTGCTTGATGGTGTCCTGGTCTCATCAACTGAAACTATTGATGGCATGAGTGACACCCTAACAACTGTGTACCCCTAATATATGTAAGCCAGGAAGTAAACTCAGCTGAATAGCAGTGGCAGGTGACCCTTGACTCTGCACTCCTCACATGATGAACAATGCTAAATATACAACCCAGGTGTGTGTTTGCCTGTATTATACACAACTAGTCCTTGGAATGGACAAATACACATGTTATGATTACACTGTGTTTGTAGCAGTTTTATGGAGGTGTCATGTCCATCTCTAAAGCCAAATGCCACATATCTGCACATCTAATGAGCTGATTAAATCTACTACATCTATTGAATGTCTTCAAATGTCAAGTAACCTAATTCAACTCATTGCAAATAGATGACAATACTAATCTCTATCTATTTTGTTCCATTCTAGGTCCCCATTTACTTTGACACAAACAACATGGATGTAGAGTACTCACTTCCACCAATAACAATGTTTTCTAACAGGTTGATCCACCACAGTACTAGCACAGAGGTTGGAAACTGAACAGGGTTCCTCTCCACCCCAGGATGAAGCCCTCAGTGATAACAACGCTCCTGAAGAGGTGGACGTGGATGACGCTCCTGGCCCATCTAGTTAGCCTGGGCAGACAGCAACAGTGGGGCTCACTGTGCCCACAACAACACCTCCCACTACAGCTGCAACAACACAGCCAACAACTGCACCCCCAACCTGTGCACCTAGTACAGTCTGTGCACCTAGTACAGTACTATCCTGTGCCCCCCAGTCTGAGATTCTGAGTCGGGTATCAGCAACCCAGTCACTGATGAATTAGGATCCAACAGGGGGGCACTCTGTGCCAAGGGCATAGGCCCGTGGGGGTAGGCATAGTGGGAGGGAAACGGTGGGCCTTCAGAGTGTGCCCACTGGGGACACCGACATCCAGGCTGCCATCACCCAAGTCTTGGGAGTCTACCAGGACTCCCAAAGTGTCATAGGCCAACTATTGACCAACATCTAGGAAACAAAAGAGCTGCAGAGGGACGTATACCAGGAGGTTGCAGGCATACACATCAAGGTGGCCAGCATACACATCGAGGTGGCCTGCATACACACCGAGGTGGCCGGCATCAACACCAATATGGCCTCCCTGATTGGGGTGCTGCGGGACAACAACACCACTCTCTGCAGGGCTTTTCCAACTGCATCTACCCCTTCCTGTGGTCAAAGAACATCCAGGCCATCAACATCTGCTGCAGCTAGAGGAAGGGAGGCCCTGCCAGAGGAGGACATGCTTGCACACTCCCCTGACTCAGAAGCTCCGGATCCCTACTCTGGCAAAAAGAGGGAACGTCCACCCAAAAAAACAGGAGGTGAGGATGGCAAGACACCCACCACCGACAGTAAGAAACCTTGACCCTAATGTCATCCTGTGTGTGCTACAGATTCACTTTGTGGACTACTCCTGCCTACTTTTCCATATCTGATAGGAGGAGTATGTTTGACTTTGGACTCCAGACAATTTGGACTCTAATACAATGGTTTCATCCACCATGATGAAGACTTCACTTTTTGTTTGCACTGTGTAACTTTAAGTTAATTTCTTGATCTTATCCTTGTTCACTTCATTAAAAACACACGTCACCAAATCATTGTCTCCTGTTGTAATTTTCACATATAATATGTGAATGTTCTACCATGCTAACTTTGCAATGTCAAAACTAGGGACTTCTGGAAGCATGGATATGTTGTATGTAAACAACGTCCAACTCAGGATCACTACCACATACATACAAGTGTCTGGTCTGCTTACATCTCTATTCCATTGTTCAAATCATAGGCTGACATGATGTCAGAAACATAGCAAATAAGACATGACTCAGTTATTCTGTGTCAGTGATCACATAATCAGTTGCAAACTGTCATAACATGGAAGGAAGGGATACACCTGACAAAATCCTACACAATAAGCAACAATGAATTAGGTCTAAATCATCAGCTGGAGCCATATTGCCAACCTCACAAAAGGAATCCTACATCAGATAAAGGAATGTCACAAACAAAGGTCAGTGATGTGCCACAAGCACTTTGGCCTACAGTGAGGAGACACAACAGCTACATACAGTTCATACACAATGAGGATTTAGCCAATGTGAAGGCAGGAGAGCATGAATTGGGCACAACACAGCATTGTGTTGGAGCACATGGTGGCACACATGTTTCATTAGGACCAACACACCACAAGGAACAAGTCCAATGGAAGCCAGGTAACTTCCATCCTATCGCTGTGCAAGCTGTCTTGGTACCAGCATTGTACATCCAAACTCTGTGACAGACATTCCCAGGACCAATCCCTGTCCACTTTGTACATCTGAATAACCCTGGGCGGAGTTCGCAGAGTTGCACTACGCGGAACACCATGAAGTGCAAAAAAAACTCTGTCGTACTACGCAGAGCTCCGCGAGCGGCGGAGTATAATAGAAAAATGCCGTTCGTGGTGATTGCACAGTGTCGGGTGCTTGTCCGCACAGTGCAATCATTGCGAACGGCACCATGCACAGCGCAAGCTTTCCTTTTCTGCCATTCGAGTAGATTTTTACTCGAGCGGCAGCTTTCTCAACGCGAACGGGCAGTTTCTCAACGTGAGCGGTCGCGAGCATACGAGACCACTCGCAATGAGAAACCTGACCCCCCGCGTTGAGAAATCTCACTGGGATGTTGATTTTTCACGTTCGCGCTCGCCAACTTGATGTTGACGATCGCAAACGAGGAAAAATCTCGCCGGGATGTTGATTTTCCACGCTCGCGCTCGCCAACTTGATGTTGACGATCGCGAATGAGGAAAAATCTCGCCGGGAGGTTGATTTTCCTCGCTCGCGGTCACCAACTTTATGTTGACGAACACGAGCGAGGAAAAAAACTCCGCTCCGCAACGTGAAGCGGAGTTTTCCGGAACTCCGCGATCTCCGCGTAACGCGGAGTGCAGAAAACTCTGCAAACTCCGCGAGCGGAGCGGAGTTCACCGCCCAGGGTTACATCTGAACAGCATCATATAACTGCTAATGTCACAACTATGAAATGTCCAAATGCAGATGCCATGGTGAAGGTACCCAAAACAGACCAACAAATTGAGATTAGCTAAGAAAACATACATATGACACACATCACATTGTCAACTTCTACAGTGTAGATATTGGGTTATTTTTTAATAGATTTAGAAAGGTAAATCATCTGTTTGGCTACAATATTTCCCATCACACAACATTTACAATGGTATATTGATTGCCATCCCTGTTACAGTGCCACATATGGCAAAAGGTGTGTCCTGTGATGGCAGTACAAACCACACAATCTTATTTAGAATTAAAAGAATATTTCAGTAAGCAGTACACATGTCCACACATCCCCCAGAGAGGTAGCTCTCAGTGTCACATATACCAGCCCTTACCTTGTGAGCTATAGCCTTAGGATGTTGTGCATTCAATGGTACTCGCCTATATGCACCATATGCATCAATGCAATGGGCCTGGCAGCAAAGGTGTCTGGACAGTCATGCACCCAGTAGTTTACCCTTCAGAAGTTCCAAATGGTGTGCTGTGTGTCATGATACCTCACATCATATTCCATGTAGGATGGCCCTGGCCTACATTATGTTAGAGGGCTGCCTCAGTCAGTTTAGGTCATGATCAGGGTTGATGTTGGTCATCAGATCCATGCTTTAGTTGTGCTTAGCATGTGACATGGAAACATGTGACATGTTGACTTTTGATGAATGCTTGTTCTAGATGTCAACAAAATGTGTATCAAGCTTACAATTATCCTCAAACTTCCAGTTACAATTTGTTTCTACATCTATTGCATCAATACAGGTCAACGTCCATCTGTAGGAGGCCATTTGGAGAGCAATCGCCCGGAAGGTGCAGACCCTGGGGGTCTTCAACTGGCATAGTACCTACTGCAGAAAGAGGTGGGAGGACCTGGGGTGCTGGACCCAGAAGATCATGGAGGTCCAGCTGGGGAAGTTCTCTCAATGTGGAAGGGGCGCTGCCAGACCCCGCTGATGGCCCACATACCGGCAGTGGCCTACCCGGTGCTTGATGGGCAGTTGAGGGCCCATCAGCTGCTACATGGAGGTGAGACCTGGCCAGAGTCATCCATGGTAAACTGCCAACTTTGAGTGTTACAGATAGGCATTTCACCAACCATGTTGGTGGTGGCCCATGTGCCACACACAAGATGAGTTATTGTTAGTGTAAGTGTGGTAGTAGGGGCATGCTGCTGTGCTGTGACTATTGTCTTCTGACCTGGAACACAGCAGACTCCTGTCTACATCAATTTTTCTCCCTTTGAGCAGACACCTGGATGAGTAAAGTGAGTAATCATCTCATGTTCTCAGTAAATCTGTGTGACAATTGTACCACACAGCCAAATAGTCTTGCTTGTGTGAGGTGTGATGTACCCTCACTACTGTCTCCCATGTGATGGTGGCCCTATTGCATGTGACATGATATAGAGTTCACAGTACATGCAGTGACTGTGCATCAGTTCCCATTGGTAAGTACTGGTTATACAGCGAAATGAGAGTGCAAACATCACTGGTTCTATCAGCATTAAAACCTACGTGTTGGCCAGTGTGCATTTGCCAGTTGATGGTTTATTTACAATAGTGTTTCAAAACACTAATTCACTGACTGGTGATATGCATGAGGGAGTGAGTTGTAGAACTGTAGGGATCATATGTGAGTGTCTACACTGATCCTGACAAGGCAATCTGAGTATGCATTACCAAAGTGTGGTGTGATATGCCTGCCCATTGGGACTCTAGTGATCCCACATATTCATGCCATTTCAGATAAATCCAGGGCAAGCAGAGGAGAAGGGGCCAACGTTGGTGGGGACACAGTTGGTCACAGCATTTCCGGACATGAGAAGTCAGACACAGAGGGACCCAGTGACCACGAGGATATGGGGAGTGCTTCGGAGGACAGCAGCTCAAGCTCTACAACTATTAAGTCATCCTCCGGTGGACACTCCTGAGTGGTGGTGGACCCCAAAGGATCATTACCAGCTTCACCCTTGCCTGCCACCGCCTGTTCCATCACCACCCACCCTGTTGTCTCCCCACAGGTTGGCTGTTCCCGCTCCCCTAAGAGAGGAGCAATCTCCTTCACTCCAGGCTCCTCAGCCCCTGCCCCTGTTAGCCCTGCTGCCTTGAGTTAGGAGGCTATTTACCTCCTGAGGAGCATCTCTGTGGGTCAGACTGCAATCCTGAATGCCATCCAGGAACAAGGCAACCAACTGGCACAGATGGTGGCCTACCTGGAAGGCATTCACACTGCAATGTCTGCCCTACAAAGATCTTTTCAGGCTCTGCGTCCTCCTTCACGGCAGCCCTCCACCCATCCCAACCTTCTTGACACCTCCTTCCCTTTCCCTTTCCCCATCCACATTCCTATTCCCATTCCTAGCCCAAGCACATGCACACCTAGGCATGCACAAACTTCTTCAGACACAAGCACCCCACACAAACACAAAACATCCCAAAAATTCAAACATGCACACACATAGCAGACACTCACCCGCCACCACCACCCCGGCATGCCCCCACTCACCACAGCAACACACCCAGAGTCCTCCACAGACATACCCATACCTGCAGACAACACAGCAACACACCCAGAGCCCTCCACAGACACACCCATACCCGCAGACAACACAGCAACACACAGAGAGCCTTCCACGGACATACCCATACCCGGAGATGACACAGCAACACACATAGAACCCTCCACAGAAATACTCATACCCACAGAGGACACAGCAATACACACAGACCCCTCCACAACACTGAGCACATCCACAGCACACAAAGACACAAAATACAAACACTCACAGTCACCCACACAACAGACACCAACACAACACACAGTGCAGACAGCAGATACAGCTCACATTTCCACTCCCTCTTCCTCCCAATCCCGAACTCCATTCTGAACACACTGCTTGTTTCCCCTGTGAGGATGTCTTGTTTGCCCTTGCCCTTTTCCCTGTGATACTTGCCCCCCTCCCAAAGAGCCAATTACCTCTCCCACACTCAAACCCATTCCTTCTACTTCCCACTCCAACCCAGAGAAACTACATCTCCATTCCCCTGAACCCAGCCCCAAAAAACAAAAAATAAAAAAAACCTCCAAAAGAAAAAGCCATCCCTTACACCTCCCACTCCACCCCAGAGAAACTGCATCCTACCCCCAAACCCAGCCACAAAAAACAAAAAAACCCTCCCACAGAACATCCCACCCCTACCAACTCCCACTCTACCACAGAGAAATTGCATTCCCAACCCCCTGAATCCAGCCCCAACAACCCTCCCAAGGGAAACCCCATCCTTTCCACCTCCCACTTCACCCCAGAGAAACTGCATCACCATCCCCCTGAACCCAGCACCAAGATAAAAAAAAACTCTCCCAATGAAACACCCATCGCTCCCTAGACCTCAAACCCTCCCCCCACCAAGTCCCTTCTTTGAGACTGTTGTGCCCAATGGATGCCCCTTTGTGAGGAGGTTCCCTGGCAGTGTCAGTAAGAGCAGGTTTGGTGGCACAGGCTTGTGCTGTAACACATCTGCTGTGACACATGTTATTACAATGGACTGGCCATTGTTCTTTGTTTACCTTGATTACTTTTTTAATTTTTAGGAAAACGTTTCAAAATTTGGAAGACATTGCTCCTGCCATTACTTTTCTAAACTATTTGATGTTCCTGTATTGTTAGTGATGTATGACTACAGTTGTGCTTGTTTAATCCCTGATTGCTGATCCATTTGCAATGTTCAGTATGATGTGACCTTGGGCCCAGTGCTGGACTGAAACAGGAAGAGGGGTAATGTTGGATGCATGTATATGTTGTATGAACTCCGATTGATGCAGACATTGCATTGGGTGTTATATGATATGGTAAGTATTTTGGGTTGTCCTGGCCACTGTCCACATCATTTAGGTTGCAGTTGTCCCTTACAGTTACTTTATCTAGATGTGTGCCACATGCTGATAGTGCTGTTTTTGCTTTCATGAGATACACTTACACATTCCCTACACATGCATGGCACTTGGCTATGCTATTGGTTGTCCCTGATATACTTCAATTCCCAGGTCCAGTGCACATTGACTTTGTCAGGCATGTACATAATGTACTGTTCCCAGGGCCCAGGACTTTCAGGGTACACCCTGATAGAGGCATAGCTATCCTGCAGAGAGTGTACCCATTGTGCCCTTAGAATGGTTCTCACACTGATTCTATCTAATCCCATTGACTGGCATTGCCTTTTCATGTGGGTGATCTGTGAGAGTCTAATACAGAGTTGTAGAAGAGAAGGTGTGTTACACTTTAATGACATCCATACAGATGTTTATTTGACATCAAAACAGGACCTGGGATGTGTGCAATGTGAGTGTGTCACATTCACTAAAGCATCTTGATTAGTGTTGCAGTTACATGGCCTCATGGTTGTTTTAGTCACTTCTATCTCACTTTACCAACACTTGAGAAATGGTAAGCTACATGACTAGTGAAGATCAGTAGTGACATGACAGACGAGTGAGAAGGGGCAAAAGGAGTCTAGTATCTTGGTTACAGTTGCAGTGACAGGGCCTCGTGGTAGTTGTAGTCACTTCAATTTCACTTTACCAAGACTTGAGAAATAGCAAGTTGCATGATGTGTGAAGATCAATTGTAACATGGCATACAAGTGAGAAAGGGCAATAAATATCTAAGACAGACATTAATAGGTGTGATATTGATGAGGAGGTGGTGTTGTTGAACACAAAATAATGCACATATCACTATCATTGAATATTATTTGCAAACACATGTCCATTTGTGTACAGTGTGCCTGTGCAGTACCCGTGTTTTGGCCTAGGAGGGCATCCTACAGATGCAATTTTGATTATTGTTATGAAACAGTACCAGAGAGGGTCCCTGTAAATTGGAAAATTACTTAGGGACCCCAACTCCCTTGCCTGGTCCATAGTGGGGCATCGGTTTGCTGAGGAGTCTATGGAAACTGGTAGTTGTATGACTTACCGCCGATTTCGTCCATGACAGAGTGGGTTTTGAATGTGGTCGAGCAGGTACAGCAGATGCAGGATGTGTCCAATGGGCTCCATGATGGCAGAAGATGTGTAGAGATGAGTAGAGGTGTGTTTTGGCCTTATATACCTCCCTTTCAGCCGGCTCATATGTGGTGGTTGGATGCCACGGTCACGCCGGCTGTAAAGCAAATTGTAACTGGGCCAGCAGTTTCACTAGAGTCCGAGCCTCCCACAGCCTTATTGGACAATTCTGCGGCCACCGTGGTCAGAGTTGGCTGGTGGTGTCGGCGGTTCAGCTGCGGTCTTTCCAGTAGCAATCTGCCCATCTTGTAACACGGCAGTCGGACCCCCGAGGTCGTGGTGGTCGGACCGCCACCGTGGGTATAGCTGTTCATGGAATGCCAAACTCATAATAAGGCCCTTAATTTTATTATTTTAGTTTGAAACCCTTTGCTTAGATTTTATTTGTATGCAGTCGAAATAGTTTGTGTTATTTTATAAGTATTGTTAGTGTTTAGAAGTATGATTAAAAAATTGTTAGTTGTATGTTTGTAATAAATGAAATTATTAATTACATATTTTTATAGAATAAAGCTCTGTAACACATTTTTCTCATTTCTTGATGTTTTCAAAGTTTAATGTATATTTCTATATTTTTAAACATACATTTCAACTTAAAAATACACATTTATGTGTAGATAAGTAAAACATTGTAATGATTTTTTATTATTACATAGAACATTTACATCATATTTAAATAGCATTGTATGTTGTACATTTTCCACTTTTTTCCATTGTTTAACATTTTTTTCCATTTCTTAATTTTTTTGTATACATATTTTCAACATATTTTAACATAAGTATGTAATTGTATATATTTAATTCTATTATTTGATTTACACTTTACAGTTTTTACATTTTACATTTATTGACATGTTTTACATGTTTAATAATGTAAAAAACGTTTTCATACATTTATTCAACGTTTTTAAATTATTTGCCATTCTTTCTGTGGGGAGATAGTCTTTTTTTTTGTTTCATTAAATTACCATTTTTACCTCTACCTAGTATTTTGTTATCTATTTGTATCATTTTAAGTCTATTTTTCTGGCTCAAAGTTGTGATAATGTGCTGCTGTTTGTAGGAAGATGTAAGTCCTTTTTAAGGGTTTTGAGGGTGGGGGGAAGTAAGTGGGAGGATTAGAGGTTAGTTATCGCATTATTTGGGGGGTTTGGTAGATTTAGGGGCCGATTCCGATGCGGTTAGGAATGGCTCCGACCCTTTGTCAGAGCCATCCTAACCACATCGGACTTGCCCATTCGGATTCCTTTCCGACCAAGCCATTCCTATGGGCTTGGTCGGAAAGGAATCCGACTCGGTTTTCTAGATGGCTTATATCAGGCTCGGAGAGCCCGTCCGCCATCCGGAAACCCTTCAGTACTCCCACAGTCAGCTCTTTCCGGCCGAGGGAGTACGATGGCAGTTTACCACTGCCTTTTTATGCTGGCCTTGCTGGCACAAAAAGGCAGTAGAAAACAGCTTTGGGGGCCCCCAGCAGGGCCCCAATGGGTGCAAGGCTGCCACATGGCGGCCTAGGGGACACCTATGGTGCCCCTCTGTTGATCCCTGCACCCTGTGGCAGGCACCTTCGGGTGCCTGCCACGGGGTGCAGGGAAGAACTGCACCTCTGCTCTTTCAATGAGAACATGCATTCCGGTCGGAATGCATGCTCCCATTGAAAGGTATAGGCATGCGACCGAACAGGGTTAGGTCGCATCCTACTTGCTGGTCTGGAACCGACGACAAGAGGTCGTTCGGTTCCAGTTCCTGTCCGATGTCGGACGGACTCCAGTCTGTCTGACATCGGAATAGGCCCCCTAGTTGTATTAGTAGTAATGTTTTTCACGATTTTGTAGTTTGGGGCTTTCGTACACTATTGTAGTAGTATATCATTATGTTATGTTAAATCATATTATGTTACTTATTTTATGATGATTCAGTGTGATGTATATGCATTTTTGGGAAAGTAATGTGTTTTGCTGGTGGGTTTTCTTGTTTACTTTACAGGTTTCTGTCTATGAATGTGTCCTATGGGCATAGAGAGTTACAGTTTTTTTTTATAAGGAAATCACTTTTGGTTTATAATAAACCAATATTTTTTACTTTGATTTCCTTTTTTCAGATTCTTTTGCTAAATAATTTTTCAGGTTTTTTATGGTTCATAGATACTTTGGATTGCTTTGAAGGATTTCTTTTGATTTGTTTTACTGTTACATTTTTCAGGGGGCTTTTTGGACAATATTTTTCATTATTTTTGGTGGATTACTATTTTTGACTACGAATACAGAGGCAGATCTGCAGCAACATAATAGTAAGTCTTATTTATTTAATTTGTTTTGGGTGGAAAATGTTATATATTATTGTTTGTGTAAATAAATATTATGTGATTGTTATTTTGAATTGTGTGTTTTATGTGTTGTATTTATTTCACATGGTGAGTTTGTTCTTTGAGCTTTTTGGATTTTGAGGTTTACATTTTTGTGTAAACAATTTACAGATTATTTTATTATCTTATTCTTAATTAACATTGGAGTTTTATTTAATTTTTAGACTGATGTAAAAAAATATTATGTTTATTATTTATATAAAAAATGATTTGTCATGATTTCCATTTGTGACAGTTTTTTGTAGGTTACTATCTATTTTATATTATGATTTTGACTATTATTTCTAAGTAATCTACTCCTTTGTTGTTTATGAATAGTTTGACTTTGAATTGTAGCATGTTGTACATTCTTTTAGTTTGTTTGCTAAGTTTAGGTGCAATTTAGCCAACAGTTTGTTCCATTCTTAGTAGTTGGTAGCTTTGCTTTTTTCGTAATGCTTCTATAAATTTATAGACTGTAGGTTGGGTTCTGACTAGTGTGGATTAGAAAGCATTCTGCCATCCCACCACTGCATTGTTTGTTTAGGTTCCTGTGCCGAGGTTCTGTCATGGACATACCGCCATGGTATTTGGAATTTAGGTTGGGGCTCTGTCCAGAGCGATGCAGTCTGCCAACCCATATGTCTTCCAAATAATCCATTAGGGTGCTTACTTTGTCTTTCTTTTGTTGGTAGTAAGGGTTAATAGTAAATTGCAGTGGTTAGCTACCGCTGTGACAGGGACATAAGCTAGTACTATAATTTTTTTTATTTCAAAGGCAAATTGACTGTTTGTAGAATATTCTAATCGTAGTGCAGATTGTTGGAGGTGTCGCCATATGCTTTGATTGAAATGATAGTAGCGGCCTCGTATAGCTATGTGGGGGCAAATATTTTAAATGTTTGACTCATGGCTTGCTTAAAGTGTATGATTATTCTTTGTGATTAGTAGGGATTTGATGTATGTTTAATGTGGTTTGAGTTTTTAGCAAGTGCTGTTTTGTTTATTTGGTGGTAGGGCAAATATAAAAGGGATATTTGTGTTTTGATATTCACCATGTATCGTTATATCTGAGTGAATGGTTTGGGACACATTTTTAAGTTTTATTGTTGTAGAGAATATTAGGATTTGTTTATCATTGTTTAGGTTACCATATTAAAGCAAAGGCTCCTCATTGTGTGTCATTGTTAATGTTCAGGTATTTCTATCCCTTGATATCTTCTAGGGGCAGGAGGAGTATCAATGGTGCAATTTTTTTGTTCGTGCAATTAAATGTTTTAAAGTGAGTACAGGTGGTAGTTGGCTTGTGATGTCTTTAGGAAGTATATATTTTAGGATTTTGGTTGTGGGTTCCTAGGGGCTAGTGCTTGCCTCTTTTATATCCTGCAATACCTCCCTTACTTCTATTTCTGTCACATTTAGGTGATGGTTGTGTTCTCTTACATGAATTGCATCATCTTTTGTAGTGGCCCTCGCATAGCATACATTAGAATAATATTTGGTACATTTCCAATTTACATTTTCTGTTGATGCACTTTCTTGATTGTAGGTAAAGCCCATGTGAATTAGTAACTGCTTTGTTTTCTGCTATGTTATATATTTGCCTCTCTCTGTCATTGCATCTGAAAGTAGCTGTTGGACTTGGCCCTTTTTGCAGGGTCATCCCAGAACTTTTTGCCTTCCTCCTGTATTTTTTCTGGCCTGTTGTTGGTGGTTTTATAACTCTGGGCACTATATCACTGCTGATCAGTGCTAAAGTGCATGTGCTCTCCATGGTAAACTTGGTAAGATTGGTCTACACCTGTTTGACATATTTAATTTACCTGTCAGTCCCTTGTAAATTGGTATCTCATATACCCAGGGCCAGTAAATTAAATGCTATTGGTGGGCTTGTAGCGCTGCTTGCACCACCCACCAAAGTAGCCTTTCAAACCTGTCTCAGGCCTCTGCCACTGCAGGGCCTGCGCGCGCCGTTTACTGCCACTGTGACGTGGCACATAAAATGGTTGCCACGTCTGTGACTCCCCTTTTACTACATATCAGTCACCCCTAAGGTAGGCCTTAGCTAGCCCTATGGGCAGGGTGCGGTGTAGGTAAAAAGTAGCACATTTGCCTTAACTGTGTTACATGTCCTGGTAGTGACAAACAGCCTATTTGGTTTCTCACTGCTGTGAGGCTCCCCTCTCATAGGGATGCCTGGGGGATTCCCTGATATGTGCTTCAGTGGTAATTCCTGACATGAGCGGAGTAGCGAGATCAAGTTTGGTATGTTTGGAATAGTGGTAATGAATGCTGCATATTGGTGTTCGTGAATTTATTATTACTATTTTAGAAATGCCACTTTTAGAAGTGGGCATTTCTGTGTGCTATGTGTCTTTGTGCCTGCCTGTTGTGTATTGACTGTCTGGCTTTAGAGTGACAGGGGCTAGGGAGGTGCAGTGGCTCCAGAGAGTCTGGATGAGTCAGCGCTAGGCTGAATAGGCCTGGTCTGCATTTGGAGTGTTTGTAGGAGTAGAACCTCACTTGAATAGGGCTGTGCCTGCCTTCCACAATGATGGCTCTACCCCTGTGTGGTGTGTCTGGGGCCAGGGCCTACACTTAGAATGGGGAGTGTTGTGCACTTGCAAAGTGCCCCCCAGAACTGGTTTGGGCTAGGCTCAGAGTCCTGGGCCAGGAGACAAATACACTTACTAGTATAAGTATTGGGGCTGTGACCCCATGTCTGTGAGCTTATTTGGGAGCTGGATCTGAGGAACACTCTGCCAGGAGTTACCGCCACGGAAACCAGCTACTACCTGCTGGGAGGCCCTGTGTGCTGGCCTGTTTTTGTCCAGTTCTGCCTTGTTTATTCCTGGGGAAGAGCGCTGCCTGCTCCCTGGTGGTGTCTTGAAATAGGGAGACAGGCTGAGCGCTTCATATTTTTCTTATTTTCCTATAGTGCATGGTGAGCACTGTGGTCCAGAGCGGCCCAAGTCCAAGGAGTGAGGACAGAGCACTTGGTGTTGCTGTGCAGCGTGTAAGGGCCTGACAGAGACGCCGCTGATCCTAATGCGGAGCGGGAGCCTACCCTGCACTCTCTTCCAGGAAGGAAAAACGCTGGTGAAGTTCCTGGGAAACGCAGCTCCCTCTCCCCTCTCAGCCAGTTGCCGTAGCAACGAGGGAGCCGCCAGTAGTCAGGCGAAGCCTGGTTGTGGGCGGGCCACCTTCCAAGAGCGAAGCCGCCGGAGACTTCGCTCCGGGTCCTGCTCCTGCCTTGCAGGTAGTTGTTGCGGTTGGCCTGGGGAGGGCTTACAACGAGGGGGGTGTATACCGAGAGGAGTCACGTCACGCTCCTTCCCCGGCGAGGGTCCAGTGGAGGCATCAGGCTGCTGATTAGTCCACTGCAGGGCTGGTCTGACTGAGAGGAACGGTTTCTTTGGCAGCACCATATCCCCACGTGGTCTTGAGGGGAACAATGCTTTTGGCTCAGCAGCCGCACCGCATGATCGCGGGCGGCTGCCTCTGGAGGCATATTTGTGCGGGAATACTTGTGCAGGGTGGAACCTCAATGGAGGCTCCCAACCCCTGGATGCCGATGAGCGCCTGGGAACCACAGAATTCCCTTGTGTAGGCGGGCAGGTGGCCCTGGATCCTACTTGGGGAGAAACAAGGTTACGGCATTTCCCTAAGGGGGGAGTGGAGACTTCTGTACTCCACGCTGAGTGGAGAATTACTGCCTCATAAGGTGATGTGGCCTGCTGGTAAGTTACAGGCGCTATGCCCTGAGGTGATTATGTTTTAGGTGATACATTGCCATGGTCCTGGCACCCCATGTACAGTGCCATGATTGTATTGCCCTGATGTAAAGGTATAGGGGGTGTTCTTTTACCAATGGTGATATTGGAAGGATATTCCTAATATGTGTACTATGACAAGTGTTTACAGTGGTGCACTGTGGCGGAGGTTTATGCCTAATGTGGTGTACTAAGTGCACTCTTACCCCAGTAGTTACTGGTTGTCCTCACTACCTGTGATGTTTGTGATGTTTATGACAATGGCCCGATTGGCCTATTGGTTTATATAATACCTGTGAAGTCATGACAAGTGCCTGGTGGCACAGCGTATATATGTGATTGTGTTCTAATGTGTTTAATGGATAGTACAAAGTGAGTGTGTTGCGCAATCACTTTACACATTGCCTCTGGGATAAGCCTGACTGTTCTGCCAAGCTACCAAGGGGGTGAGTAGGAGTTATCTTCAGCGTGTAACTCCCTTGCCCTGACTAGAGTGGTGGGTTCTGCCTGGCTTAGGTGCATACCCTAGCCAACCAGAAACCCCATTTCTAACAGTAGCGTAATAGTATAAATATGAACAATATTTTAAAGTTTTTCTTTTTTGTTATTTACATATAAAATTATGCAACTACTTCTATTTTGTATACTTACATGTATATTATTTTTGATGTTTTGCACTGTTTTTCAGATTTTCCTTTGGGGTCTTCTAATGTGGAGCAAGTGTTTTCTTTTCTGTTAGATGAAAAAAAAGCATCGATTGCAAATTGAATGTTTATTTGTTGGTAGTTTGTAGAGGTTGAGGTTGTTAGGTTTATAATTTATGTATACTTACTTTGTTATATGTTTTTGCTAGTTTGTGATAGTTGTTTTGTTTTCTGGCACTTTATCACTTTTCCAAACTGTATTGTTAGGTAGTTGTTGAGGTGTATATATTGCTTCTTTAAAGGTCTGGTCAGAGAATCCAGCAGAGTTTCCTCGTCTTGCAGCATTTGTTGTTTTTAAAGTATGTAGTAAGTGTGAATTTTATTTTGTTGATTTCATTGTTTGTCTGATTTTATTGGTTAAAGCTGTTTGTAGTTTGTATTTATTGGTTAGTTTAGTGTTAATAACTTCTTAGAACTGGGTGGTGGTGGGGTATCTGGCACTCATACAGTATTGCATATGTGTTATGTTGAACATGGTTTAACTCCCGCGGTGCATTCAAAAGATACACCCTACTTTTCTAGTACCATAGTACCATCCTATGATTGGTAAACAACAATTAGAGGTTTGAAGCTCACACCATACAAATCAATTACAGTTTTCTACAAATATCATCAGAATTAATAAATATGCAAATAATCTGTTGTCTGGTTTTCTGGTTTCGTGTTTCATTTCTTCTTCTTCAGATGATCTTCTTTTAGCCTTAGCCAAAACGTGTTTTATCGTATCTGGGAAATATCCCTACGACTTCATCAGGGCTAAAAGTAATACGAATACCAACGTTGTATTTAAAACAATATAACAGAGTTATCATAGAGCAATTACAGTACATGCTCTTTACATGACTTCAGGTGGCTTGAAGCATCATGACACTCAATATGTGACCTGGTTGTCACTGCAAACGTGGAAACCTGTGCCAAACACATTTCAAAGGTTGATATGACTGTATTCTTGTGACAAATCTCTAAGACTAATAAGATCATGCACAAAGTGATGGGACATCCATCGCATTAAGCTTTAGCACGTGAGTAAGCCTATCGTGACATGTGACAGTAATATGTGGCAAACGTGGAGTGTCCATGAGTCTATCGCTACTGCCCAGATAATAGAGTATAGATATATATATATATATATATATATATATATATATATATATATATATATATATATATATATATATATATTATCTACTGGCGGTCGACAGTAGATAGTTATAGTTACAACCTATTATCCATAGGAAATCCGCGACATTCTATTTGAAATAACTCTCTTGCCGGTTGACGTATCTTCGCGAAATTTTCAAACTTTGTGGCCCGCTCCGGTCCGCTCCTACCCTGAAAGTCTCGGGGGATTCGTCAAGCGGGGCCGAGAAAAAGGGGGTCCCAAAACGTGTTTTCCCCATGCATTTTCCATAGGAAACTTTAGACACGGCTACAGCCCGAACTGCTGAACGGAATTACACCAAATTTGGCAAAGAGGTAGTTCTTGGTTCAGAAAGAACCCTTTTGTTAAATGGTGTAAATCCGTTCAGTAGTTGCTGAGAAAAGTAAAAGTAAAAAGTTAGTGATATCTATGGCCGAGTAGGGTCCGCGTACCCTCAGCGCACCCTGCGCGCACCGTCCCGATCACGAGCTGCATGTTAATTGGCTGTCAGCTGGCTGTCAACATTCCGATTCAGGAAATGTTGGCAGCCATTTTATCCTCGGTAGAACCGAGGGACAGAAACAAGTGCGCAAAGCGCACAAAGGGAGCAGGGTAGAAACACCCTGACCCCTAGGTTTGCTCAGGGGTCCCACAAGGACCCCTGGGCAAAAAAAATTTTTTTTAAATCGGCAGGATGCGCTCAGGGTGCGCGAATCCTGCCGAAAAAATCGAAGCGCGGTCTCCCGCGCTTCGATGTTAGTGGCCCCCGGGTGGCTCAAGTCCCGGGGGCATGGTGAGGGGATAATTTAATGTGTGGGGGCCTCAAAGGGCCCCCAAGCCCGGGGACCGCCACCCCCGGGGCTTTTTTAAAAATGGTGCGGGAGGGCTCTGAGCCCTCCCGCAGCCCCGGGACCACCACCTCCCGGGGCTTTTTTATAGATTATAAAACCTGTGTGGGGGCTCCAGCCCCCACACGCCCGGGACCGCCACCTCCCGGGGCACTAAACATTTTAATATGGGGGTCCGTTATGGACCCCAGAGCCCGGGGACCACCACCTCCCGGGGCTGTGTAGTGAATGGGAGGGGGCCGCGCGGCCCCTCCTGGAGCCCTTGATGGCCCTGGGGACCACCACCCCCAGGGCCGGCTCCTGCAGTGTCCCGGGTGCCTACCCCGGGACACTGTAGTTTGCTATGGCAGGACGGGAGCCTCGCGACTCCCGTCCTGCCATAGCAAACTGCTTGGATATTGGAAGAGAGAGCAGGGAAACCTGCCTCTCTTCCAATATCCAAAGCCGATTGCTTTCCACATGGGGAGCAGCATGTCAGCTGCTCCCCATGTGGAACAGCACTGCCGGCTCCCACGACCCCCACAGTCCCCAACGGAGAGGGCCAGCCCCGGGGATGGGGTCCCCAGGGCCTTAAAATGGCCAGAGGAGGGGGGCCACGCTGCCCCCTCAAAATAATAAATATAGAGGCCATGCCCCAATACAGGCCCAGGGAAGGGGGGCCACGCGGCCCCCTTCCCGTTTTTTTTTTTTTTTGTAATTTAAAAAAAGGGGTAAGGCCCTGGGGGATGGGGTCCCCAGGGCCCAAAAAGAGAAAAAAGGAAGGGGGGCCACACAGCCCCCCTTCAGGGGACAAATTATTATTATTTTTTTAAACGATCGGGCCCGCAGGCCCCGCCCCTTCCTTCACCACTCTGCAAACGCGCCCCTGGCGCGTTTGCAGAGGAGAACGAATTCCCCTTGAATACTGGGGGTCCCTGAGGCCAACTAGCCCACCAGGAATCTCCAATATGCGCCAGGGGCTGCCTTGCAGAGACGTGTAGAGAGGCCACACCCCTTTTACACCTCTCTGCAATGCAGCTCTGTGGCGCTTTTGGAGGTATATGGTGGGCTAGTTGGACTCCGGAGACCCTCAGGATTCAAGGGACTTAATCCCCAACTTAAAACGCGCCACGGGCGCGTTTGCACAGTGGTGAAGGGAGGGGCGGGGCTTCAGGTGACATGTGTGCAAACAGGCCCCGTGGCGCGTTTTAAGATGGGAATTAAATCCCCTTCAATCCTGAGGGTCCCTGGAGGCCAACTAGCCCAACAGGTACATCCAGAAAGCGCCACAGAGCTGCGTTGCAGAGAGGTGTAAAAGGGGTGTGGCCTCTCTACACGTCTCTGCAACGCAGCCCCTGGCGCATATTGGAGGTTCCTGGTGGGCTAGTTGGCCCCTAGGGACCCTCAGGATTCAAGGGGACTTAATCCCCCAACTTAAAACGCGCCACGGGCGTGTTTGCACAGATGTCACCTCAGGCCCCGCCCCTCCCTTCACCATTGTGCAAATATTCCTCTAAAATCAGCCGAAATACGAATTCCGATTTACTCACCTGTTATAAGGAGAGACCTCAGTGCTGTATCTTTGAGGCCAGTACTGGTCCTGAAAAGTAATTTTAACCGTACTTACCAGTAACTTCAATTTCCTTCCATAGGCTAACATTGACTGGTTTCACTTGGAAATTCTTCTAAGTGTGGAGTTTTGGAACTTTAAAATATTCCTCTAAAATCAGCCGAAATACGAATTCCGATTTACTCACCTGTTATCAGGAGAGACCTCAGTGCTGCATCTTTCAGCCCAGTACTGGTCCTGAAAAGTAATTTTAACCGTACTTACCGGTAACTTGAATTTCCTTCATAGGCTAACATTGACTGGTTTCACTTGGAAATTCTTCTAAGTGTGGAGTTTTGGAACTTTAAAATATTCCTCTAAAATCAGCCGAAATACAAATTCCGATTTAATCACCTGTTATCAGGAGAGACCTCAGTGCTGCATCTTTCAGCCCAGTACTGATCCTGAAAAGTAATTTTAACCGTACTTACCGGTAACTTGAATTTCCTTCATAGGCTAACATTGACTGGTTTCACTTGGAAATTCTTCTAAGTGTGGAGTTTTGGAACTTTAAAATATTCCTCTAAAATCTGCCGAAATACGAATTCCGATTTACTTACCTGTTATCAGGAGAGACCTCAGTGCTGCATCTTTCAGCCCAGTACTGATCCTCAAAAGTAATTTTAACCGTACTTACCAGTAACTTGAATTTCCTTCCATAGGATATCATTGCCTGCTTTTTGCTGAAAAAGTTTCTAAGTGTTGATTTTTGAAACATACAAATATTCCTCTAAAATCAGCCGAAATCCGAATTCTGATTTACTCACCTGTTATCAGGAGAGACCTCAGTGCTGCATCTTTCAGCCCAGTACTGGTCCTGAAAAGTAATTTTAACCGTACTTACCAGTAACTTGAATTTCCTTCCATAGGCTAACATTGACTGGTTTCACTTGGAAATTCTTCTAAGTGTAGAGTTTTGGAACTTTAAAATATTCCTCTAAAATCAGCCGAAATACGAATTCCGATTTACTCACCTGTTATCAGGAGAGACCTCAGTGCTGCATCTTTCAGCCCAGTACTGATCCTGAAAAGTAATTTTAACCGTACTTACCGGTAACTTGAATTTCCTTCATAGGCTAACATTGACTGGTTTCACTTGGAAATTCTTCTAAGTGTGGAGTTTTGGAACTTTAAAATATTCCTCTAAAATCTGCCGAAATACGAATTCCGATTTACTTACCTGTTATCAGGAGAGACCTCAGTGCTGCATCTTTCAGCCCAGTACTGATCCTCAAAAGTAATTTTAACCGTACTTACCAGTAACTTGAATTTCCTTCCATAGGATATCATTGCCTGCTTTTTGCTGAAAAAGTTTCTAAGTGTGGAGTTTTGGAACTTTAAAATATTCCTCTAAAATCAGCCGAAATACGAATTCCGATTTACTCACCTGTTATCAGGAGAGACCTCAGTGCTGCATCTTTCAGCCCAGTACTGATCCTCAAAAGTAATTTTAACCGTACTTACCGGTAACTTTCCTTCATAGGCTAACATTAACTGGTTTTCAGCAAAAAAGCTTCAAAGTGTTGATTTTCACAAACTACAAATATTCCTTAAAAATCGCCTGTATGACTTAAACGCATTCTTTCAACTGTTTACAGGAGATGCACCAGTGCTGGATCCAGGATCCAACACTGAGTAAGAAAAAGTAACGATAACAGTTTTTACCTGCTAAGTGAATTTCCTTCCATAGGATAACATTGGTGATTCTATGAGAAAAAGTTTCTAAGTGTCAACTTTTAAAATACAATAATATTCCTTAAAAATCACGACTGTAACCAAAACGCTTTTACTCAACTGTTTACAGGAGATGTACCAGGACTGAATCTAGGATCCAGTCCTGTGGTTAGAAAAAGTAATCCATAAAGTAACTAATTGCATTTAACTAGAAATTCACATTGAGCTGAATGTTGCATTGTGTTTGAAAATGTGTTGCCCATTGCAACAACTGTAACTACTGTACTTAAAAGTCTATTGCCTATCTGCAAAGTATTTAAACTAAAGTAATTCATTCTCAGAAAGTATTTTTTGTAATGTAATGTATAATGTAATTACAATGTAATTTAACAAATAAAATAAGTAAAAAAAATTGTTTCTAAAAATGTAGTAAATCAGTATGAAAAAATTAATATAACAATTAATACATTTAAAAATTGTCATTTACAAAACCTTTGAAATTCACTAAAAAAAACGTAGGTTTCAGGCACGTTATAGTTAGAAATTAGCATTTAAAAAACCTTTGAAATTCACTGAAAAAACCATAGGTTTCAGACACGTTATAGTTACAAATTAGCATTTAAAAAACCTTTAAAATTCACTGAAAAAACCATAGGTTTCAGACACGTTATAGTTACAAATTAGCATTTAAAAAACCTTTGAAATTCACTGAAAAAACCATAGGTTTTAGGGACAGTTATAGTTACTTGGACATTGCACTCGTACAAAACCCGTGAAATTCCCCGTTATAGTTAGTTCAGCTAACTATAACTCGCGCCCGCAATGCACTGCTGATGACGTCACATATTACATCACTCATGACATGGTCAGTGACATCACTGATGACATCACTGATGACATCTCAAATGACATCACTGATGACATCATCCACGTGATAATCTGATGCACCTCCTCACACCCTAATATTACCTTTGATACACCCACTCTAAATTACAGACTGCCATTCGCAAAACCATAGACACTCCAACACCAATAACTACATACCCACTCACTGATTCTTAGGTCTACACACACACATCCACTCACTCACCCGTACAGTCACTCATACTTACGGTCACTCAGTACAGGACTATCATATGCACTCATACTCCTATATAGACTCTCAAACACCGCCACTCATCCATAGAGGTACTCACACACCTAGTCAGTCATGCAAATAATTAAACACACTACCATTTACTCACCTATACAGTTATACACACACCAGCTCACTTACTCATACAAATACTAGCACATTCTTACGCTCTTATACAATCACTGATACAAGCACACACTCATCCATACAGCCACTATCACAATCAGTCACTCTCAGCTTATAGCTATTTATATACTCCAACACACATATATACTGCCTTTCACATATGTAGTTACTCACACATGTACCACTGGGACATACATTCACTCACTAACACACTCTTACACACACTTACCCACCCATACAGTCTATCACAGATGCAGTCTTGAAACCATCCACCCAGTGAATCACCCACTCACACATCTATGCACAGAGTCGCACACACCCCTCCCACACAAACACTCAGGCACCCATACAGATACTCACACAAGCATTCAATAACTCAAATAGACACTCATGTAGCTATTCACAAACACATGCAGCCACTTACACAGCAACAGACAAACGGATACAGACATTCACCCAGTTTAGTCACTTACCCATGCATTCAGTAAGATACGTTAAATCACTCACTTATACAGTCAGTCACGCACCTACTAAATCATCCATACAGACACTTACACACCCACTCATTCTTCAATACGTCTTTTCCTATATATATTAAAAATATTTAAACTTTAGAGAAACACACAGTCACTGGATGATGTCATCAGTGATGTCATCAGTGATGTCATTTGAGATGTCATCAGTGATGTCATCAGTGATGTCACTGACCATGTCATGAGTGATGTAATATGTGACGTCATCAGCAGTGCATTGTGGGGGCGCGAGTTATAGTTAGCTGAACTAACTATAACGGGGGAATTTTACGGGTTTTGTACGAGTGCAATGTCCAAGTAACTATAACTGTCCCTAAAACCTATGGTTTTTTCAGTGAATATATATTCATGGGATCATGCTTTTTCATGATCCCACTATCCATTCTGGGTTTTGGGAGTCATAGACGGCACTCCGGGAACCAGTTTTTTCAAAGGATTTATTATGTAATCTCCAGCGCAAAAGAGGGGACAGTCTACGCATTTCCGCGATTGCCTTCCACAGGACCATAGAGTCCTGGTGTCTCGCTTGCCCTTTAGTAGTGTTCATTACCACAGTCCATCAATTGTGTTTACTTTCGTTGGTCGTAACTAGACCACACATTATATTTATCCTATTAAACAATTGATCCTTTCCATTCAGGATAGAATTCATGTAAAATACATTGATTTAAAATATTGTTTGAATAGAATTATTTCACAGATCATGTAGAAAGTTGGCAATTCAATTCATTTTCACTGTAAAGTACTGAGGTAGATGAAGTTGTTTTTGTACAGTGAAAGTGCTTTTTCTGATTATTACTAGCAGTTCAAGAATAAAGAAACCCCTCTTATCTGTGTAAATACAAAGACATATATTTATAATGGCAGCAATGGTGGCTCACTGAAAATAAACGAAAGTTACACCAAATCTGGGTTCGTCTTCCGTTTGTTCCCGCTGTGAGGAACGTTGAGGCGGAGTGTGGCGATATATATATATATATATATATATATATATATCAAGCTCCGTGGGAAGTGTCCAAAAAATGAGCAGCACTCGAGAGCAAGTTGCCTTTTCCCATCAGCCTTTATTGGTACGGGCATGCGCGGTCAGAGATTAATTACAAGCACCTGACTCTCACCGACGCGTTTCGTTATACCACTGTGCAAACGCACCCCCTGGCACGTTGTAACTTGGAAGATTAAGTCCCCTTGAATCCTGAGGGTCCCTGAGGGCCAACTAGCCCACCAGGTACCTCCAGTAAGCGCCACAGAGCTGCATTGCAGAGAGGTGTAAAAAGGGGCGTGGCCTCAAACCACCTCTCTGCAACGCAGCCCTGTGGCGCATACTGGAGGTACCTGGTGGGCTAGTTGGCCCCCAGAGACCCCCAGTATTCAAGAGGAATTAATTTCCCAACTTACAATGCGCCAGTGGGCGCATTTGCAGAGTGCTGCAGGGAGGGGGCGGGGCCTCGGCGCGATGCCGGCTTTTTTTTCTTTTTTCTTTTTTCAGAAGGGGGGCTGTGTGGCCCCCCTTCTTTTCTCATTTTTGGGGCCCTGGGGACCCCATCCCCCAGGGCCTGACCCCTTTTTCATAAAAAAAAAAAATTAAATCGGGATGGGGGACGCGTGGCCCCGCTCCTGAGGCCAATTTCGGCCCCGGGGACCCCATCCCCCGGGCATGGCCAGAATTGTATTCCTTTTTTTTTAATGTTTGGGGAGGGGGGCCACGTGGCCCCCCTCCTGGGCCACTTCTGGCCCCGGGGACCCCATCCCCCGGGGCCTGGCCTCTCCGTTGGGGACCGTGGGGGGAGCCCCAATGCCCTCATGGTCCCGCCACCTTCCCGCCTCCTGCGGAAGCCGGCATTGCTTTTCCACAAGGGAAGCTGCTGACATGCAGCTCCCCTTGTGGAAAAGCAATTCTGCTTGCTTCATTGAAGCGAGAGCAGGTTTCCTGCTCTCGCTTCAATGAAGCAAGCAGAGTTTGCAATGACAGGGCGGGAGCCGCACAGCTCCCGCCCTGTCATTGCTAACAGCAGTGTCCCGGGAGTGGGCACCCCGGGACACTGCAGGAGCCGGCCCTGGGGGGGTGGCGGTCTCCAGGGCCATCAAGGGCTCCAGGAGGGGGGCCTTGCGGCCCCCCTCCCTTCATTTTAAAAGCCCCGGGGAGGTGGTGGTCCCCGGGGCCTGGGGGTTCATAACGGACTCCTGCATTTAAATATAGAGTGCCCGGGGGAGGTGGTGGTCCACGGGGCGCATGGGGGGGCTCGAGCCCCCCCACACATCTTTTAAAAATAAAAAATACAGCCCCGGGGAGGTGGCGGTCCCCGGGGCAGCGTGGGGGTGATTGGGACCCCCCACACTTTTTTTTTTTACAGCCCCGGGGAGGTGGCGGTCCCCGGGGTTGCAGGGGGCCGTAGTGCCCCCGCATACATTTTAATAAGCCCCGGGGAGGTGGCGGTCCCTTGGGCTGCGGGGGGCCCCTGCAGGCCCCTGCTATTATTTTTTGGGCAATGCCCCAGGACCTGGCCCACCCGGGAGCCCCATTTAAATGAAGCGCTGGAGTCCGCGCGTCATTTGTTTTTTTTTAATTTCGGCGGGATTCGCGGCCCCAACGCAAATTCCGCAGAATTTTATTTTTAAAAAAATGCTTTTTTGGGCCTTTGGGGTCCTTGTGGGACCCCCTCAGCAGGCCTAGGGGGTCAGGGTGTTTCTACCCTGCCCCCTTTTCTTGTTTTTCACCTTTGTTTCACTGTTTTCTTGTGACTCGCTTCTACCGAGTCACAAGATGGCAGCCAACACTTCCTGGTTTGGAGTGTTAGCAGCCAATCACAGTGAAGCTCGTGGTCGGGAGGGTTTGCGAATCCACCGCATTCCTAGATATCGAAACTTTTATTTTTTTAATTTCTCAGCAACTACTGAACGGATTTACACCATTTAAAAAAAGGTCGCTTTCTGAACCAAGCAGTACCTTTTGCCAAATTTGGTGTAATTCCGTTCAGCAGTTCAGGCTGTAGCCTTGGCTAAAGTTTCCTATGGAAAATTGATTATCCACCTATTATTTTTTACTTTCTCAGGAACTACTGAACGGATTTACACCATTTAACAAAAGGACTCTTTCTGAACCAAGGGCTACCTTTTTGCCAAATTTGGTGTAATTCCGTTCAGCAGTTCGGGCTGTAGCCGTGTCTAAAGTTTCCTATGGAAAATAACATGGGAAAACGCGTTTTGGGACCCCCTTTTTTCGGCCCCCGCTTCGCGAATCACCCCGAAACTTTCAAGACAGGAGCTGACCAGAGCGGGCCACTAGTTTTGAAAATTTCGCGAAGATTCGTCAACCGGCGCCAAAGTTCTTGGGAAAACAAAAAACGTTTTTCCTAATGAAACTAGGTCCTAACTATAACTACCTATTGTACCAGTCCTGATATCACATACAAAGCAGGCGCTGACTATATATATATATATATACATGTATTATCTACTGGCGGTCGCCAGTAGATAGTTATAGTTAGGACCTATTTTCCATAGGAAATCTGCAACATTCTATTTGAAATAACGTTGGCGCCGGTTGACGAATCTTCGCGAAAGCTTCCAACTAGTTGGGGCGCTCCGGTCCGCTCCTATCCTGAAAGTCTCGGGGTGATTCGTCAAGCGGGGGCCGAGAAAAAAGGGGGGTCCCAAAACACGTTTTCCCCATTCATTTTTCCATAGGAACCTTTAGTCGCAGCTACAGCCCGAACTGCTGAACGGAATTACACCAAATTTGGCAAAGAGGTAGCCCTTGGTTCAGTGTCGTGCCTTTTGCTTAAATGGTGTAAATCCGTTCAGTAGTTCCTGAGAAAATCAAAAGTAAAGTCACATATATATCTATGGCCGAGTAGGGTCCGCGTACCCTCCCGATCACGAGCTGCATGCTAATTGGCTGTCAAGTGGCTGTCAATACTCCAAATCAGGAAGTGTTGGCAGCCATTTTGTCCCGAACCGAGGGACAGAAACAAGTGCGCAAAGCACAAAAGGGGGCAGGGTAGAAACACCCTGACCCCTAGGTCTGCTCAGGGGTCCCACAAGGACCCCTGGGCAGAAAAGCATTTTTTAAACGGCGGGATGCGCTTAGGGTGCGCGGATCCCGCCGATTTAAAAAAAAAAAAGCACAAGAAACAAGTGCGCAAAATGCACAAAGGGGGCAGGGTAGAAACACCGTGACCCCCTAGGTCTGCTCAGGGCGTCCCTGGGCAGAAAAAGCATTTTTTTTTTAAATCGACGGGATGCGCTTAAGGTGCGCGGATCCCGCGATAAAAAAAAAAACACAAGAAACAAGTGCGCAAAACGCACAAAGGGGGCAGGGTAGAAACACCCTGACCCCCTAGGTCTGCTCAGGGGTCCCACAAGGACCCCCTGGGCAGAAAAAAGCAAAAAAACAAACAACAAAAAAAAAAAAGACGGCATCGTGCCGGAGGCCCCGCCCCCTCCCTGCAGCAGTCTGCAAACGCGCCCCCTGGCGCGTTTTAAGAAGGGAAGTAATTCCCCTTGAATACTGGGGGCCCCTGAGGTCAACTAGCCCACCAGGAACCTCCGGTATGCGCCAGGGGCTGTGTTGAAGAGAGGTGTACAGAGGCCACGCCCCTTTACACCTCTCTGCAACGCAGCTCTGTGGCGCTGTTTGGAGGTACATGGTGGGCTAGTTGGACTCCAGGGACCCTCAGTATTCAAGGGGACTTAATCCCCCAACTTAAAACGCGCCACGGGCGCGTTTGCACAGTGGTGAAGGGAGGGGCGTGGCTTCAGGTGACATGTGTGCAAACAGGCCCCATGGCGCGTTTTAAGATGGGGAATTAAATCCTCTTCAATCCTGAGGGTCCCTGGGGGCCAACTAGCCCACCAGGTACCTCCAGTAAGTGCCACGGAGCTGCGTTGCAGAGTGTTGTAAAGGGGCGTGGCCTCTGAACACCTCTCTGCAACGCAGCTCTCTGGCGCATACTGGAGGTATCTGGTGGGCCAGTTGGCCCCTAGGGACCCTCGGGATTGAGGAGGAATTAATTCTCCAACTTAAAACGCGCCACAGGGCGTGTTTGCAGACATGTCACTTCAGGCCCCACCCCCTTCCTTCACCATTGTGCAAATATTCCTCTAAAATCAGCCGAACTACGAATTCCGATTTACTCACCTGTTATCAGGAGAGACCTCAGTGCTGCATCTTTGAGCCCAGTACTGATCCTGAAAAGTAATTTTAACCGTACTTACCAGTAACTTGAATTTCCTTCCATAGGATATATGAAATGAAGTACACAAGACCCCAGGTAGGTACTCCGTTTATTGAGTCCTTCCAAGGCGACTCCCGGGCAGCAACTGCCATCCGAGGAACATCCATTCCAGAATGGAATCCCCATAGCACGAGCTCACACACGAGCTCCAGATCCCAACACCCCCCCTTCCTTCACAATAATGAACAATAAACACAATAAATTGAAAGAGATGAGCAATTAAAGAAAAAAAATGGAGAAAATATAGCAAAGCAAGAGACATAACTTCTAATACAATACTACGACAATGTAAGGCAGAATTATTTTTACTAAATAAGACATTACAACATCATATAATCTTGAAATTTGGAAGGAACAGATTTCAATCTTGTGGATGCACATCTTGCGGGAACATGGCTAGAAAGAACTCGTTCCCTACCATGAACCTCAGTGGGTACTACCACAGAGGAGGAGTGAATTCCAAATTTCTTATTGACATAACCCAGCATAGACTTGGGTACCACGGAAACAGCACTTTTGTTCCAAACCTTCCCATTCTCCAACACCACAACATGATCTTTCACCGCAGACACTCTCTTGGGAGCAAAAAAACGAGACTCGCCCTTGCGAATAAAACCAGGTCTCTTGATTCTCACCCAATCACCCACCTTCACAAACAGGGTGCTGCGACTCCCAGGCCTAGTATCATACTTTGCTTGAGCGGCAGCCCTGATATCTACCACCTCAGCCACCTTCCCCATGTCCACCACTCTCCTGGACATCCACTCTTTGTTCAATTTAGAGCCCGCTACTCTCCCCCTTAGTAAGGTAAAGGGAGCTATCCCAGTGCTAATGTGCAGGGTGGTCCTCACAGCCCATAGCATGTCACTGACAGCACGCCGCCAATGCAAACTATTGACCAAGGCCAGCTGCAAGTGTTCTTTAACGACACGGTTAAAGCGCTCGACTAAATGGTTGCTGCGGGGGTGATATAGGGACGTGCAAATGTGCTTTACACCAATGTCTTTGAAAAAGGCCTGCATTTCACTGGAGACTAACTGGGTTCCATTATCCGACACCAATTCCTCAGGAAAACCTTCCCTGAGGAAAACATCATGAAAAAAATTGATGATGGACAGAGAATTGACATTGTCTACAAATCGGACCTCAGGCCATTTTGACATGTAGTCAATAAGGACCAAGGCATATTTGGCAGAACTTCCAATGAGCCCGATTGGCCAGCAATATCAAAGGCTAATTTGGACCATGGGGCGTTTTTAACCACCACCGGTTCAACAGGGGAAGGATGAGTCACTTGAGATTTGTCACTGGTGACACAAGCACAACAGTCGCGAACATAATGTTCAACATCCTTATCTAACGCGGGCCACCAAAAATCCTGTCTGACCCTACGTTTCATGGCCCGAATTCCCGGATGACCTTCATGAGCTAAATCCAAAATTCTTTTGCGCATAGGCAAAGGAACCACTAGCAAACCACCTCTCCTCAATACTCCATCAACTACAGACAACTCCTCACTAATTCTCCTGTACGGAACCAGCTCAGAGGGGCAATCTTTGACATTAGGCCACATTCCGGCTAAAAGGTCAATGACCTTAGAGACCACTGCATCCTCAGAAGTACCATCCAACCACTCTCATTCAGAAAGAGCACCACCAATAGTGTTCTCCAAAGAACAGGCTGCACAAACTATTTCTAAATCGTCATGCGCCAACACATCCTCATCACATGAAAGTGGTAATCTGGACAAGCAATCAGCAACATAATTCTTAGCCCCAGCCACATACTCAAGACGATAGCGAAACTCATTTAATCTGTATTGCCATTTGGAGATGCGTGGCGTTGCTCTGCCACCACCTTTAGTGGTAAAAAGATCAACTAAGGGCTTGTGATCCGTTCTCAAAGTAAATTCGTTACCCCACAAACATTTTTTAAAGTGTTGGACTCCTCACCACATGGCCAAAGCTTCTTTTTCGATGGTCGAGTAGGTGCTTTCGGCACCCCTTAATGTTCTCAAAGCAAAAGCTATTGTCTCTTCCCGACCATCCCCTCTTTTTTGCATGAGAACTGCTCCTAGACCAACATTGCTTGCATCAGTAGAAATGATGCATCGATCATTGATGTCAAAGAGTTTAAGGGGACCAACATGTACAATCTCCTGTTTGATTGACTGAAAGTTGTTATTACAGTCGTCATCCCACACATATTTAACATTCTTTTTTAACAAATTACGCATGGAAGCAGTTTTGCTGGAAAAGTTGCTAACAAATTTGGAATAATACTCCACCAACCCCAAATAAGAATGAAGCTGGTCTTTGTTCGCAGGTGTAGGTGCACTTTGAATGGCTTCAATGATCTTCAACTTGGGTTCAACCCCTTGTGTGAAATATGATGACCAAGGTAATCAACACCCTCTTGAAGAAATTTGCACTTGTCAACCCTTAGAGTTAAGCCACTAGATCTAACTATGCTTAAAACATGCTTAACCCTCTCATCGTGTTCCGCCTCAGTCTTCCCATATATCAGAATGTCATCCTGAAAAAACACAACACCAGCAATGCCCTCAAACAAGTTGTTCATCAATCTTTGGAACACAGCTGAAGCGGAGGCAAGACCGAAAGGCATGCGTATGTAACGATAAGCCCCCTCAGGTGTGACGAAAGATGTGAGATGACGGGATTCCCTGCACAACTCAATCTGGTGGTAGGCTGAGGAAATATCTAGGGAGGTGAAAGATTTGGCACCACCCAACGTAGCCAGCATTTCATTGATGTTGGGAAGGGGTTGACGATCAACACAGATGTTGGCATTGAGGTCTCTCAAGTCCACACACATTCTCAGAGATTTGTCGGATTTGCGTGCTAATACAATGGGAGCCAACCATTCGGAACCTTCAATAGGTTCAATAACCCCCGCAGCACATAGACGTTCCAACTCAAGCTTAAGTTCACTCCGCAGACTCAAGGGCACTTTGCGTACTTTATGAGCAACAGCTTTAGCGCCATCCTTGAGTATGATGCGATGTTGAAAACCCTTAAGTTTACCAAGCTCTCTCTTGAACACATCAGGATAGATATGCATCCACTTGTCGTTAGCTATTTGGGCAACAGTAGGGGCACAGGAGGAATCAGGAGTAGGTGCATCATAAAAGTGAATTAGTGCGTTACGGGACACCACCATATCGGGATGATTTGGGTCCAGTATAATGTTAAGGGCCCCCTGCTCATCCCACCCCAACAGGTTTGCCCCCTCTTCTACTACAAACATGGTTCCCCTTGTCAGATCAGTACCAAAAGCTAGACTTCCTACAAATTTTCCCAACACATCCACTCTTTTGCCCCCATAAGCAAAGATCTTGATGTTGGACTGTTGCAATTGAAGACCCTCAAGTTTACTAAAATCCTTCATGTTGATGAGGGTAAAAGGAGAGCCAGAATCAGCAAGAAAAGTAAGGTCAACTCCATTTACCCCGATTTTGCATGAAGGAGATTTCCTCTTCAGAGACCCACCCAAAGAAGATAGTTCTACAACACCTTCAGTATGTGACAATGAGGGAGACAACATTAACAATTCATAATGCTCATCATCGGAATCCAACGGGTCTTCTGCAATGGCTTTCACTACTTGTGAGGGATTTTTCTTAGCCGTGACAGCCTTACACATTCGAGAGTAGTGACCCTTTTTTCCACAATTATAACACGTTTGGTTTAAAGCAAAACAAAACTTGGCATTTCCTAAGTGGGATTTGCTCCCACAACGGAAGCACATGGCTTCACTTTGTTCACTTCTAGATTTGGGGAAATGTGTAGTCGGGCGCACAACATTGGTGTTGGACCCCTTCAACGATTTAGCGATAGGTTTGGCATTTAACAATTTGACTTCGCTAGATGAGGCTGTACAACTCATTTCTTTTACACAGACTTGAGAATGTTCGATACTCTTGGCCAACGTGAGTGCAGTCTCTAAATCAGGATCATCAGAAGATAATAACTTTTCTTGGATTTTCTTGTTAGACGTCCTTTCAATTAATTGATCGCAAATGATTTCATCCCTAAACTCCCTGTAGTTGCAAGTAACCGCTAGACTTCTAAGAGCAGCGACAAAATCGTCAATGGACTCACTAGGAATTTGAGCGCGTTGTAGAAATTTGTGGCGCTCGAGGACAACATTTCTTATGGGACTGAATCTTTTGCTCAAAGTTTTTACAATGGAGGCATAATCGTCGACAATGAAGGAATCACCATCATCACCACCACTTACACGAGTGCTTACCATTTCCAAAGGTAAGGTTTTCAAAATGTTCCTACCCTCAGTGCCTAAATTGTAAATTAACAACGCTTTCTTTTTTTTTAAGTGAAAGTTTCGCCATCAATCGCCTCTAAATATGCGTCAAATGTATCCTTCCACTGTTCCCACTGAAGAGGTGGTGTACCTGCAGTTTGCAAAAAGGGTGGAGGTGCGGTAATATGATCCATTACTTGGCGTGGGTGAGTTGCTGCCCAACGTCAACACAACAATACCTAAAAACTAGAAATGTATGGCTTGCAGTAAGTCAAAGGTGTGGCTATGCAGATAAAAGGTAGATCAATAGGTACAATCCTCGCAAAATGTGGCAATTACAGATATTGTAAGGGCTGTGCCTATCAGCGAAGGCACGATAAAAAAATTAGGGTAGTGACAACTGAAGCTGTGCCAATCAGCAAAGACCAACAGGCATGTAAGGAATCATCACACAATAGCAGATGGTGATAGTGAATAGAGCTGTGCCTATCAGCGAAGGCACTTAGGTGAGCGCAACGGTGCTTCCTGCTTCAAGGAAGTATGAAACTACAGCTGTGCCAATCAGCAAAGGCACAACAGAAAACTCTTCGTTGAAGAACTTGGTTGCCGGGCAACACAGTGATGAGAAATGCCCAAAATGGCCGCACGCAGCGGGATCACGCAGCGTGGAGCGGCGCCAGGCAAGTCAGGCAAAAATTCTTCGATGATGCGCGTCATGCGCAGTACATCTAAAACGTTACAAGGGAGGCGCGAGGAGTTCACCACGATATCGCGCTCCCACTGCCAAACAGCGACAAAAGTACCTGAAATAGAGGGGGGGATAAGGATCAACCTCCCAGGAACTCCAGCGACGGGAAGCAAACAACGAGGAACAGTCAACATGGACAGCACCACAGCAGGGAAGGAGGAGCCACGCAGGACGGATCACAAGTCAGCAGGTTCACGGGAGGCCGAGGACAGGACAACTCGTCGCCAATGAAATGAAGTACACAAGACCCCAGGTAGGTACTCCGTTTATTGTGTCCTTCCAAGGCGACTCCCGGGCAGCAACTGCCGTCCGAGGAACATCCATTCTAGAATGGAATCCCCATAGCACGAGCTCACACACGAGCTCCAGATCCCAACAATATCATTGCCTGCTTTTTGCTGAAAAAGTTTCTAAGTGCCGATTTTTGAAACATACAAATATTCCTCTAAAATCAGCCGAACTACGAATTCTGATTTACTCACCGGTTATCAGGAGAGACCTCAGTGCTGCATCTTTGAGCCCAGTACTGATCCTGAAAAGTAATTTTAACCGTACTTACCAGTAACTTGAATTTCCTTCCATAGGCTAACATTGACTGGTTTCACTTGGAAATTCTTCTAAGTGTGGAGTTTTGGAACTTTATAATATTCCTCTTAAATCAGCTGAACTACGAATTCCAATTTACTCACCTGTTATCAGGAGAGACCTCAGTGCTGCATCTTTGAGCCCAGTACAGATCCTGAAAAGTAATTCTAACCGTACTTACCAGTAACTTGAATTTCCTTCCATAGGCTAACATTGACTGGTTTCACTTGGTAATTCTTCTAAGTGTGGAGTTTTGGAACTTTATAATATTCCTCTAAAATCAGCCGAACTACTAATTCCGATTTACTCACCTGTTATCAGGAGAGAACCCAGTGCTGCATCTTTTAGCCCAGCACTGACCCTGAAAAGTAATTCTAACCGTACTTACCAGTAACTTGTATTTCCTTCCATAGGAATCCATTGTCTGGTTTTCAGCAGAAAAGTTTCTGTGTCGATTTTCACAAACTACAAATATTCCTTAAAATCGCCTATATGACTTAAACGCATTCTTTCAACTGTTTACAGGAGATGCACCAGTGCTGGATCCAGGATCCACCACTGAGTAAGAAAAAGTAACGATAACACTACTTACCTGCTAAGTGAATTTCCTCCCATAGGATAACATTGGTGATTCTATGTGAAAAAGTTTCAAGTGTCAACTTTTAAAATACAATAATATTCCTTAAAAATCACTACTGTAACCAAAACGCTTTTACTTAACTGTTTACAGGAGATGTCCCAGGACTGAATCTAGGATCCAGTCCTGTGGTTAGAAAAGTAATCCATAAAGTAACTAATTGCATTTAACTTGAAATTCACATTGAGCTCAATGTTGCATTGTGTTTGAAATTGTGTTGCCCATTGCAACAACTGTAACTACTGTACTTAAAAGTTTTTTGCCTATTTGCAAAGTATTTAAACTAAAGTAATTCATTCTGAGAAAGTATATTTTGTAATGTAATGTATAATGTAATTACAATGTATTTTAAAAAATAAAATATCTAAAAATAAATAGTTTAAAAAAATGTAGTAAATCAGTACCAAAAAAATAAATATAACAATTAATACATTTAAAAATTGTCATTTACAAAACCTTTGAAATTCACTGAAAAAAACCATAGGTTTCAGACATGTTATAGTTAGGAATTAGCATTTAAAAAACCTTTGAAATTCACTGAAAAAACCATAGGTTTCAGGCACGTTATAGTTAGAAATTAGCATTTAAAAAACCTTACAAATTCACTGAAAAAACCATAAGTTTTAGGGACAGTTATAGTTAGTTGGACATTGCACTCGTACAAAACCCGTGAAATTCCCCCGTTATAGTTAGTTCAGGTAACTATAACTCACGCCCCGCAATGCACTGCTGATGACGTCACATATTACATCACTCATGACATGGTCAGTGATATCACTGATGACATCACTGATGACATCTCAAATGACATCACTGATGACATCACTGATGACATCATCCATGTGATAATTTGATGCATCTTCTCACACCCTAATATAACTTTTGAGACACCCACTGTAAATTACAGACTGCCATTGTCAAAACCATAGACACTCCAACACCAATTACTATATACACACTCACTGATTCTTAGGTCTACACACACACATCTACTCACTCACCCGTACAGTCACTCATACTTATAGTCACTCAGTACAGGACTATTATATGCACTCATACACCTATATAAACACTCACACACCGCCACTCATCCATAGAGGTACTCACACACCTAGTCAGTCATGCAAAAATTAAGCACACACCCATTTACTCACCTATACAGTTATACACACACCAGCTCACTTACTCATACAAATACTAGCACATTCTTACGCTCTTATACAATCTCTGATACAAGCACACACTCATCCATACAGTCACTCTCACAATCACACACTCTCGCTTATAGCTATTTATATACTCCAACACACATATATACTGCCTTTCACATATGTAGTTACTCACACATGTACCACTGGGATATACATTCACTCACTAACACACTCTTACACACACTTACCCACCCATACAGTCTATCACAGATGCACTCTTGAAACCATCCACCCAGTGAATCACCCACTCACACATCTATGCACAGAGTCGCACACACCCCACCCACACAAACACTCAGGCACCCATACAGATACTCAGACAACCAATCAATAACTCATATAGACACTCATGTAGCTATTCACAAACCCATGCAGCCACTTACACAGCAACAGACAGACGGATACAGACATTCACCCAGTTTAGTCACTAACCCATGCATTCAGTAAGATACGTTTAATCACTCACTTATAGAGTTAGTCACGCTCCTACTAAATCATCCATTCAGACACTTATACACCCACTCATTCTTCAATACGCCTTTCCCTATATATATTAAACATATTTAAACTTTACAGAAACACACAGTCACTGGATGATGTCATCAGTGATGTCATTTGAGATGTCATCAGTGATGTCATCAGTGATGGCACTGACCATGTCATGAGTGATGTAATATGTGACGTCATCAGCAGTGCATTGTGGGGCGCGAGTTATAGTTACCTGAACTAACTATAACGGGGAATTTCACAGGTTTTGTACGAGTGCAATGTCCAACTAACTATAACTGTCCCTAAAACCTATGGTTTTTTCAGTGAATTTGTAAGGTTTTTTAAATGCTAATTTCTAACTATAACGTGCCTGAAACCTATGGTTTTTTCAGTGAATATATATATATATATATATATACATATATATATATATATATTCTGCTCCAAAGGTTGTCCACCAGGTGAGTAGCACTCGATCAGCAGCTTCGAAACGCATCAGGCATTTCCATTACGGAGCAGCTTCTACAAGCGGATCCTCGTCGCTACCTATCATAAACAAAGCTGCTGATCGAGTGCTACTCACCAGGTGGACAACCTTTGGAGCAGAATGTAATACGCGGCCGTCCTGCCGCGGAGTGTGCACCACCCCGTAATGTTATGGGGGCCACCCGACATGGTAACTATCATGTCGGCTATGTGGACCAGCTGCCGCAAACAGGATTGAGGATGAGTCCACTTGCAGGGTCCATACAGGACAAGATTTGTGTGCTATCCGGACCACATTTCCCACAATGCACAGTCTCATTCGAGCTTCCCATTGGTGGGTGTGCAATATGAAAATGGCGAAGTGGGTTCAGCGTTTGCACACACTGTCTTCGTTCAAGCCTCTGAAGAGAAGCATATGGAGCTTCGAAACGCGTCAGGCATTTCCATTACGGAGCAGCTTCTACAAGCGGATCCTCGTCGCTACCTATCATAAACAAAGCTGCTGATCGAGTGCTACTCACCAGGTGGACAACCTTTGGAGCAGAATGTAAATCGCGGCCGTCCTGCCGTGGAGTGTGCACCACCCCGTAATGTTATGGGGGCCACCCGACATGGTAACTATCATGTCGGCTATGTGGACCAGCCGCAAACAGGATTGAGGACGAGTCCACTTGCAGGGTCCATACAGGACAAGATTTATGTGCTATCCGGACCACATTTCCCACAATGCACAGTCTCATTCGAGCTTCCCATTGGTGGGTGTGCAATATGAAAATAGCGAAGTGGGTTCAGCGTTTGCACACACTGTCTCCGTTCAAGCCTCTGAAGAGAAGCATATGGAGCTTTGAAACGCGTCAGGCATTTCCATTACGGAGCAGCTTCTACAAGCGGATCCTCGTCTCTACCTATCATAAACAAAGCTGCTGATCGAGTGCTACTCACCAGGTGGACAACCTTTGGAGCAGAATGTAATACGCAGCTGTCCTGCCGCGGAGTGTGCACCACCCCGTAATGTTATGGGGGCCACCCAACATGGTAACTATCATGTCGGCTATGTGGACCAGCAGCCGCAAACAGGATTGAGGACGAGTCCACTTGCAGGGTCCATACAGGACAAGATTTGTGTGCTATCCGGACCACATTTCCCACAATGCACAGTCTCATTCGAGCTTCCCATTGGTGGGTGTGCAATATGAAAATGGCAAAGTGGGTTCAGCGTTGGCACACACTGTCTCCGTTCAAGCCTCTGAAGAGAAGCATATGGAGCTTCGAAACGCATCAGGCATTTCCATTACGGAGCAGCTTCTACAAGCGGATCCTCGTCGCTACCTATCATAAACAAAGCTGCTGATCGAGTGCTACTCACCAGGTGGACAACCTTTGGAGCAGAATATATATATATATATATATATATATATATATATATATATATATATATATATATATATATATATATATATATATATATTATCTACTGGCGGTCGCCAGTAGATAGTTATAGTTAGGACCTATTTTCCATAGGAAATCCGCGACATTCTATTTGAAATAACTCTTGCGTCGGTTGGCGAATCTTCGCGAAATTTTCAAACTTTATGGCCCGCTCCGGTCCGCTCCTACCCTGAAAGTCTCAGGGTGATTCGTCAAGCGGGGGCCGAGAAAAAGGGGGTCCCAAAACGTGTTTTCCCCATTCATTTTCCAATAGGAAACTTTAGACACGGCTACAGCCCGAACTGCTGAACGGAATTACACCAAATTTGGCAAAAGGTAGTTCTTGGTTCAGAAAGAACCCTTTTGTTAAATGGTGTAAATCCGTTCAGTAGTTGCGGAGAAATTAAAAAATAAGAGTCAAAAAATCAATTTCCCATAGGAAACTTTATGCAAGGCTACAGCCCGAACTGCTGAACGGAATTACACCAAATTTGGCAAAGAGGTAGTTCTTGGTTCAAAAGAACCCTTTTTGTTAAATGGTGTAAATCCGTTCAGTAGTTGCTGAGAAAATCAAAAGTAAAAACACATATATATCTGGGCGGAGCCTAACCACACATGTCATCGTGAGATCTGATTGGCTGTCAGCACTTCATCCTGGAATTGCTGGCAGCCATCTTGGGACCAACATAAATGATAGTACCCCATTGAAATGCATTGTAGTGAATCGAAGATTTTGAGGGTTACCAAAAGGAGAACTATAAAGGGTGATAACAGACTTTAGTTACATTAGAATTCATTTGTTGATGGTACCATACTAATTTCAGGAATTGTGGTGTGTTCTAAGGTGATTTTACCCTGTGAAAAACCTTCTGCTGGGATATCATGAATCATGTTTGAGAGAAAACTATTTTCACATGCTTGTCCCATACAGTTTTGGAAGGTGCCCCAGAAGGTAAAATGAGAGCATATTTTCTGTAAATTCACATTATCTTTCTCAGTCATGTGAGAATGAAGTCTGACATTCTCAGTAAAACATGTACATCCAACAAGGGCAGAGACTGTCAGTTGATTCCTTTGTGTTCTACTGCAGCTTCCCAGAGTGTTCTAAAGAACAACCAGAGTGCTAACAGCCTTACTTATGACAAAAGTATGGCACACCTGAAGCCATCTTGATTGGAATAAACTGGTAACACTTAAAACATTTAATTTAAAAAGGAACAAAATGATGGGGTTCATCTTGTCATAGAAATTATGGTTAGTGCTCTGGAAAGAAAAATTAGGACATGTTTCAAGTGTGATCTTAAATATCTTCCTGTTATATTTCAACAGGAGCAGCCTGCCAGTTGATGCCTTTGTGTTCTACTGCAGCTTCCCAGAGTGTTCTAAAGAACAACTAGAGTGCTAACAGCCTTACTTATGACAAAAGTATGGCACACCTGAAGCCATCTTGATTGGAATAAACTGGTAACACTTAAAACATTTAATTTAAAAAGGAACAAAATGATGGGGTTCATTTTGTCATAGAAATTATGGTTAGTGCTGTAGAAAGAAAAATTAGGACATGTTTCAAGTGTGATCTCAAATATCTTCCTGTTATATTTCAACAGGAGCAGCCTGTCAGTTGATGCCTTTGTGTTCTACTGCAGCTTCCCAGAGTGTTCTAAAGAACAACTAGAGCGCTAACAGTCTTACTTATGACAAAAGTATGGCACACCTGAAGCCATCTTGATTGGAATAAACTGGTAACACTTAAAACATTTAATTTAAAAAGGAACAAAATGAGGGGGTTCATTTTGCCATAGAAATTATGGTTAGTGCTGTAGAAAGAAAAATTAGGACATGTTTTAAGTGAGATCTCAAATATCTTCCTGTTATATTTCAACAGGAGCAGCCTGTCAGTTGATGCCTTTGTGTTCTACTGCAGCTTCCCAGAGTGTTCTAAAGAACAACTAGAGTGCTAACAGCCTTACTTATGACAAAAGTATGGCACACCTGAAGCCATCTTGATTGGAATAAACTGGTAACACTTAAAACATTTAATTTAAAAAGGAACAAAATGAGGGGGTAAAAGAAAATTTAGTGCATGTTTTAAGTGAGATCTCAAATCCTCTTCTATTTCATTAGAAAATTCTGACATGCAGACTGAAACAATCACTTTCAATACCAGCAGTAGACTTCCAGTTAACTCCTTGGTGAGCAGTAGCTTTACTACAGTGATCTAATGAACAACTAGATTAATAACATTCTGAATTTATGGCAAATGTGTGACACATCTGAATGCCTTCTTGATGGAATCAAAGTAAAAAACTGAAAGCATTTCCTACTGAGGAGACTGCAGTAAATGAGGAAATTAGGAAACTTCATAACAAAGAAGTCTTCCAAGATGGCCACCAGTGAAAAAAGAGCCCAAATGTAGCACAAATATTACCCAGATGTAGCCCACATATAGCCCAATGACAAAAGTGTGCAAAACACTTTTTATTTTTAGTTTTTTGCAGTTTTATGTAGTGCAGACTGGTCAGGTATTGGAGCGTTGCATCTTAAAACATGACCCCCTACACTACAAAAACACCACTGCACTACCCTAAACCCTAAAACACTACCCCTGCACGACCCCCTACACTACACAAGCACCACTGCACTATCCTAAACCCTAAAACACTACCCCAACACCACTGCACTAACCTAAATCCTAAAACACTACCCCCAGCACGACCCCCTACACTACCCAAACACCACTGCACTACCCTAAAACATGACCCCCTACACTACACAAACACCACTGCACTACCCTAAACCCTAAAACACTACCCCCAGCACGACCCCTACACTACACAAGCACCACTGCACTACCCTAAAACCTAAAACACTACCCCCAGCACGACCCCCTACACTACACAAACACCACTGCACTACCTTAAACCCTAAAACACTACCCCCAGCACGACCCCCTACACTACCCAAACACCACTGCACTAACCTAAATCCTAAAACACTACCCCCAGCACGACCCCCTACACTACCCAAACACCACTGCACTACCCTAAAACATGACCCCTACACTACACAAACACCACTGCACTACCCCAAACCCTAAAACACTACCAACAGCACGACCCCTACACTACACAAGCACCACTGCACTACCCTAAACACTAAAACACTACCCCCAGCACGACCCCCTACACTGCCCGAACACCACTGCACTGCCCTAAACCCTTAAACACCAGCCCCTGCACGACCCCCTACACTGCCCGAACACCACTGCACTGCCCTAAACCCTGAAACACATACCCTAGCACGACCCCCTACACTGCCAGAACACCACTGCACTGCCCTAAACCCTGAAACACCACCCCCTTCACGACCCCCTACACTGCCCGAACACCACTGCACTGCCCTAAACCCTGAAACACCACCCCCAGCATGACCCCTACACTGCCCGAACACCACTGCACTGCCCTAAACCCTGAAACACTACCCCCAGCAAGACCTCCTACACTGCCCGAACACCACTGCACTGCCCTAAACCCTGAAACATCACCCCCAGCAAGACCCCCTACACTGCCCGAACACCACTGCCCTAAACCCTGAAACACCACCCCCAGCACGACCCCCTACACTGCCCGAACACCACTGCACTGCCCTAAACCCTGTAACACCACCCCCAGCACGACCCCCTACACTGCCCGAACACCACTGCACTGCCCTAAACCCTGAAACACCACCCCCTGCACGACCCCCTACACTGCCCAAACACTACTGCACTGCCCTAAACCCTGAAACACCATCCCCAGCACGACCCCCTACACTGCACGAACACCACTGCACTGCCCTAAACCCTGAAACACTACCCCCAGCAAGACCCCTACACTGCCCGAACACCACTGCACTGCCCTAAACCCTGAAACACTACCCCCAGCAAGACCCCCTACACTGCCCGAACACCACTGCCCTAAACCCTGAAACACCACCCCCAGCAAGACCCCTACACTACACAAGCACCACTGCACTATCCTAAACCCTAAAACACTACCCCCAGCATGACCCCTTACACTACACAAACACCACTGCATTACCCTAAACCCTAAAACACTACCCCAACACCACTGCACTAACCTAAATCCTAAAACACTAGCCCCAGCACGACCCCCTACACTACCCAAACACCACTGCACTACCCTAAAACATGACCCCCTACACTACACAAACACCACTGCACTACCCTAAACCCTAAAACACTACCCCCAGCACGACCCCTACACTACACAAGCACCACTGCACTACCCTAAAACCTAAAACACTACCCCCAGCACGACCCCCTACACTACACAAACACCACTGCACTACCTTAAACCCTAAAACACTACCCCCAGCACGACCCCCTACACTACCCAAACACCACTGCACTAACCTAAATCCTAAAACACTACCCCCAGCACGACCCCCTACACTACCCAAACACCACTGCACTACCCTAAAACATGACCCCCTACACTACACAAACACCACTGCACTACCCCAAACCCTAAAACACTACCCCCAGCACGACCCCTATACTACACAAGCACCACTGCACTACCCTAAACCCTAAAACACTACCCCCAGCACGACCCCCTACACTGCCCGAACACCACTGCACTGCCCTAAACCCTGAAACACCATCCCCTGCACGACCCCCTACACTGCCCAAACACCACTGCACTGCCCTAAACCCTGAAACACAAACCCAGCACGACCCCCTACACTGCCCGAACACCACTGCACTGCCCTAAACCCTGAAACACCACCCCCTTCACGACCCCCTACACTGCCCGAACACCACTGCACTGCCCTAAACCCTGAAACACCACCCCCAGCATGACCCCTACACTGCCCGAACACCACTGCACTGCCCTAAACCCTGAAACACTACCCCCAGCAAGACCTCCTACACTGCCCGAACACCACTGCACTGCCCTAAACCCTGAAACATCACCCCCAGCAAGACCCCCTACACTGCCCGAACACCACTGCCCTAAACCCTGAAACACCACCCCCAGCACGACCCCCTACACTGCCCGAACACCACTGCACTGCCCTAAACCCTGAAACACCACCCCTAGCACGACCCCCTACACTGCCCGAACACCACTGCACTAAACCCTGAAACACCACCCCCTGCACGACCCCCTACACTGCCCGAACACTACTGCCATGCCCTAAACCCTGAAACACCATCCCCAGCACGACCCCCTACACTGCACGAACACCACTGCACTGCCCTAAACCCTGAAACACTACCCCCAGCAAGACCCCTACACTGCCCGAACACCACTGCACTGCCCTAAACCCTGAAACACTACCCCCAGCAAGACCCCCTACACTGCCCGCACACCACTGCACTGCCCTAAACCCTGAAACACCACCCCCAGCAAGACCCCCTACACTGCCCGAACACCACTGCACTGCCCTAAACCCTGAAACACCAGCCCCAGCACGACCCCTACACTGCCCAAACACCACTGCACTGCCCTAAACCCTGAAACACCACCCCCTGCACGACCCCCTACACTGCCCGAACACCACTGCACTGCCCTAAACCCTGAAACACCACCCCTGCACGACCCCCTACACTGCCCGAACACCACTGCACTGCCCTAAACCCTAAAACACCACCCCCAGCACGACCCCCTACACTGCCCGAACACCACTGCACTGCCCTAAACCCTGAAACACCACCCCCTGCACGATCCCCTTCACTGCCCGAACACTACTGCACTGCCCTAAACCCTGAAACACCACCCCCAGCACGACCCCCTACACTGCACGAACACCACTGCACTGCCCTAAACCCCGAAACACTACCCCCAGCAAGACCCCTACACTGCCCGAACACCACTGCCCTAAACCCTGAAACACCACCCCCAGCAAGACCCCCTACACTGCCCGTACACCACTGCACTGCCCTAAACCCTGAAACACCACCCCCAGCATGACCCCCTACACTGCCCAAACACCACTGCACTGCCCTAAACCCTGAAACACCACCCCAGCACGACCCCCTACACTGCCCGAACACCACTGCACTGCCCTAAACCATGAAACACCAGCCCCAGCACGACCCCTACACTGCCCGAACACCACTGCACTGCCCTAAACCCTGAAACACCACCCCCAGCACAACCCCCTACACTGCCCGTACACCACTGCACTGCCCTAAACCCTGAAACACCAGCCCCAGCACAACCCCGTACACTGCCCGAACACCACTGCACTGCCCTAAACCCTGAAACACCAGCCCCAGCACAACCGCCTACACTGCCCGAAAACCACTGCACTGCCCTAAACCCTGAAACACCAGCCCCAGCATGACCCCCTACACTGCCCGAACACCACTGCACTACCCTAAACCCTCAAACACCAGCCCCAGCACGACCCCCTACACTGCCCGAACACCACTGCACTGCCCTAAACCCTGAAACACCAGCCCCAGCAAGACCCCTACACTGCCCGAACACCACTGCACTGCCCTAAACCCTGAAATACCACCCCCAGCAAGACCCCCTACACTGCCCGAACACCACTGCACTAAAGCCTGAAACACCACCCCCAGCAAGACCACCTACACTGGCCGAACACCACTGCACTGCCCTAAACCCTGAAACACCACGCCCTGCACGACCCCTATACTGCCCAAACACCACTGCACTGCCCTAAACCCTGAAACACCACCCCTGCACGACCCCCTACACTGCCCGAACACCACTGCACTGCCCTAAACCCTGAAACACCACCCCTCAGCACGACACCCTACACTGCCCGAACACCACTGCACTGCCCTAAACCCTGAAACCCCACCCCCAGCATGACCCCCTACACTGCCCGAACACCACTGCACTGCCCTAAACCCTGAAACACCACCCCCTGCACGACCTCCTACACTGCCGGAACACCACTGCACTGCCCTAAACCCTGAAACACCACCCCCAGCACGACCCCTACACTGCCCGAACACCACTGCACTGCCCTAAACCCTGAAACATCAACCCCAGCAAGACCCCCTACACTGCCTGAACACCACTGCTCTAAACCCTGAAACAACACCCCTACACTGCACGAACACCACTGCACTGCCCTAAACCCTGAAACACCACCTCCAGCAAAACCCCCTACACTGCCTGAACACCATTGCTCTGCCCTAAATCCTGAAACACTAGCCCCAGCATGACCCCCTACACTGCCCAAACACCACTGCACTGCCCTAAACCCTGAAACACCACCCCCAGCACGACCCCCTACACTGCCCGAACACCACTGCACTGCCCTAAACCCTGAAACACCAGCGCCAGCAAGACCCCTACACTGCCCGAACACCACTGCACTGCCCTAGACTCTGAAACACCAGCCCCAGCAAGACCCCCTACACTGCCCGAACACCACTGCACTGCCCTAAACCCTGAAACACCAGCCCCAGCATGACCCCCTACACTGCCCGAACACCACTGCACTGCCCTAAACCCTGAAACACCAGCCCCAGCACGACCACCTACACTGCCCGAACACCACTGCACTGCCCTAAACCCTGAAACACCAGCCCCAGCACAACCCCTACACTGCCCGAACACCACTGCACTGCCCTAAACCCTGAAACACCAGCCCCAGCACGACCCCCTACACTGCCCGAACACCACTGTACTGCCCTAAACCCTGAAACACCAGCCCCAGCACGACCCCCTACACTGCCCGAACACCACTGCACTGCCCTAAACCCTGAAACACCACCCCTGCATGACCCCCTACACTGCCCGAACACCACTGCACTACCCTAAACCCTAAAACACGACCTCCTACACTACACAAACACCACTGCCCTACCCTAAACCCTAAAACACTACCCCCTACACTACACAAACACCACTGCACTACCCTAAACCCTAAAACACTACCCCCAGCAGTACCCCTACACTACCCAAACACCACTGCACTAACCTAAACCCTAAAACACTACCCCCAGCAGTACCCCCTACACTACCCAAACACCACTGCACTACCCTAAATCACTACCCCAGCATGACCCCCTACACTACCCAAACACCACTGCACTACCCTAAACCCTAAAACACTACCCCCAGCACAACCCCTACACTACCCAAACACCACTGCACTACCCTAAACCCTAAAACACTCCCCCGGCACGACTCCCTACACTACCCAAACACCACTGCACTACCCTAAACCCTAAATCTACCCCCAGCATGACCCCCTACACTACACAAACACCACTGCACTACCCTAAACCCTAAAACACTACCCCCAGCACGACCCTCTTCACTACCTAAACACAACTGCACAATTTGTTACAGGCGTTGCAACGCAGGCCTGTGGTGCTTACTGGAAGTACCTAGTGGGCTAGTTGGGCCCCAGGGACCCTCAGGATTCAAGGTAACCTAATCCCCCAACTTAAAACGCACCACGGGGCGCGTTTGCACAGTGGTGAAGGGAGGGGTGGGGCCTCAGGTGACATGTGCGCAAACACGCCCTGTGGTGCGTTTTAAGTTGGGGAATTAATTCCCTTTGAATCCTGAGGGACCCTGGGGGCCAACTAGCCCACCAGGTACCTTCAGTAAGCACAACAGAGTTGCGTTGCAGAGAGGTGAAAAAGGTGCGTGGCCTCGGAACGCCTCTCTGCAACTCAGCTCTGTGGTCCTAACTGTAGGTACCTGGGGGCTAGTTGGGCCCCAGGGACCCTCAGAATTCAAGGGGACTTAATCCCGCAGCGTATAACGCGCCACGGGGTGCGTTTGCACACATGTCACCTCAGGCCCCCTCCCTTCACCACTGTGCAAACGCGCCCTGTAGCGCGTTTTAAGAGGTAGTTTTAATCCCCCTGCCCTATTATGTACTAGGGACTTGCAGAGGAGGTCATGCTAATCACAGGGGTACCCCAACGCATACTGTTCCCTAGTGTATGTAGGTGTTTTCACTGTATTCTAAGTGTCTTTTAGCATAGCACTGGCTCTGGTTAGTCAGAGTCAGTTACCACCAGTACCCGTCTGAAAAAGTTGTGGGCACAGGATGATTTTGCAACAAGGCCTCTTTCTGCTCCTCTGTTGGTTCTTTCTGCACATCTTTTGCTTCTTTCTGTGCGTTTTTTTCTTCTTTCTTCACATGTCCTACCTCTGTAGGCATAGTTAGAAACTAGCATTTAAAAAACCTTTGAAATTCACTTAAAAATCATAGGTTTCAGACACGTTATAGTTAGAAATCAGCATTTAAAAAACCTTTGAAATTCACTGAAAAAACCATAGGTTTTAGGGACAGTTATAGTTAGTTGGACATTTCACTCGTACAAAACCATAGAAATTCCCCGTTATAGTTAGTTCAGCTAACTATAACTCGCGCCCCGCAATGCACTGCTGATGACGTCACATATTACATCACTCATGACATGGTCAGTGACATCACTGATGACATCACTGATGACATCTCAAATGACATCACTGATGACATCACTGATGACATCTCAAACGACATCACTGATGACATCATCCATGTGATAATTTCATGCATCTTCTCACACCCTAATATAACTTTTGATACACCCACTCTAAATTACAGACTGCCATTCTCAAAACCATAGACACTCCAACACCAAAAACTACATACCCACTCACTGATTCTTAGGTCTACACACACATCCACTCACTCACCCGTACAGTCACTCATACTTAGTCACTCAGTACAGGACTATCATATGCACTCATACACCTATATAAACACTCACACACCACCACTCATCCATAGAGGTACTCACACACCTAGTCAGTCATGCAAAAACTTAATCACACACCCATTTACTCACCTATACAGTTATACACACACCAGCTCACTTACTCATACAAATACTAGCACATTCTTACGCTCTTATACAATCACTGATACAAGTACACACTCATCCATACAGCCACTCTCACAATCACACACTCTCACTTATAGCCATTTATATACTCCAACACACATATATACTGCCTTTCACATATGTAGTTACTCACACATGTACCACTGAGATATACATTCAATCACTAACACACCCATACACACACTCACCCACCCATACAGTCCATCACAGATGCACTCTTGAAACCATGCACCCAGTGAATCACCAACTCACACTTCTATGCACAGAGTCACACACACCCCACCCACACAAACACTCAGGCACCCATACAGATACTCAGACAATCAATCAATAACCCATGTAGACACTCATGTAGCTATTCAGAAAGCCATGCAGCCGCTTACAAACCAACAGACAGACGGATACAGACATTCACACAGTTTAGTCACTAACCCATGCCTTCAGTAAGATACATTTAATCACTCACTTGTAGAGTCAGTCACTCACGTACTAAATCATCCTTTCAGACACTTATACACCCACTCATTCTTCAATACGCCTTTCCCTATATATATTAAACATATTTAAACTTTACAGAAACACACAGTCACTGGATGATGTCATCAGTGATGTCATCAGTGATGTCATTTGAGATGTCATCAGTGATGTCATCAGTGATGTCACTGACCATGTCATGAGTGATGTAATATGTGACGTCATCAGCAGTGCATTGCGGGGCGCGAGTTATAGTTAGCTGAACTAACTATAACGGGGAATTTCTATGGTTTTGTACGAGTGAAATGTCCAACTAACTATAACTGTCCCTAAAACCTATGGTTTTTTCAGTGAATTTCAAAGGTTTTTTAAATGCTAATTTCTAACTATAACGTGTCTGAAACCTATGGTTTTTTCAGTGAATATATATATATATATATATATATATATATATATATATACATGTTGCAGAATTCTTAATTTAACTCTATTGATAGTACTTCCCACACACTGTTTTTTGTAAGGGCACATTAGTATATAAATTACAAAGTCTGTATTACATGTAATATGCTCTCTTATCTTTTCAATTTTTCCATTTTGCAATTTGTATTCTTTTTGATTAGTTCCATGATCACATGCTTTTGCATTTGGCACATTTCTTGAATCCCTGTTAGCTAAGCCAGCTCATTTTGTTTCCTGTTCCAGTGGAGAAATGACTTTTGGTTAAAATGTCACCTAAATAGTCAGTCTTTCTATAAGTTATGTTTGGATGGTCCATCAAATTCTCATTTAGGGATTTATCCAGTCATAATATCTTCCAATGTCTTTGGATTATTTGTTTTATCTCTTTGTTTTGTTTATTATAATCCATGATTAGTCAGATTTTCTCTTCTCCACTTTCTGCAGTAACTTTCTTTGGTACCAATAACTCACTTCTTGGTTTCAGTGATGCTAGTTTCATGGCTTCTTCTATTGCTGCCAAAGGATATCCCCTCACAAGGAATCTATTCTTCCTTTCAGTCATTTCATTTCTAAAATCCTTGTCCTCTAAGCAATTCCTTCTAGCTCTTAGCATTTCCTCATACTATTGCATGATGTTTTTTCCTATGTATTTTTGTACAGATATGCATATCTCTTATCATGACCTCGATATCTAAAAACGTGATTTGTGCCGCACTAATAGTGTGAGTAAAAGCTAGATTTAAATCGTTTTCATTTAAATATGAAATAAATAACTCAGGTTCTTTCCTCTCACCTTCCCATATGATAAAGAGGTCATCAATAAAGCGTGTCCATAATTTGACTTTTTCAAGTTTTGCAGAATTTTTCTCAGTCCAAAGGGTTTCCGTTTCCCAGTAGCCCATGAGGAGGTTCGCATAAGTTGGAGCACATGAAGTCCCCATTGCGGTACCTTGTTGTTGTAGGTAATGGCTTCCATTGAACATGAAAACATTATGGGGCCGATTCCGATTCGGGCCGGAAATCTCTCCGACCGAGCCGGACCCGGAGAGATTTCCGACCGAATCGGACCCTAGCAGCCCGACCGAACGAGTACGATGCGCACGTATGCTATCGGACTCGATTCGGTCGGACTCCCATTGAAGTCAATGGGAGCCAGTCGTACGACACGTACACGGGCTCCCATTGACTCAATGGGCACGACGCGAACAAGGGCGCCCCCTACAGCGTGTTCGCGTTGATGCGGGTCGCGCCGTGCATGCACGTTTAGGGGGGACCCATGGGTCCCCCCTGTGTGCGACTCGCGTGCCTACGCTTCCAGGGGGGTCCGACACGGACCCCCAAAGTGCGGCTCCGACAGCTCCTTGGAGCCGGACTGTGCGAGTCGGTCAGAGCGGTCGCGATGCGCATCGTACTTACCAGGCCGGGGAACGTCTCCATAGCGCGGTGCGAGTCGTCCCCGTGCGAGTCTGTCGGAGCGGTCGGGTCCTGCGTACGAGTCGGTCGGAGATTTCGCGAGCGCACGCATCGTACTCGCTCGCCCGGACGCACGTACGATTCGGTCGGGAAATAGGGCTTCGAATCGGATCCGGTAAAGCCGAATCCGATTCGGAGCCCTACCGGCCGAGATCGGAATCGGCCCCTCAGTGTAAGACAAAAATATAACATCTCAATCAGCAAATTTGAGTGTTCAAGGTGATTTATTGATCTATCACGTAGAAAGTATTGGACAGCTTTTATTCCATCCATGTGTCTAATGGAAGTATACAGCGATACAACATCAATTGTAACCATCCACTACGAATTCTTCCAAGGTATGTTCTGGATCTTGTTTAAAAATTCCATCGAATCTTTCAAATATGAACGAAGAGCTATCACATATGGTGCTAAGAAAAGATCAATGTATCTTGAAGTGTTTTCCAGAAGTGAGTTTATCGAGCTGAGTATGGACGCCCTGCTATTTTCAATATACATATATAGAATCACTGGAAAAAACCAAAGGTTACAAGGATGTTATAGTTAGGAAGTAGGATTTAAAAAACCTTAGAAATTCAGTGAAAAAAACAAAGGTTACAGGGACATTATAGTTGGGTAATATAATTTAAAAAAACCTTAGAAATTCACTGAAAAAAACTAAGGTTACAGGGACATGAAAGTTAGGCTGACATTTCACTCATACAAAACCAGAGAAATTAAGCAGTTATAGTCAGCTGAGCTAACTATAACTCACGCCCCCGCGATACACTGCTTTATCACCTCACATATTACATCATTCATGACATTGTCAGTGACATCACTGATGACATCTCAAATGGCATCACTGATGACATCATCCGGTGACTGTGAGTGTTTTTAAAAAAGTTTATGAGTGTTAAATATACATACCAAGGTGTATTAGTGAATCAGTGGGTGTATGAGTGCCTGATTGGATGATTTAGTGGGTGCATGAGTATCTGTATAAGTGAATAATTAAGAGTCTCAGTGAATGTATGGGTGAGTGACTTGTGTGAATGTCTGTATCTGTCTGTCAGTTGGTTTCTAAATGGTTGTATAGGTGTTTGAGTGGGTATGTGAGTTTCTGTACGGGTGAGTGATTGGTTGTCTGATTTATCATTACTATTTTAGAAATGCCACTTTTAGAAGTGGGCAAAACCAAAGGGGATGATGGACGGAGTGTTGAACATTGCAAGCACTCACCCCCAGTCAACTGATCTGGGTTTAATCCATCATCATTCTTTAGCTCACTCCGCCATCCGGTCCAGGGAAGACATGGCTTGGCAGTTCGGGCTGGACTGTTCCCATGAGGCACAGGGTCAGACTGATTTGCATATGGCCATGTCTGAACTGGGGTGGTGGAGTGAGCTAAAGAATGATGATGGATTAAACCCAGATCAGTTGACTGGGGGTGAGTGTTTGATTAGCTCAAGTGCTCCGTCCATCATCCCCTTTGGTATCACTTTTAGAAGTGGGCATTTCTGTGAGCTATGTGTCTTTGTGCCTGCCTGTTGTGTATTGACTGTCTGGCTTTAGAGTGACAGGGGCTAGGGAGGTGCAGTGGCTCCAGAGAGTCTGGATGAGTCAGCGCTAGGCTGAATAGGCCTGGTCTGCATTTGGAGTGTTTGTAGGAGTAGCACCTGCACCTGAATAGGGCTGTGCCTACCTTCCACAATGATGGCTCTACCCCCCCGTGGTGTGTCTGGGGCCAGGGCCTACACTTAGAATGGGGAGTGTTGTGCACTTGCAAAGTGCCCCCCAGAACTGGTTTGGACTAGGCTCAGAGTCCTGGGCCAGGAGACAAATACACTTACTAGTATAAGTATTGGGGCTGTGACCCCATGTCTGTGAGCTTACTTGCGAGCTGGATCTGAGGAACACTCTGCCAGGAGTTACCGCCGCGGGAACCAGCTACTACCTGCTGGGAGGTCCTGTGTGCTGGCCTGTTTTTGTCCAGTTCTGCCTTGTTTATTCCTGGGGAAGAGCGCTGCCTGCTCCCTGGTGGTGTCTTGAAGTAGGGAGACAGGCTGAGCGCTTCACATTTTTCTTATTTTCCTATAGTGCATGGTGAGCACTGTGGAACCAGAGTGGCCCGAGTCCAAGGAGTGAGGACAGTGCTGTGCAGCATTTAAGGGCCTGACAGAGATGCCGCCGATCCTAATGCGGAGCGGGAGCCTACCCTGCACTCTCTTCCAGGAAGGAAAAACGCTGGTGAAGTTCTTGGGAAACGCAGCTCCCTCTCCCCTCTCAGCCAGTTGCCGTAGCAACAAGGGAGCCGCCAGTAATCAGGCGAAGCCTGGCTGTGGGCGGGGCCACCTTCCAAGAGCGAAGCCGCCGGAGACTTCGCTCCGGGTCCTGCTCCTGCCTTGCAGCTAGTTGTTGCGGTTGGCCTGGGGAGGGCTTACAACGAGGGGGATGTAGAACGAGAGGAGTCCCGCTCCTTCCCCCGGCAAGGATCCAGTGGAGTCATCGGGCTGCTAATTAGTCCACTGCAGGGCTGGTCTGACTGAGAGGAATGGTTTCTTTGGCAGCACCATATCCCCACGTGGTCTTGAGGGGAACACTGCTTTTGGCTCGGCAGCCGCGCTGCACGATCGCGGGCATCTGCCTTTGGAGGCATATTTGTGCGGGAATACTTGTGCGGGGTGGAACCTCAACAGAGGCTCCCAACCCCTGGATGCCGGGAAGTGCCTGGGAGCCACAGAATTCCCCTGTGTAGGCGGGCAGGTGGCCCTGGATCCTACTGGGGGAGAAACAAGGTTACGGCATTTCCCTAAGGGGGGAGCGGAGACTTCTGTACTCCACGCTGAGTGCAGAATTACTGCCTCATAAGGTGATGTATCCTGCTGGTAAGTTACAGGCGCTATGTCCTGAGGTGATTATGTTTTAGGTGATACATTGCCAGGGTCCTGGCACCCCATGTACAGTGTCATGATTGTATTGCCCTGATGTAAAGGTATAGGGGGTGTTCTTTTACCAATGGTGATATTGGAAGGATATTCCTAATATGTGTACTATGACAAGTGTTTACTGTGGTGCACTGTGGCGGAGGTTTATGCCTAATGTGGTGTACTAAGTGCACTCTTACCAGTAGTTACTGGATGTCCTCACTACCTGTGATGTTTATGACAATGGCCCGATTGGCCTATTGGTTTATATAATACCTGTGAAGTCATGACAAGTGCCTGGTGGCACAGTGTATATATGTGATTGTGTTCTAATGTGTTTAATGGATAGTACAAAGTCTATTTTTATATAACCTTGTGTTGAATTTCTTTTGTAGTGTGCCTAGTGTATCGCTGCTCAGTGAGTGTGTTACGCAATCACTTTACACATTGCCTCTTGGATAAGCCTGACTGCTCTGCCAAGCTACCAAGGGGGTGAGTAGGGGTTATCTTCAGCGTGTAACTCCCTTGCCCTGACTAGAGTGGTGGGTTCTGCCTGGCTTAGGTGCATACCCTAGCCAACCAGAAACCCCATTTCTAACAGTAGCGTAATTGTATAAATATGAACAATATTTTAAAGTTTTTATTTTTTGTTATTTACATATAAAATTATGCAACTACTTCTATTTTGTAAACTTACATGTATATTATTTTTGATGTTTTGCACTGTTTTTCAGATTTTCCATTGGGGTCTTCTAATGTGGAGCAAGTGTTTTCTTTTCTGTTAGATGAAAAAAAGCATTGATTGCAAATTGAATGTTTATTTGTTGGTAGTTTGTAGAGGTTGAGGTTGTTAGGTTTATAATTTATGTATACTTACTTTGTTATATGTTTTTGCTAGTTTGTGATAGTTGTTTTGTTTTCTGGCACTTTATCACTTTTCCAAACTGTAGTGTTTTCTTTTAGGAAGTGCACATTAAGAGATAGAAGTTGGGGAGTCTTTTATTAATTATTTGCTATTTCTACATTTTTAAGTTTATGTACAAGTAAGTTTTAGTTTAAATATAAGTTTTACTTACTAGGTTAGGTAGTTGTTGAGGTGTATATATTGCTTCTTTAAAGGTCTGGTCAGAGAATCCAGCAGAGTTTCCTCGTCTTGCAGCATTTGTTGTTTTAAAGTATGTAGTTGGTTAAATAAGTGTGAATTTTATTTTGTTGATTTCATTGTTTGTCTGATTTTATTGGTTAAAGCTGTTTGTAGTTTGTATTTATTAGTTAGTTTAGTGTTAATAACTTCTTAGAACTGGGTGGTGGTGGGGTATCTGGCACTCATACAGTATTGCATATGTGTTATGTTGAACATGGTTTAACTCCCGCGGTGCACATCCAACAACAAGCTATTCTGGGAAACTGTTAATTCATCTTTTTTTTAAAATGATTCATTCCCGGAATTATTGTCTCACGTTAGCTGTGAAGAATGGGTGTCACATTTCTCCGGTATTTTTAATCCACCTGATTATGATGCTTTCAGCCCCCACAGTCCACCACATTGTAAGTGGCCAGCAATACCCCTAAACATTACTCTCGATGAGGTCAGGGTAGGATTAAATGGTAGTAATGGAGGAAAAGCCCCAGGTCCCGACGGGGTCCCCATAGACGTTTATAAAACTGTACCGGATTTATGGGGCCCCATACTTACTAGAGTTTTTAACCTAGCAGTGACTGAGGGCACACCACCTACAGGGGGTCAATAAGTAATTATCCCCATTTATAAAAAAGGGAACAAATCGGAAGCTAAAAACTACCGCCCCATTTCACTTTTAGACTCATCGGTAAAAGTGATGAGTAGAGTTTTATTAGCAAGATTGGAGGAATGTGTCACTGAGAACGAGATTTTATCATCTGCACAATATGGTTTTAGAAGAGGGCTAGGTACACCTGAGCAATGTATTAATCTAGAGCTTTTAATAGGTAAATATACGTGTGCAAAACAAGGGAGCCTGTATTTATGTTTTGCAGACCTCAGTAGTGCTTTTGATCTTGTTGACCATACTATCCTTTGGCCAGTTCTGCTTACCCTTTGGAGCCCCGGAACCTATTATCTTTTTTCTCGCAAGGTTGTATGAGAGATTAACATCCAGAGTTCAGTATGGTCAACGTGGTGAGTGCACCCCAAATTTCGCGGTTAAACGAGGCATCCGCCAAGGCTGTGTTTTAGCACCATTGCTTTTTACTTTATTTATAAACGAGGTCGACACAGCCCTTAAATCAGTGCAGGCAGATGCACCCCAAGTTGCAGGTCATGCTATACTGGCTCTGCTTTATGCAGACAATGCTGTGCTCATGTCTAGAACCCCGGTCGGCCTACAGCGACTAATAGACAAGTTTAGAGCTTTTATTATCAGTAGGAAGTTGTTAATCAGCAAAGCAATTCAATTCAATTAAAAAAATCTTTATTTCGGCCATTTTGGCCATAAAAGCACAGATAAAAGTGGGACATATTTCATACAATTCAATTTCCCAAGAGAGAATGCTAATACATTAAAAAAAAGCTCCAGATAAAAAGATTAATGTACATATAGCTACTCAATTATATGTTATTAAAAAGATAAGATTATTTAAAAAGTACATAAAAGCGGTAATAAGCTAAAAAAAAAACAATTAGACCAGGCTACATTTTAGTATAGTTAGACGTACACACCACATTGAAAATAAGTATCGAGAAACTGAGTACACAATAGGGAGGCTAGTATCGTATTTTAATATCCTATAAGCCTCAACACAATGATTTGTCCCGAGGTTCCGGCAGATCTGTTGTAACCATCGGCACCTGATCTTTCTATATGCCGGACAGAAGAACAATACATGTTGATCCGTCTCTGGAATGTTATCAGAGACCGGACAACCCTTAGTCAAAGCACCCCCCCCATTTATTTGTAAAGGCACAGAGTGGTAACACACCGTGCCTGAATTGTAAATAAAGGTTTTTACCTAGGGGGGGCTGAATGACATCAAGAACAGATTCTAACCTGTATTGGTCTTTGACCTCGAGGAATTGCGTAGTCAATATACCAGAGGTGGGATCTGCCTTGGTCAGGTTAAGCTTGTATTCTCTAAAAAGCTTTGAGAGAACCTTCCTGGGGGTTATCAGGGAGGTTGCTTCAGCATTAGTCCATAGGTCGCCCATCCTCATGGCAACTAGGGTATTTTTAATATAAGCTAGCCATGGGATTTTGCCTGCCCCCTGCAAATTCAGCAAAGCAAAAACATTCACTATGGTATATGGTTTAAAACCTAAGAAACAAAAAACCTTTTTTATAGACAGCACTAGAGTGGAAACTGTTAATAATTTCTGCTATTTGGGAATAACTTTTTCAGGCAAGGGTAACTGGATGCACAAATTAACTAATGTCCATTCAAAGATGTTAAAGATTGCACATGGGGTCTTCCGATTTGCTTCCAAATTGGGAGACCGCCGTATTAAGGACATGATAGATATTTATAAGGCAAGATGTGCTTCCATTGCATTATATGGTGCTGGGGTGTGGGGTCACATCACTCAAACCTATCGGAGAAAGATTTACTCTCTCTACTCCATTCTTATGAACCCTCACACCGGAATCACAACACTATATCTCCAGATAACCCGCCCAAAATGGCTCTAATCCCAACTATTCCCCCCAACACTCACAGGACCATTAAACACAACCCTAGAGGCATCATCGAAAACAACCTCAGACAAGTTCCCCTCATTCAGGAACCCAATACATCCCACATCACACCCCGTCTTAAGTGTATACTACTAAATTGTAGATCGGCCTCAAGACATGCAGCCGACATAGCTGACCTCATTCTCACACAAGAACCGGATTTGCTAATTTTAACCGAAACTTGGTTAAAGGAATCCTCTACACCCATCATTGACATACTAGTACCCCCAAACTATGACATCATCAGACTGGATAGAATTGATAAGACAGGGGGTGGTATCGCCTGCATACACCGTAATAATATCTCAGTAAACAGATCCATATCCCCTGTATTCCCTTCTTGTGAATACATTTGCCTCAACATCACTAGCAATGGCAAACCAATATGCTTTCTACACACCCTCTATCATCCACCAGGTGATAACCTCACCTTTACCGAACATTTCATGGACATAGTCTCTACTAATGCCGGACATCAAAATACCCAAATATTTCTCGGAGACCTCAATCTCCACTGGAATGACCCCAATGATGCAGTGGTCAATAGTCTCAAAAACATCCTCTCTGACCTCGACCTCACCCAAATTTGCAACAGCACTACACACGATAAAGGATCAATCCTTGATTTAGTAATCTCTAAAGTTGATTCCATCCAGCTAGATACGATCCATCCATGTGATTGGTCCGATCATCATATTATGACCTTCTTCATCAATGAAACAGTGAAACTTAACTCGGTTCAACCCACAAGACCTAAAGTATGGAAGAGGGATCTGAAAAACATTGACCCTAACATAATCACAACTTCCAGCTACAACCTACTTCTTCCCCCTGAAGGGATATCCGATGTTCATGATCTCACCAACCACTACTTCAATTCCATGAACATGATACTAAATGAGGTAGCCCCCCCTTCAACTAAAGAGAGTCTCCACAAAAGATTCGAAGCCTTGGTACGATGAAAGACTCAACGAGGACAGACGATCCCTAAGAATAACTGAATGCACATGGAGATCAGCTCCATCCTCCAATCACCTCAAGATACTAAGAAAGAAGAGAAACACATACTACAGAAAGATCAAGCGCACTAAAGCAGACTTCTTCAGCCACCAATTAGACCAGGCAAAAAATCGTCCCCAAAAACTTTTCGAGTTAATCAAAACTCAATCTAAGGATGCACCCCACCGCCTCCAAGATAAATTAGGCCCACGACCCAACTGTGAAGAATTTGCTTCCTTCTTCACTTAGAAGACCAATAGCATAAAGAAGGACCTTCTCAACGATCTAATCACACACTCTGTCTCACATACGAACCCCTCACCATCCCTTCTAAATGCACCACATCGAATCTCTTCAAAGTTCGACCTAAAAAATAATGCATCTTGGTCAACCTTCAATACCTACAATGAAGAATCTATTCTCAAAATGCTCACTGCCCTGAACCCTGCCAATAACTTCACTGACCCTCTCCCAGCAAACTTCGTAAAAGACTTCACCCCGCTGCTGCTGCCTCTCTGGACCAAGATCATAAATAACTCTTTACGCCAAGGTAGCATCCATGACACCCTCAAAGCCGGGCAGGTATCCCCCATTCTAAAGAAACCTACGGCTGACCCTGCGGACTTAAACAATTACTGCCCTATATCCAATATCCCTACCTTGGCCAAACTCTTAGAAAAATGTGTACACCTCCAGCTGGTAAGACATATTGAACGTTTTAACCTACTCAACAAATACCAATCAGGTTTCCGTGCAGGTCACAGCACTGAATCAGCCATGACCCATATAATTGACGATGCTCTACAAATACTAGATCAGAACGGAGCCTGCTTACTCATATTGCTAGACCTTTCCTCGGCCTTTGATACCGTCAAACAAAATAACCTGATAGACCTTCTGAAACACAGAATGGGATTATCTGGATCAGTTCTAAATTGGTTTACTTCGTTCCTCCAAAACAGATCACAACGATTCAAGGTCAACCACTCCCTGTCCAAACCCGTCCCAGTCACTTTAGGAGTCCCACAAGGGTCGTCACTATCTCCGACACTGTTCAATCTATTCATGGAACCACTCACTGAAATTCTCTACTCGTCTAACGTGCAATATCACATGTACGCTGACGACACACAACTATACCTTAAGATCCATACCCTAGAAGACATCAAATCGCTCAACACAACTCTCGGAAAAACTCAGACCTGGCTGGCAGAAAACCATCTAAAACTGAATGCCCTCAAAACCGAATTCCTCCTAATCGCTCCTCCCGCCCAAGTACCCATAATGCAAGACTGGATCAAACACCTTACTGCACTAAACTGCCAACCTCTCATCGTTGATTCAGCGAAATCGCTGGGAATAACACTGGACAGAAACCTCAATATGCAAAAACACATCAGCAACGCAACAAAAGGAGCAAACTTTCAGATAAATACTTTGAGAAAACTGAAACCTTTCCTTCCGGAAAAGGACTTCAAGCTGGCAGTACAAGCTCTAGTCATCCCAAGAGTGTATTATGGGAGTGTCTCTCTCTGCGGCCTGCCCAGAGCTGCAACGGCCCCTCTAAGAGCCTCAATCAACGCCGCAGCGAGACTTATCACTGGCTCCAAAAGAAGCTCCCACATATCCCCTGACCTAAAATCCCTTAATTGGCTACCGTTTGAAGCCAGAATTCATTTGAAAATAGCATGTATGACACATAAAGCCATTCATCACAACGCACCCAGCTATCTGGCACAGAAACTGGCGCCCTCATGTGGGGTCAGATCTTCAAGAAGTGCTAAAAACCTTCTACTGAAACCGCAAAGATTCAACAAGAAGAAAACATATAACCGAACCTTTTCAGGGATCTCGCCCAGAATTTGGAATGCTCTACCCCCAGAAACTAGACTTAATCCCTCTACTGCATCTTTCAAAAAAGAAGTGAAATTGCTTCTCATGGCTAAATTCACTTGAGCATGGACTACTGTTATTATGCGACCCAACGTATCTTCGACATGGAACTTTATAATGTCTATTGTCCAGCCAGGTATCCTAGATATTGTATCTACATTATGCTTAATATACAGGGAACGTTTTGTTATGTACCATATACCTATGTATCTATGAGACGATGTTTATACTATCATTGACTTGCATTGAACTTTATGTTATTTACCTTGTACTATGTAACTAAGACACTTACCCTGTAAAGCGCTCTGATACCCGCAAGGGTCTGGTTTGCGCTATATAAAACTTTCAAAATAAATTTAAAAAATAAATAAACCTGCATTACAACGAGAGGAAAATTCTTTCCTAAAACACCTGTTATGTCTGCCCCAGTCTGCATCTACTGAGATAGTACACCAAGAAGTGGGAATAAGATACCTATCAGACTTGACTGCTATGCGACCATTAATGCTCTGGAGATCTATCTGGGCCAAGGACGAGACAAAATGTACTGAGACAAATATCCAGGATTGCCTACAATTGGACAATAGTCTATCTATCCCTTGGATAAAATATGTCACGGATCTACATAATGAATTATTTAAGATTAAGATCTACGAAAACCCAGCACATGTGATAGGTCTGCCCAAGCAGGAAATAAAGGATATATTTTTGGCACACAAAAACGAGATCCGTATGAGAAGAGTTGGGAAGCAAACTACATACTTGTTTTACAAAACAATTGCAGATAGTGGTGGTTTTCAAAACTATCTGTCTTTAGTTACTAAACCCTCACATCGCTTTGTATTAATAAGGCTGAGACTAGGAATTGTTCGTCACTTAGTTGCCTTCCCTGAAATGAAAATGCGGCCTATAATCCTATGTCCATGTAATAAGCACTCGAAACAGAGCACTATGCACTTTTTAATCTTCTGTGATTTCTATTTGTATTTTAGACGTATTTATTTAAAGCCACTGTTTAAGAAACACAACGTAAGAACAACTAATGCTGCTATGAATTTACTAATTGCACTAAATGCCCCTGGGATATGTTTTTATGTTGCGTCATTTATTTTAAAGTCAATTTATGTGAGAAAAAGCATTATGATTCCCAACTGATTTTATTGTAATTAATTAACTGGATCGTTTTTTATGTAACTAAATGTGTTTTTTAGCAATAGGATTTATCTGTTTGTATATATATATTTGTTGCTTTTCTGGTTGTTGTACATACCGAATAAAGCTTGCTGAACCGAACCGAGTGGATGTGTGTAGACCTATTAATCAGTGAGTGGGTGTGTACATACTGGTATGGTTGTGTCTATGGTTTTGAGAATGCTAGTGTAGAAGTTGGAGTGGGTGTATGAAAGGTTATATTGGGGTGTGAGTGGGTGCGTCAGAGATTCTGTGGATGGTGTCATCAGTGATGTCATCAGTGATGTCATTTGAAATGCCATCAGTGATGTCACTGACCATGTAGCTGGGTCTGAACTGTGGTGACGAAGTGACCTAAAGAAAGATGATGGATTCAACCCAGATCTGTAACTGGGGGTGAGTGTCTGAAAGCGCTCCGTCCATCATCTCCTTGTGTTTGCTTTGTTCGCCCTAAGTTGGCAGGGTATGCCAAGACGTGGGCCCCTTGTTCACTTTGCTACTGGATTGAAGCTAGCCTGGCTGATGAGGGGTGTTACCCCGAAACCAGTCCCAGGATGCTTGTTTCTGGTCCAGGGAAGACCTAGCTTGGCAGTTCGGGCTGGACTGTCTCCATGAGGCACAGGGTCAAGACTGATTTGCATATAGCTCGGTCTGAACTGGGGTGGTGAAGTGAGCTAAAGAATGATGATGGATTCAACCCAGATCTGTGACTGGGGTTGAGTGTCTGAAAAGTTTCAGCGCTCCGTCCATCATATCCTTGTGTTTGCTCAATTAGAGATATGGCCAGGCTAGGCCAAAAAGAAGCCCTGGCAAAAATGTTTTAACTAGCCCCACTCCCCTCCCCTATTCTCTCTCTATCCATTCTCTGTCTCTGTCTCTTTTTCTCTTATCTCTGTGAGTACTTTTATTCCTGTCTGTCTTTCCTTACACTCTCTTTCCCACGTCTCTCTCTGCTTGGACCCGTGTTTCTGCTGCAGTAAAGTCAGGGGAGCTGGAGAGTGACAGAGGTGCTAGCAGTGCCTTCGAAAAATGTCCACTGAAGACTAACTCTCCGGGGAAATTTACAATGAGGCCAATGGCTTGTCCTGCACTAACTAGAGAGCGAGAGATTACTTTTGGCACAATGTAAAAATGTTAGGAACCCTTGCAAACAAATATAAGAGATTGATGTTAGCGTTTATGGCACCCAGTAATTACCTGGTGTTATAAAAGTCGCACCTCTCGTCGAGGTTAGGCAGGTCAAACCTGCCATAATTTAAAGAAGGAGAAATGCCTGGTAAATACTAGGGCACATGGATCTCAGGGCACTAAGCATGAAAATGTGCATGTTCTGTCCGATGGCAAGGCTTGTAAAGGGGATAATTATCGCACCCAATAAATTTTGAACACAATGGTGTTAGATTTTATTGGGTGCAATAATTATCAGACAATACACTAGAACACTCCTACTGAAGACTTATTTACTTTAGCTTGGGTAGGTAGTAGGTGTGTGATGTTCACTGTGCCTTACCTGCAGACAGACAAAGGAAGATGAGTAGGTAGATTAGCCCCTCTGTGCAATGGATTCATCGTGTTTCTGAAACCCTCTAAAGATGGAAACACTGAAGGCTCCCCTTTTATTGACAACAATGTCGGTGGGATCAAACCTGATTGGCTATACTCAGAAGGACCACAACATTCATAGAAGGAGGTTGGCCCCTAAAACAACACTCAAACATCAACGGACTTCAGAATTTCTTCATGGACGTCATTTAGGGCTGCTAGGGGTCACAGCTGCGACCCATGGCTTGCCCCTTGAGACACCCTCAGCACTGCTTTTGCGACTCCTGGCCTCAGAGGTGCTAAAATCAGTGCCAAGAACAGAATGGAGGCTCTGCATTCCTTATTTTCAGCACGCTTTTCTTTATAAATATATATTTAATGTATATTGTGTGCTTGCTTGTGGGTGAGAGTATATTGATGAGAGCATGTGTATATGTGAGCATGTGTATATGTGTAAGCATGTGTGTGAAAAACGAGGAGAAATTAAAACATTTCCCCTCGTATGCCTGCCTCAAGGAGTTATAAAATGTTGGTGCAAATTCCTCTCTACCAATGTTTGTAGAGAAGGATTTGCGTCAAAAACCATGGGCAGGTGCATGGGAAGGCCCATGCACCACCCATAGAATGTCCACTTGATGCAAAATAATGCAAAGGAGTGCATTGCACAACTATTCTTTAATTTGGAATTCTATCTAGTGCAAATCAGGGTTTGTTTTAGACAATAAATCCCATCCTAACACTTTGCGCCGGATCTGCATACAAAAGTGACTCAAACATAGTACAAAAAGTTGGGAAACCTGGGCCTGAGTGTCAGTAAATATGCATGATTTTAGTGAGATTAAGAGTGAATGTAAGTGACTGAAAATTAATGAGTGTGAGGGGGTGTAAGAGAGTGTGAGTGTGATGTTAGGGTCGTGTGACATGCCTTCCTGGAAAAGATCTGGGTCAAGGGTCAGATGATGACATTTTCTGTGATGTCATTAAGGTCAAAGGGTGTTTGACGTCGCATCTGCTACCCCTGGCATTTTGGTGAATTGACACCCAGTAATTTCTTCTATTGTTTTGATCAGAGCAATCTGAATTGAGTCTTCAGATAAATACATACGGCTGCTGCTGTGCTCTAGTTTGTAGGTAGGTGTGAGGATATCTTTCTTGATTGCTTCCTGTGCCGCACCTGTATGACTGGAGCTTAGCTGCTGACCATGATGTAATTGATCGAGGTCTGTGTGTGTGTGTGTGTGTGTGAAGCTTCCGATGCTGTAGGAAAGTGAAGCAGAAAGCAAGGGCGATGAGGGAACGTCCTGAATTGTAATAAATAGGCTACATCAGATGAATGGGTGTCCAGGGAAATAATATGCTATACGTCTACGTTGTGGTTTTCCATTTCCTAAAACAGCCTGTGTCGACCGCAGCTCAGAACTGGCGCGTCATACATTCATCCTGGTGCCTTTGCGGGCTCTGGGACTTAATCAAGCACAATAAATCGCACTATCCAGCTCTCTTTATCCTCCGCCCGCGCTGCCCTCCGCACGGGGATAAGAGCCAAGGTAGAGTAAAAATAAACATGGACTCCGTCTCGTTGAGGTCAAGAGCCCGCATTTCGCATTTAACTTCGAGAAGCCGCAGCAGCGCAGGATCCTGTGAAGTTTCCCCTCACGTCCCGCTGATGTCAGCAGATTCCCCGGATACTATTACCAGCCTATTATGTATGTAATTCCGCCGTTCGTCTCCTCCGTGCAGAGCAGTCTGGGGGTTTTATGACGTTGCAAACCACAGGAGACGGATCTAAATGGTTTATGTGATGTTTCCAAGTCTCAAGATGGAATTACGCTCCATCCTTTCACAGAAGCCTATTTGTCCTTGTTTGGCTTTAATTCGATACCGCCTGCTTGATTGAAATCCCCTGGTGGTCTGCGCTGCGTTTGATGTTCTAGACAGGAGCTCTCAAGTGCCCTATCAAGACTACAGTGTGAAGTTTCCACTGGGGATCCGTCTGCGGCCCATTCATCGCTCTCCTATCCGCCTGATTGCATGCTTTGTAAAGTTCATGAGAATTGTGGAATAAAAACTTGGATTGACTTTAGCAAATTAACTAATCAATCTTTGATTATTTGCTTTTTATAAATGTTTGTAGTTGTTTTTATTTGTAATGGTTTTAAGTACCCACCATAAATATATTTTTGTACCTTTGCACCTTTCCTGGAATTAGCTATACAGGCAGAACTAGCCATCACTACCAAACAATGGATTCAGAAGGAACTTGATCACAGGATTGTTCAAAACTATCCAACATTCGGTTATGCAGTGGTGCAGCGACTCTCCAGCAGCTGGACATCCAGGGGCAGATTTACGTTTCCTGGCGCATCCCTGCAAATCAGCAGGGATGCGCCAAGAAACGTGCGACACGCAATGCCATCGTTGCGCCACCACGGATGCGCCGCATTTACAATGCGGCGCGCCATGGCGCAAGGATTGGCATATGCGTGTCGCATCTGCCGGCGTAAGGTTGGCGCAGTGCTGGAGTTGTGTCGCGGGCGCGACGCAACTTCAGCACTGTGCCAACCCGGCCTATCTTCCACATGGTGCGTCACACCTTACGCCTGCTTCAAGCAGGCGCAAGGTTTTGACGCAGCGGGGTCGGAAAAGTGACTGAGTGAAATCTTGTAGATTTCACTCAGGCACTTTTCCGAGGTGTTCCTGCACCGGAACGCCCACCCTGCGCCGGAACGCCCACATGAAACCTGACGCAGGTTTCATGTGGCGCAGGGCTTTACAACGTGACGCATCTCCCTAGATGTGTCACGTTGTAAATCCCCCGCAGCATGGCGCTAGCTTTACGCCGCCGCAGCGTCACAGAAGTGACGCAACGGCGGTGCAAAAGTGGCGCACGGGGCTTGTAAATCTCCCCCCCAGAATTGAGGAAATGCCTGAATCAGTCCATTGCACAGTACTTTGGGTTTCTTTGTGAACCATCTTATTGATCTGAGTAGATTGATTGTTCTTGCAAAGGTTGCCAATAAGTATCAATTGCATGCTTCCTTGGGAATATTTCCTGTCTACTGCATTCATGAATTACATTTGTCAGTTTCTTCAGCTGGCAGTCTTTTAAAATGCACCCAGACTATCCAAAGAGCAGCTTATACACATCCACTACAAGCAACATAAAATATAAACATTTTGCAGACCGTCATAGGAAGGCTGCATTGACATGTTAAAATGGGGAAAGGGTTTGGTTGTCAACTAAACATCTCACAGTTCCAAATTCTCACCCCAGATTCCCTCCTTGATTTGTATGTCCCTTTGATATTGATTTTCAAATAGGGGCCTCTGCATTCTGCTTGGGGCTTCCTTCACATTGGCACAATCACCCCGTCTATCAGATCCTTATAATCAAAAAAGTCTTTCAACAAACAATGCTTGCACTCCTCGCCCAGTATTATTAGATGGTTCCCTGGTACCTCTATGCAGGGATATAGGAACATCAGGGGTTCTCAGTTGGTCTGATTACTCAGAACCTGATAATCAGTCACCCATGCTTCTCACAACAATAACACTGTATTTCCGAGGAAGAATGCTTGAGAATAATATTGTAAAAACAGAACGAAAAAATGTATTCAACCGTGCTACATAAAATGCGATGAAATACCTTAGAGCAAAATATTTCATGCAATACCTGAATAGTCTCTCCCTTACAGCAAATTATCTTTAGTTAATTTTAGCTATAGCCTATGATGTCTGTGCAATTTAGTTGATATATTTTATATGAAATGACAACTTGACAGTAGTGTCTGAAAGCTTCCAATTATCTGCACTGGATTAAATTCAGCAAACATTTTATATAAATGTTTAGTGCGCGTGGAAGCAGTGGGCTGTAACTGATGTAGAAATTGAGAAAATGCACTAAGCCCAAAAGTGAATTGTGCAATGTGTGTACAGATAGATTCAAACAAGAGCAAGGGACATTGAAAGATTTCTAACTTATTTTAAACTTATATATAAGAATGCATCAATGTCTTTTCAGCCGAACTGTTTGCACTCTGCCCTACACCTTGCAATTCCTTGTAGATAAGCATGTTTCCTGACCGATCTGTTTATTGCTTAACCTCTTCGACAAAAAAAAAAAAGGAAAAACTACAGACCAAGTATGTGAACACTTTAATTAATCATAGAGTTACTCAATATAGAAGGACTGTTGCCAAATATAAAATGGAAACACACATGGTGCACCTGTACCGTGTAGCAACAACTCTACAATATACTACTTAAAGGCTGTTTATTCAGAATTATAGGAGTGGTTGTAGATGCACATTACATAGGATAGGTTATTACTGTATAATGTATGAATTACTGCTATGATCAAAGGTGTAATTAATGGTTCTGCACAGTACATTAATGCTGAGTCTGTAGTACATTCAAAATGTGCACGCCATTACCTTATTGGACAACACAAAAAATCAGCACCCAAAAAGATACATCATGCAAATGTATCACTGTAGGTTTGTAGTCGTATTGGCCATAAAAGAGATAACACACTGTCCCTGCCTGTGGCCAGTACAGAAAGGTACACTATACCATATTAAAACAAGAATTGCCAATGCATCAGTTTCGCCTATGTAATGAATAAAAAGCTGTTTTCATCAATCATTGCCTGGGAGAAGGAAAGAGCTCCCTGACAGATAACAGGGAGTGGAGAGAATGTGCTGCAGCGGCCAGAGCTACTGACTTCAGAGCTAGGGATCCCGGTTCTAGTCTTGGCGGCACTACGCAACATCCTGTGATTCTATGCAAATCACTTAATCTCTCCGGGTGATAAATTGTTTTATAATTATGCTGCAAGAGTAAAAGGCAAAATGTTATGAAAATATAGTTCCACCAAAGTGGATATTAACAGTATTTTGGCTGCGGGAAACTGATAAGAGAAGCAGACGAGGGACAAGCAATGGTAAATGCAGTAAAATATGCTACAGCGAATAGAAATGGAGGAAAGGTAAGTGACACGCACAGGAACCAATGAGAAGCCAGGAAAGAGAGGAGGCGGGATGTAAGTCCCTTTTAAGTTTATATTAAAAACAATAGATTTCTCAAACACAGCGCAAGCTCCGTGCAGGTGAAACCTAAAAAAGGCACTCTCCCCAGTGCAGTTATGAACTGGCACTTGAAGTGGGTAAAGCAGGGTTTGAAACATGGGCCAGTGTTTGAAACAGTCATTTGGTTTTCAATGCAGAAGGAAGGACTTTGAGGAGAGGGCAGGGATCCCCGCAGCTGGTGTAGTGTGTTACCCTCTTTATTCTTCTTATTTTTCTTTATTCTTCTTTCTCCAGGGTATTCTATGTGTAATCATATGTAGCATACAATCAGTTAACCTCCTAACAATCTGCTTGCCCATGTACCTGCTCTGTAATATGGCGTGCATGTAGAGACAAAGGTTTTCTCATCTTTGCATCGGGCTACGTGCAATGCAAAAGAGGGAATGTGTCTTGTGAATGCATAGGCTCAAAATGATCGCCAAAGTGAACCCTATTACAATAAGGTTCATACAAGTGTCTGCGGCCCCTTCCGTAATAAAAAAAGTGGCTTTGGCACACTGTTTTCTCTTAAACTGGTCTTGGTTTTGGAGTAGCATAATCTTGGCTCAATCCTTTTACATTTGGCTATGCCACATATATATTTACATTTGGCCTTATGTAATCATGTGATGCAATAATACTAATGAGATATGGTGCATCAAAGATATAGAAAGTGCATCTATTGTGTGTTTTGATATATATTTGTGTGCATATTAACATTTTTCCTTTTCAGAACCATCTGGATTGCTGATATTAACGTTCTATAGGTTTAGATTGTAGGTTGTAGTGCGATAAAATGCATTTAATGCAGTGCATTTACCAGTGGTTAGTGAGAATGAATCATATGTGTGTTTAATGCTTCTTTATAAATTGTGACCAGTTGTCGTTTTTGGCTATCAAAAATGTATTGCTATATTGTGCCACATATGAGTACAGTATAAAATAGTTGATTCCTTTATTAAAAGATTTCATTTATTGGATTATATGTAGGTTGTAGAACTAATATGCAGTTAAATAGAATTGTTAATTTAACGCGATCGTGGGCCTTAAGCTTATAATCAAGACATTTAATAATAGCATGAAAGTGTTTTTCTGCATGTTTTTCTCCTCTGCAGATGCAGACCAAAGGCATTTGTTAGTTAGTGAAAAGCACATTGTATTTCAGAGATAATGAGGCGAGGAAGAACTGGCAAGGTAGAATGATTTTAATGAAGAACAAAGGGACTGTTACCAGTTGGTATTATCAGAAGAATGGAGGAATCCAAGGACGCCTTGGAAGCCGAGACTGGAATATGGGGGTAATGTTCAAGGCACCAAGGGGCCCATTACGATGGCGGGCGGAAGCACTACCGCCGTGCTGGCGGATGCAAAAACCACCAGTTACCGCCCGCATGCCACAGCCCACACGCCCGCCAAATTACGATGTGAAAAGGCAGCCAAACACCGCCGGCAAGCCAGCGACGCCGTCCGCCAACAAAGTGCGCCCGCTCACGTAGCGGCGCAGCCCAATGGAGACACACCGCCAGACGAAATCACGTACCGCCCGGCGTACAAATTACGATGCCGCAAACAAACAGCTCCCACGGCTAAGAGACACCGCACGTGAAAGTGAGGCGGAAACCCGAACGCTGAGCACAGACACTGAAGAGGCGACCCCCCCGAGCATGAATCCAGCACTGCAGGCCCTCCCCATGCTATACCTGATGCACCACCTAGGAGGCAACGTACCGCGGAGACGCAGGTAGGCACACACACAACAAGGGCACGCAAACAGCGCACACAGTGCAAGTGCGGAAAAGGAGGACATGGCACCCCCCCAACACCCCTGCGTGGACAAGACACATCCACCACTGCACCCACAAATGCCACACAGGGCAAATCGCAACATCTCGCAACTATCTTGGGCACACCACCTGGGACCAGGAGCTAACGACCCCGTCACGGCACTGCAGCACAGCGGCGATGACGCAGCCACACATGCGCACAACTCAGCGCCCAACCATAACGCCATGTATGCGTCGCACACAAACAACACAGGGACACAACCAAGCACCACACGCACCAGCCCCACCCAGAACGCACATGACACGTGACAGGCCTGCCACAGTCATGTCCCCAACGCCCAATTCACGGCCAACACCCAACGTCACACAACCGATGCCCACATGTCAGTGAAGTCACGCAACATCAGGACACACCCCTGTGTGACAAACATGGCGAAGCACACAGCGGCGGCAACACCACCCAGCAGAACATGGGACCCGTCGGGAAGAGGTATGCCAGTACCACACAGAAACACCCATACCACCCTGCACCCATGAACCAGACATACAAAACGGAACACAAAAGAGCCCGGGGACCGACAACAGGTGGACCCAAGAATGACACCCACACACAAGGCCCAACGCATAGCAGAAACACAGCCTGCCGCCCACACACGGGAGAGCAGACAGCACTGAATGACCTTCCATTCCAACTCCGAAACCACATCCCGACTAAACAAGCCGGAGAATACAGCCATTGTCCCAAAAAAAGACCAACACAGGCATGCAGAGGAAACCGACCACAGGGCAGATAGCGCATATCACCTAAGAACATACCGAACGGGAAAGAAAAATAAAAAACTCGCCCATGTCGTTCCCATGCAAGTTATCTGGAAGGAGTCACACACCACTGACCTTGAACATTCAGAGAAGCACGTGGGATGAGGGCCCGTGTCCTCCGCACAAGCTAACAGAACACAAGTCCTGCCCCCTACGACCATCACAGACCTCACAGCAACCTCGGAGTTTGCACACTGCAGACTGCACACACAGCCGGAGCACGCCACCACATCGCCCCGCAGCAAAATGGCACCTTCAACACACCTACCCAACTACGCCAGACAGGTCAAGATGTACAAACACAACCTGATACAGATAATGGGATGCGAACCCCTATCCCTGCTGAACGTAAGTTACCGACTGACTTACCGCATCGCATTGTTCAGCTGCGTCATACCCGTCTTCTACTGTCGGAGGTGTCCCTTCCACCATCCTGTGGAGTTGTGCCTCTCCAACCCGGCATGTCCAAGGGCGGACCTGCTACCACTATTCCACCCTCTGGACGCACACAACAGGGTCTGTTCAGCCTATGGGGGCATGGCGTATGTGGCGAACATCGGACCCACACTGCAATGGGACCACTGTGCCTCCACACGACGGATCATGGATCACAGCTACATCGAATGTCACCCAGCATGCCCCATCATGCTCCTACAAGGGACAACTTACGAACAACACCATGACAGCCACCATCCGCTACATTGGCTGGCAAACATGTATACCACCAATGAAATGGAAGCCCTGCAGGAAGCCATCGCATACCTGTCAACCTGTCAATTCGTAGGACCCCGACGCAATCCCCCAATTGAGCCATGATGTCCGACACTGTACCCATGCTTAGCTTCCGCACGGACTGGCCAGTAACCACTACAACAGCCATACCAAACGACCTGCAACTGATACCACACCATCAACGACACTGCCATGACATCGGATGTGTCCGGGACATGCACTCTGTTTCCCATCACATCCAGGAACTCTGCATGTATCGGGGGAGGCAGTGGCATGGGATATGTGTATCGCACCCACATGGACAGAACTGCACGTACAACTATGCCATGACATGGATCCTGCGCCAATGGACATATGCACCGCTCAGTGGACAGGAATCGCTCGGCTGGAGTATGTGAGAGCTGCACCCCTTCTCCCCCTCCCCGGAAATCCCGTAACAGGACCTTTGCATGGACGACAAGTGCATACAACAACAACACGACCCCAGTGACTGTGACATGTCCTGTAGCCACCACATGGCAACAACAAGTGGGACGCCGTTGAATGCACGTAAGCCCATGCCCTGATGTCAACTCACACGCACGCGTGCATGAGTAACAACAGCAGCACACCTGTCACATGGAACTGAGATGGACTGTGCCCATGATGCCAAGCGGTCTGGTAGGCTAAATGTATACCGTCTGTGTCAAAGTCCGCAGCTCCGCAGCTATTTGCAAATGAACATTAGCACAGCAACGGCCAAGCAGATGTAACTCTGAAGCCCACATCCCACATGCAACAGCTAATCACATATACCCCTACACCCTTTGCTATGTGTAATCATGCTCAGTATATCCTCCACATGCATTCCGCTGCCAGTAGTGTCCACTATACTGCATCACAGAGGACATAAGTCACAATACATGGTTTGAAGAAAGAAACTGTCTCTGCTGATTCCTTTCACAAGTACGAATGTGAGATGATGAGAGTGTGTGATGTACACGGCAGTCGTGACATGACCATGTAGTCCACTGTCATTGGATGTCAACGCAAATGAGTAGCACAACTGTGGAAGACACACATGTGTCGTGTGAAGCGGGAGTGACGCTTTGCTCAGGTGGGTGGGTGTGACGGGTAGATGCGCACATGCAAAGTTGAAACACGCTGTGTCGGGAGGGGTCCGGAACTGCACATTACTGCTTCCCTGGGCAATGTTAAAGGCCACCTGTCGGGGGGGGATGTGAACACGTGTGTGCACAGCAGCCGGGCACACGAACAATGCGGTATCAGGCGTACACGTCAGCCCACCCTCTGTGGACAAGCTGGATCCTGTTGTGCGCCCGCCAGGCCCTTGACAAGGCACACAGCCCCTGTCGACCAGGTGTATCCCCAACATTGTCAACCTGCACAGGCAATCCAGGGCACGGGATGGCAGTGGAGCATGGTGGGGGAGAGGACTCGGCGAGCTCCTCCGGGTCACATCACGCAGGCAAAACATCCTCAATGTGTAGCATGGCACAAGTCATATGGAAGTATTGGGGGGACGCACACATCACGAGCAGGAGTGACGTCACGGAAGGTGGCTCGCACCATCCCACCCATTGCCTACATCTCCACACACGTCACATGCCGTTGCAACAGAGAAGCCAGCGCATGCGCAAGCACCTCCGAGCCCGCCCCAGTGAGGCAAAAGAGTGAATGTGTGGGTCCATCAGCCCCAGATGGACGCGGCATGGGCCGCTAGGGCAGCTACAGCCTCTGTGTGTCGCAGGTGGTGTATCCGGACTGCGGAGACTGTTATGCATTGTCTATGTTGCCCGGGTCTCGAGTCGGGGCACCACGCAGGTGGACGGCATCCCACCACACATCATACCGTGAGACAGACCACTCGTTCAACTGGACCCAAACATACACTCCTTGGCCTCTCCGGGGCGAGCTTGGGGCTGCATCTGCATGCGCTAGCCCCACAGATGCAAATGCATATTGGGGGGAGCGAGGGGAGGCCATGAGGACAGGGACAAAGATGACTGTATTACTGTCAGTGAGTCCAAGGAATGACCCTGATGTGGACAGGAAAAGACGTGCCCCATGTGTATTGCAACTAGTCGCTAATCCGATCACCCTCCCATGTCCTGCATGTAAGCCCGCACCTAGTCCCGCCCACCCGCCACATTGAAATTAGCACCAGCACAACATCATTCACAATCGAAGCACTGACTGGGGGTGACAACCATTGGACAAACTTGTGGAGGCCACCCACGCGTACATGTGGGCCCTCCATGATCCATGTCACCTGCGGCAAAGTGATGACATGCGCAATGACGGAAGTGAGGAGAGCTGTCCGCCCCACGCACAGATGGTGCATCAGCTCCACAGACCCAGCAGCGAGTGCAGCAGGGGTCACATGTGCAGGGGCAGCTGTGCCTGGTGTGAAGGCACATTCATATTGACAGCACATCGACCAATGTGTAGTCTGCCCACATCTACAGACCATTATCATGCGGACATAGAAAATGAACATAGGTCAACACATCTGTGTGGGTGCACCCACTGTGACCAACACTGCGCAATCATCAACGTACTCGCCCTGTGCATGGCCCACCACGCAACGGAGGTCACATTCAGTGCCACCATCCCACACACACATCCCTATCACGAGACATGATGTGTCCAATAGTCAGTACTGAGTTAGCGCCCATTTGGGGGGTCCTGAACAGGAGACACATGCAACCCACTAGGCAGTCGGTGCTGTCACCTACTGGCATTGTGCAGTCAATGTGCAGGCCAGGCCTGCTGGGACTGAGAAGGGCAGCATGGCCCAGCCTGACATTCACATGAGCAACAAGTGCACTGAGACCTGCATTGGCAATTGCAGACGTTGGCCTGCTCCCAGCTGGCCCGGGACACCAACCTCCATAGTGGAACACGCAGGGTGCAACCGCGAGGGTCATCGGAGTTGGCCGTAATGGCCTGGCCCATGTTGGTGACAGTCCGCTGATGCCATGTGCACCACACAGTATGATGTGCGCACTGCATCTGCAGGTGTGGCCATGATGTGCGTGTGGGTGCAGGTGCACAATGGACGGGGCCACAACATGCCGTGTGCATAGGCAGGGACGGCCAGTGGCCGGCCCCCACATGTCTGTTAGCATGTCATAAACTGCACATTGGCATGGGTGCATGGTATACGCATATGCACACGCATGCCATCTCTCACTATGTACATCTGCCACTTGGCACGTGCAAAGTTACGTGTCACATGTGATGTGTATTTGCAAGCACACAGCCGTGTTGGCATGGGGCTGTCAATGTGTGCACCTGTCAATGCTTCTGGAGGTGTGATCCATACAGTGCTGCACATAGGGTGCAGTGGTGACACCAATGACTGTCTCATATCCCCTCGTGCCACAGGTCCCACTTGTCTTGGCCGCTCAGCCTGTGCCCACATCGTCGTTGGTGTGTGCCATACTCATCCAGCCTCGGAAGCAGTGTGATGCACAGCAGCCAGTCATGTTGCCGTGGTGTTGCCGCTTGCCGAATATGCAGTCAGTCCCCATCAGCACGCCTCACAGGTCATTGATGCCTGGATCCCCATGTGCATGCACATAGCAATGGTTTGTGTCACTGCCCATTGCTATTGGTGGGAGACCTGTGTAAGTGTATTGTGGCTGTGCTGTCCCTGCATGACAGCTGTTCTGTGACTCATGTTCTTGCTCTGTCATATCAGTTATGTGTATGTGAAAATGCCATGTGGCGTGTTGCTTTGACATGTGTCCACTTCCATCTTTCCTAGGCGGAGACCAAACATTTACTGCCCTTACCAATTGTTGGCGGACATGGAGGATTCTGAGGTCATCCGGAAATTTCGTCTGGACCGACCAACCCTGCATCGACTATGTGCCATGTTGGAACCCCACCTCCGTCCTCGCAGGGTGTATCCGACAGCATTCACCCCCACGGCTAAGGTGATGGCTGCACTGCATTTTTTCGCCACTGGGTCATTCCAGCACACAGTGGGCAGTGGAGGTGGGATGTCCCAGCCCATGTTCAGCATGGTGCTGAGGGATGTACTGGCAGCCATGATGCTGTACAGGAACAGGTACATCCGATTCCCCAGGGCACGTGAGTTGGCGGCAGTGAAGGGTGCATTCTATGCCCTTGGACGGATCCCACACGTCGTTGGTGCCATAGATTGCACCCATGTTGGCCTTGTCCCACCACAGGCCACTGAGCAGCTCTTCCACAACCGGAAGCACACGCACTCCCTGAATGTGCAAGTGGTGTGCCTTGCGGACATGGTCATTTCCCACGTGTGTGCAAGGTTCCCAGGCTCGGCCCATGACGCGCACATCATGCGCAACAGCATATTACCACGACTGATGACCAATCTGCAACAGGACCGTGGCTGGATTGTCGGTGAGTATGTGGAGTTGTGTAGCGTGCTGGCTTAAGGATGCTGTCTACTGTCCTGTTTGAATTGCAACGGTTCTCTGTGTCCCTCACGCCCAGGTGACTCGGCTTACCCGAATGGGCCCTGGCTGCTCAGTCCATTACGAAATCCTCGGACCCCAGCAGATGACCGCTACAATGAGGCACATGGGAGGACCAGACGTGTGGTCAAGCGTACCTTTGGCCTCCTCAAGTCCAGGTTCAGATGCCTGGACCGCACCGGGGATGCGCTGGCGTACTCCCCACAGAAGGTGTGCCAGATAGTGGTGGCTTGCTGCATGCTGCACAATCTGGCTCTTCGAAAGCAGATCGCCCTAATTGTGGATGACGGAGATCAACCAGGGCCCCAGCCTGCAGACCAGGACAGCTCGAGTGAGGAAGACAGCGGAGAGGAGGAAGCTGTGAATGTCCGTCAGCAGCTCATCGCCCGCTACTTCACTTGACGTTGAGTGTCCATGTACGACGGCTGATGTGGCTGTAGTTGTGCAGGTGTCTGTGTGCTGTGTCACGGAGGCCTTTTGTTCACTGTGTGCTGTGTGTCAATGGTCCATGTCCAGGTTTGTATGCCACTGACGGTGGCTGTGGCATTGTGCCCTATTGCTCTGTGCGATGTGTGTACATTGCTTGTAGTTGTTGACATGTACTGTGTGATGGGTGTGTGACACACTCATTGAATGTGCTCCTGTTCTGTCTTCCCCCCTAGGTCCCTACAGCCCCTCCTGTCCCATCGCCATGCCACACATCCGATGCTTTTCTGCTCAAGGTGGCGGTTGATCATCGTTCAATAAACACAGTGCACAGACAGCAGTTTGTGTAAAAGGTGCATTTATTTTCAACTGTGACATGTCATTGTGTGCAAGGTGATGACATGAGTGTTGCGTGCAGTGACAATGAGCTGTCGGCCATGGCTGCGTGATGCTCAGGGTGTACCCACTAGTTCTATGTCCCTAGTCCAACAGACACATGCCATTCTGATGGCTGTGTGGGGTGGGATCGTAGTTCAAGTCAATGCAGTGGGTGGTCAAGGATGACTGGCTGCCTCACTTGCGTCTGGAGCGTGCGAAGTCCTCCCGGGACATCTGTTTCCACTTCGGACGGCCCCTTCCACGTTTGGGAGGGGGGGGTGTGGTGGCGACCTGCTGGTGGTGGGTGAGGTGTGCTCACTGGCTGTGGACGCAGGGGAACTGGACACTGCTGCCCGACCCTGCTCCCTAGCAGGTGGTGGCGGAGGTGGTGTTGCTGGCCTTGCCTGTGACCTCACCGCCACCACCAGCTGGCCCATGAGGTCCACGAGTTGGTCCATACGGGACACGAATTGGCCCATATGGGCGTCCATGGACCTCAACACCCCCAGGACCTCCCGCGTGTCGGAAGCAGACCTGGCCCATTGTCCTTGGGCCTCTTCATAGGCCCCAAGGACTCTGGCCATTTGAGGCAGGGCATGGCTCCCAGGGGAGGCTGGCGTTGGCCTGACCCTGCTCCTCCCACCAGTACTGCTGCCACCGGCCTGCCCACTGGCCACATTTCTCACCACGGTCCTCGCTCTGGCTCCCAGGGTGGACCCAGTCGGCCGGACCACCACTTGCGCTGGGGCTGGGGCTGGGGCCAGTGATGACGTGGTGGTGGTCGCGGCGGTGGTGGTTGTTGCGGCGATGGTGGTGGTTGCGGCAGTGGGAGTGCCCGCAACGACCGTGGGAGTGGCCGCCACAACAGTGGTAGTGGCCGCAACGACAGTGGCAGCAGGGGGCTGTGAGTGGTCATCAGCCCTGGATGATGGGTTGGTGGGTAGGAGGGTGCCTGGGGTGCGGTTGGGCCCTGCCACACCAGATGGGCCTGCTGGGTGGTCCGTGTCCGAAGAGGAGGACAGATCCTCCATATCCGTGAGTCCTTGTTGGGGGCTTGCAGGCTGGCTGTGCTGGCTGCTGTCTCCATCTCCAGCATCCAGCAGTTCGTCACCTGTGGGGGAATGAGATATGTTATTGTGTTGCACCTGACAAAGTATGTATAGGTTGTCTGACATCCACAGTTCGTGCACAGTCGTGCACAGGTTTCCCGGAGCCGTGTGTGTGGCTGTGCTATTTGTTGTTGTGTGGGCATGCCAATGGGACTGTGTGCTGTGGACATGTGGCATGGGACGGATTGGCAATGCCGATGGGTGTGTTGCTGTGCTCCTACTTTTTGTGGCTCTGGTGTATGCGGACTCCAGACCCATCGTGGAGGTTGGTTTGTACTATGCTCTTGGGGTTCAAATGGAACGCTTAGAAACGCAGATGGCAAAATGGGGGTCAGCCCCTGAAACGCATTTGAGATGAACTATGCTTTTGGGGTACATACTGTGAGCCATGGGTGCAGAACGTGACATGTGTTGTGGCAACATGTCAGTGCATGGTCTGAGGTGTGTGTATGTCTGACATACCCTGCATATTTGCTGTCTGTTGTGATTTCTGGCCATGTAATTGGACGCATTGTTATGAGTGAGTGATGGTTGTGTGCCACACGACGTATTGCAGATGGTCCAATTCCTTGGTGTGCGTGCTGCCCTGTGCCATGTGCATCAATGCAGTGCTCGGGGGTGTGGCCCATGTTATGTGTGTTGTTGCTCACAGTGTGACGTGCGCTTCATTCACTTCTGGCACATGATTTGTCATGGGCATGTTTCTTTGCGTGACTACTGTATGTGGACCAGCTGTTCGGATGACATACCTTTCATGTGACTGGGGCTGACGGATGAGATGGATGGTATGTTGTATGTGCATTGTGTGTCTGTGTGTTTGATGGGTCCAGTGGTGTTCGTGTGCATTTATGTTGTTCCACGCTGTTGCGTCTAGTGTGGTATGTCTTACATGGGCGTAGTTGTGGGATGTGTGGTTGACAGGCAGTAGGGGCTACATGGACAGGACTTTGATGGTGTTGCGGTTGTGTGTGATGGGTTGCACTGTGCCTGCCGTGTGGTTCTGTAATCAGTGTGACTTTTGCATGCAGACGTGGCTCCTTGGGTGTTGCTGTGTCTGTGATGGGTCATGTGGGGTGTGACTCTGTGGTTCATGTCCGTATGCACATTGTTCACATGGTTGTGACAGGGAGCAGTGCTGCGTGTTCCTCTGCTACTTGACATGTCCCATGTGTTAGTCGTAATTCAGTCCTCATGCCTCCAGTCACCCCGCCCTGTCCATTTTCCCACCTACAGGTTGTTTTTGAGCGTGCACTGGACTGGATGCCACATGGTTATGGGCGGGGGGTGCTCCATGTTGCAGGTCTGTGGGGGTGGGGGCGGTGTTATGGGTCGTGGTGATGGCTGGACACCCACTGACACCGTTTGTCCTGGGGCGGGATGTCTACCTGTCGGCTGCCGGTGTGCACTGCAGTGGCTGCTACGTGGGTGTGGGGTGTGGGCTGTGCTCCTCCTTGCTGTGCTGTGGGACTAGGGGCCTGGTGTGTGTTGTACTTCAGCTGTCCCCCCTCCCACCCACTGCACTTTGTGTTGCAGCTACTTACCTGTTACTTGTTGGTTAGTGCAGCTACGGCTGCCACATGGGTGTGGGGGTGCTCCGCCTTGCTGTGCTGTAGGACTAGGGGCCTGGTGGGTGTTGTACTTCAGCTGTCCCCCCTCCCACCCACTGCCTTTGTGTTGCGGCTACTTACCTGTTACTTGTCGGTTGGTGCAGCTACGGCTGCCACATGGGTGTGGGGGTGCTCCGCCTTGCTGTGCTGTAGGACTAGGGGCCTGGTAGGTGTTGTACTTCAGCTGTCCCCCTCCCACCCACTGCCTTTGTGTTGCGGCTACTTACCTGTTACTTGTCGGTTGGTGCAGCTACGGCTGCCACATGGGTGTGGGGGTGCTCGTTGTGGCGCTTCTGGAGTACTAGGGGACCGGTTGGTAGTTACGTGGCTGGCTGGGTGTACACATGCCCCCATGGTTTTGTTAGTTGATATGTTTGGGCTGTGTGTGTGGTGGTGCCTGTTGCATGTGTGAGTGATGTGTTGTGTATTGTGTACTGGACATGGGGGTGTTTGTCCCTCGGAGCTATGGCATGGTGGTAGTGCATGTGAGTACATAGCGGTGTGCTGGTATACATTTGTTTGTACTTACCAGCCTCCACTCTCCCTGGTAATCTGGTGAGGATCTCCGGATGGATGATGACTCGCACCTTCTCCTCCCACGCTTTGAAGGTCTTGTAAAGCGCGGGATTCCCTCCGCCAGTCGTGGCAGCCAGCTCTCGATTTTTGCTCTCCTTCTTCTTGACCAGGCTTTTGATGTCGTTCCACCGTTTGTTTATCTCTCCTCTGTTTCTGGGTACAGTCCCGACTGCATTGACCTGGTCTACAATTCTGTTCCACATTCTGTTTCTGGTGGCTAGTGGTGTGTGCTGGACCTGGTTGCCATAGATTTGTGTGTGCACCTTGACGATCTCGTCGACCATGACCGTCAGCTCAGTGGAAGTGAACTTGGGCATTCTGTGTGATGCCATGGTGTTTGTGGTGCTGGTGCGGTGTGTGATGTGTGATGTGCAGGGGTTTGTGGTGCCGGTGTTTGGTGGTGGTGGTGGTGGTGGGTGTGATGTGTGCGTATCTGTGGTGTGCTGCTGTACTTGCTGTGTCACTGTGTCCTCTCCTCTCCTCTCTGCTTTGCAATGTTGCAAGGGGTTGTGGTCTGTGGAGGAGCTGCTTTTGTACTTACCTATGTGGGTGTGTCCTGATGGTCTGTTGTTTTCAGGTGTGTTGTGGCTGGTGTTCTGGGCTTTGTAGTTTATTTGTTTGTCCAGGGGTGGTGTGTTTCCGGGATGTGTACTGTGTCTGTGTATTTGTGCGTGGGTTGCTGTGTGGACTTGTTTGCCATGTTGTGTGTGTTTGTTTGAGTCCGCGGATGTTTCTGTGCAGGGACGTGGCCGCCATGGCTTCTGCCGTGTCCATTTTCTTCAGTGTTGTTTACGCTGGCGGGCGGTGTATTTGTTGTTTTTCCGCGCTCATGTCGGTGCGATCGTAATTTCACGTGCGGTGTCTCGGCCGTGAGGGTGGGCGGTTTTGTGTTGTCGTGCGTCTTTCCATCCGTGGCGGGCGGTTTGACTCCGACTCGGACAAGGGCGGGCGGTATTTTGTGTGTTTTTTCCGCCGCTGGCGGTTTTCGGTTCGAGGCATCATGATTGCTGGGTCGGTATTCAGACGGTGTAGGCGGGCGGATTTTTGCCGCTTTCATGGGTGGCGGATTTTTTTACGCCCGGTATCGTAATGGGCCTTCAAGTTCTTTCTTGGGAACTGGAAAAGTTCTGTGATATACATGAGGTCATATTTCTTGAATGTTCTTTGTGCATTTTAATTAGTGAATCCACCTTGGGGTTAGTCAGATTCTCTTTTGAACTTGGAGAGGTAGATACCCCTCTTGACATCTCTGATTGTGTGGCTTCATGCTATGCGTGACTCTTCACTTATAGAACTTCTACAGAGGTTCTGAGGCTGACACCTTTCTTTCTTCCTTAATTCAACAGGGTTTCCCCTATCGTTAGGTTAGTGTAGGGTTTAGTAGATGCTGAAAATTCTTTCTGTGTATGGGGAGAAGGATAAAAACCATTTGTCTAGTTATCAAATCCTTTTCCTTACTTTCTGTATCGCGGCAACTGAGATCCTTATATGTTCTTTGCTGTTGAGGACCAATATTGTAAGATGCTTTGGTATCCCTTTGGTTATTTTATACTTTATACTATGTTTTTGAGATTGATATATATCAGTCTGGCTTTAAGTTTGTAATAAACCTTTTAACTTCAAGTTACTGATTCAGACATTTATTGTGTGATCCTCATGGTCACACTGTATTTTAAGATCTAAATTGTGGTTAACTACTTTTCCTCTCAGGCTACTAAAAAGGTCTATCAACCAGAATCAAATTGGAAGGACCGGCCCAAAGCATTCTCAGTTTCATTTTCCATGTAGGAAAATATTCTAAATCAGTGTTAAATAATATTTTTTAAACTATTAGGCACTTCATGAACAGCCCATGATGTTTGTATTCATTTAAGACATTGGGCCCAATATAGAGTTTGATGTAGAGGATACTCTGTCATAATGGTGATGAATTACCCTCACCACCAAATGGAAGGTCAGCCTGCATCATTTAGAGATGGGCGGACCTTCAGTATGCCAATGGCGAAGACTACGCCATCTCCACCACCGACATGCACCTTCAACGGCCCGAAGGAGGAAGGGCCATCAGAGGTTTTGCCTTTTGTCAAAATGTTCTATTTAGAGTGGGCTATTGTTAGAAATGGAATTCCTGGTTGGCTGAGGTATGCACTTAGGCTAGGCAGGAATCACAACTACAGTCAGGATAAGCTAAGTACACACTAAAATATAGCTTGTGCTCACCCTCTGGTAGCTTGACACAGATCTGTCAGGCTTATCCAAAGAGGTAATGTGTAAAGTATTTTACAACACACACACATGGTAACACAATGAATACACCACAAAAAGACTTGACACAGGCTTAGATAAATAGATTGTTATAATATGAACAAAACAAGACCAAAACAACAAAAATCCAAATTATAGAAGTTGAGATATTGAATTTCAAAAGAATAAGCGAAACATAGCACTTAGAAGCAAACAGCGCTTTAGGAGTTACTTGAGGTCGCGCTGGACCAGGGCAAAGTCAAAGTTCAGGATGACCATGATGGAGCACTAGCCGGCTACAAGACCCATGCAGGCCCCAGTGATCAAAGTAACTTTCCTGGTCGCAACAGCAAGATGCGTCGAGATGTGTTGATGCGGGCCCTGCAAGTTGAGGATGCGTCGATTTTCTCCATGCGCTGATGGTGATGAGTCGGTTCCGTAGATGGTTGCCAGAGTCGAGAGGCGTCGAGCGATGCACCAGATTTCTCCATGCAGTTGAGGGGATGCGTCAATCTCTCCAAGCTGCAGCGGCGGCGATGCGCTGTCCGATGCATTGATTTTGGAAGGCAAAGCGCTCGTTCTGATGCGATGTGCCGATTTTACTCCCACAACCGGGTTGATGTTAAGGTTCTGCTACATGCAGACAGGAGATGCATCGAAGTCCATTTTACAAGTATCTGGGCCACTTTCAGTAGGCCAGGCACAGGAGCAGAGGTAGAGACTTTGATATCTTTGAGTCTCAAGCAACAGAAGGCAAGCCAACAAGCCCTTGCAGCACACTTGGAGTGAAGGCAGAGTCCAGTTCTCCTTCAGCAAAGTCAGAGAGCAGCAGGCAGCAGGGCAACAAGCAGAAACGCAGGCCTTCAAGATCAGCAGACCAGTTGAGTCCTTTAAGCAGCACAGCAGTTTTTCTGGCAGAGCTTCATTTTACAAGTCCTGTAGTGTCTGATTTTAGGGGGTCAGAGACCCAGTACTTATACCCAAAAGTGCCTTTAATGTGCGGGTGGCTTAAAAGACCCTCCTTTCAATCTAACCCTGTCTGCCAGTCTAGCTATGGGGGTAAATCAGACAGGATACTACCTATTCAGTAGCGGCCCGTGTTTTGGATGAGTGGCAGAGTGGACAGGGGGTGAGGGGGGCATAAGGGTCGCGAAGATAGGGAGCAAAATAAAAAATAATGAAAAACCCCCCGAAATTTACCTTCAGCCGGCCACGTCCCGCATCGCGCTCCTCTGCTCTGCTGCTTCAGACAGGCACAGGCTCCCAGAATGCCTTGTGGCCAATCCTGAATCTGCTCCCACAAGAGAGCAGCTTCATGATTGGGATGAGCACCTCGATTGGCACTCCAGAACAAACTGGGAGTCTGTGCCTGCTCTCTCCAACCCCAGCAATGCACCTGGTGTTGTAGAGAGGTTCACTGCACGTGATGGTTTGGCCGACCTGAGATGGCTGGCCAAACCATCATGTACAGTGTAGGGTGTGCACTACCTCTCTCTTCAGTGCCATTACCCCCCAGGCCCTGTCCCCAAGACTCGGCAGGAAAGGAGAAATAAAACAACACAAGTGCCATTTTGTTTCCTTTCCCTCCATGTTTTGGGAGGAGCCGCCGCTGTAACTATTCAGTGGAGTGTTGGCCCCTCCCTTCCATCCTGCCCAGGCAGGGCCATCAGAACGCAGATGTATGTAGATGGGTACTCAGATACACCTATCCTTCCTGTGTTTGTGGCTGTCTAGAAGGAATGCACAAAGTGTAGTTTTTACCCACCTCAGACATGTATTGGAGACAGGCTGCAAGACACGCAGAGCAGTAAGTGCAGAGAAATGTCTACTTTCTAAAAGTGGCATTTCTAAAACAGTAATGTTAAATCCCACTTCACCAGTTAGGAGGAATTAAAATGACCATTTCAAAGATATAAAACATGAAGTAGCTACTTGTTTCTAATCAGGAATTACCACTTGAAAGCGTATAGGGGAATTCCCAAAGTAACTTATGAGAGGAGTGGGCCTCACAGTAGTGAAAAATAAATGTAGCTGTCTGTCACTACCAGGACATGCAAATCATAAATGTACATGTCCTACATTTTACTTATGCAGCCCTTAGGGCTACCTACGGCCTACATTAGGGGTGACTTATAAGTTTAAACGGGGAGTTTAAGGCTTGGCAAGAGGTTTTAAATGACAAGTTGAAGTGGCAGTAAACTGCATATAAAGGCCCTGCAAAGGCAGGCCTGACACAGGTTTGAAGGCTTACTTGTGTGGGATGCACAATCAGTGCTACAGGCCCACTAGTAGCATTTAACATACAGTCCCTGGGCAAATGGAATACCACTTTACAAGGGACTTACACGTAATTTAAATATCCTAATCATGTATACATCAATTACACACGTTTAGGGGTGAAGCACATAAAGTTTAGCACTGAGCAGCAGTGGTAATAGAGTCCTAAGGCCAACAAAAAGATTCAGCAAAAACATGGTTGTCAAAAGCAAAACGTTTAGGGGAAGACCACCCTGAGTATGACAGGCCTGACAGCGAATAATTACAAGTTTTCATTGTTTGTCACCACCAGGTAAGAGCCAGTGAAAACTGAAAAATGACCCCATACCCCATGCTGTTTCAGTTTTCAAAAACAAAATCCTGCTTTGGGATTTTGCTTTGAAAATAAAAACAAAACTTTGAAAGTTTTCCGTACAGCTCGGTCATTTTGATGGAGCCATCTATGATGCACTTGGCCCTCTCTGCAGGGTCACCCCAAACGTTTTGCCTTAACCCTTCCTGTTTTCTTAATTTCATTTTGTTAGCCTTAGGACTCTGTGCATTTTGCCACTCCTAACCAGTGCTAACGTGCTTGTGGTCACTCCTTTAAATATGGTAAAATTGGTTCACCCCCATTGGTATATTTAGTTTACTTATAAGTCCCTAGTAAGGTGGTACTACATGTACCCAAAGTCTGTAAATTAAAAGCTACTGGCCTGCAGCACTCATTGAACCTCCCACTTAAGTAGCCCTTTAAAACTTGCCTCAGGCTAGTATTGCAGTCTGTATACCGCTAAAACGAAACCTTTTACCAGGCCTAAATCTCCCTTTTTAATACATATGTCACCGCTATGTTAGGCCCTAAACAGCCCTTAGGGCAGGGTGCATTATATCTAAAAAGTAGGACATTTTAAGGTTTATATGTCCTGGTAGTTTTTATTTTTTACTTCAGAGGACTGCCCTGCTGCTACTATAGAACTGCGACTGCTTGAAGCCTGACTTGCACCCTCAGAGTACTGCCCAGCTGCTTGAGGCCTGTCTTGCTGCTTTCTCCCAGGATTACCAGATTAACCCCAAGGGCTAGTTAGCTGGCCTAATGTTCTGATCTACAGGGACAGAAAAAGCTTGAACCATTCTGTAGCTTCATCCCACTAGAGATTTTCGACTTCCAAAAAAGTGACAAAGTCAGAATGTATAAATCTTCACCTTGACTTCATTCAGTGACTCCTTGATGTTGATGCCTGTAGGAAACCAGCTCTCTATATAGTGTACTAAAATGAAGTACACTGTGCAGAGAGTCCTGTGGATCCCCAATAGGTGTGCAGAGGTAAACGCCGATAATTCTAATGTTCTTTTTGTGGTAGTGTGGGCGAGCAATTAGGCTTATCAGAGGGTAGTGCTAAGCATTTGTTGTCACACGCAGAGGCAATAAATGAGACACACACTCAAGAATAAATCCAAGACCAATTTGTAAAAAAATAAAGTTGTATCTTCATATATATTTTTAGAAACTAAGAACTTCATTCAACAGTTAATAAATGCTTTGTATATCGATTTTTAACCAAATGCAGTTCAAGACTCAAATGCTTATGCTTTTTAAGCAACAGCGGTCACTACCGTCAGGCAGAGACCATCGTGGTCCAGGGGAAGAAAAGCATAGGGTTAGATAACGGAGTCCCACCAACACATTTGACATCGCAGTTGATGGAAGCAACACTCCGCCACAGAGTTTTGGGAGACAATGGTTTCCCAGAGTTTAGAGGAACTTCTACTCCAGGGGTGTAGGAGTTTTGGAAGTCCCAGGGCTTGGGCATAGCAGGCAGTTCTGGGTTACCTGGATCGGAGGTGCCAGAGGTCTTGGGATGCAGAACTTGTTCTTCACAAGTAACGTTCAGCTACAGGTGCGGTGAGGGCAGTTCATTGCGGTCAGGGAGGTCGTGCCCAAGTTGCGCTTTCACACCGTTATTTATTTATTATTTTTTATTTATAAGTTTTATATAGCGCTAGCTAGACCCGAAGGTGTCAGAGCGCTTCACATTATCATGATAGAATACAGTAACACAGTCATGCAATAAACATATGAGGTGAGAAATCAATAGATAATAGTACACATCAAAGATGATAATAGAGAAACCAACAACTAGAGACGCAATTCGAGAGTATCTAATAGACAGCATAAGAAAATAAACAGCCGCCTATGACAAAGGGTCTAGATCTGATCAAGCAATAATTAGCCAAGTTCTCTACTCTAGGAGTTAAAGTATTTGTTGAGGAGGGGGAGTTTCAGGTTTCTCTTGAAGCAAGGGAAGGAAGGGTTGCATCGAAGGTCACACGGTAGGGAGTTCCATTTGCTCAGAGCATTTCCGGAAAAAGAGCGCAACTTGGTTGCTGACTTTTTTAGATTGGGAGGTAGGAGCAAAAGAGAGTTGGAGCTTCTCAATGATATAGAAGTCATTGCTTTCCACAGCTTGTTTTCTAAGTAGTTGGGTGTATGAGAGTGAAGGGCTTTGTGGATGATCCAGGCAAACTTATGAGTACATCTTCCTTTGATGGGCAGCCATTTGAGGCTCTTGAGGGCAGGAGTGATGTGTTCAAACCATTTAACATCTGAAATGAGCCGGGTTGCCACGTTAAGAACTGATCTAAGGGGGGGGGGGGGGCGAGGTGAGTTTCCAAAGTCCCAGTGAGAATGGCATTACCATAGTCTAGTTTGGAGAGGACCAAAGATTGCACCACAATCTTGAAGTCATCGGCAGGGATAAATGGTTTAATTTTCTTGATGTTTTTTAGTGTGTACTGGGCTCCTTTTGCTGAATTCTTGATGTGCTCATTCATTGACATGTTGTTGTCCAGGAAGAAGCCAAGGGCTTTTGCGGAGTTGGGGAGAGTAAGAGAGCAATTTAAAGCATTTAGGTCACTGAGCCATTCGTGGATTGGTAGGTGGTTGCTTTTGGGGGAGAAAAGAATTACTTCTGTTTTGATGGGGTTTAGCTTTAGGTGATTAGAGTAAAACCAGGCTTGTAACTCATTCAGTGTGTCGTTAAGATGTTGAATGTCGCTGGGGGATTTGATTTTGTGGTAAAGTTGAGTGTCATCAGCATATAGGTGATATTTGATGCCTGCCTGTTTCAAGATGACCGTTAGGGGTTCCATGAAGAGATTGAAAAGGGAGGGGGATAGAATTGAGCCCTGAGGCACGCCAAGATTGACCTGAGTGGGTTTTGAAAGACATGAGTTGATTTTGTTTTGTTGCGAGTGGTGTTATAGGTAGGATGTGAACCATTTTAGGACGGTGCCATTAATACCGTAACAAAACTTCCGAGATTCAAGTAGGGCTGGGTGATTAACAGTATCGAACACTGCCAATAGGTCAAGTAGGGTAAGTAGGCAAGCGTCACCCTCGTCTAAGGATCTGTGTATGTCATCAGATATATTCAGCATGGCCATTTCAGCACTACAGCCTTTTCTAAACCCGGATTGGAAGGTGTCAAGGAGGGCAAATTTTCCTATATGATGATTAAGTTGTTGTAAGACACATCTTTCCAAAGTCTTGGCAAGGAACGGGAGGTTGGAGATAGGTTTGAGGTTGTTGAGATCGTTGCGGTCAGCCCTGGGATTTTTGGGAATAGGTGTGATTTGTCCTAGTTGGAGAGAGTTCGGTATACAACCCGTGGTGAGAGATGTGTTGATGATTAGAGTTTAGAACGGGGCGATGATGTGGTTGAGAATTTTCACCATCGTGGATGGGAGGGGATCCTTGGTGTGGGCCGATGGCTTTAGATTCATGATTATATTGAGACTTCCTTTTCAGTCAAGGGTTTGAAGTCTGACCAGTTGGCGTTGTTTTTCAGTTTGGAGAGACTCAGGAAGCCATTAGTTCCTTTAGTGGTCATTTGGTCAACAATGGGATCTGGAGGTGGAGCTGCCGAGAAGGGAGGTGGGTAGGTGAGGGTGGTAAAGACAGAGGGAAGAGAGGAGACTTGTAAGAAGGATTGCTCAATTTTGGCGACTTTGTCAGAGAAAAAGCTAGCGATTTCTTCACATCGTTCATTTGTGGCGATTATAACAAGAGGGGGTGATGACGTGGTTTGTTGTTTAACAATGTTAAAGAGCTCCCTTGGCCTGTTTTTTGCATGGTACAGTTGGTTGCGGAAGAAGGAGGCTTTTTCTCTAAAGATGTGTTTTTTGCATGACAGCCTTGTAGTTCTAAGTAGTGCTAGATGATTTGTCGAGGGGTTTTGTCTACATGTCCTTTCTGCTTGTCTGAGTTTTCTTCTTTCGCTGTTGAGATCAGAATTGAACCATGCTTTTGATTTTGTAGATCTTAGTTGTTTTAGTTTAGGCAGGGCCACTTGATCGAGAACATCCGAGATCGATGAGTTGTAGTGTGAAGTGAGCTCTTCAGCGGTAGACGAGAGGGGGAGATGCTGTAGTTGATCACGAATCTTGGATTCAAGTTCAAGAATTAAGACTTGTTTGATATTTCTGGTTAACTGCTTAGGTTTCTTAATAACATCAGGGAGGGGTCTGGTTGGGGTATTGATATTGATAAGAATTAGATGATGGTCAGACCAGTCAATAGGTGAGATGGAGCTGATGGAGATAAGGTAATTTTTGATGTGAGTTGGTTCATTGCAGAGTTGATTTAGCTCGTTAATTTCCAGGAGGTTCGTGAGTAGTCGGACTGAGTTTTTTTCTGCGTTGTTCCAATGGATGTTGAAATCGCCCAATAACACATCCTTCGTGTCAGTTAGGGCGAACTGAGTAATTAGGTCCGGGAACTCTTCTGCAAAGAGGGCTCATTCACCAGGAGGATGGTAGATGGTGTAGAATTTGATAGGATGGGAGCCTTTGGTTATAAGTTCCACCCCGAGGAATTCGAAGGTCGAGTATTCTGCCTTACTTAAAGTAGAGAGTTGTATTCTTATTTTGTGAATTATGGCTAGACCTCCACCTGATCATTTAGGTCTGTCCTGTCTAATGATAGTGTACCTGGGTGGGGTTAGCAGGTCAAGTATAGGGGTGGCGTGGTCATTTAGCCAGGATTCCGTGAGAAAAGCAATATCTATTTCTTCCCTGAGAATAGATTCAGCTAAATCAGTAGTGTGCTTTGCTGCTGATCTACAATTGAGGAGCATGCAAGAGAGAGGGCAGGGCTTTTCCTTAGAGGAAGGAAGAGTTTGAATGGTGGTGAGTTGAGCTGGTGGTTTGGGCTCATTGATTGTTAAGGGGATTCTATTTGTGCTCACAATTACTGGGATAGTGGAGGGGGGTTGGGGAGATCTATTCTGGGGCTTAGTAAGGTAGGATTCACTGAGAGCAGCGGCTTCAAGATCAGAAAGGGTGCGTAGAGCACAATGGGGTCTGTGGGCAAGATGACATAAAGGAGTGAAGGGCCAGGGGATGAGTTTAAAGGCTGTGGCGGGAGAGCCAGTGTGTGGAGGTAATTTAGAACTCTCGTGGGTGTGATAGCTGGATAGCTTAGCCTGTTTTGAGATGTTGTGTCTTAGGTAAGCTATGTCATTCACCAGGGATTCAAGTTTTTGTTCCATTCAAGACAAGATCTGAGTGAAAGTGTTATTGACACTTCCAGCAATGCACAGGTGAGGATGTGTGTCAAGTCCTAGGTAGCGAGGAGCAGAGCTTTCTTTAATATGGGTGAGCTCCTTATCATTGGGACTAGGCTTGTGGATAGCCCGTGTGGGTTGAATAGGGACAGCAATGGTAGGGAGGGGTGAGTCGGCTGAGGGTTCAGGGGCAGCAGGTCTCACAATGAGATCTGAGATTCTAGATTTGTGGTGCCCAACGTTGTGATTAGATACCGAGAGATTGCTGGTTAGGGTGGGCAAAGGTGATGACCCTCTGGAGAACATACGTGTGCTGTGTGTGTTGGTGGGGGAAGTAAGGATGCTAGTCAGGTCCGTGGGTAGCTCCGGGCAGGAAGGTGAATTTGAGGGTGGAAGAAGGTGGGCGGGTTCAGGGGAGCGAGTCAGTGGTCATGGGGATGAAGGCATATAATATAGATCTCACTGAGGTATGAGAGGTTTGAAAAATGACAGAAAGGGTTGATTGAATAAGGAGAGGTGAGGGTCGGTCACTTGTATAAGAATGTTACCTGTCTTGAAAATGGATATATCAATTTCACCTCTAAAAGAAGAGGAGGGGGACGTCATCAGTTTTGTTCCGTAGGGTATCTTGATGGTCTTGGTCACTTGCAGGAGGAGAAGGAAGATGTTTTACCATTTTGCCGGGCATTTGGAATAGAAGACAAAATTAGTTTTCTTGGTGCCATTGGACAAATTGTGGTAGGTGTCAGCAATTAGAGTTTCCGGGTGTTGTTTCAGCAGTTTGTGTTTGAGATTCTTTTTCACATTCTTTGCGATATTAATAGGATAATCGATAGTCCATGAGTTAGGACCATATCTAACCAGTGTTGTGTCGAGAGGTTTATGGGGAGCATTGTAATCGACATATTAGTGGCTGGTTTCCAGTTGACGGTGCAAAATACGAGAGTGCGACCGAGGTTAGAGAACGGTGAGGTGAAGGCGTAATGAAGAGTGGAGAGCAATAGAGAGGTGATAGTACAATTGAGCAAAGACAGTATGATTCTATGACAAGGAGCAAGTAAAATGCAGTAGTATTTAGATAACAGCCATAAACAAACAGGCAGTGTAGTTCCAAGCTCCTGCAGCAAAAGCCAGCATAACTAGGTAGCCTTCAGTTCTTATTGTGGCCACAAGATGGAGCTCTTAGCTTAAACAAGAGGTCAGAATCTCCTGACTAGGGTGAGGGAAACAACGAAAATTAGTGGTGGCAGAGAGGATGGGAAGATGGCTGCCAAGAGGGGCGGGGAGACCCTGAGGAATGGTTTTCACAAAAATGGCTGAGAACGCTGAAACCAGTTCAAGAGTGCACGGACAGCTCACATTACCAGCGAGAGGGGGTCTCACCTTTGGCTAGTTAGATTCCAGGAAGGCCCTTGCACCCCCTCTCTGCTGATCTCTATTTTCCCTTTCTTTTCGAAAGGCTTGTGGTTCTTCAAGAGGCTGCTCCTCAGACCGATCAGCTGAGGAGCTGCCAGACCACAATCATTATGCCTAACAGTAGCACGGCGGTGTACTGCTCTCAATCACAAGCAGAGGCCGGCTGCTTTTCACCCTCAAAGGCGGCCTCTGTGATACACGGCAGAGGCACATGGGTCATGACCCAAAGACCTACCCAGCTGTAAGCCGCAAAAGCAGGATCGGTCCCATATGCAGCCTGGGCATCAACACATGTACAGCCGCCGGGCCGTAGGACCCGCGACCATCGGACAGCCAATTAAATCCATGGAAAGCCCCTGCAGCCTAGCAGCAGCAGTGCGGTCGTGTGGCTGCTCATACAGGACTCTACAAAAACCAAGCAGCGGCAGAGGCGGTGAGGTCACCCAAACAGGACCAAGCCCCAAACCGAGGCACGGCCACGCTCCTCTCCACACCAAGACCAGAGGCCGCCTGCCTCTCTCCCCATAGTCAGCCCAGGGTCACGGCATGGGGGGGCCACTCCTGAAGTCCAATCCCGTTTCACGCCAACAGCAGCTCACGATCGGGCCCGATCACTCCATGCAGGTTGCAGGATCCGCGACCCAGGACCATGACCACGCACTCCACAGATGTCCCCCATAGCCCTCCAGCTCAGCGGCTGCATTGACGCCTGACCAAGATCAGCTGCATGGCAGAACGGGAAGAACAGAAGAACACGCTGTGTGGAGGCAGCGGGTCTGACCTTTGATCCAGATTTTGCAGAGGAACGCTCCCACTGCACCAGTCGGCTCCACCTGCGATCCAGGACCTAGATCGTGATCGTCAGGACCTCGAAGGCTCCCGTTGAAACGCTTCAGCCTCATGGGTAAGTTTGAACCCCAGTCGATGGTGGGGTTGGCAAGGCTAGATACGGGATTTAAAACCGAAGTTTATCCCAAGCCTGGAGCAACTTAGGAGAGCTCCTCTCCTACGGCGGCTATTTTCTTCAATTCCATTTGACTTCGATTCCAGTTGATGCTACCAGAAAGCGGGTACAGACTCACAGGAGCGGGGCTGTTTCCAGCATCAGTCACAGGTACTGTGAGGATCCCTCTGGCTGCTGGATTCGTTGAAGGGGTTGGTTACCGGACTGGTGACCAACAAGCCTTGGCTGCTGCAACTCTTAGTTGATGAGGTGAATCGCGTAGGCACGGTCCGTGCTGGTCTTCAGCTTGTGACAGTCTTTACCAGCGGCGTGCCGGGGACTAGTACCAATAGTCCAAAGGGAGGTCCCAGGTAATTGGCAAAGTCTGGCAGGGCTTCGGGGTTTTTGGTGGATACAGAGGTTTCAGGTAGGTATGCCAGACTACAGTTGTTGAGTTCTTTCGAAGTTAGCAGGGTTTGGTTCCAGTTTGTTCTGCAGCAGGCCTCAGTTCCTGGGTCACCAGCACGTCTTCTTCCTTTGCTTTCGTTAGGTCCATGGAATCTGAAGTCAAGGTCTTGGGGAGCCACCTAAATACTAAATTTAGGGGGCGTTAAAGGGGAGCCAGGTAGTAGCCAATGGGATGCTTACCTGTAGGGTGATTACACCCTCTATATTCTTACCCCAGGGTGGGGGTGGGCATATCCCTGACCCTGATAGGCTATTATCCCCATCTTCAAGAAGGTGGAAAGTGAAAAGTGTGATCCATCTCACCTGCCCCGACTTCAGGGGTGGTGCAAGCTGAAGGTGGGCACACCTCCTTGTCTCACTAGTTTTCACGCCTTACCTCCCACCAAAAGTGGAGCAGGAAAGGGGGGTTTTGGCCTCCCCCACTATCTGGAGGCTCCTGGGTTGGATTTCAAAGGAGGCATGGCCTTTGAATCCTGTCCAGGGAATGTGTGTGACACCTCTGCCCAGAGCAGGATTTTTCTCTGTCCTCCACCCCATGAGGTCAAAAACATGTCTGGTGGTGGTACATTGACGAAAACCAGTCAGGAACCACACCAGGGTTCGATAGGTTTTCAGGGGACCCTCTAGAAGTGTCTTCTGAGTGAATTTATTAATAAACCTATCACTGGCATCAGTGAGGATTTATTAGGAAAAGATGTTTGGTACGAAACACCTTAGAAATCAGTGAAGTTCATCATGGAGCTAGGAAATTGGTGTTGATGAGATTCCAGCCCATGTACTCTTTTTGACTTCCCTTTTCACTTACAACATCACAGAATAGACTGGATATTGCAGGGGCCTATCTGCTTATGCAGATATGTCCACACATAGGAAATAGTGCACCCTGCCTTAGGACCGAAGGCCTGAAGTAGGGGTGGCTTACATATATACAGTGCAAGGGAGGCATGGTACACAGGGCTTTGTGCCATGTCGACTCTTTGGATTTTCCTGCACCAAGACATGCAGCCTGCAGTGGCAGAGAGCTGAGCCTCAGTGAGGGGGCACTGGGCTGGCACAATCAGTGCTGCAGCCGCAGAGGACCCTCCTCAGTACCCATGCCCTAGGTATCAGGGGTACCATTTACTAGGGTCTTATAGTGGCAACTGAAGTTGTGCCAATCGTGGTACAGTTTTGGGGAAAGAGATCTGGTACTGGGGACCTGGTTAGCAGGGACCCAGTGCACTTACAGTTCGGAATCCCATCAGGCATCAGGCAAAAGTGGGGGCTTACCATGAAAAAAGAGGCACTTTCCTACAAAGCCTCCTCCTCAGACACTTTTGGCTTCCTTGCCTCTCTGACCTTTACCTTCTCAGACATTTTTCTTCAAAAATTCTTCTAAGTCTGAAGGTATGTCGTGACTGAGCCAAATCCACTCTTGTACCCGAGTCGTGCTCCATCACGGTTGGCTATAACTTTCTACTCGTCTCATGTGACTAGATGCCCGTGGTTCGTGCTTTGATCTTTTAGGTGGTAGTTTGCACTAAAGGCTTTATAAATTCATCCGGTTCTACTGATTGGAATTTTGTTGTTCTGGTGTCAAATTATTTATTAAAACGTTCTCTATTTTTCTAAATTGGTATGTGATTTTTCTTGTGTTCTGTTTTCACTTTAATACTGTTTGTGTGCTGCATAAGTACTTTACACATTGACACTAAGTTAAGCCTGACTGCGTTTGTGTGAAGCTACCAGAGGGTTAATCACAGGTTAATTTATTGACTTTTGTTATTAACCCTGACATGAATTGTGGTTTTTGCTTGAGAAGGATTTTTACCACACTCATTCAAAAACTCAGTTTCCTACAATTCATCCAGCTTTCAATACATTGACAGAAACTGCAGTGATGGTGCTTCCTGCCAGTGCAAGAGATGTCCGCTGGGTGGGCAGACGGCTCTAAATTTGCTGGGAGGGTACTCCCTCAGGGCTACAGAGTACTTTACTTTGTCACCCTGATGGCATAAATCCTGTCTGCCAAAGTTAAAATCAGACCCATTGTATAGTTGTATCTGTTTGTCAAGATGTGAAAGTTTGTGTGTTAACAAAGTTTAATGTTTGAATGAGGGTGATTATTGATGTCTAGACTTCCTGTGGCTTGATGAAACTAGGCAAGTATTCAAAATTTCATTTGTCATCTTAATTCTCCCTCATAATATAATCATGACCAGCAATTTATCATTGATTGCAGTCTGACTGCTTGTAGATTCTGGGCAGTTCCTTGAATTTCTGGGAAACTGGATTTTGTGGAGAGGAATTCACACAAAACCCTTGGGCAACATTTCGACAATACAGTCTTCTAAGTGAATGTATTACTCTTCTCTCCTAATCCTTGACTTTCTTCTTTTGACACATACTTTGCAGAAGCGAGCGTACTGGCCACAGAGGCCAGTGTTTCGTGTGAATACAGAATAGGTACACTGATCTGTTAAGTGCCTGATTATCTAAAGACTTTCTGAAAAACTTTGCTGGTAAACTATATATAAGCTAATTACTCAACTTTCAATTTAAAAAATCATATTAGTTTCTTTTCTGTAGAAACTTTCAAAATATTGTATATAGAAATTTCACTTTAAGACAAATGCCACACTCAAAAACAAGATACTCCAAAATAAAGCAAAACATATAGGTTTCTGATCTATTAAGTTCTGCCTTATCCAGGATTTTAATATCTGAAACCTATGCAGGGCCATAACAGGTGCTATAGATTTGTCTAATCTACGAACAATGGCCTTGGAAATTTCCTAACACAAAAAAGGTGCTGCTTCCACTCATCATGCATAAATGAAAGTGCAACTGCAATTATACGATTCTCTATCTTTGGCATTTTCTACATAGGTATTGATTTACCACACTTGTCACACACTCCACTAAATACTACATAATTTTCAGATGTCAACGGAAAATGTGTTTCTATATCAAACGGACAAAAAGTTCCTAGAATAAATGCCCCTCTGGATTTTGCTGATTGTTGTATTCAAGGGTTTAACTGACATTACAGATGTGAAATTGTTACCCAGACTGTTAAATAAACTAAAATAACGTATTAGTGAAACAATACTGCCACACATAATGTGCTACATTAAACTACATGATTTGCCTTGTCTTGCTACATAATTTAGTCAAGCCTGCAGGATAATTGGTCCTTCTGAATAATTCCAATGGCCATTTCCATAATTTACACATGATTTAGTGTTTTTCATGCTTATTTCAGTTACCTGCTCCTGATTTGATGTTTTTTCTCCCTGTACTTCGTTTTTTCTGCCACTGAGGCATGCCTGTCTCACCATCCTTTGATTTGAAGAGTTGTATCCTTCCATTGCTGATGTCAGGGAACTCTTTTTTATTTTGCATCTTTCTTTCAAATTTGACTTTTAGCACTCAATAAGAACGTATGACCTGCCCCTTCTTTTTGTATGTCCTTATTTGTTGCTTCCTTCCAACTTTTTTTCACGCAGTTTTATATATCTCGAAGGTACCGAGAGCGCTCTACATGAGCACCAGTTACATTACATAAGGACACATTCATTTTTAGCAGGCACAGGGAGATTACGTGATTTGCCCAGATCCACAGGATGTTGAGCCCAAGCGGAGATTTGAACCTGGTTTCCCAGTTTCGAAGTTGGCAACTCTGGCCCTTACGCCACATCCATCCCTTTTCTCTTTCTTTCCCCTGTGTGTTGACTTATCTGGTCACTTCCTCCCTTGCCATCCTCTCTCTCTTTCCCATATTCGGTGTCATCGGGAGATTCCCCTGCTTGTTTCCCATCCCTCCCATCACCCTTTTATGCGGTCTCATTCTTGCATCAGTAGCTCCTCGCGCCGTGATTCCAGTCTCTCTAGCCTCCTCTTCATCCCTGCACCTCCATCTGCGTGTGAAGTAGCTTTCCAGCACAGCCTGTGCACGGATATACTTCAGTTTTTTTGTATGTTCTTCAGGTTGTGCACAAGGAGATAATGGAACAGAGCAAGCAGCATACGGTCACAGATGGGGCAAACAAGCTTTAGGTACTGCTTCTAAGCACGAACTCGCCATACAAGAAACGCCAGCCTCGTGCCTGTCCTAAGATCCCAATGAACTCCCTCACTCCACCTGAGAGTCAAGGAGGCCTTCCGAATCCTAACACAAACACCCCGATAGGGTGCCTTTAAAACACAGTATTAATTATGGGTAAACAAACCCTCATTGCTTTCTCTGAAATATGCACTAGTAAACGTGTGCTAATTTAAAGAAATGTCCCCACTGTTTACACCAGCAATATCCCTTGATGACTGTTAACAAGAAATTGCTTCCTGCTATTTTGTAAATACTGTTCAAAGGAACAAACAAGTGTTTTTATTTACCCCAATGCTTCTATTTCTCTACCTTGTTCTTCGTTGGTGGGTTAATGTGCCACCATTGCTTACACTTCTGTGATCCAATCACAAAGCACTCCTTACCGCAGTAGACTGTTGTCAATGTTACTTTCCGTTGGATGAATAAATTTTTCCTACACAGTCTGCAAGAGGTTCGAAACAATTTCAGCATGCCAAGACATAGGTGCACAATGCACCACTGAGCCTGCCACCCTCCCTTAGCCTATTTACTGTCAGCAGTCATCTAGTTTTAATAAGGTACCATTGGACAGAGTCGCCATTAAGAGGCCCTGTGACAAAGATGAATACACTGGATGGGAAAAGAACAGCTTGGACTTAACAACCATCAGTATGTCCTGCCACTACAGACAAGTGCTAAAGGATATAACACACTTGTATTAAGACAGACCGGCTTTCCGTCACCTGGTGATGGAGTAACTTGTCCGCAAAACTCTAAATTAAGTCGTAAATTTTCAAGTTCTATCCTCAGACATTTTTCCCATAGCTAAGCATCTAAGGGGCATATTCACAAGGAGCTATCGCCGAATTAACGGCACTTTATCGCAGCCAAAGTCGTGATAAATTTACCCCCCATTCACAAGCCCGTGTTAACAGGCCACAGCACCAGTTTACCCGCGATTGCAGCCGCAAAAAACATCGCCACAGAGGACCCTCGCAAATATCGCTAGTGAGATGCAGAGTAGGCGTTCCCGTGACTAAAGCAGAGACAACTGCACACCTCAACATTCACAACGACCAGCCACATCCGAGATAAAAACACAAAACAGGCGATAAGGCGCGTTAGCACCAGGAAACCTACACCAGCTCTGATCTGGTGTAAAGTCGGACAGCAGCCAGCACCACAAAAGGGAGCACAGCCCAGGGCCACATCCGAAGGGCAACAGATGCCATGGAGCCACCCATCATGCGACCCGGACACCCAAGAGGGCCACAACACCCACCGCCACCACCCCCAGGACCCCATCCCACACCCGGAACACCCCCCCGGACCAACACAGACGCAGCGCAGACAAAGACAGCGGAACCCCAGGAAACGTACCAGCCACACAGACCCAACACCTGACAATGTCACCTTCCACTACAGGCTGAAAGGGACAACCAACCTACGCATCCTGACCATCATCGCCTAACAGGCCTACGGCAACAACACAGCGGACAACCAACATCCTATCCCACACAAAGCTGATGGCGTGGCTGCACCTGTTGGCCCCTGGGACCCCCCATCCAACACCCGCCAGAGTCAGAGGAGTCTCACAGCCAGCCACATACAAGTCCCCCACACCTGCCCTGGACATCACCATCACCCTGGTACCCCAGTCCCCATACGTACAACACAAGGCGCAGGATCCGCTGGAGACCAAGCAAGGACCATACGCCATAGCAGGATGCACGCACGTGTTGGGGACAACACACAGCACACATGTACTACCTGTGCCCCCTGGTGACACAGCACACAATCACTGCAACAGGAAGCACACCTCTCACACCACTGTGCAGGCAACAACAGAACACCGTGGATCACCCAACAATGTCGCCTCCTAATACACAGCCAGTGTGCATGATACCTTCATCCTTCGACAGTCCATCATCAACCAGCGTACCCAGGATGGCAACAAGGGAAATGTACAGCCCCTTGGCAACATACAAATGAACATCCCACACACCTCAACACCACAACCATGCAACTCACAACTCTGGCAATGCACACGTCACAAAATCACATACAACAGGCACAACAATATGCCCACCCACCAGACACGACAGAACAACTTACAATGTCCACATGGGCAAGCCCTGAACATGAGCCAGCAACGGCATGGCACCTCAGCCACACAATAGCCGAATGTGGGGAGAGGTGGCAACCAGGCATGTGTGAAGGATGCAGTAGAACCATGATTGGGAAAGTACACGACAACAGTGCCGGAGATGTGCTGGACACCTCGCAGTATGCAGAACACACCCATATCCATGGCGACATACACCGCTTGCGTATGGAGTGTAGTGGACAGTGGATGCCACCATGTCACCACAGCCAGTGGGGGACATTGCGGAAATGTTGCCTGTTACGGATCATCGTCATGGAGGTGATTGAACACCACCGACAACTGCCACTGTGTGACTAACTCTGTGCCCTGTGAGCCAACGACAGGTGGCTGTGGGCCCATGCTGACTGCTGCCTCCGGCCTACACTGCGGTCCAGTAGGTCACAGAGCCTTGATTTGGCAATGTCGGAGTACACATCTGTGTACCGGCATCATCGCAGACTGCATGCCCTCACACCACCTGTGCCGCTAAGTGTGTTCCCCGACATTCATGGACACTCACTGGTCGTACATTGGTGGCGTTCGTGTCAATGTAATAGGGGCTAGTTTTCATCCTCATGTAGCTGATCCCGAATTGTTGGTGACAACGAGGGTTGCGCTTTCCACTCCTCAATTTGCTGCTTCCGGATAACATCAGACCTTCCGCATTATGCCCTGGAGGACACCTTCCACTGTCCCCCGCAACACTCCGCAACATGCACCTCGGACATTGATGGGGACCCGCTCAGGTCGCATGGCCCATCTGACTGCACCGCAAGTCACCGTCCCGTGGCTGGGTGCCTGTGCCGGCCGCAGTGCATCCGGGGCCACTAACTCTGGCCTGGGACCCCTTCTTCTGAGACATTGAATGGCCTCTGTAGCAATGGTCTTGGGGTCATCAACGCCATGTGTCTGTGGCCCTGCGCTGTCCGCCTCCTCCGGCCCCAACTGCGGGCCACAAGGGCCCACACATGGCATCGGGTCTTGACCGGCCCGGACATCGCATCACCGCAGGAGGCCCACACCACCACGGCAAGGACCACCTCCAACCTTCATCTGCCAGAGTCAAAAGGGTGGTCCTGACAGACCTACGGAGTTGCCCAGACCTGTCGTGGATGCCATCATCGGCCTGCTGCCCTGCTCAGCACTCCAGGTGCCAGTGACTCAGTGCACCGCAAGCCATTGTCCGTTACTGATTGAGTTTTGTGCTGTTGTGAGGTTGCGCAGCAATGTCAACTCATGCAGTGTGGAAGACCTGGGACCATGAGGAGGAGGATGTGTCAAGTGTGCGGACGGGAGAAGGCACAGACAATGGGAGGGCAGGTGGCAGCAGCCCCAAGGCAGGAATGCAGACTGGTGGCGGTAGTCAAGCTACACACCCAGATCTGATACTGGGTATTGCGCTGTGGACTGCGGACGCAACTGTCACCTCAGGCAGTGTGGGAGACCTGGGACGTTGATGAGGAAGTTGATGCAGGTGTACCACACCCCACTGCATCTGCATCAGGACTAACCCTAAGGGACACAATCCTAGCAATTCCTTCACATGAGCGCGCTCTTCTCTAGTGCCCCTACCTCAGTGCACTGCAACTCACAGAACGTCCAGACGCTATATTGGGTGACCTCTGTCCTTACCCCGGATCCCTCCATGTTGGTCTGCAATTGACTCTGTTATGCTGGTGTTTTCTGTTTCCATTGCACTGGTGTCCACTGTTCAGGTTGTTGCCAGCACCAAGCACTCCGTGCGGGCTGGCTTATACTCACCCCACACACATCCAGCACAGGCGTCACTGAACATGTGGCCCTGCCAATAAAGGGGCCGGGCACACGTGCCCGTAGCCAGTTCAACATGATATGTGCATGTGTCTCTGTGGAGGTGTGGGTCTCCTTTGTGGGGGTAGGTGGTCCCTGAAGGGCATTGGACACCCACGTATGTGTTCTACTTCGCATTCCATGGGTTAGGCAACACCCTCACCTGTTGGGCCACCTCCTTTTGGCGTTCGGCCACCTGGCATTGGGGTGCCATTTGTGGGTGAGGTGTTGTGAGGCAGCCGTGATTGCGGGTGCTTCATGCTGTGTGGTCTGTTGCAGAGTCTGGGTTCTCCTCTGAGTAGCTTGTCTGCCCTGTTCCTGGTGGTGGGTTGTGTGGGATGTCCATGGGCTGTTGTAGGGCGTCGGGGTCGGGGGTGTGGTGTTCGTCTCGGGCATCACTGATGGGTTGTCTGTTCAGACCTGCTGGAGGTGTTGTTTGTCCCTCAGCATTGTGAAGGGGAGGTGCATGTTGGCATTGTGTTGGCGCCTTGTTCTTGTCGACATGCAGACTGTGTGACAATGTACATTGTGACTGTTTGGGCGGTGGTGGCTATTTGAGTTGGGGCAGTGTACATTTGGCCTACATGGCTGATGTGGGGTTGTAGGGGTAGATGTGCATCTCACAGTTCCCTGCTCTGTCCAATGTGATTGTTCTGTTTCTGTGCCTGGGTGGACCCAGTTGTGTCCCCTGTTCTGCAGTGTGGGTGTTGCACTTTGTGCCACATTGTCATGGTATGTGCTGTGATTGCTATGTGTGTGTGCTGCAGTGTGCTACGGGGATGGGGGACATGTCCCTGGGTACTTGTGGATGTGCAGTGTGCTACACCTCATTGTGCATGTGTGGCATTGTGCCCATCACCCCCCATCCCCCCAGTCCCTGTTGGATCCTCACCCTGTTGTTGTTGTGTCAGGTCCTGCCGAGTTGTGTCCGTACTCCCTGCTCCTTGCACCCTCTCCACACTGATGACTGTGGCCTGGCTTTTCTCCTCCTCCTCCTGTGTCGCTGCACTGCCACCTCCTGTCGCCGTTGCTGCCTTCCTTTTGGCAGCGGGTTTGTGCCTGGTTTCGGTTGTCACGTCCTGGCGGAGCCTCTTGGCCTCCTGGATTGGCCTCCTGGGCTCTGCGACTGCATTCCAGGCGGTCTGCTTGTGTGTCATTTGCTGGTAGTGTTCTGTCGTCTCCGTGGCCTTGGTCTTGTTTTCCTGCGGTCTGCACTCCGTCTTCCTCTCCATTTTCTTCTTGGCCTTCCCTGACCCACTTGTTACTTGCTGGTGGTCTGTGGGGGTTGTGGGGTTCGCGTTGCCCTCTGCGCTTGGTCAGGGTGCATGGATGTTGCTACGTGCTTTGGCTTGTTTCTGGTGTGTTGTGCCTGTGGTTTTTATGGTGCAATTGCCCGCCAGACGCGTGGGAGTTGCAGGCCTGAGGCTGCTTTTCGCAGCTTTTTGTACAGCGATTGGCCTCATCGCATGATTTCTCGCGTTCGCGTTTCGCTTTTTTTGGGCGTGGTGTTGATTTACACGCTGGCATTTGACGCGTTATCTGGTGACTATCGCATGCTACCGCCTTGTTGTGAATCCCACGTTGACACAGGGTTATTTTCCCGTGATGGGCTGCGTTATTGGAAGTTGCGTTACGCTACTCTTGCGGTAGTTATCACACGTTCTTGTGAATATACCCCTAATTTTCAAGATTATGTCTCCAAAAATGTCTTACACAGGTGTTCCTCTAGATCGACCACTAGAGCCAGATGCTAATTATATATCTGGGCTATTAACATTTCTCTCACTGATCCTTTTATCTGCAATGAAATTGTTGGTCTTCGATTCTTTTAATGTATGGGTAGATTGCCCATAGTGCTGTAATCAATCCTCTCAACCTTATCAATGGCTGTGCTACCACATGTAAATCTCCCTGCTCATGAGCATGGGCACAGACTGGACTTAATCTTTTCCAACTTTTGGTGATGTATTGTGATCAGATCCATTCCTCTTAACTTGGACAACCCATTATGCCGTTTTCTTTAGGTGAGCAGTTCAAAACCACCACATAGGGATAGATATTCAAAAATCTTTTAAGGGCCACAACTGGTCTTGGGTCACAGAAGAAAAGTTCAGAAATTTATTGGACCCCTTCCTTTGCTTGTGCTTGTAATCAAGAGATTAATACCACCATTTCGCAATGTGAGTCATGGATCTCGAGAACATGGAATAGTTTAGCTCGAATTAACCAGTAGAACACCAACTGGGAAAAAATCGGAATGTTCACCAGCAAAAGGGTAGATGTAAAAGGCTGGAATATTTATCGAGGTCGGGATATAAGCGAGAAAATAAACACATCTAACAGTAGCTTTGCCTAACTATACAAAAGTAATCCTAGTAGTGCGCATGGTCTATTACGAGGAAGCTATCAACCTGGCATCAAACTCTGGTAACAGATTTTTAAGATAATTAATTTTTCCAATAGGCCAGGCTGCACTGCTAACCTGCTTGACCTTTTATGAATTCTGTTTGCCATGATTACAGATTTATTTTCTGTGAAAAAATTAATAGCACCTGTAACGGAATAATTTGTGGCCTGTTTATCTTCACTCAAGGAAGTGAGAACAGTGGATTACAGACACTGGCACTTAAAAGTTTTGCAGTTTTTGCTGACAATAATTACTACTGAATCTCTGATGTGGCCACTAAAGCATGGGGCTCCTCTCCAAACATGTCTTGCTCCTGATAGGTTAGTCTCAACCTGACTACCTCTTGCAACCTTTGATCAGATTTCTTCTGCTCAGATATCTCCGGAATTGAAAGGCACTTTTGCTTCCTAACACATATCAATGCAGATCCTAGCAATTTAAGGAACGAATACATGGTTTCTCAGCTTCATTGCCCTATTAACATTTTAGCAACACATGTATATGAACAAATACTCACTTCCTTTGTGAACAGCGGTCCTGGACCATGCACTATTGTCTCTTGGATGAGCGAGACGCAGCACAGCTCTATTGTTACACTATCTCTCACTTGCCTTCAATACTCTCTTGCATGGTATCCTCTGAATGAGACTGCATGACTGCGCGAATCAAAGCTCGGCCCCGGACCCGGATCATTTCCTGTAGTAAATGTCAGAAGGCAAGTGGTGAAAAGGCCAACCTTTCTCTACGCATTACATCCTTTGATGCAGGGCGTACCTCATGGCTCATCATTCAGCCCAACTCTGTTTAACGTGTACGTGGCTTCACTGGTTCGCATGATCAAACATATTGGTTTCACGTTTATGACATACACTGACACACAGGGGGTTATATGCTTGGTTGATAAACCAGGCCACACGCACACAAAGCTTTAGAGCTTTCTATCAGCAGATGCCTTTCGGATGGGAAAAAAACACTTTGAAATTCAACATGGATATCACAGAAATTCTTACCAAAGTGCGCCCACAAGTTGCTTGGACTTCTGAGTGGTGGCCTACACAGTCCGCTCCCCTCCACCACCAGCTCGGAGTCCACAGGTGAAGAATTCAAGTGTCACAATGGATAGTATTCTGTACCTAATGCTGCACATGCCCTGGTTACTTACCGGTAATCTTCATTACTCCGAGTATTGTCTTCCTCGCCACATGAGTCACAAAGTGAGCTTCAGCTCCACACCAGAACGCCCCGCAAAGCAAAGTAAGCATCCCATGCCTCCCATCCCTCCCCAACATGGCCGACCCTCGTCACCTTTGATCAACTATAAGAGGAGAGCCGGCACATCCCACTACCTAAAGAACTACCAAGCCCCAAAACCAATGAAGCCGATAGCACAACAGGGAGGGAGGGATGGGCACTCATGTGGCGAGGAAGACAATACTCGGAGTAATGAAGATTATCGGTAAGTAACCAGGGCATTACCTCCTCGTAAGTTTTCCTCGCCACATGAGTCGCAAAGTGAGCATATACCCAAGCCAAGTGGCTTCATAGCACACAAAAGAAACCATCTATAAGGAGTAGATGCCACCAAACCAGGTTTAATACAAAAATAGCAAAATCAAATGGACAAAACCACACAGGATACATGACAACAGACAGTCAGCCACGAGCTGGAAGAACCAGCCCCGAAAACAGCCTCAGGAAAACCCCCAGCTGGAGGACCACCCAAAACCACCCGGTAATGATCCATGAATATGTGCGGGGAGGACCAGGTTGCCGCCCGACAGATAGCTTCGATAGAGATACCCTTGAAAGAGGCCCAAGAAACAGAGAGACTCCTGGTGGACCGACCCTGAACCCGGGCTGACAGCTCAGACCCCTGAGAATCGTAGGCAAGGAAGTTAGCCTGCTTAATCCGACAAATTAAAGTGGATAGAGAAGGTTTGTAACCAGACCAGATCGGACCAAAAGTCACAAACAAACTGTCACAACAACTGAAAGGGGCAGTCCGATCCAAATACAAGAAGACAGCCCGGCGAACATCCAAAAGTGAGAGAGACGAATCCAACCCAGACTCAGAAATAGGAGGAAAAGATGGCAAATCCACCTCGCGGGAGCGGTTGACCACCGAAGGAATTTTGGGGAGAAACCTTGTGTCCGGGCGTAATACAAGGTGATCCAGGAGGACACGCAAGAACGGAGGGGACCGCAGAAAAGAGCCCATCTCCCCAATCCAACCAGCTGAGTCGACTGCCACCAAAAACCCCACCTTAAAGGTGAGAAACTTCAAATCCTCCGAACCCAAGGGTTCAAAGGGAACACCCTAAAGGGCCTGTAAACCAATGGAAGATCCCAGGAAGGAGCTAGGCAAATAGCCCTAGGCCACTGCAAAAAACAACTCCGAAGCATGCGAGCCACAAGAGGATCGAGTCGGTCCAGCACCGGACTGCGAAAAGCCCGCAATGCTGCCCATTGAGCCCGCAGAGTGGAAGGCGCTAGGCCCAGGGAAAACCATTCAGCAAGAAAATCGATGACCCTCAAGATATCCACAGACACAGGATCAACACCCTTCAACCCACACCATCGAGAGAAGGAGGCCCAATAGCGGGAGTAGGAACGCAGAGTAGAAGCACGGCAGGAACCCTGAAGCAAGTCTATAACCTCCAGGGAACAACCCTGCGCCAGCAAGTTCACCCTCTCAAGAGCCAGGTTTGAAGATGAAGCCGACACAACACCCCCGCTGGGAGAGGGGGGCCCCGTAAGGGGTAAGGAAAGTCTGGAATGGACCAGCACTCCTGGACAGCCAACTCCTTCAGAAGAGGAAACCAAGGACAGCGAACCCATACGGGAACCACCAACAGATCAAACGCCTTCTCCTGGCGAATCTTGCACAGGACGCATGGAATCATGGGAAATGGGGGAAATACGTACAGCAGGGAGTCCGGCCAATGGATGACAATGCAACCAACCGACACCGCCCCTGGGCACAAGGGACGAGCGCAGAAGCAAGGAAGGAGAGCGTTGAACTCGTCCACGAACAAATCTATCATCGGATGACCAAACCGGACCTGCAGCTGATGGAACACAGATACCCTCAGGGAAATGACAGCCATCGGTGGAAACACCGGCTCAGGAGATCCGCCACAATGTTCTCCCTCCCCGGGAGATAGCTCACAGCTCTGAGAGACAAGACTGAAGTCTTTGCCCAACACAGGAGCTCCTGGGTCAGGAGCCAAAGAGAGTGGGCAAACTCCAGGCAGGCCAGGTGAACGGCCTTCAACGTCCGAAAGTTGGAGGAGCAACCCGCCTGCAGATGATCCAACCGACCCTGAACAGACCATGAATCTAGGGTCGCCCCCAGCCCAGAAGACTGGCATCGGTCGTGACCACCCAGGACGGGGACACTAGGAAAGGAAGACCACTGGAGAAATGGGACTCCACTAACCACCAGCCGAGTTCGGCGCAGATCTGCGGAGACACCACTACCGGGAAGTATAATTCTCTGAACAGGGAGCCCACCGGGACAGGAGATGATTCACCAAAGGGTACAAATGGAGGCGAACCCACTGCAGCACATTGATAGTAGCCGACATCAACCCCTGAACCCTCAACCACTAATGGACAGGGGCGGAGTCCTGAACCAGAAGACAACCCAGATCCCCCCATAAAGTGTTCCTCTGTTCCACAGGCAAAAAGACCATCCCTTTGACCATGTTCAGTCGACCCCCGATGAACACCATGTCCTGGGTCGGCAACAGGTGAGAATTCTGGAAGTTGATCAGGAAACCATGGGCGGATAGGACTTTGCAGGCCCTCTGGACATGGAGAGTCCCCTTAGAAAAAGAAGAGGCAGAGATCAGCCAGTCATCCAGATAGGGAAAACCCCTAATCCCCTCCCTAGTGGAGGATCCCAACCAAGAGGGCCCAAACCTTTGTGAAGACCCTAGGGGCAGAGGACAAAGCAAAGGGAAGTACCTGGAACTGAAAGTGGCAGCCCCCCGCACAAAACTGGTGAAAACGTTGGGAGGACGGGTGGATGGGCACATGGAGGTAGGCATCCAGACGGTCCAGAGAAGCCGCTACCTCTCCCTGAACCAGCAGCAGTAGGATCTCCTGCAACGAGAGCATTTTACACTTTACATGGGGAATGAAAGAATTAACCCGCTTCAAATCCAGCACTGGTCGAAAGTCCCCAGACACCTTCCTCACGCTTAGCAATTGATCGTGGGAATCGTATATAAGAAGTGATCTTATCACTGTTCATTCTCTTCGGTTTCGGAGGTAATATCAGTGGGCATCACGGCATTATAGAGACCAGTATCATATAACCAACCGAGTCTTACACATGGTAGGACTCTAGGATACGACTGTGCTGAATCATCCTATTATCAGACAAAAACACGAATCTGAATTCGGTTGAATCTTTTTATATATATAAAAACATTGTGAATTTTCCAATCAATAAAGTTTTAATCTTATATGCCCTTGAACCAACTCTGTTGGACAAGAGAAGTGTGCCGATTTTAACTGCGCCCTATATGCAAAGAAAAGTGGTGTCCTGTCTATATACTGAAAAATACCTACTAAAGGAGGATACGTATAAATATAGACATCTTTGTATTCAAAACTATAATCAGCTCTTAGGAAACAAGAATTGCTGTTTCTTAACGTAAAAGAGTACTATCAACTACAGTAACATAAGAAAAAGTATAGCTGGGTTTCCTGACGAAGGCATACATGCCGAAACGCGCGAAGTTTCCATCTACCGCCAGCCTTTGTACCACTTTATAACCTATTACTTTTCTTGTACATTTTAATTCTATGTACACTGTTGTTTTTGTATAATTCATGTTATATATATAGTTGTGTGTTGTCTTCATTCATTGTTAGTTTTTGTATCACTGTATAATTTGTCCTCTTGTATATTTCAATTTTATGTATAGTGTTGTTTTTGTATAAGTTATGTCATATATATGGTTGTAAAATAAGAGTATTTTCCATCAATGAAATACCTAGAATAAAAATATTTTGTTATACATCAAACATTTTTGGTTTCTGTTACATATATATGTTCATGTACATGTATTTTATTATGTTTTTCTTTTAACACACAGAAAAGTTAGGCCTGATATGCTTTGTACGACCATCCAACTTGCATTTAGCGAATTCTTTACCCCAATTACCTTCCTCACCAAAAACAGGATGGAATAAACGCCCAGTCACCTCTGAGAAGCAGGAACCGGCCGAATGGCCCCTTTTTCGAGGAGGTCTCGCACTCCGGTCAATAGAGCCTCCCGTTTTTCTGATGCCGAAGGCAGCGGGGTGGAAAGGAAAGCGTCCTGAGGAAGGGAGTCGAACACGATCGAGTAGCCCTCCCGGATGATCCGCAGGGCCCACTGGTCTGAAACCGAAGATTCCTAGGCAGCAATGAAATTCAGCAGTCGTCCCCCTACCGGAGCCCCAGCAGTTGGGATCCAAGGATAGTCAGGATTTTGGTGCGGGGTTTGAGGCAGCCAGCTGAGACCGGGATTTGTTGAAGAATGGGGTGCCCCGGCTGCGACCTCAACCTCGAAAGGGCAGGCCACCCCTGGGGGTAGAAGTGGGGGAAAAAGATGTTTTGGGACGGGTGGGACGGATGGGAGCCAAATGTTTCCTGTCCTCTGCAGACTTCTTAACCATCTCCTCCAGGGAAGCGCCAAAGAGTTTTGTCCCCGAAAAAGGGATCTTCATCAGGACTGTCTTCTAGGCAGCATCTGCCTTCCAGTGCCAGAGCGAAACCTGGTGAAGGGCCTGGATAGCGGCACCACCAGCCACGGCTGGGGCCTCCATGGTGTCGAAAGATATATCAGATAAGAGTCGCGTTTGCTGCTCCATGATCGCCAGAGTAGGAAGAATGTCAGCCCCTTTTTCCAAAAGCTCCACCAAGGATTGAACGTCTTTCAACAGAGATTGAACTGTGTAAGACAAATAGGCGGAAGCCCGGATGGAAAAGTTGGCTGCTGCATAGGAACGTTTAGCAGCAGCTTCCACCCTCTTATCGACCGGGTCCAATGGAGACGCATCCTGAGAAATGGTGGACCCCTGAGAAGCCAGCCTAGCCATGAGAGAGTCAACTTTCACTAGTGAAGGGAAGTCCTTCGCGAAGTCCTGTGTGGTGTAGCATTTGGACAAATAACGTGGGAAAGCCTGCTTGTCCACCTCCTGCCATTCATTGTCAATTACCTTCTTCACAGAAGGATGGTGGGAAAGGACTCAGGCTCCTTGTGCTGATATTGCATGAAGAAATCAACAGAAAGTTAATCGACAGGAGGAACCGGGAAGGCCATGTTATCCTTGATGTGTTGCAGACCTTCACGCAACTCCTGACCCTGCACATACCGACCCCTGAGGTCCTCCTCCTCACTCTCACCCTCAGTGCATGGAGGGGGGTCCAGACATTGTCGTTTAGGGGAAGAGGGGTCCTGCCCCCCTTCATGCTCCTCAAAAGCTGCAGCCACTGCAGCCTGAATCATGGCCTGAATAGACTGCAGGGATAAGGACTCAGCTGGGGGCTGGGAGCTGGGCCCTGCCACCACAGGGGGATCCACACCCTGTTCCGTGCTCCACTAATGCCCAGGGGACAAGCTGGAGAAGGAAATGCCAGGAGAGAAGTCAAGGGGTCAAAAGAATTCATCAGACAGCAGAAGAAGGAAAATATTACCTAAAATAGAGCTAACTGTCGTAACCATGAGGTGAATAGGCAAAAACCTCATTCTTACACCGTCGCCAAGCAACCTTCTGACGCGGGAAGCTGGCTGTGCTTGACTCCGCCCCCCATGGAGGCCGGATAGGCTCAGGAGACGGGGTCGTCGTAAAATCTCCCAGCCGTTGTCTACAAGAAGCTCGGTACACGCCCCCCCTCCCTGCTGCATACGTGGACTGGGCCAGCGCAGGGAGGGGAGCGGAGCGCTCCAATTCTACCGGGCTTACGCAATGAGACACTTCACTGCCTCGGACGGAATGCCGGTCGCAGGATGCATCAGCCGTTCCCAGGTAAGCCGAACAACGCGGCCCGACACAGCTTGCACCCGTTTGCAGAAGCATGTCGGAAAAGCCAGGCAGCCATTAGGAATGTTTAGCAGCTGAGTGCTGCTGCTGAAGGTACCGATTAAACTGTGGGCCAGAGCCGAGCTCTGAAGGGAGATGTAAAAACTCCCGACCCGGCTCCAGGTCTACACAGTGAACCCGGATCCAGCCTGTAACACTACGGGCGGCTCGCCCCCGCCCCCCCATGGCTCGCTAAAGCAGGTGCCTAGCCCACTACCCCAACCGAGGGAGAGGGGGAGGGAAGGGGGAAGACCCCATTAACATAGGCCCGCTGGAGCAGGGCCTTCACCCAAGGGTCGTGGATTCGGCTAGAGCAGAACCTCGACTTACCTTTAAGCGCACTTGAAGAGTCCAGCGCAGAACGAAAAAAACAGGTAGTGGGATGGGCCGCCTCTCCTCTTATAGTAGGTCAGAAGTGACGAGGGTCGCCCATGTTGGGGAGGGATGGGAGGCATGGGATGCTAACTTTGCTTTGGAGGGTTCTGGTGTGGAGCTGAAGCTCACTTTGTGACTCATGTGGTGAGGAAGACTTACGAGGAGGTAATTAGTATCACTCCTGCAGGCTCTTTTACCAAAGGCTGCTTAAGAAAGTCTGTCCTCTTCTTCCAATCCACTATAGGAAAGCAGTTTTCCAGGCTGTCATCTGATCAGGGCTGGCATACTGCAAAGCACTGTTTGAGCTCTCCACACTCCCTGCTACACAAGCTAAACTTGCTTTGAATTTACATGAACGATGTTGAACTTACACTGGCCCACCTCCACTGGCTGTCCATTGGCAAACAGATAGTTTCAGACGTTTCTGTATAGTTTTTAGTGCCTTTTACCAACAAGGCCCTATCTACGTTCAAGCAAAGGTTAAACCATATATTTTAAAAATGTCACTTCGATTGTCCACAGCAGCTCTGCTCACTATTCCAAAATACAGAAAGGTGAGGCTGGGAGGTTGATCTTTTTATGTCTGCCCAGCAAAACACCTGAGCACTATTCCACTACAAGTGAGCTCCCATAAAAATCATTTTGGTTTTTGGGAAGGAAAAAATACCTGGTTCTTTAACATATAAAAGCCTGGTGTACAATATGTAATTCGTTGTTGCTAGTACTAGGACACCCTTGGGGTAGCAGCTGTGTTCTATAAATCTATTAACATAACATAACACACATGTCATGAAATACATTTGCACCATTGGGTCTTCTTTGGGCTCTGGTCTCCCAGTTCAATAAAGTCCAATTTCTTTACAGATGACAGGCTTAGGAAAATATTGGTTGGTAAAGTATAACGTCATTTGATATGACTTGATTAACCATTGTAGGCAAAGTCATCTTTTTTAGGTCGAGCGTAAGCGTTTGACCTCATGTATACTTTAGTATACTTCTCTGTGTGGGCATAAAGCCATCCCCATGTTTTGATTTGTTTGTTTCAGTGTCTTTAAAAAAAACTTGTTTGCTAGTGGTCAGTTGTGCCTCTTTGTCCCTCCTTTTCTCTTCTGTCCCTCGCAGGCAGCAGGGACTAAGTACTGTCTCATTCCGCTATGGGTCTTTGTATGTTCTGTATGTTTCCTGTTCTCTTACTGTTTGGCAGTGTTCAGCTTTGGTGCTATAGCGGTTTACATTTAAATATAATATTCCTCCCTGCCACCTCCTCTCAATGCCACAGTTTCGTTAGTGCTGCCTCCCCTGCCGTTACATCAGCTGCGCCTCTTTGTTATACTGGGTGCAGGCTAAACTGTTCATAAGTTTTGCAGATATGGCAACTCTCCAAGGAGATGGATTCAGTTCTCAGCCAAGGGAGGCTCTCATCTCCGCCTGCCATAAAATAAACTGCAAATTGTCATTGAAGATGGAAGCGCAGAGCTGGGGCGGATTAAGGCAGCAGATCAGAGAGGTGAGAGCCCCAGGCTTGGCAATGGCTGGACTGAGCCCATCTCAGCATGGCAGGTTTACAGCAAGAATCGTGTAGAAAATTTTACCTTTATGAACATCTTTAAAGCCCTGTGTTTAAAGCACGACGTCTGGTAAGGCTGCCTGTCCTACATCGCGCTATCCGTGCACAGCGAATCCTTAAACCTGTGAGCCTAATTCTAGCATTGAACCCAGGGCAACATCCTTTTTAAGTGTTTTAACTGCTTTGTACCCTTCTGTTATTTTACTTTGCGCATCTTTGCATCGCGCTTTATCCTGCACCTGGCACTTTGTTGAGCAGTAACACCCTCCTCACCTGCTCATAGACACGGACATTAACCGCAGTTCCCGGCTATCTTCCTCACCCCGGTCCACCGCAGCTGTGTGCCGTTTGAGTGGAGGGCGTGTTTGGAAGCAGCCGGGCCACTGGCAGGGCACTTCCGGTTCGGGAGAGGGCGGAGCTACGTTCCCGCGCACTCCCCTACTTCACTCCGATGTGCCAGCGTTCGCGCGCAGCGGGCGCGCCACTGGCGCTCCTAAGGCAAGCCCATCTGCGCCCATCCGGGACCAGGGGCCAGGCCGTCTGCCCCTCGTAACCTTGCACCGAACACTGCCCACTGCTGTACAAGAGATACACTCCTGGCCATCTCCCAAAATGTAGCTAATGGCAACACACTATGTATAAAAGCCCACCCAGGACACACGGAGGGCCCATTCTCCTGTCGTGGCTGCCAATGGAGCAGTACAACCCAACAAGACTGGTCACATACAGAATCAGACCTGAGTAAACTGACCTGCATTTATTTCAATGCGAGATCGGTTCCTAAACATTCCCTCCATATTTGGGATACCCTCAGTGACAGGAACCCTGACCTGGTTTTCATAACTGAAACATGGCTCGATGAGAACAACTCTCCCGACATTTTTAATGCTCTACCAGACAGTTATAAAATAATAAAACAAGACAGATACGGATGGAAGGGAGGAGGGTTGGCTATCTTGTTCAAAGATTACCTTACCTGCTCGCAGGTCCAAGTAGCACAACCGGGAGAACACAAACTACTCTCATTTCAGCTATCTAAAGATGGCCACTCGATACTTGCCGGAGCATTAATCTATAACCCCCCAGATCACCAAGCTGAACTCAGCACTAGTCTACTTACCCAACTCCTCCCGGTATGCCTGAAACATGAGAACTACATAGTAATAGGGGATTTCAACATTCACTTTGAGAAAGTAAACATCCCTACGGTAATACAACTTGAAAATGACATGCAAATTCTCCAACTTAAGCAATGGGTCAAGGGACCTACACATATGGCAGGGCATACACTAGATTTATTATTCTCTAACATAGAATCCACAACTATCCAGGAGATTAAACCTGTGACCTGGACGGATCATTCACTTATATTTTTTTCACTTGGCCTGCCGATAAAACCAACAAAAACTTATAAGCCCCCGCAGGTGGCCAAGAGAGCCTGGAAGCTAGTTACTCAAGAATCTTTCAAGTCCCATTTCACCCCTGATAACGTGAAGACCCTGAGTGCCCCCCCAGTGAACACGGGAGCAGTAAATCTCGAAACAGAAATTATAAAAACACTATATCTATATGTACCCATGCTAAAACATAAGCAGCCACAAAGATCCAACAATGAGAAATGGTACACACTCGAACTCAGGACACTTAAAAGAAAGTGTAAAACGACTGAACACCAATGGAGACTGTCCAAGCTTGAAATAGATAGACTGAAGTACAAATCTGAATTTAGGATTTATACTAACGCCATTAGAAAGGCAAAAAAGACCTACTTTGAGCAACAAATCCATGAGAATTGCAACTCAGCCAAAGAGCTGTTCAAAATAGTAAGGGAACTCAGCAAACCCGCGAGTATGTCCCAAACACTGCCCCCCTCAGAAGAAGCATGCGAGAAAATTAGTAATTTCTTCTTGGACAAAATAGGCAAAATATATGCTTCTTTTGGCCCGATTTCCAGTACAGACGCAATCAACTGGGAGCAATTGACCCCACATCCAGAGGCTTCATCCAGCCTGGGCAATTTCTCTCCCCTAGCAGAAGCCGATGCCTTAAAAGCAATGGGGGAAGTTAAATCAGGATCCCCCCTAGACCCTTGCCCCCACTTCATATTTGCGCGAATTGCAGCTGTGCTTTGCCCCTATGTTACGCAGCTTCTTAACAACTCTCTCAACACCGCCACCTTCCCCGAAATCTGGAAAAAGGCGGTAGCGACCCCCCTGCTTAAGAAAGCAGGAACAGACGCCCACAACCCAGAAAACTACCGGCCGATTTCTCAACTGCCATACCTCTCCAAGGTTTTGGAGAGGCTGGTAAATAGACAATTATCTAATTACCTAGAGTCGAACGAACTGCTGGACCCCTCGCAGACCGGCTTCAGGGCTGCCAACAGCACTGATGCAACGCTGCTGGCCGTCCTAGACAATATCAGAACTCGGACTGATCAGGGGGGAGCTGTAGTGCTGATTTTGTTGGACCTGTCGGCAGCGTTCGACACGGTCTCACACAATAGACTGCTGGGAATCCTGTACGAAAAAGGAATTCATTCCAAAGCATTGGAATGGCTCAGCTCGTTCCTGAGTAACAGAACTCAAATGGTACAACTGGGTCATTCTCTTTCCAAGCCCAGCACCATTGGCTGTGGTGTCCCGCAGGGAGCATCTCTGAGTCCCACATTATTTAACGCATATGTGTCATCTTTGGCGAAAATCTGCAAGAAATGGGCCCTCGGTGTCTGCTCCTATGCGGATGACACACAGCTGATGGTAGCTCTGGACGAAAGACCTGATACCACCAAAGCAAAGCTGAACAATTGCCTTTTAGAAATGGCACAATGGATGTCAGAACGTGCAGTATGGGGCGACACTTCACCCCAACCCAGTCGCACAGCAAAACGATGTGGTCATGACCTGACTCCTGTGTATTATCCATATTTTCCAACTTGTTCCATCAAAATTCACCTTAAGTTTCTCCAAATTTTCATCATTCTTTAATTTTAAACGACATGTATGGTATCATGCTATTTCACAAGCTTCAAATGCTCTAGATGTGCCCATCTGGACCTTCATTCAAGAACACGATGGAGACGCATGTTAGATTCAAAGCAGTGTTCTTTTATTTTATACCCAATGCATATTGGGCAATACAGGCCCTTCTTCGGGGGTAACTGCCAAGAGATCGCTTCCACTTCTGTCCGCAAATGACTGGGTTTGCTGTGCGACTGGGTTGGGGTGAAGTGTCGCCCCATACTGCACGTTTTGTACTAGCGTGCCAATAGGGCAAGGCACGCACCCAGTGCGCACGCACTTTCTGAGAATTACAGAGGATAAATATGGACTAATTGAATGAAGGAAGGTGTGCATCCCACCACTTTTTGTTGACAATGGATGTCAGACCATTGTCTGAAGCTAAATGCAGGGAAATCTGAAATTCTGCTCTTCGGAGGAGCCAACATAATCTGGGATGCTACCTGGTGGCCACAAACCCTGGGAGATGCCCCAGCTCCTAAGCGATGCGCAAAAAACTTAGGCATCCTTATTGACGACTCCCTTTCCATGAAGGACCATGTGCGGGCCCTCTGTGGAAGGGGTTTTGCAACCCTGAAATTACTTAGGAGACTCTTTCCCTGGATCCCATTGGACTGCAGAAGAACTGTCACACAGGCCTTACTCATAAGTAAGCTTGACTATGGAAATGCCCTATTTGTTGGCATGGCTGAATACCTTTTTACACGCCTGCAAGTGCTTCAAAATGCTGCAGCCAAATTGGTGTGTAGTAAAGGCAGACTGAGCTCAGCATCTAAGTACATCAAAGATCTACACTGGCTACCCATGCGACAAAGAGCAGTGTTCAAACTACTCAGTCACACACACAAAGCTCTGCATCAACGTGGTCCTAGAATTCTACAGAATAGAATTGAATTCTACGTTCCCACAAGGAGCCTACGTTCACTCCATCAAGCGCTGGCCAGGACAAAGCGTATAAAGAGAGTGAGAGCAGGTGGACGCTCATTTTCATATCTGGCAGCCAAAAAATGGAACGAACTCCCCCAAGACTTACGCCTCACGACTGACTATTTAGCTTTCAGGAAAAAACTTAAAATTCATCTGTTTCCTAAGGCTTAATCCCCAACAGATCATGCGACTAGACTGGCAGCCCATCCACAACTCCTCGCTACATAGCGCCGTGATATCCTCTGGGATGAATGTCGCGCTTTACAAATAAACAAATAAATAAATATGCTTTGCTAAAGATTGCATGGTGTGGTTACTCATCTTTCTGCTCACGGTAAGAGAGGTATGCCTCACTACTCGGGATTCAGAGATTTATTGACCATCGCACAGCACAAACATGTCCCTCCTCCCGTCTGACTTTAGTTTGCCTGCCTGTGCTCGTGTTTTCGCAGGCTTGTTATGGATGCTGTCCTTTCCAACCACCCATAAATCTTTCAAAAGAAACACGCTTTGCCCTGGCCATAAACTCAAGAGGGGGTGAAAAGGCCAAGAGCTCACCTTACAGACTGAGGAATGCAGCATCCGGAACAATTCACGAGCTCATCACATGCTTCAGGCTTTCTCCGGCATGGAAACACAGACGGGTTATTAGGTCTTGGCCTGCACCAACGCTTGCGCTGGTCTGGCCGAGAGTTTTAGTAAGCGGGTTTTGGAAGTGCAAACCCACTGGCTTTCGGCTGGCGACCAGCTTGCGTTCACGATAGCGTGCACGCGCGCAGCTGCCTTCTGGGTTTCCTATCTCTTCCTCATTTCCTCGTCATGGCTCATTAACTCTCTGGACTCTGATGTTTCAATCGCAGCAGCAGCTCACATTACCAACTGACGGCCCTGGACTACAGTCACATGAAAAACAACAGCGATTAGCATTGAAATGCAAGCTTTCTTTTGTCTAGTTAGAAATATTGCTTCAGTGGGTTGATTTAACCTTATATCGCTATTTGTTTTATATTGGGAGTCACAGCCTAATTACCAGTATTTTTGTCTCACTCTTTTTTTAAAATATTTATTCGCGCAAAGCACAAAGCTATATTTAAGGTTACTTTTTCCGCGTCACTTCTTCACTGTATTTAAACTCCACACCCCCCACTCTTATTGTCTCTCCCTCTCTCTCTCTCCCCTCTCTAATTCTCTCTCTCTCTACTTAATTAACTCTCCCCTCTCTATCTTTTTTAGCCTTTCATTCTCTCTCACCACTTTATCTGTTTCTCTTTCAAACTCCTTCATTCACTCTCTCTCCCCTTCTTTCTCTCTCTCTATCCCGCTCCACTCTTTATTCTATGTACACCCTTTTCTCTCTCTTTCTCTCTCACCACCCTCTCTAATTGGGCATTATATCTTCACTCTATCTCTCACTCGGCAACACCACAGCATCACTCAGCATCACCACAGCATCACTCAGCGCAACCACAGCATCAATCAGAGCCAGCACAGCATCAATCAGAGCCAGCACAGCATCACTCAGCACCAACACAACATCTCTCAACGCCATCACAGCATCACTCAACGCCATCACAGCATCACTCAGTGCAACCACAGCATCACTCAGTGCAACCACAGCATTACTCAGCACAACCACAGCATCACTTAGCGCCACAACAGCATCACTCAGCGCCACCACAGCATTACTCAGCAGCACCACAACATCACTCCACGACACCACAGCATCACTCAGCACCACCATAGCTTCACTCAGCGACACCACATCATCACTCAGGGCCAACACTGCATCGCTCAGCACCACCACAGCATCGCTCAGCACCACCACAGCATCGCTCAGCACCACCACAGCATCGCTCAGCACCACCACAGCATCGCTCAGCATCACCACAGCATCGCTCAGCACCACCACAGCATCGCTCAGCGCCACCACAGCATCACTCAGCGCCACCACAGCATCACTCAGCGCCACCACAGCATCACTCAGCGCCACCACAGCATCACTCAGCGCCACCACAGCATAACTCAGGGCCACCACAGCATCACTCAGGGTCACCACATCATCACTCAGGGCCACCACATCATCACTCAGGGCTACCACAGCATCACTCAGGGTCACCACAGCATCACTCAGCGCCACCACAGCATCGCTCAGCACCGCCACTGCATCGCTCAGCACCGCCACAGCATCGCTCACCGCCACCACAGCATCGCTCAGCGCCACCACAGCATCCCTCAGCGCCACCACAGCATCACTCAGCGCCTCCACAGCATCACTCAGCGCCACCACAGCATCACTCAGCGCCACCACAGCATCACTCAGCACCACCACAGCATCACTCAGAACTACCACAGCATTACCACAGCATCACTCAGTGCCACAACAATATCACTCAGCACCACCACAGCATCACTCAGCACCACCACAGCATCACTCAGCACCACCACAGCATCACTCAGCGCCACCACAGCATCACTCAGCGCCACCACAGCATCACTCAGCGCCACCACAGCATCACTCAGCGCCGCAACAGCATCACTCAGCGCCGCCACAGCATAATTCAGGGCCACCACAGCATCGCTCAGCACCACCACAGCATCGCTCAGCACCATCACAGCATCATTCAGCACCACCACAGCATCATTCAGCACCACCACATCATCACTCAGGGCCACCACAGCATCACTCAGGGCCACCACAGCATCACTCAGGGCCACCACAGCATCACTCAGCGCCAAGACAATATCACTCAGCACCACCACAGCATCACTCAGCGCCAAGACAATATCACTCAGCACCACCACAGCATCACTCAGCACCACAGCAGTATCACTCAGCAAGACCTGAGTATCATTCAGCATCACCTCAGCATCGTCTCCGCAACAGTCACCACCACCACCACTACCACCTCAGCATCACTCAGCACCACCTCAGCCTGCTCTCGGAATCTGGCATCTGTTGATTCTCCCCTAGCGTCTGGCCGCTGCTAGTGTTATAATACAGGTACTAGTTCCCAACCTTCACCCTCCGATTGTTTATGCCCCCTCAAAAAAAAAGCTTTAACAAACAACCATTGCAATAGGCAGAAACAAGTTGCCAGCATTGCAAGAACAAAAGAAAACTGAGGAAATTTTTTATTGTAAATACTTTTTTTAATATGGTCGTTCAGTTTTACATAATGCCTTCTTGGTCATATATAAAGTAACAAAAATGCTTCTGACACTTTTTTATTATAACTTTTCAGCATGCTGCACAGCAGCCACACTTCTCTACAGCACAGCTTGAAGACATTGGCAAAGTCAATAGCTCTGGCTAAACACTTATAAGGCCCCAAAGGCAAGACCTATTGGCTATGCCAATGCTTGTTTTTCTCTTGCCTCTTGTTTTATGTTGGTGTGAAGGTTTTACAAGTGCTTTACTGGCATATCAAAGGCGGTGTGGAATATTATTAAATATATATATTTCGTTCTAGAAGTGTTTCTTTTTATAAGAAACGAAGGGGCATATTAGCAAGGGCACTATCGCCGCTTTAGCGGCACTTTTTGCCGCTAAAGCGGCGATATTTATATCGCCTTATCAGCAAACTGTCTCTAACAGCAGTTAGCGACAGTTTGCGGGCATTAGCGCCCGTTTTTTTACCGCTTTGCATGTCAGCGATATTTATCGCTAATGACATGCAAAGTGGGCGTTCCCGACGAACAAACCTGGGAAACACTCGCTAACAGGCCTATCGCCTATTAGCAAGGTGGCCATGGCCCCAGTTAGCGACGTGAAAAGTCGCGCTAACCGGGGTCATCACCATTTATTTAACACCTGCAATTAGCAGGTGTTAGCCATACCTAACATGGGGGGGTGGATTATGCTGATACGACCACAGGGTCGTATCAGCAAGGTGTTCTCCCTTCTCCATGCAACATCGCTGGTTTTTCAGCGATGTTGGCCCATTTCCCCCGCTATCGCTGGAATATTCATCGCCATAGCGCTAATCGTTGCTAATACAGCGTTAGCGTGGCGATATATTCCAGCAATAGCTGGCGATAAAAAAAATCACGCTAAGCAGGGTTAGCGATGATTATCGCCTCTTCTTGCTAATATGCCCCGAAGTGTGTTGCCTAATTGTTTGAACAATGAAGCTGTGCTTTCTATTGAGGTTTCCTTGGGGCGTTTAAAATATTAGGTCATTTTTATTAAATTGCTCTTGTGCCTTAGTGTGCAATAGAAGCCAGCCAACGGTCTTAATTATGAATTCACATTGAGAAAAGTGCTGGTATCAAAAAGACAGCGTGCCTTTTCAGTTCATTTATTTGTTTAGGGCATAAAGGCTTTACTGGGAATAGACCGTGTCTCATCATGAGACTACATACTGCCACACTAGCACCTGGAGGCACCTCACTTTGCACTGAGCGTTATGCTTACTTTTTAGCAGCGCTTCAGGAGACCACTGGTACACTGGTGAGACGGGATGGTAAACATCCATTTTTTAAGCTTAGCGCAGCTAAGGCTTGTCTTCTTTGGTGCATAGGCCTGGAATAGATGAATTAGTTCTAGTAGTGAAGCACAGCAATGAAGTACCTCACCCTGCCCCCCCTTGAAAACACTATGACGCACACCTGCTGGCGCTATGGGCAGTCAGCCTGCTGCTGCGAGTCTGAAGGTGGCAGGGAGCAGGCTTGTTTGGTAATTTCAGCTGGCACCAAGACACGCAGGAAAACAGGCACTCGCCATTTTTTTGTGTATTACAACTGAACCCAAATGTTGGAACTACAAGTTTGAATGACGCTCAGCAACTGGCACTGAACATGACTAGATCGTGGTTCAATGAATAAGCAATTAAAGCGCTGCATTCCTAAACATTTTCTGTGACAGCATACTAGCAAATTGTTGCTACATAATCTACCTAACAAACAGATTCCAAAATGCATTTCTTACCTTATTAAGCCATGCCTATTTCAAGCACCTTTGAGTTAATATGGGGGCATATTATCAAGGGCTTTATCTCCGCTTTTTGGCTTTTAAAGCCAAAAAGCGGAGATAATGCTTTCGCCCTATTTACAAGGCAGTGCTAACATGCATTAGCGCATGTTAGCAGCCTTATTACCGACGCTCGCTTTGCATCTCTAATGAGATGCAAAGTGGGCGTGTCCTACTAACACAACACGGGAATCAAGGAGTTACAGCACTACTCCCTATCAACAAGCTGGCCCAGGACACCAATTCCGACGTTAGAATCCGCGCTAATCGCGGATAACGCCGAAAGCTAACGCCTGCTAAAAAGCAGACTTAGCTATACATATGATGGGAGGTGGATTCTATGGCTGAATCCACATCTCCCTATTATCAAGGATTACCTGATCGCTTCCGTTGTAGCGCTGGATTTCCTGCGATGTGCGCGGATTTCACCGCTATCGCCGGATTTAATATCGCTGTGGAGATATGCGTTGTTAATAACGCGATATCTCGGCGATTAAATCCGGCGATAGCCGGCGTTAAGCTAATCCGCGCTATGCCTGCTCAGCGATGTTTATCGCTGTTCTTTGTTGATATGCCCCTTAGTCTTAACATGAAGGCTTTTAGGGGCATATTAGCAAGACCCACGTTAAAATTATCGCCGTTTTAGCGGCAGGAAACTGCCGCTAAAACGGCGATAATAGGCTTGCTAATATGCGTAATGGAATTCAATAGAAGCCCAGGTTAGATGTCCTGCACATCTAACCTGGGCTTCTATTGAATTCTATAACGCATATTAGCAAGCCCATTATCGCCGTTTTAGCGGCAGTTTCCTGCCGCTAAAACGGCGATAATTTTAACGTGGGTCTTGATAATATGCCCCATGGTTCTTTAAATGTCTGACAAGAATCATGAAACTGAATGGGTAAATTTAAAATCTTGAAAACTGTCAATTAACCAAGCTGATTCCCTATTATCTATATTCAGCTGAAAGAGGGGGTGGGGTATTCTGCAAGTGCAAGAATCTCGCAATCTCTTAATGTGAATTTACAGCGGCTAAACTTAATTGGATATTTAGGCCTGCAGAGTCTCTATCTCCCAGAATGTATCAGTTTGTTAGATGTAAGACTTCGGCTGTCACGCTGCTGCGATTTGACCTCTAGGAGGTGTCTTCTGCAGACTAACTAGGACAAGGAACTCACCACCAGGACTAATCATGAAAGGGTTCTCTTGTATCTACGTGCTTGTGCAAACCCTTCGGAAGGGTCTCTGAATGATGTACTGGATAACGAGGACCACAGGCCCACAAGGCTGTTAGTGGTTCTGGAAACAGACAATATTTGAATTAGGGATCCACAGTTCCCACAAGTCTGACAGGCCTGCTTCTCGTTTGCATTCTCAGACTCAAAAGGAAGAAGGAAGATCCCTATGAGCTGTGGCACTCCATGTGATAGCCATAGTGCTTTTCACCTAGGGCTTTCATTTTAGGGGAAGGTATTTAAGCAGCAGTATTCAAGCACTGCTTGTCTTCATTTGACAATGTTCCACACCAGCTGCCCATTGAACCACATTATGCCAAAACCTGCTTCCTCTTTCACCATGTTCTGACAAGACCTGCAGCTCTCTGCCTCCAGCATTTATCCCCCTCTTTGTGAATCTTGTCTATTGGCTGTAGCCTTTCTTGATTTTTAGGTCGAGCATTCAAGACTTCTTGTATATACTTTAGACAATTACATTAGAAGTGATCACTAGATAATACGGACTGCAAAATGAGTGTTGATCAGTTCCAATGCATGCATTTGTCAAAGGTTTGAAATAGTATTTTGTATCGTTCTTATGTTTAACCAAGTGAGCCACATCCTCCAGTGATTCATTAAAACCGGCATTTTGAGAAAACATTATCTATGTCACTTGGGACATCTTGCTATAGTTTTCACCAGACGGCAAGGTAAATAATTAATCTGTTATGCTTTTGCTGCTAAAGGGTTTGAGATTGTGAGCCTGCCTTAAATGATCTCATCAATGCCTCCTGCTACCTTCGCTGCTCTGCCCAGCTCCTGCCTCCGCTCCCGGAGTTCTCTGGATATTGACTCGCTAGTAAGCCCAGCTTGCCCAGTGCAGTGTGTCTACTGGCCTCAGAGGAATTCATTGCCTTCCACTAATAGTCCAACCCCAGCACCAGAGCCTAAACTAGTGTTCTGCACACTTGTGAGTCAGTAGCTTCTTTCTTGATCAACAATAAACCACCGTCAGCACCATCAGCACTGACGGAGTCTAAATCGGGACTGCATAATTTAAAAACCAAGAGCTTCACATGCTACCAAAACATTCCCATCACACGAGCCACATTCAGAGAGTAACCCTACTTAAAATGCAGGGAGCTACTCTGTGCGACAATGTTTGTCTGCACATCTCCAGCACCACTGTGTTATGGATATTTCTCCACTTCCCCTTCTTATCCCAGTAGGATAGCATTAGAATTAGAGCGGTAAGGACGTTTCTAACTAGCACCTTCCTCCCCACATCTGTTTTTGTTCATTCCTCCCAGCTCACCCCCCTCCAAAAACTGTACATTAGCACCATCTGGTACTGTGCTTGGCTGCTGTCTGAGGACTTCGAACTCTCCCCTTTTTGGTTTGGGACTAAGGCCAACATGTTTCCTTCTGCTGGAAGACTGTCCCCTATAAATGTGCTTTGTTCAAGCCCCCTGTTTAGTTCATGAACATAAATGTCGCTGGGAGTTGACTCTGTATGTTTTTGTTTTGATATTTGGACAAGTCTTTACATATTATAAGGTTTTGGAAATTTGTGCGCAATCAAATTATGCCTTTCTTTGTAATTATGTTTAATAATTTTTAAACTTGGTAACACAATCCACACAAATACACTCCACACCATGCTACATAATTCCAGTCAGCATAATTTCACTCAGCGCCACACACTTCCACGCCACACAATTCAACTCTACACATTTCCATTCCACACCACATAATTTGACGACAAACAACATATTTCAACTCAACAACACAATTACACAACACACCACATACATCCAATCCACAGCACAGAATTTCACATCATGCCACATAATTCAACAGCATACCACATAATTTAAACTCCACAACATACCACTCGACCACACAGAATGCCATTCCACCTAATTACACTCTGACACACACTCCTACTACACATAATTCAAATACACTCAATACCACATAATTACTAGCCACAAATTTCCATTACACACCATGCTACATAATTCCACTACAAAAATCTACTCCACACAATTCCACCACACACAATTCCACAACTAACAATTCCAAACCACATAATTCCACTCCACTCCACATCACATACATCCACTCCAATCCAAAACACATGGGTGAAACACATTCTCATTTATAGCTCCAATACCTCTAACTCTCACTAATGCGAGACCAATTTGCATTGCAAATGCTTGTCTTGACTAAGGCGGTACTGTCCACTGAGCTTCTTGCTGATCTGCAGTGCTCCTCGGTGATGTAAATGTCACAGTTCACTAAAGGTGATACCTATAAATGCACGAATACTTATATATGCACAGTCGTTTATTCTTCCCTATCATTTTCCTGCACAGATAAAGATCGTTTGACCAAAGAGGCCAGTGCCCTCCATCCACACACTGCAAAAACAAAAGACCGTAAAAAAGGTAAGTCAAATTGTGACAGCGAGGACTTCTGTTTGACTCGAAGAGCCTGTAGTAATGGCTGATAGGTTTTCAAGGGTATGGACATGTGCTCTTCAAAACTAGCAAGAACTATCGCCTTTGCCAAGGCTTGTTTTAGATTTCGGTGAGTAGAGACAGATGGATGCCTGTTGGACTTGGCCCTTTTTGCAGGGTTATCCCCAAACTTTTTGCTTTTTCCTCCTATTTTTTCCTGACCTGTGTTTGTTGGTTTTAGGACTCTGGGCACTTTACCACTGCTAATCAGTGCTAAAGTGCCTATGCTCCCTGTGTAAATTGTTATTATGATTGATTCTCCCTGATTGGCATATTTGATTTACTGGTCAGTCCCTAGTAAAGTGCACTGAGTGTGCCGCGGCTGTAAATTAAATATTACTAGTGGGCCTACAGCACTGATTGTACCACCCACATGAGTAGTTCTGAAACAGTAACTCAGACCTGCCACTGCAGTGTCTGTGCGCAGTTGTTAACTGCCATGTCGACTTGGCAAGTGCACCCACTTACCAGGCCCTAACCTTCCATTTTCTAACATATAGGACACCCCTATGGTAGGCCAAGGTACCCCCCTGGGCAGGGTGCAGTGTATGTGAAAGGTAGGACATGTACTGATGTGTGTAACATGTCCTGATGGTGAAATACTGCCAATTTCGTTTTTCACTATTGAAAGGCTATCTTGTCCCATAGGACAGCATGGGGAAGGCTTTGTAACATTTTACAAGCATATCTTCCCATAGGGATAAGATTGAAGGGTAAAGTTTAGGCTCTCTAAACTCAGAATTTATTAACACATCTTTTACTAAAGATGGTTTTAAAATTGTGTGTTTGAAAATGTCACTTTTAGAAAGTATTCAAAAAGAGACACTCTTCTCATGCTCAATACTGTTGCACTGCAAAATTCGGGAACTAGTCCCTCCAGCGTATCCAATTCATCCAGGTATTCCATAGTACACTCTTATTCCTATACTTTCACCGTCCATTTTTCTGTCATTTTCCTTTATACTCTTCCTCACAACGGAGACAGTATGATTCAATCTGTAATCTTTATTAGACATTTCTGATACCAGCTGTATGCCATTTTGGGCTTTGTACAACAGTACGTACAGATTGATCTCAAATTAGAAATATGCGCGACTTGTGTTGTTTCCCAATGCATTTCAAGCCCCTAAGGCTCTTCGTCAGGGGATTCTAAAACAGACAAAATAAATAGCTTAACTGACTAGTCCATAATGCTATGTGCATGTTCTCAGAAAAACAATATTTTTGTGAACACATACCCCCCTCCATATCCCATCTCCTGTCCCAGGGTCATGCAAAACATAATACTGAAAACCACACCATCCTACTCACCAACTGAACCCCTACTACCCAAATCTACAAGGATTCAAACTTTACCATTAATACTAAGAATCTTCTCTCCTCTCATAATTCTCCTCATCTCTCTTTCTTCATCACCTCCCTCACCCTCACCATATCCCCCGTAGCGTTCTCTAAAGCGGAGCCACCTATAACAATCCCAACCTTCATCCTCTTCTCCATAAACACTCTCCTTCCTCCAATCCACTCCCCCTCCACCTATCTCTCAACTCTTTCCACTTGCAAAAAACCGCCTGCAGCAATCTCACCTCATCGTGCTTCTCTCCATTAGCTCATCACTCCCTCATTCTTCCTGGCAGTCAATCCTTGTTTGCAGCTGCTCTCCCTCACGTGCAGTTAAATACTTTAGAGGCGTGATCATTAACTACCTCCACATGACTACCTTCCCCACTGGCTACTCTCGATATTTACCGGAACTCCACCTGAAAACTCAAATACCCACAATGCAACTTCCTTACTTAACTGAAAATACGTTTTTTGTTGGTAAATCCAAATTGACAATCTTGCAAGAATACGATACTTGTGTACTCGAAAACATGTGCAGTGAAACACTCTAACGTGACCTTTCAAATAACTTAAACCCAACCAAAATACATATCTGAGTGCAAATAAAATAAAATAAAATAAACTGAATGTGAACTGAACAATTACAGAAAAAGTACTAAAGACAATTCCCAGTGCAACCCCCTTGAGTCAGTGTAAGCTGATTATGATGAATGACTGATGATAATGCACTTCATTCCATTTCTTCTTTGCGCTGTCTCCGCGGTGATAAACGAGTTCTTGTGTTCTTGTCTCCAATTTTTTAAAACATCTGCGTAATCCATAGGGTGAAAAACTCATTGAGGCAATAACGTTGCCAAGCGAAACAAACATTCTTGAGGATGCACTCCTTCCCTTAATAAGACACCGTACTTTTTAAACTTCATTTGAAGGTGCGTGCGATCAGTACTGTGGATCGCCCCCACCACAGAAAATATAATTGTATTCAAAAAGAGACACTCTTCTCGTGCTCAATACTGTCGCACTGCAAAATTCGGGAACTAGTCCCTCCAGAGTATCCAATTCATCCAGGTATTCCGTAGTACACTCTTATTCCTATACTTTCACCATCCATTTTTCTGTTGTTTTCCTTTATACTCTTCATCACAACGGAGACAGTATGATTCAATCTGTAATCTTTATTAGACATTTCTGATACCATCTGTATGCCATTCTGGGCTTCGTACAACAGTACGTACTGATTGATCTCAAATTAGAAATAGGCGCGACTTGTGTTGTTTCCCAATGCATTTCAAGCCCCTAAGGCTCTTCGTCAGGGGATTCTAAAACAGACAAAATAAATAGCTTAACTGACTAGTCCATAATGCTGCGTGCTGAGAGAGCTAGATGAGGAGTTCGCAAGGCTTGAGGCCCTGAGTGTCTCAACCAAGCAAAAGGAAATGTGTGCAGCTCATGAAGTGAGCTTAGCTGGGTTGTAGGTGGAGTCAGCTCAGATGGTGGCAGCAAAAATGCAGTGTCTAGTGCTGAGGGAGAAGTGCACACACCCAGAGATGTGGCGCCTGACTTGAAGGAGGGGATTAACATACACCAGGGGGTTCAGGTTTATGAGGTAGCACCAGTGGTGTGCAGTGTCTCTGAAGTGGATTGGGGAACTGACACCGGGGATCATATTCCTAGTGGTGGGAGGGACACTCTACTGACTCTAGATGAGAGGTGCAGGGAGAGGGGTTCCCCCATGGTAGAAGCCTTGGTGTGTGAATGTGGAGACCGCCCAGAAGAGTGTGGGTTGAGTGACAGAGACAGTCAGACACTGTCTTGCCAATCTCAGGAGAGTGGTGTGGGGTACTTGTGTGAGGCACTGGATGGTGAGGCAAAGGTTAGCTTGGTTAACAACTGTGGGGGGCTGTGTGATACAATTGTTGGAGAGCATATTTTAAGTCCCAGTTTTCCAGAGATATGCCAACATCCAGTGGAATGCGAGTTCTCCGATTCCAGGGAGCTTGCGCTGGAGGCAGACCTTTTGGTGGAGTCCAGAGGGTCTGATGAGGCTTTTGGAGTGATCCTGAAGGCGGTGGCTCAGGTTTTCCCCAACCAGGTGAGGTAGGGGAGGTTTGGAGTAACCCAGATAGGTTCCAGTGTAGTGGAATCGGTGAGGAGCCCCATGTCCTGTCTCTGAGTAGAGGGAGTGGGCTGAGTCCCAAGGTGTCTGAGGCCCAGTTCCAGGGCCTGGTTGGTTCTATGAGTGAACACCAGGAGGGGGGCCTAGTCTGTACCTGGAGGCCATTTCCTGAGGGGATCCCAAAGTGTCAGGTGGACTAGGGGGGCTGCTGTAACAAGCATCCCACCAGTTCTGGTGTCTGGCAGCACCACTCCAGTGGGGAGGGTGCATGAGTCCAGAGAAAAGTGTGAGGGGGGGACATAGTCCCCAATGGAAGGACCAGTGGGTCACGGGCTGCCAGCTCTGAGGTCAGAGCACCCCAAGACTGACCCTGGTGAGGCCACTTCTGGCCTGGGGGGTCTTCATGCTCTGTCAAGTAGACAGGAGGCCGGAGACATGCGCCAGGTAGACTCTCGTGCAACTCATGAGGAGTGGGTTTCCCTTGGGTGGGGGTTGGTGTACCTCCCTGGAAGTCCTGGGTTGCCAGGCACAGGTCCTGCCTAAGGGTACAGACCCTGGGTTGGAGGACCAGGTTCAGAGTGTCCCTCCTGACCTGAAGGAAGGGGCAACTGCTTACAGTGCCCCTACCAAGTTGTCTCCTGGGGGTACCGCTCCAGGTGTGAGAGTGCAGAGCCCCAGGGCAAAAGACAGGGTGTGGGAGAGCCCACCCCAGTCTCGTGTCCAGCTGCAGGGTACAGACCCTGGGCTGGTGGGCCAGTGTCAGGATGCCATACCTGACTTGGCAGGAGGGAGAGTGGAGAAAAGGTGCCAGACACCTGGGACTACCGCCCCCCACTTTCTGATGCCACAGAAGTTAGAGAGGCCTGAAAGGCATGAGGCCTGGCTCTCATCACTGACAGCTGTCAGTGGCCATGGTGGCTGGTTGCTCTGAAAAGATGTCTGCTACTGAGTACCTGCACTTCTTTCATTTGAAAGGGAGAGTACCTGCACTTCTCAGCCTTACGGCAATACTTTTAATGGGAGAGTACCAGCACTTCACGAGCAAACAAGTACTCTAAAGAGTACATGCACTTATATATTTCCATCAAAACACTGATTATACCTAGTTGTCCTGTCTCTTAATCATCAAAGAAATTCACCAACCACTGCGGACACATCTACACTTTTCATACCCTCGCTGTCTGTCACTGAAGCTGCAGAATCTTTGGACAGAGGGTACGTGCATGTGGGACTCAGATTATCGTATAAAAAGCGTGCAACCGGAAATACCAGATAATATTAATATAGTTTATATGCAAAAAAGTGTGTCTAGCACATTAATAGTCATAGCTTTCAGGCAAGAGTGCAACATCTGCAGTTTTGATGCAGTTGATATTACCTTCTTGCCTTTACGAGCACATTTAAAGATACAGCCCATATAAATCCTGCTTCCTTCAAACAAACATGCGAGGCTTCTACTTTAGATAACAAACTTTTGCAATGCAATAGGTCTCGCATTTTTGAAAGTTAGATCTATTGGTGTTGTAAATGATAATGTGTTTTACTTATGGTTTTTTTTGCAGTGAAGTTATTATTTAAAGAAAAAAACGTGCATGTCGTCCTGTGGTGTTTATGTAGTGAGATTGTACACAGAGGGGCTGATTTCGATGTCGAGCAGAATTGTTTCTGCCTGACACCGACTCGGTCCTGGGTCTGACCCACACCCGGTCGGCGGTCTCAACTGGCCCATTACAGTGCGACCGAACACTGTTCGGTCGCATGCTCCCTTTTCTCAATGGGAGCTCATTCTACGGCTGTAAATCGACCGTAACACAAGCTCCCATTGAGAAAAGGGTGGGGTCAGTTCATCCCTGCACCCCGTGGCAGGCACCTCAAGGTGCCTGCCAAAAGGTGCAGGGATCAACAGGGGGGCACCCTAGGTGCTCCTTCGGCCTCCAACCGGCAGCCGTTCACCAAAGGGCCAAACACTCTTTCTGACATGGTTTCCATGTCAGAGAGGCCTGCATGGAAACCATGTCGAAAACCATGCATCATAATCTCAAGGGAAGAAATGCCCACCCTTGAGATTACTCGCCGGCTTCCGACTGGACGACGGGTTCTCTGAGCCTGTTGGAAGCCAGCCTGTATGACTGGCCGGTTTACTTTCCGACCGCCTCCATCATAATGAGGGAGTCGGAAAGTAAACCACGCAGCCCATTAAGATGCGGCCCTGAAGGCTCTCGGCTCCTAAATATGGAACAACTGTGTTTGCTATTTTCTCACAAAAAACTATTTATTTACCTTAATTGTTAACCTATCTGCACCACTTATATTTACTAGGCTGCTAAAACACCAGGTGCAGGAAAAATGTTTTGCTCATGTTTATTGGAGGAAATATAAATTGAGGGCACTGGGCATTGCACTAAGCATGGCATTGTTGCACAATTGTGAATAAAAGTTATTGATTCACCTTTCCTGTACAAATGGGTGGAGCTTGAAGTCTATACCTAAGAGGTTGCAGCTGAAGTCTTGCAGGAGCAGATACTCCTTTGACTGCTGCTGCCTTTGGAAGCCATCATGATAGGGACAAGCCGAGGTCAGCTGTAGAGAGAGAAAGAGTGATCTGCTCGGTCTCCGGTAAGATGCAGGCAAGTCAAGTAGGCAACATGAGCACTGGAGCAGGAGTGCTAATCACCCCAGCTCCAGTTGGAGGACATGTCCCCAGCTGTAGACATTGAAAAGGTACACTTTTGTGTTTATTTTTGGGTCTTTCCTATCAAATTGCGAACGGAGTAGCCCTTTTGTAATGTAATAGTTTCCCTTTTAAAGAACAGACTGTTCACACTGTTCACATATTTAGTCAAGATATAATGCATTTCAAATATTTATTTTGACTTTTGAAAAGTATGTTAATTTGGTATATTTTAGATCAAGTTGGGTGAGCCACACAGAAGAAAGGTGTGGCCGCTATTGTTGAAGTTGAAGCCCGGCATGCCTCGTTGCTGAAAATAAAACGTAAGATTATGGGCGGCTGAAAAAAACCATAAGATAAAGTGTGGCATGCCATGCTGCTTTAAAAAAAAGAAAATATTAGGTTGTGTGCAGTCTCAAGATTGAGTTGCGTGAGCCACGCATAAGAAAAGAAAGGCGCAGACGCCAATATTAAAGCTGAAGCAAACAAAAAAAACAAGCGGTTGCGGGAGAGAATGTACCGCCTGCAACAGCAGGTAGGAGAACATAAGATAAAGCGTGGTGTGACACGCTACTTAAAAAACAAGTGGTTGTGGCAGAACGTGTCCTGAAAGCGTGGCGTGCGTTACTGGCTAAAAAAACAAGTGGCTGCTGGAGAGCGTGTCCTGCCTGCAACAGCAGATAGGAGAACGTAAGATAAAGTGCATCATGATGCGCTGCTTTAAGAAAAAAGGGGTTGCAAGAGAGCGTGCCCTGCCTGCAATAGCAGGTAGGAGAAAGTCATTTAATAAAATAGTGCTCACAGACTGTAAATAAAACATACCAAGTAACAGCAAATGTAAAAGGGGCAGTCCTCATGGGAAGTTACAACAGGAGAAAAGGAGGTACTAAGGAGGGACTACTAAGCTTATTCATGAATCAAAAGCCACCATTTATAAAGGATAGTAACAGGAGTCAATTGAAAAGATGGGCGGAAAATGGGCAGAGCTTAAAGTCCATACCTGAATGCAGCATGTCTCAAAGACACAGCGCAAGCTGTCTAGACGAGACCTAAAAATGACAACGGAGACAGAACCCTTCAAGTCAGTGAGTCTGGAGGGAAGAAATTAATTTACTCTTTTCCAGTTTAAAGACGTCTCGAAGGGTAAGCAACACCCACAAATCCCTTTCTGGAAACATGAGCTTCAAGAATAAAAGCAGTGACACCAACATTCCTTTCAGGGCCAGAAGTTCGATCATGGAAGAGGATCTGGTCAGCAGCGTTCTGCAACTTCTGGAAAAGCCCCAGCAATGAACACCACTGTGGGAGGGAGTATTTCCAAATATCTCTCAGCCTGGCAGGTAATTACAAAGGATAGGTGGGTGCTAGATATTGTGCACAATGGGTACAAAATTAGGTTTTCAAGTTCTCTTCGACAGATTCCTCTGATAGTGATTGAACTCATCTTTTCTGGACTGGCTGATGCTGCAATAGATCCTGTTCCCAAACAGCAATTGGACGCAGGTGTCTATTCACTCTATTTTCTAATCAAAAGGAATTTTTCCAAGCAGGAATTGTGTCCTATCCTAAACCTTAAAAAAAATATTTGAACAGAGAAAAATTCAGGGTGGTTGCTTCTCTTCAAATCTTCCCTCATCTGCAGCAAGGCGATTGGATGTGTGCATTATATCGACAGGTTGCCTACATAAATATGCCTATTTGTGCCAAACACAGAAGCTTCCCATGCTTTAAGATTGGAAAGAAACACTACCAGTACAATGGCAAACCATTTGGACTGAAGTCAGCTCCCCAAGCCTTTGAAGGTCATGGCAATGATCTTTCTTCACTATTACAGTAATTAGGGATGTCCTGTAAGGTCTTAAGATGTTTCCTCCCTGGGAATTAAATGTAGTTGTCTCCAAATTGATGCGTTCTAATTTGAACGTATGCACAAGGCTCACTTGTAAAAATTTTTGCAAAATGTTTCATCTGCCAGAAGGGCGATTGACCTTCAGTCTCTGTGTACAGATGAACATCATACAGTTTCTGTTGTAACAAAGTTTCATTCAGTACTCAACCTTCTTTTCTGCCAAACTGGCATTGGATGTTCACAGTAATCAAACTATTTCATAGTCTACTTTTTTCCCTAATCTGTTGCTGCCGGAAGACAGAGAAGTTGTTTTATATGATGTCAAAAGGACTTTGCTTTACTATTTGGATAGCACTAAAGAGATTGGCAGGGTCAAACAACTCTTCAAATAGAACATAGCCATGTAGATGGTTTCTTGTATTATTATTTGTTATGAGAACACCAATAGACTTTTACCTGCCAATTCTAGGGCCGATTCCATGATGGGAACATTGATGACATTTTTAAGGTTGCTATTTGGAGGTCAGTCAATACCTTTGCTAAACACTATTGTCTGGGCTCTGACTTCTGGACAAATACCTTAGTTGGTGAAATTTCTTTTCGTAATTTATTACTTGAAATGTTTCTCATGTATGGGTCTCATAGCGCTATTAAGGCTTGGTTACATAGCTACTACTCTATTTTACTTTTAATGAATATCAAAGTGAATCATGTGGTGAAGGAGGAAAAGGTACTTACTTGTAATCTGAGTTCTTCACCATGGGTATACATCTCAATTCATAAAAGCCACTCTCATCTACCCACTTTAAAGGCAACTGATTTTGGTTTTGTTATGGAATGTAAATGTCTTCCTCTTTGCTCTAAAAGTGGCCGGCCCAACTTTCACCCTTCTGTGCATGATGGAATAGTGCAGCTACCAAAATTCTTATTTTTTTCTCTATACGTAGTGATCTTTTTAGGAGGTATCATTCCTGCTTCTTTGTCAATAAAGCAAATGGAGGTGCGCCAGGTAGAAAAGTCCAGTCAAGCTTATTTTATTAAAACCTTTATTTTCACTTTTTTCTCTTTATTTACATATACTGTCCAGCCAAAGTGTTTCATTCCATAAACAGTAGGAACTTCATCAGGGCTAAAAACCAATTAACACAAAGAAACAAATCAACAACAACAAAGAAAAAATGGAAATTCAAAACAAACGACACAAGACATATAAAAAACACACCCACACACATGTTAAATAACATCTCCACTCAAGACCATTTGGGTCCCTGAGCGGGAATAAAAGGAATGGAAACTGATTTTACCTAAAAAAACTGGTCTTCTGAAATGGGCAATATCAGGAATAGCACATGTACATTTCGTAGGGTAGGGAAAACACAAAATACAAACATACATCAAAAATTATTACATAAAAAATTACACATAAAAACACAGTAACAGAAAGAAAACACCCAACCTTATCTATCCAGTAACAAAACGTAAGCATGCCTGCACAGTTCATAGGGCAGAGAGTCAAAACATAAACAGCCAGATATAATTAAAGAACATAATGTATCAACAACAAACACCGAACAATGTTAAACCAATACCACTATATGTGAACTTAAAATCTGGACATCCATATGCGAAGATGTAAGCGCTATATTGCCCAGTACTGCCAGGGACATTGCTGCTAATTGAGGATAGTGAGTAAACCAAGGGGTAATAGGTGGATGTGAAGGGATAGTCAAAGATAGAGACGTGCAATATGTGCATTTAGTGAGAGATGTATATGCATATAGAGACTGGGTGATCCAGCATTTAACCCATATCATCGCATTCCAGGTGCACCATTATCTTGATGTCTCACCTTCATCATCTATGTCTGTAAGCAGTGTGTCCAAAGAAAGCTCAATATCGTTATTCCAGCTAGGTACGTTGGCTATTTAGGGATTTCCCTGGGGCATCACCGTGCCCGTCGTTGGATACCTGGTATGAGTAATATCAATCATGACTAAAACAGTCAGTAGCTACAGTTTCTAATAACACTACTAAATTTTGCACCAAGCGTAAATCACATGCTGTATCATTTCCCATATCGGTATTACTCCATCTATTCATCCCAAGCTGCTGAATAATTAAGGTCGCCATAATATTGCGCTTAAAATCAGTCCGTTAGTGCGCGTAATTAAAATCGATCACTCATGCCATATTACCGCAATGTTGATAACAATTCATACAGCATTTCTCAATGAACAATTAATTCAATCCATGTCATGTGTACCTATGGCTGTTTCACAAGAGTATGCTTAAATACGCGTCTGTATTCTAATACCAACAACCCTTTCATCTAGTGGGAGCCAGTCAGAGGGGCGCGTTACAATTAGATAACCAACAAAAGAGAATTACCTTAGAGGCGATATAAGTAATGTACCCATGATTAGAGACTGGCATAATATTCATGCGAGCAACGCCATTTAAATGATGTGCCGATCAAAGTGTACACCGCTCGCCAATGGCCAATATGTTTCATCATACAGAGTAACCCAACCGAAGTGCCTCAATAAAGCATGCTGATACACGTTACCACATCAGTCCAATCGACATGATCAAAATATCACTCGCTTAGCAGGTAACCGATTATTTACTCCGTGTCAGCAATGGTTACCACATCAAACCCATCGCCATTTATCCAAAAATCATTCTCTCAGCACATAAAATACAAATCAATCCGGCCCGCACCTACCCTGCTAAGTATCCTTCTCCTAGTTTCACTGTGTCCGTATGTTGAGTGCGTGCTGTACCGTCTCAGTATTTAAATGTCCCACTTCTCTAGGGAAACGGAGTAACCAATCATCGACAGGGAATCCCGATGATGCCCAGATGAAGTCACTGCCATAGCAAACCAGTCCCTCAATGGGGTGGAACTGGTTACCCGGCTGCCATCTTGGAATGACCAATAATTACAATGAGAGCCTGTCTGCAGATCTAGATAGCGTACACCGAGACTGAAGGGCTTTCGTAGGTGTGCAAATAAAATATATAAATAAAGTAAACGCCAAAAAACTTATTTACAGTGGCGTCAAAAGGATATGAAAATACCAAATCTTAACCATTTATAAAAATTTCACAAGCAACATTTCAAAACGTCACTCTCACATTTACAGATCTTCCGTTTACCTAAATAACAAAGTGAGTCAGTTTCTTCTATGGCAAATCACAGAATGGGTGTGCGCTTACCTCAAGCCAGTCCCTCCGTGGCAGGTCACGATATAGGAATGTGCCCACTTTAAGCACCCTCCTTCGAGGGGAATGGTTAACATCAACTCCCCATCAATGACTGGTCTTGTTGTTAGGATAGAGTCATAATTTGGCATATACCCGTATGATAGAAAAAAAGGGGGGTAACCCCATGGAAGCTATCACCGTAAATTAAATTAAATGTAGAGCCGATCAAGAAAAAAGGGTGGGGGAGGTGAGGGGTTAGGGCGGAGGAAAAAAGGGGGGGGATAATTCCATTTGAGGAGGCAAAGCTCCCTCCTACGTGCTAAAAGGTAAATTTAAAAAGACATTAAAACAAGTATCTCAGAGGAGTAGGAATGACCACAAACAAGATTGAGATATGGAACAAGACAGTGGTACTCGTTCAAATGGAGAAATTCCTGCTTCTTTCTCATTAATTCAGTCCTTTCTGAGTGGTGCTTCAGCCAAATGTTCTTTGTGTTTAGTAAATTGGCTAAATTAAAAGAAGCATTTGTAATGCAATCGGTCTCGCCTTTGGGACCTTATATGTATTTAGCTATGCAGCACATTAGCCTGGGTGCTGAAACATCTACTGTTCTTTAACATGGAGGGAGAGTAAGCACCAAACTGCGGAACACGCCAGGTATGGGAACACATGGAGAGAAATACTACCTATCAGCGGGAAATTGTATTGTCCAAAGCTCTGTTTTTAATATAAAATCAGCCCCTTCGGTGGTCATATCACTGAAAATACAAGAGTTGAAAAAAATATTATTGTCTACGGGTGCTCGTTGAATACAAGTTTCTATGGCCTGGAATCTAGGGAATGCTAAATGGATTCTGGTATTTTACTGACCTCTGCTGGTCGTTTTCTATCAAGAAAGTTAAATAGAGGCAGTAGCCAGAAAACTAAAAAGAAAGTTCCTAAGCAGAAAGCAATTCTGGTATTTTACTGACCTCTACTGGTCGTTTTCTATCAAGACAGTTAAATAGAGGCAGTTGAACTGGAAAAAAAAGTCCCTAAGCAAAGGCAGAAGCAGACAAGTCCTAGGGCTGATCTCCAGATCCCACAAAGTACATACAACAGGTCTTCCAGACAGCGCAAGCGCTGTCTAGGCTCGACCTAAAAATAGGCAGAGGCAAGTTCCTGCATTGACTAAACGACTGCTCAATTGGTCAACACTGGTCATTTCAAGTGGTGCAAAATTGCAGTGGCACAGGTGAAACATGTTGTACTTCGTAAGTGTTGGTGTTAAATTACCAAGCAGCTGTTTAAACCATGCACTGAAGTCAGTCTTTCCCCATATTTGAGGTAGTGACTCTCATACTTATATTGCCCCAAAATGAAAGGATTTTCGTTGGATGATAAAATACATTTGCTTAGCATTATAGCCTTTATTATTATGTATATTATGTTCAGGCTGTCCTTTATATTGCTAATGGCTCATAATGGGCTCCAGTTCGCCATCCGCCTTTACTAAAAAAAGAGATATTATATGGTTCGCACCAGCTGCGTCTTAGCGCTTTTTAAAAGGTTTCGTACTTTTAGTAATGCTGCGATGGCCTGCAGCATTGTTTCTTAACCTCTCCTGTACCAATATAATAAAAACATAACTGTTAGGATTCGATATCATGTATGACTTTTAATATACCTGTGTAACTTTCTATTCAATGTGACCTACCTACCATCACGTCTCTCCTTTGAGTTACTTATTACTTTAAGTCGTGCAACACGTAAAGAGAATCCTCAGTCTACGCCCCTGTAGAGCTTTGTTCATTCAGTTTTACAAACCCTGCCAGTGTGCAGCATTGTGTGCAAACAGGGTCAGACAGCCTGGTTTGATAGGACAGTGTGTGGCCATTTTTAGGTCACGCGTAGGTAGCGCGCATGCGCTGTCTCTCCGAGACATACAGTAATCTGTATAACGAGAGTAATCCCGCCTGCTGCTTTCCTGCTGCTTGCAATTGGCTTATTTATGCGTCACTGTGATTTCCGGCCTCCCTATTGGTTGCTGGTCCGATGCATCACTTCCGTTTTTATCGGAAGCAGCACCGACCAACTACAGTTTTATTGCGCTGTAGGGCTTTGTCAGTTTCGTTTAGGGACTACTTGTTTTTAATCGCCATGGCGCCCGCTTCATGGGCCGCAATTAGCATATGTTTAATATGCATGGGTGCCGCGGCACCCGCTTTCATCATTACTTTCCGCTATGCGCATATGTTTAATATGCATGGGCGCCGCGGCGCCCGCTTTCATCATTACTTTCCGCTATGCCCATAAGTTTAATATGCATGGGCGCCGCGGCGCCCGCTTTCATCTCTCGGTATTTATATCTGTGCCTCAGATAACCCCTTGCATAGCTTTGGCTGATGCAAGACTCGAGCCGATTGCAATCACCCCGTTGAACGCTTCCACGAGAAAACCAGAGCTCCTTGAAGACCAGCTCTGTCAGCAGCCCAATCTCTCGCAGTCCAATGTGTGTGAGGGGGCGGGGTGCTCTGCAGCTCGGTGACCCCACAGCTGGTCATCGGCACTTCTGTGGCCAACAGTTCTTTTCTCGAGCACTACTGTTTACAATTTACATTTGCTCCCAACGTAGATTGAAAAAAAAGTAGAGCTCGTGTGAGGTTGCCCATCCTCCCTCCCCCCTCCAGCATCTATCTGCTCACATGATCTATTCCTGAGACAGAGCTGCGGGGTCATCTGTTAAGATTCGACCAGAGCCTTTAAATGTTTGTTGGAACTCTTTTTTCCCAGCCGACGGGCAAGCTTCTCTCAACACAAGCACTGCTGAAAGCTACCATGTTGCGAGTGTGATGTGTGTGAGGGGGCGGGGGTGCTCTGCTGCCCTCGTCATGGCTGCATGTGTAAGGGGGCGGGGGTGCTCTGCTGCCCTCGTCATGGCTGCATCAGACAGAACAGCTGAAGATGCTACTTTAAGTTTGTTATGTATCAGAAGCAGCGATGCTCTGTATACCAAGGGATCCGTGCCTTTTATATTTGCATGCATTACAAAATTGGACAGACTCAGTTTGGCATTCTGCAAGTCCCGCCTCACCCCACTCCAGTGAAAGGCACGGCTCGCAAAAATCTATTTTTCCATTCGTGCTTCGAGGAGCATAGGCAGCGTTGGCTCCTTCATATGTGAGGAGGTGGGCGGGGAGTAACGCAGCTCCCTTTGTTTCCTCATTTGTAATGCAATAGATTTTGTTTCGAAGATGGCGTCTTCCCAGCTCATTGGCACTTTTGCAGGTGGCTTTCCTTAAGATATCCAGTTGTTCTGGTAAGTGTGGCAATCTCCCGTGTGCTCGCGTGAATGGTGTTGCCACTTTTAGTCAAACTTACTGCGCTAACCGTGTCGCCTCCATATTAACTTTTTCCTATTAGCCCGTTCTCTCGTCACATTCATTCATTCAGACAGTCTCCTCATTTCCGTTTACCAAATAATTTTACTTCTGTGTACAGCTTCTCTCACCTGTCTTATTCCTCTTACTTCTCCTCTCATAACACCCTATTTTTTTTTTATAGAGGTGGGTATAGAGGCAGTTTCTCTGCCTTCTAGCATATCGTTCCACAGTCTCTTTTCTCCTTCTTCTTAGCTTTTCGTCTATCCTGGGTCTCTTTAATTATTATTGTACCCACCAATGTTTTGCTCCACTTCGTGTCTCCATTATACCTTTTTTTGGTTTTACTTGACCTGCATTCAGTGTCTCTCTCCCCCATTCATCTCCAGTGCCTCCCTCATTCTCCCCCATCCATACTCCAGATTCTTAAAATAAACTTTATACTCAGCAAAAGTAAAAAACATTGTCATTTTCAAAGTCAACAGTTCTAACTTTAACAAATGCGAGACCTATTGCATTGCAAATACTTTTTTTGTTTATGACTGATTGTGGCCTGTTTCATGGTATGCTGGGCAGGTGTCTACCGTTGATTTTCCTGATATTAAAAAAACATTGATTGCAGCAAGCTAAAATCCATGCAGCATTCCATACTGTACAAAACACTTTATGTATTCCATTTCATGCAAAACACTTATTCAGCATGACTTTACAAGTTCAAAACTACTCCAGTTTGCAAACATAGGCCACTTTATTTTTTTAGCTATCTAATTCAATAATGGGGTTTCCTTTTTTTTCAATGCCCAGGCCTATTTTCTGTCCCAGTCCGACCCTCTGTGCAAGGTGCTGTGTTGAGCGCTTTGAGTAGTCTTGTCTGCAAAATGTACTGTTTTGTACCATGTAGTGCATAGGGTGCACTGTTGTGTGCCCTGCTGTATGCAGTGTTGTGCACAGGTAGTGTGCTGTCGTCAAGGTTTAGTATTGTGTATGGTTCTGCGTGCCGGATGCAATGGTGTGTGCAGAGAGCGGAAGTGACTGTGTGCTCTGCAGAGTGCGCAGTCTGAGTGCTGTACTACTACTATCTGCATTAAACCTTCAGTACTCCCTAGATTGAAAGGCCCACGCACTCTGCTCTACATGGTCTGCAGCTTCTACCTTACATATTCTTTATAATACAGCTTTCAGTCCACCCATTCTGTCCATTTCATTTACACACCGACACTACATGGTCTGTAGCATCATTGTTACCATATTAATCCTAATCCCATACGTTTGCACAAAACTGATCTACACGATTGGTTTACTGTCGGATCTGCATCACGAGGCTCCAAATGGTGGCCAGCTTTACCCTTACACTAAAAGTACCAACTGTCCTCTAGATCGGCCCCATACCCATTGACTCTGCCTATGTCTACTTGTTTGGTGCACACGTCTTCAGCTTTGACTTTACACACACACACACACACACACACACACTTCTGTTTTCTCAAGTGTGTCCAACGTCCGATTTACATAGCAAATTATTTAAGTGGTGTACAAATTTGATCTTTCAAAATATCAGTACCGCTGAGCTCTTATATTGATCCCAAATCGATGGCTTTTTGTTTCTATTGATGAATTTTAGACTGCACATTTTGTTTGGGTGGTGGTTTTTATCAAATGCCTCTAGCCATCATAGGTTGGCTTCAGGGCACTTTCCATTGATTTGGAACAGTATTTATTTTTTTAAGTCACTGTCCCAGCGCTCTACCCCCTGGTCTTTACCCTGGCCCTATGTAGACCCCAGCTTGCCCCTTGTAGAATTTTGGTTTCTTATCGCACATCTCTGTATTGATCATAGACCTATCCACTTTGCCTTTTCTGTCAGCCCTCAGCATACGGACAGTACATTCGACTTTTGCTTTCTTGTCTGCTCTCAATGTTGTTACTACGATATTTGTATTTATATAGTGCTTACTGTTTTGACAAAGCCCTCAAATGCCTTACAGATGAGTATCACAGTGCTCCATAGGAGTACTATATATTCTCCAGCCATTTGCATTGCCCCAATATTGAGACCCTTTGTGTTGTCCAGCTTTTCCCTTTTAAGAACTCGCCTACACAGAGCGTGCGCTGTGCTAGGAGATGTATTGTTTACTGTTCAGTGGGTTTGCAACCCGCCCACAGCATACCATTAGCTGTTTTTGTTGTCATTCTCATTTGCAATCTTTTGATTGCCTAGCTCCAGTAAGCTTCCCTTCCTTTCTTGTGTTAGCTCCTCCCTGGAACATGGACCAAGTACATATGCTCTCCCTCGCCTTTTTCTTCATCTTTTTGCAAAGAACTATTTTTTTAAATGAGCATTTCGGTATTATTTATGAACATAGAATGTGCTTTTCTACTTTTAACACTGGCATACAGCTTCTTATTTATGTGGCTTTCATCCTATCTGCTGTCTCTATCAATGCTTTAGCAATATTCAGACACCATTCGGACACATTAAATTATGTTGCTTTCACCCTATCAGCTGTAACTTTAGTTAGTTAGACTCACAACTGTACTATTCTGTGCCACTCTACTCTACTCTACTCCATTCTACACCACTCCACTTCACTCTACGCCACTCCACTCCACTTTGCTCCACTCTACGCCACTCCAGTCTACTCTACACTACTCCACGCTAAGCCACTCCACTCTATGCCACTCCACATCACTCTACTCTAAGCCACTCTAACTCACAACTGCACTATTCTATGCCACTCTACTCTACTCTATTCTACACCACTCCACTCTATGCCACTCCACTCCACTATACACCACTCTATGCCACTCCAGTCTACTCTCCACTACTCCACTCTAAGCCACTCCACTCTATGTCACTCCACATCACTCTACTCTAAGCCACTATACTCTACAACACTCACTCAATGCCACTCCAATTTACTCAACACCACTGCACTCTACGCCACTCCACCCTATGCCTCTCCACGCCTCTCCACAATGCTACTTCATGCCACTCTTTGTCTATGCCACTCAACTCAACTCCACTAGACACCATTACACTCTATTCAACCCCACTCCACTCTACTCTACACCACTCCACTCTATGCTACTCCACTCTATGCATTTCAGCGCTATGCCACACCACTCTATGCCACTCCACACAACTCTATGCCACTCCACACAACTCCACTCTACGCCCCTCCACACACTCCACTCTATGCCACTCCACACCATTCCACTCTAATCCACTCCATTTCATGCCACTCTACTCCACACCACTCTAGAGCACTCTACACCACTCCATTCTATGCTACTCCACTCTACTCCATACCACTCAATGCCACTCCACTCTATGCCACTCCATTCCATGCCACTCCACTATACCCCACTCCACTCTATGCCATGCCACTCCACAATACTCCACTCTGTCACGTCACTCTATGCCACTCCCCTCTATGCCAGTCCTCTCTACTCTTCTGTACTCCAATCATCTCTACACCACTCCACCTATGCCACTCCATATCACTCTATGCCACTCCATTTCCCTCCCCTCCACTCCAACCCACTCTACTGTACGCCTCTCCAACCTACACCACTTTACACCACTTTATTCCAATCTACGCCACACTACTCCACTCTATGCCACTCCACTCTACACTAATCCACTGTACTCCAATCCACTCTACTCTAACCCACTCTACTCTACGCCACTCTATTCTACATCACTATAATCCACTCCATGCTACTTTGCAGCGCTCAACTCTGAGCCACTCCACTCCACTCTACACCACACTCCTCTATACTACTCTCTCCTACGCCACACCACTAACTATGAGCCATGCTGAACAGCAGCTACGCTACTGTACAACATGGCTAAAAGACATTGGCAAAGACAATAGCTCTCACATAGACGAGACCTATTGGCTTTGCCAATGCTTGTATCAGTTTGGGACTGCTAAAGGATCCTCATATGCTGGGCAAAACTCCCAGCATTTCAGGGTCATTTGCTTTCTGTTTCTTCATGTGTTTCTGAGTTTGTTTCTAAAAAAACAAAAAACCTTGCTTTGTTGGCGCTGTGAGCATGGTGCCCACATAGTAAAGCTTGAGTTATTTAGCAGAGATGAATGGCGACTCCATTGAGGGAGCAGAGACCTCCAGCTGCCTGGCAGAGGTGAGATCATCCTCCAGTGACTAGGCCGATAAGGATGCATCCCACCGAACAATTAATAAGCCTCTTAGGGGCATATTCTCAAGGACTTATCGCGGAGTTAGCGGCACTTAATCGCAACCAAAGTGGTGATAAATTCATCACACTATTCACAAGCTGGTGCTAACAGCCGATATCACCAGTTTTCCTGCGATAGCAGCCGCAAAAAACATCGCCACGGATGACACTGGCAAATAACGCTAATGAGATGCAGAGTAGGCGTTCCCGTGCAAAATCCCGCGAAAACACCACTCCGCAACATTCTCAACGACCAGCCAGATCGGCGATAAGATTCAAAAACATGTTATAAAGCGCGTTAGCAGCAGGGATTTAACACCTGCTCCTACCTGGTGCTAAGTCGGATGACAACCTGCACCATAAAAGGGAGCCCAGCCCACAGCCACACCAGAAGAACAACAGATGCCATGGAGCTACTGAACATGCAGCTCGGAGCCCTGAGAGGGCCACAACACCCACCGCCACCATTGCCAGGACTCCCACCCACCCCCAGGACCCCCCCCACGAACTACCACAGAGGCAGCGCAGACAAAGACACCGGACCTTCCGAAAACGCACCAGCCTCGGAGACTTAACGCCCGAGGAAGTCATTGCCCACTACAGGCTCAAAAGGACAACCATCCTCCGCATCCTGACCCTCATTGCCCACAGGCTGACGGTACCAACACAGTGGAGAACCAACATCCCTCCGCAGACAAAGCTGCAGGCCGTGCTGCACCTGTTGGCCTCTGGGACCTTCCAACCAACAACTGCCATAGTCGGAGGAGTCTCACAGCCAGCCCTGTCAAAGTTCCTCACACCTGTCCTGGATGCCATCATCAGCTTGGTACCCCAGCAACTTTACTTCCCATACACTGTGCAGGAACAGCTGGAGATCAAGCAAAGCTTCTACACCATAGCTGGCTTCCCGCACGTGTTGGGGGCAATCGACTGCACACATATACTCCTCGTGCCCCCTGCCGCCACTGCACACAATTACCGCAACAGGAAACACACGCATTCCATCAATATGCAGGCAATAGTGGACCACCGGGGACTCTTCACCAATGTCGTCGCCAACTACCCAGGCAGTGTGCATGATTCCTTCATCTTCCGACAGTCAACCAGCGCTTTCAGGATGGCATCTATGGAAATGCACTGCTCGTCGGTAAGTACCAAAGGAACACACCACACACCTCAACACCACAATCAGACAACTCACAACTCTGGGAATGCACACGTCACAAAATCACATACAACATGACAACTAACATCCCCACATTCCAGACACAACACAACTTACTGTGGCAACCTGGGCTAGCCATCTACACAAGCCATCAACGGCATGGCACCTCAGCCACACAATAGCAGAATGTGGGGAGAGGTGGGAACCAGGCATGTGCGAAGGAGGCAAGTGACCCATGAATGTGAATGTACACAACGCCAAGTGTGGCGTGGATGTGCTGGACAGACTTCAGTATGCAGACCACAGACATTTCCATGTCGACATACACTGCTGGTGTCTGCAGTGTGGTGGACAGTGGACGCAACCATGTTACCGCAGCCAGTGGGGAAGAATGCGGAAATGTAGCTTGTTACGTCCCCCCCTGCAAGCATGAGCGGAGTGGGCTGGCCCGGCGTACGCCAGGCCAGCGTAGGGGTGTGAATAAAAAGCCCGTTACTCTGGGCGTGGTTCTCTTCCAGAATGGCCAACGTGTCTGCCAGGGCGGCGGCGCCTCTCACCCCACCACGAGGCCGACACCGTGAGCGGCAGTGCCTGCGATCTTGTGCGCCTTCTGCACCCCAGGCCGCTGGTCCCAAGACCCGTCTTGCCCGCCCCAGCGCACCTAGGCTGCACTGCTCACCTGCCGACACCAGCGTGTGTCAAAGAGGGCCCACCACGTGCCGGTGCAAGCTCCAAGCCCGAGGCCCGCGACCATGGCAGCCTCCTCAGACCATCACGGCTTCCGCGACACAGGCCCCCAGTACTCCTTTCTCATTGACGTACTCCACCGCTGCCTCCGGCCTACACTGCGGTCCAGTAGGTCACACATTTGGAACTGAGTCTTGATTATACAATGGCAGAGTACATACGTTTATGGCAGATTTTATATCACTGTACTCCCTTCGATGTGGTGCCACCAACTCTGTGCATAGCATTCCAGAGACAGGTGTCTGTGGACCCTTGCTGACTACTGCCTTCAGCCTACACTGCGGCCCAGCACCGCGGGGTCACCTGTGTACTGCCTACACTGCGGTCCAGCAGGCCTCACACCAATGCAATCCAGTCCGGACCAGGCAGGGCACGGCATCGTCGCAGGCTGCACACACGCTCAGCTCTGGTGCTTCTACCTCCGTCAACCACAAATCATCACCACATGGCATTCCAACATCGTGTGTGAGAGTACCCGGAGGAGATGCCTGAACAGCGGTTGGCCCGCGCTGACCGCTGCCTCCGGCCTACACTACGGTCCAGTAGGTCATACATTTGGAACTGAGTCTTGATTTATTAATGGCAGAGTTTATACCATTGTACAGGCCTCATCGCAGACTGCATCCCCTTTCAGCTCTGGTGCCACTAACTCTGTGCCCCGAAACCCATGGACACTCTCTGGTTGAACTTTGGTGGTGTCTGAGTCTATGGCCTGGGGGTTGTCTTCATCATCATGTAGCCGATACTGACTTGGTGTCAAAAATGAGTCTGTAGCATTCATCTCCTCCATATTGCCTGTGTCTGCTTGGTACTGCCCTCTGTATCATGCCCTGGAAGATCACCTTCCACTGTCCCCCAAAACCCTCCGCGACATTCACCTTGGACATTGACGAGGACCCGCTCAGCTCTCGTGGCCCTACCTCAGTGCACCGGTAGTCACCGTCCCGTGGCGGTGTTCCATGCGCCGGCCGCTGTGCATCCGGGCCACTAACTCCGTGCAGCTCAAGTCATGGACCCTTGCTGTTTGAACTGTGAACTTCTGATTGTCTGATCACTGTTGTAGTTGTTGCCAGCACCAACCACTCCTTGAGGGCTGGCTCACACTCACCCCACACCCATCCAGCACAGGCGTCACTGGACATGTGACCCTGGCAATAAAAGGGGCCGGGCGCACATGCCCGTAGCCAGTTCCACAAACTATCTAAGTGTGTCTGTGTGGTCATTGTGTATGCATGAGGACCCCGGGCCCTGCCACATTGCATTGTGCTGTGTACAGCGGACGCAACCATGTCACCTCAGGCAGTGGGTGAGACCTGGGACATGTAGCTGTGTTGTTCCCCCCTGTAGGTGTTGCCGGAGTGGGCTGGCGTACGACAGTCCAGCGTAGGGGTGTGGATGATCACCCCGGGGCTCTGGGTGTGGTTAAGTGTTGGGCTTGCCAATGAAGTACCTAATGCGTGTGTCTCTGTTGTAGTGTCGGTGCCACCCGTCCCACAATGGACAAAGTTGCAATGTAACATGCCCCCGGAGTGCGGGCTCGGCTGAAGGGATAAATATATGAGCGCAAGCCCGCTCGGGGTCCAGGATCATACATGCCAACTGTTGTGTGTGTATCGCTATTGCTGCAGCATAAGCCAAAGGTCTTGCCTCGACCGCATCGCGAGTTCAGCCAGCCATGAACTCTATATCTGTGTCCGCCCTATCCTTACCATAGGCCTACACACACGTGGCCGCCCACCTTCAATGCACAACATCACAGTGTCGTTGTCAGGCTTGTGGACATGCACAGACAGACATGACAATGGTGTGCCGTAGGAGTGCAAGTGATGCAACCGTGCAGCGCACACAAGTAATTAGGCTCGGGGGGAGGGAGGAGCAGCAGTGAGGCTACGTAATACACATTGATGGTGCTCATTTGCTACAAGCAGTACATGTCACACAGGAATCACTATGACACACATATCACACGCCAATCAACTAGTGAGCCTGCCAACACATTATGCAGAACCAACTTTTGACTCATGTCTCTCTGCACTGTCACAGGTGATCAAGGATATGCACTCTGCCCTTGGATGATGACACCCCTCACAGCCACGAACACACTGGCCCAGAGGCAGTACAATGCGGTCCACAAACGCACCAGGGGCATCGTGGAACGCACATTTGGCGTGTTGAAGTCACGTTTCAGGTGCCTGGACATCACAGGTGGGAGGCTCCTGTACAGCCCAGACATCGTGTGCAAGATGATCATTGCATGTTGTGTGTTGCACACCATATGTGTACGCACCAATGCCCCATGGTTACAAGTGCCAGATGCACCGGACGATGATGAGGAAGATGAGGCAGGTGGACCACACCCCACTGCAGCTGCAGCAGGAATAGCCCGTAGGAACACCATCATTGACAATTTCTTCACATGAGGACGTCACATTGTGGCAGTCCTTAGCAATCATGAGACAGTACAAAATGACCACAGGCACAGCATGTGCAAATAAATTCATTTCAACACACATTCCCTGAGTTTCTGTTTGTGTGCTGCAGTGTGGCACGGGGATCAGGGACATGGTCCAGAGTCATTGTGGGTGTGCAGTGTGCTCTACTTAATTGTGCATGTGGGCCATTGTGCCCATCTCCCCCCGTCCCCCCAGTCCCTGGTAGGTACTCACCCTGTTGATGTTGTGTCAGGTCATGTTGAGCAGTGTCCCGATCCCCGACTCCTGGCACCGTATCCCGACTGATGACTGTGGCCACCATTTTCTCAATGTCATCCAGCTCCTGGTGTGCCGCTGGTGCCCCACCTCCAATCTGCGTTGCTGCTTTCATGTTGGCATCAGGTTTCTTCTTGGTTTTGCCCTTCGCATCATTCCAGCGCCTCTTGTCCTTTTCCATTGTCCTCCTCGACATTCCGACTGCATTCACGTTGTTCACGATGGGCTGCCATATTACCGTTTGTGTGGCCGATGACACAGTGGAGGTGACGAACAGTTGTTGGTAGTGTTCTGTCACCTCCGTGACGATGATCCGGTTTTCCTGCGGACTGCCCCATCTTCCTCTTCCTCTTCTCCTTGCCCTTCCCCGGCGTTCCTGGCTGGTCGTCCGTGGGTCTTGTGGGGTTCGCGTTGTCCTCTGCACTCGGTCCGGGTGCGTCCATGGCGCTGCGCAGTTGCATTTTTTTCTCTTGTTTTTTTTCTCTGCTTTTATAGTGCATTTTCCCGCATGTCGCGTGGGAATCGCAGGCCTCTCGCTGGTTATCGCAGATTTTTGGTTCGCGATTTGGGACATCGCAACTTTTTTGTCGTTCGTGTTTCGCATTTTTTTGGCGTCGCGTTAATTTTAACGCGGGCATTTGTCGCGTTATCGTGTGACTATCGCATGGTGCCGCCGGGCTGGGAATACTGCGTTAACATGGTGTTATTTTCCCGCGATGAACTGCGATGTGAGAAGTTGCGTTAAGCGAATTTGGCGATAGTTAACACACGTTCTTGAGAATATCCCCCTCAAGTCAGCTAACAAAATGTGTCCATAGGCGAGAGGCGATGTAAACATAAGGGTGCATTGTCACAGCGGGAAGCAATTACTCATCTTCTCAGATTCATCGCGAGCATCCCCCATCTTCATCGTGAAAGGGATGTATTCATGCAACCTGAATAGATCAGGCAGAAGAGGGAATTTCGCATAAGCACACTACTCAGCACATGGTTTTAAATCTACCTACATTTCCTTTCATCTTAGGCAGTTTTTCTGAAAGATAATAGTCTGCGTCCTTATCCCATGAAGTAATTTCATGATATTCTTGTGATGTTTGTAAACGACGTGTAAATGCACGGCTCGCGCATCTCTTTGTCTTCTGCCATTGAAGTTATGAAGGGGAACCCAAGAGTGTCAAAGATGCATCTATATCCAGCATGGGGCACGGCCAATAGCGGGGATTTCGGAGAAGCGTCATTGAAAACGAAACCTTTGTTGTTCTGGTCGAGTGCCAGCGACAGGGGAGGCCTTTGTTATTTGTTGCTAGTGAATACTGCGTGTTCTCCAAACAGTTATCTCCAATCCAAGATAAGCAACGACGGTTGTCAGACGGTGTGGCATCAGCCAGCATGTGATTATAAGACAGTCTGGTTGAGCTCATGAGGGGTATTTTAAAGGGACGCATGCTGGGTGAGCGGCTGCTTAGCCTTTGCATTCGGAAAATGTTTACATTATGGGCAAATCATCTGAAAAGCGACTGTAGCAGCCAATTAGGTATACTGTCATCTGGCCTGACAAGACTGAACTGCATGCGGTCTCTTTTTAGAGCAGTTAATCTGTTAGAGCTAAAGCGACATCTTTATGTTTTGATTCCAGTGGCGCAGGGTAGGGCAGGCCCCTATTGTACGCAGGAAAATGGGTCCCGTATCTGATCTGTGTGAGCTACAAACTATTTTTTAAAACATTTTTAAATTATGTAGCAGATGATTAATTACATGGCAAATCGGCAAATCCATAACTACGTGAAAAACGCCACGGCTGGGGAATAATATTGTAATTGGCCCTACCTACTTCGAGCCATAATTAGATTCTGCTAACAACCTTATTCTGAGGCAAAAATGCCCCATATCTTCTTATAGCGTATCATTTTATTGATCCGAATATGATAGCCGAGCTCTCTTTCACTAAGTATCTTTAACCTATTAGCCCATTCAGGAAAAGTAGGGCCTATAGGAAACTTTTAGTGTTTAGTCTAATGTTTAGTAATAATCGAGCGGGCAACCACCAATGCAATAAGAATAAATTGTGCACCTTCTATCCCATACATGGAGTTTGCAGCAATGCCACAGAGTGCAAAAAGAGGTGATGGTTCAACTTGCTGACCTACATTGGCCTGAAATCTCAGCAAAGATCTAAGTCCAGAAATCTTTCAGAACCGCACATGACCAAAAAACATGTCCCCAGTCCCTTCGTTGATCACACTTGGGTATTTCCCACTGACCATCTGGAACATTTTATTAAGTCTAGCATGAGTATAATACAGCATCCAGCCTTTGCAAAAGACCATCCTATAAAAGGTGTCCCCTGTCAGCAGAGAAATCCCAAAACTAAAGTACCTATGCCATCTTTCCCTGTCCATTTCCACACCCTTGTGGCACTTCCATTTAGCACAGACCCCCTCATGAGTTGAGTATGTCAGGCCAAGTTCCTTATACTGTTACCAAAAAAGGGGGACAGAGGGCTTAATCAAGAGGTCCAGCGTACTTGCCCTATCAGAGTGAACGCAAAAAAGAGGTACGCAGTTCCTCAGTATGCAGGTAGTGTACCAGGCACCCAAAAAGGAGGGGGATTCCTCCTTTTGGAACTAAGGCCCTCACACACCCAGCAAGCTAGGTGTCATGCTTCATCATATGGGTCTGCTCCTCGTCGGGTCGGCGCTGCAATACCCGACGGGCACCCATAAAGGGGCTCTTTGCCGGAGATCTTTTGTTCCTGCCGTAAGGGTGCCGTGGGTGTAAGGGACCTAGTGTGAGTGTAGATGTGCTGAAAGTGAATATAAAACAAGGGGGGATTTCTATGAGAGCAAATTTTATTCTAAATGGATCCCTACTTGATTAAAAATAGTGAGGAGGGGCGACTAACAAGCTACCAGGGTTCAAGAGGCGCTCTACTCCTTGACCATCAAGGAGTAGAGCGCCTCTTGAACCCTTGTTTTATATTCACTTTCAGCACATCTACACTCACACTAGGTCCCTTACACCCACGGCACCCTTACGGCAGGAACAAAAGATCTCCGGCAAAGAGCCCCTTTATGGGTGCCCGTCGGGTATTGCAGCGCCGACCCGACGAGGAGCAGACCCATATGATGAAGCATGACACCTAGCTTGCTGGGTGTGTGAGGGCCTTAGTTCCAAAAGGAGGAATCCCCCTCCTTTTTGGGTGCCTGGGACACTACCTGCATACTGAGGAACTGCGTACCTCTTTTTTGCGTTCAAGTTCCTTATACCACAGACTAAGGGAATCTCCAGTCTCACTTCACATGAACAGTTTCCTCACTAGGGCTTCTGATGGATTAATATCGACCATAGATAAAGAATTAAAAACTGAAACAAATTGATTGTAAGAAAACCTCTAAACTGCAATATGCTGAAGGGCGGGCATGGAGATTTCTTCCAGGAGCTTAATTCTAGTGCCTAGAATAAAGCTACCTACCTTGGTAATCTGGATAGCTCACCAACGATTAATAACTTAGGGGCATATTCACAAGGACTTATCTCCGAGTTATCGCCACCTTAACGCATCAAAAGTGGAGATAGATTTAACGCCCTATTCACAAGCGGGTGCAAACTGCAGACATCACCAGTATTCCCGCGATAACTGCCGCAAAATTTACCTCCACGGGTGACACCACCAACTAACCCTAATGAAATGCAGAGTAGGCGTTCCCGTGCAAAAACACACAAAAACATCACTACACCACATTCACAACGAACTGCCAGATCTGCGATGCGAACCAAAAACAGGGGATAAGCCGCGGTAGCAACAGGGATTTAACACCTGCCTTCTGCTGGTGTTAAGCAGGACGACTACCTGCAGTATGAAAGGGAATCCCATCCCAGAGCCACATCTGAAGACCCACAGATGCCATGGAGACAATGATCATGCAGCTCGGAGACCCATGAGGGCCACAGCACCCACTGCCACCACTCCCAGGCCCCCCCCCGGACAAACACATACTGTGCACGACAAAAGAGCCACAAAAAGCGCATGATGTTGCACAATAACAACAAGAAACACACATGTGTGGTCAGAAGAACGAGAAACAGTCACTCATCATTGAAGGAACAACCAAAAACGTTGTTGAAATACAACACAAAACACCAATGAGGAAGACTCCTGTCGGGTCCGTCCGGGACAATCTTGATGTCACAGCCTGGAAAATAAAGCACAAAATCAGAACGTGTGTCATGCGCACATCAAAGGAGCGAGACACAGAGAAACAGAGAATGAAAGAAAGGCAGAGAGAGAAAGAGAGAGAGAAAGAAAGAAAGAAAGGGAGAGAGAGAGAGAAGGAAAGGAAAGGAAGGAAGAGAGAGAGAGAAGGAAAGGAAGGGAGGGAGAGAGAGAGAGAAGGAAAGGAAGGGAGGGAGAGAGAATGGAAAGGAAGGGAGAGAGAGAGAGAGAAGGAAAGGAAGGGAGAGAGAGAGAGAGAGAAGGAAAGGAAGGGAGAGAGAGAGAAGGAAGGAAGAGAGAGAGAGAGAGAGAAGGAGGGACACTGCCGCCCCCGCGCACCCAGGCACCACTGCTCACCTGCTGCCACCGGTGTGTCTCCAACCACGTGCCGGTATACACTGCAAGCCACCAGGTCTGCAATCTGTAAACGAGGCCAGAGTCTATCATGGCAGAGTCCATCTCACTGCACACGGCAACTACGCCTGTCCGTCCCTGCTCACACATGCAGCCGCACCCTACCCGCTCCCGCCGGCCAGCGCTGGCTGTCCGCACTTGCGCACCCAGGCCCCACTGCTCACCTGCCGCCAACGGTGTGTCCACCAGTGGGCACACCATGTGCCCGTGCAAGCTCCAGGCCCAGATTCCGCCACCATGGCATGCTCCACATCAAGCGGACCCGCACCGCGGCCCAGCAGGTCCCACAAATGACGCTGAGTCCTGAGGCATCAATGGCAGAGACCACATCAGTGCACACATCATCATCGCAGGCTGCACACCCGCTCAGCAATTTCAGTGCCACTAACCCTGTGCAACCCCAGTCAGCGCCACGTGGTGGTAGGCCCGTGACGGCCGCAAGACTTCGGGTGCAACTAACCCTGTGCAACCACAGTCAGCGCCACATGGTGGTAGGCCCGTGACGGCCGCAAGGCTTCAGGTGCCACTAACCCTGTGCGCAACAACTCATGGGCCCTTTATGATTGAGAATCGTGGAACGTCCGTCATCCAGTCACCACCGGCAGTGGGGAATGTGACGTTGTCGGTCCCTTATATTGGCGGGGTCAAATGGCCTGTGACACCTGTGCCGGATGGGTGTGGTGTGTGTGCAAACCTGCCCTCAGGGAGTGGCCGTGACATGCTGACAACTAGACCAGCGACCTGCAGACCCCTAGCGTGTAAACCTGCGACTTGTAGCTATGTGGCCCCACCTCGGAGCGTAAGCGGAGTGGTCTGGCCTGGCGTACGCCGGACCAGCGCAGGGCTTGCAAAAATTACTCGGGGGCTCTGGGCGTGGTTCAGTCCATGTCTGGACATGGAAGTGACTAATGCGTGTGTCCCTGTTGTAGTGTCTACGGCACCCGGAACGCAATCGGCTATGTAGCACACTGTGACTGGAATCCCACTAGATGAGCATCATTGACGTTATGGGGAATCACTGACCCTACATTCATCCACACATTCATACCTGAATGATGAAAGACATGACACAGCAGTGCGTTTCTGAATGTTTAATGCACATCCAGTGGAGTTTTGCAGCTGGAGCAGTACAGGGCCATGCCAACCCCACTTCACAATATGGGCCCGTGGAGGGAGTCCATCCGGGAATGACAAGTACAGCGGAAGAGGAAGGGTACAGTCCGCAGTCTGATCGCCGTGTCATCGGTCACCAAACAGGATATGGCAGTCCATGTCGCGGTCCAAGGTGAGTGCAGCAGAGTGTATCGGGGGTCAGTGGAAGGTCATGGGGCCATGTGTGGCACCAAGCAGCAACAGGCCAGGTGGCGGACATGAATGCTAGTGCCTCCTTCTGATCTCAAGCCCATCCACGTCCTCGTCCTCGGATGTGTGCTCTGCCCCACCTGTGGGTGGAGCAGTTCCGGCTGCGGCACTGTGTGCCACTGACACATCAGGGGCCGGAGGTGGATTGTCGGTCGCACTGTGTGGCAGAGACACATCAGGTGCCGGAGTGGAAATGCCTACCGCACTGTGAGGCACCGACACACCAGGGGGCGGAGATGTGGATGGTGTAGGAGGAGCAGCATTCATCTGCGCCACACCTTGTGGCAGCAATGCCATGATGAGGATACGCAGGGCATGGTAGATCGCAGCTACATTTTGCTGATGTGCAGCGGTGGCTGCCATCCTTTCCGCCTCCATACGCACCATGTCCTCCATGAGCCTCCGCATGTGTGCTAGCTCACGGCTGAGATCGCTGGAGCCACTCTGAGCAGACAGGTGTTCTTGTCTCCGAGTCATGACTCCAGCGATGTCAGCCAGGGCTAGTTGGAGACCATGGAGCGGCCTGTGGGTGTCCATTAGGGACTGGAGGTGCTCCCTGATGGGACTCAGTCACCCATGGATGGCGTCAAGTTTGGTAGCCATGAGGTCGAACCCCACCCGCACCTGCTCAGCCATCTCCCTCTGGCCCTCCAACACATGGCGTTGGAAGGCCATGTGTTGTTCGGGGGGTCTTGGGAGACAGCCGGGGTTGTGGGTGCCTCCTGCTGGGTGGTTTGTGGAGTGGGTGGGGTCTCCTCGATGCAGCTGGGCTGCCCTAGTCCTGGAGGTGATTGGCGGATGAGTTCAATGATGTCTTGGAGGGCTTGGGTGTCGATGCTGGTGGTGTCCTCCTCGTCATCAGTGAAGAGTGGCTGGGACTGCTCTGCAGGAGGTGTTGACGGTGACCCTGCAATGTGAAGGGGAGATGCTGTGTTACAATGTGTCCACATGCATGTAGCCGCATGGTAAATGTTCACATTCAGACAGCATGGCAATGTACATTGTGACAGTCTGTAGATCAGGGCCATGATCCAGAGTCATTGTGGGTGTGCACTGTGCTCTGCTTGATTGTGCATGTGTGCCATTGTGGCCATCTCCCCCCCGTCCACCTAGTACCTGGTGGTTACTCACCATGTTGCTGTTGTGTTGTGTCATGTCGAGCAGTGTCCGGTGCCCCGACTCCTGCCACGGTCTCCACACTGATGACTGTCGACAACAGCTCCTCCATGTCATCCAGCTCCAGCTGTGGCGCTGAGCTCCCACCTCCAGTCTGCATTGCTGCCTTCTGGTTGCCTGCGAGTTTCTCCTTGGTTTTGCGCTTGATGTCAATCCATCGCCTCTTGACCTCATCCATTGACCTCTTGTGCTCTCCGACGGCATTCACCTTGTCCACGATGGACTGCCATTTTCCATTTTTGGTGCCCAATGACACATTGGAGGTGACGAACAGTTGTTGATGGTGTTCTATCACCTCCGTGACCAGGATCCTATCCTCCTGCGGACTGAATTTCATCTTCCTCTTCTTCTTGTCCTTGCCCTTCCCTGTCCCCGAGGTCCCAGGCTGGTCGACCGGGGTGCTTGTGAGGTTCCGCTCGTCCTCTGCGCCTGCTCCGGCTGCCTCCATGGTGCTTCGGTGTTGGTCATTTTGTGTTGGTGTGTTTTTTCTACTTTTGTAGTGATTTTCCCGCCTGCCGTGCGTGTATAGCAGGCCTGGCGCTGCTTATCGCTGATTTCCTCATCGCGGTTTGGCACATCGCATGTTTTTTGGCGTTGGGGTTTTGGTTATTATCATGGTCGCGGTTGTTGTATCGCGGACATTGTCCGCGTTTTCGGGGGACTATCGCATGGTACCGCCATGTTGTGAATTCCACGTTAACAGAGGGTTGTTTTGCCGCGATGGACTGCGATGTGTAAAGTTGCGTTAACATTTTTTGGAGATGTTTAGCGCACGTTCTTGTGAATATTCCCCTTAATCTGAGAAACAAGGAGATAAATGCTCACAACAGACCAGAGGTGTTTCAGCATGGATTACAAGGATTTTAAACGTGGTAAGCAGTTGAAGCTGAGCAGATCAAGCCACCCGTAGGGTCTTATATCTCATCTTTTTTGGTACTTTGGGTTCTTTTATGGCCTCGGGGAGACTGCTCAACCCATAATTCTTCAGCATGTGTAACATAACAGAATCATCAAATCTAGATGATTTCCCTACAAATATTCTAATCTGTAATACAAAGGAAGCACAATAGTATTGCTTAAGATTGTGAAAATCCAGGCCGCCTGCAGATTTACAGAGTTGTAAAATTCTCATAGTAGCATGAGGGTTCTTATTTCCCCAAACAACTGAAGTCATCATACTATCCAGTCTGGTAAAAAAAATCATTTTCAACTTTGCAAGGGACGTTCAAAAATAAAAATAGTACAAGAGGCTAAATTGGCATTTTAATAAGAAAGGTGCAGCCTATAACAGAAAGAGGGAGGGATTTCTAAATAGAACTGAATTTTGCTTAAAAGAGAAATATAGTTTGAATAATAAAGATACAGCATTAAATCCAAATAATACACATCTAAATATCTCTTCGGATTCTGATCATAAGTAGCCCAAAGCGTGCATGGGACTGCTTCCAGAGTAGTGTTAAACAAAAGAGTCCTCATTTTAGATTCACTAATGTTATTACCCCTCCAGCTGAGTATACCTCCGAATAGCCTGTAATCCAGTTAGAATATTAATTCTTTCTGGAAGTAAAAAGAGAGTTATGTCGTCTGCATATAATTTTAATTTAGCCCCACCTGTTATGGGGGGTAAAATACTCTTTTGAGAACGAATACATTGATCTAGTGGCTCAATAGGTACAGCAAGCAAAATTGGTGAAAGGGGGCAACCTTGCCGAATACCTCGAGTTGGATATACTGTACCCAGACATACATTGTTTATAATAACTTGGGCAGAAGAGTTCTCGTATAACTGAAAGATCGACCTTGTGAGCTTTGGTGGAAACTTACATTTCTCCAAGATCTTAAATAAGAAATCCCAGCTCACAAGGTCAAAAGTTTTCTCTGCATCTAGCAGAATAATAACAGTCGGGATTTTATTTTCCAGATCAATCAATTCTCCTAAAGAAATATTTTGGCTTTCAAGTTTTGGCCTTGGATGAAACCTTTCTGTTCCACATGGATTAGACCATTAATAACAGTATTACTTCGATTAGCTAGAAGCTTTTGCAAAAATGTAATAGTCTATATTAAGAAGTATAATAGGACAACATGAAGATGGAGCCAACTAATCTTTCTCCTTCTTTAAAAAATGAATTAACAGAAAGGAATACGCCCCCTGTTACAATAGAATAAAATAGAGCAGTCAGAGAGGCTACTAACAAGAGCTAAGGCATTTATAAAATTCTGCCACAATGCCTTGTTCCCCTGGGGTTTTAAACCCAAGGAGGTGCATTGTTGTCACTTCTCTAACTTCACCATCAATTGGACGGGCCAACCAATTCTCAGCCTCTCGCTCTAATTCCGGTAGTTGCACTTCCTGCAGAAACTGGTCCATGGAGGCCAACCCCAAGCACAGCACTTCACCTTTATAGAGAGAGGAATAAAACCGTACAAAATGAATGAGAAAGTAGGTAGCTTTCACACAAGGTAAACTATAGGTTTAAAGTCCATCTGGCACAGGTGTATGGTAACATTCTGGTGTGTTAAGGTCGGGCAAGCATTATTGGCACTTTATTATATTAGCCGCAGGGTACTTATTCAGGTTCCTCCTGTGTTTGGGATGCATAAGTTAAGCATGTTAGATGACTTTAACACTTTAGTGGAGCTCCCTAGGGAAACTGCTGGTCGGTGTCTGTATAATGCAGGGTCATGGCAATATTCCAGTTTGTTCAGCACTGATTAGCGCTTTTGGCACTTCATCATACCAGGCTGCAGTTTTTTTTTTTAAGTAGGTCGTGGGGATTATGGGGTAGCTCAATAATGCACTTTAGGTGAAATTTGCACTTTATGGGTTTTAATGGGGTATTGGAAGATAAACTGGTTTAATTTTTTGGTATATTGATTCACATGAAATTTTGGTAATTATATGTACTACATTGTGATGTATGAAGCTGTATTCCCTGCCCAATTAAAAAAACTATATAAAAAAGAGATTCTGCTAACAACCAAGTGCACACACGCAGGAAAAAAACACTCTTTTTCTCCTTTGTGTATTTCTCTCTTGCCCTCTTTACATAGCAGAGAAGACGTCAGCAGAGCAGCCTTCTTCTCAAGTACAGAACAGGCACTGCATTTGTAATCATCACTGTATATATAATGCACTTTACTACCAAGCGTGAGCCGGATGTGTGGTTCCACACTTGAAAAGAGTACGTTTCCTGAAGGACAGTGAATTGTCACAGAGGGTCTGATTTAAAGATTGGTAAAAAGTGACAGATATTCTGTCTACTTTATTACGAGTGCCATAGGATGTAATGGGCTTGCAATAAGGTGTACGGGATATCCGTCATTTTGTGATGGAGCAACCTGTCTGCCAAACTCTAAATTAAGCCTATAGGCCGAAAGCAACAGGAAGATTGTTCCATAAAAAAGACTCTCTCTGGGGGCCACCCCACCATTTAGATCTAATTATTGCAGTTTGGACACTCATTTTATCTATGGCCCCAATTCCCTTGCTGGTTGACAACACCTTCTGCCTGTATTTTAGATAATCTGCTGCAGAAATATGAATTGCTTTATGTGCCAGTATGAGTTTTTTAAACCGAGGTCCAGGTTTACTAAGAGTTTCCTCGGTGCAGGGCAGCAAGCAAAGTTGCCGCACTGCGTTACGTGAACTTGAGAGAGTAGAGCTGCACCATACCTACAAAGAAATGGCACAGTTTTGGTCTCACCATGTCCTGGTGCACTCTGTGTAGCCATGCCCCAAAGCAGGCACCCTTGTGCCATAGTGCAAGGGTGTCTGTGTTGTGGTCTGCATAGTTTTTGTGCAGGAAGGTGTACTTCCTGCACAAAATATGCTTTAAGGCTATTTCCTCTATGTTTGTGTGCTTCTTGTTACGCCAGCCTCAGGTAGGTGCGGACTGTTGGCATAAATTAATGTCTAAAGGTCTTTGTAGACATGGATGTGCATCAAAATCCATGCTTAGATGCATGGGAACACCCATGCACCATCCATGGAATGAGTCCCTGACTTAAACCAACACAAGGCAGCACATTGCAGCACAAAGCTTTGTAAATTTGGACCCAAATTCTTTCATTCGCAGAGGGCCAATGTAGCTCCTGCTGACTTGGGTCACATGCTGCCAGGCTGGGATGCCATTAACCACCCTAACTGCTGTACTCTGCAAGACCTGCAATTTCTACTTTTTAGCTTTAGAGATGCCTACTTAAAGGGCATTACAGTGATATATCTTGGCTGCCTCGATTGCCCTTGCAAAATTGGCTCTACATTTCACCTGAGAAATCACATAGGGTTTCTGGCAGATGCCACATCAATATTATAAAGAATCGCACCTCGTGGTTTGACCTTATCCCTAGGGGAGAACATACTGTTACCCACCTTGAAGTTAGAAAAAGTCTCCCTGCATGTTTTCTTCTAAGTATCTGGTTTGATCAACTAGAACTCATTTTTTTTCCATCTTCAGACTCAACAATTGGATTCTATCTGTTCCTGAATAAGACTTGACTGTCTCTGTGACTTATGTACTGGGATCACCCTACTTATTAGATATATTAAATGCAAGCTGAGTGTCATCGGCATAGTTATGGAATTTTACATTCTGAATTAAGAGTAATCATGTAAGTGTTATGGATAAATATTAGACATTAGTGGGAATAAAATATGCATGTGTTACTACAACCTGGACCTTCTTCAGTGAATATGACATTTTACCCATCACAATCTAAGCATTTCTGCTGTTCAGAAAAGACGGACATCGTTTGACTGCCATATCTAAAATTCCCACCACTTCATTCATCCTTTTAATCAGGATAATATGGTTGAGAGTATCAAAGGTTACTGTGAGGTCCAAAAGCATTAGAAGGGATGAATTACCTTTGTCCATGATTTAGAAAATGTTTTTTTACACATCCAGCAGGGTTGACTCCATGCCTCTCCCTGGCCTAAATCCAGACTGTCAGGAACCCAAGTAATCGTTTGAATCAATATAAGATTGAAGTTATAATGTTGCAGCTTCCTCAATCAATCAATCAATCAATCAATCATGCAGTACTTGTATAGAACAACTAATCACCCATGAGGGTATCCAGGCGCTGGGCTGCTGGTTTCACTCGAAGAGGCAGGTCTAGAGCCCTTTCTTTAAGTCTGTCAGTGAAGGCGAAGTTCAGAGGTGGAGGGTGTTCCAGGACTTGGTGGCGAGGTGGGAGAAGGAGTGTCCCCCGGTGAGGCAGCGGCAGATGCCTGTTATCTGTGTGAGGGCGAGTTGAGCAGAGTGGAGGTTTCTGGATGGTTGGTGGAAGTTCAGGCATTTGACAATTGTTGGACTTGGCCCTTTTTGCAGGGTCATCCAAGGACTTTTTGCCTTCCTCCTGTATTTTTTCTGACCTGTGGTTGGTGGTTTTCTGACTCTGGGCACTTTACCACTGCTGATCAGTGCTAAAGTGCATATGATCTCCCTGTAAATTGTTGTTATGGATTAGTGATTCAATGATTGGCATATTTGATTTACTAGTCAGACCCTAGTACAGTGCACTATGTGTGCCCAGGGCCTGTAAATCAAATGCTGCTAGTGGGCTGCAGCACTGATTGTGCCACCTACAGAAGCAGCCTGTAAAATGTAACTCTGGCCTGCCATTGCAGAGCCTGTGTGCCGTCTAGTACTGCCATGTCGACTTGGCAAGTGCACCAACTTGCCAGTCCCTGAACCTTCCCTTTATACATATTAGTCACCTCTAAGGTAGGCCCAAGTACCCCTGTGGGTAGGGTGCAATGTATGTGAAAGATAGGACATGACCTGATGTGTGTGGCATGTCCTGATAGTGAATTACTGCCAATTTCGTTTTTTCACTATTGCAAGGCTACCTGTTCCCACAGGACAGAATGGGGAGTTTGTTTATAACATCTTATAAACATAACTACCCCTGGGAACAAGGTAGGAAAATCAAGTTTAGTTTGACTGAACTCAGAATGTTAAAATGCATCTTTTAGTGAGGGTGATTTTTACATTCTGTGTTTGAAAGTACCACTTTTCGAAAGTAGGTATTTTCTTGCTTAGCCATCCAGTTTTCCTCTGCTAGATTTGTGTATTGCATGTCTGGCTTTGGAGTGTCAGGGGATGGGGAGGAGCAGTGGCTCCAGAGAGCCTGATGAGTCAGGGGTGGGCTGAATAGGCCTGGTCTGCATTTGGAGTGGTGGGAGGAGTAGCACCTGAATAGGGCTGTGCCTGCCTTCCACAATGATGGCTCCACCCCCCTGTGGTGTGTCTGGAGCCAGGGCTCACACTGACAATGGCGGTTGTTGTGCACTTGCAAAGTGCCCCACAGAACTGGTTTTGGCTGGGTACAGACACAGTCTGCCTTCAGAGAACAAATGTTTTTTGGGTATAAAAAGAGGGGCCCAGACCCCAGACTTTTAGATCACTTCTGGGAAATCAAGAGGAACCTTTGCCAAGGAGAAGAGCCGGAGAAGCTGAAGAGGAATACTGCCCCTGTGCTGTTTGCTGTCTGGGGTTGGCCTGCAGTGGCTACTTGCTGCTAAGGAAAGAAGAAAAGGACTTTGCTGTTTGTTGTGTCCCCTGCTTGAGGAAGATCTCGAAGGGCTTGAAACTGAGCTTGCCTCCTCTTCTGAAGTCTCAGGGACACAAAGACTTCACCACCAGCTCCCTTGAACTTCCTTGCTGGGAGTTCTGACCTGCAAAGAGGGGCCTGCTGTTGTTTTGGACCTCTAGAGACTCTTGTCCGCTGGGAGCTGGAAAAATCCACGCATCGACACAGATCGTTGCATCGTGGCGCCAAGTTTGTCGCATCGTTGGGGGACGCAGCAAGGAACCGATGCATCACCTTCCCTGAGTGTGAGAAACCGACGCATCACTTTCCCTGCGGCACGTTTTGTTTGTTTGCGTGACGCATCCCAGGTACTTTGTGTGAAAAGTGCAATTTGCTTTGAACTGAACTATTTCTACCATCTGAAAGTCAAATCTTTATTACTGTATTGTGGATTTTTGTTGTTTGGTCTTGTTTTGGTTTAGATAAAGATTAGTTATTTTTCTAAACTGGTGTGGTGTCCAATTGTAGTGTTTTCACTGTATTACTGTATGTGTTCACAAATGCTTTACACACTGCATCTGATATAAGCCTGTCTGCTCGTGCCAAGCTACCAAGAGGGTGAGCAGGGGTTATTTTAGAAGTGTATCCCCCTTGCCCTGACTAGAAGCAAGGGTACCTACCTCTGCCAAATAGAGACCCCCATTTCTAACAACCATGTATGCAGGTCCTTGGTCATGTAGGGCTTTGTAGGTTTGGGTCAGCTGTTTCAATTGGCATCTTTCCTGGATGGGGAGCTAGTGGAGGTCTCTCAGGTACTGGGTGATGTGGGTCTTTTTAGGCACGTTGAGGATCAGTCTGTCCGCTGCATTATGGATTGTCTGGAGTCTCCTCATGAGTTTGTTAGTGGGGCCTGCATAGAGTGTGTTGCCGTAGTCCAGGCGGCTGATGATGAGGGCCTACATCCCTGTTTTTCTGGTGCTGATGGGGAGCCAATTGAAGATTCTGCAGAGCATGTGGAGAGTGTGCAAGCAGGCTGAGAATATGGTGTTGACCTGTCTTTCATGGAACGTTTGCTGTCCAGGATGAGGCCGAGGTTGCAAGTGTAGTCTTTCGGAGTGGGGTTGGGTCTGAGTTTAGATGGCCACCAGTAGTTGTTCCAGAGGGAGGTGTGGCTGCCGAAAATCAGCACTACGGTTTTGTCCGTGTTGAGCTTCAGGCAATTGGTCTTTGTTGTGTCGGGGATTGCTGAGAGTGAGAAGACAAGCTGGGTGTCATCGGCGTAGGAAGTGATTTTGATGATGTGGGTCCTGACAATGTCTGCTAGCAACATCGTGTAGATGTTGAAGAGGGTTGGACTGAGGAATGAGCCTTGGGGGACACCGCAGGTGGTGTGCTTGGGTTGTGAGGTGAAGGAAGGAAGCGGATTCTCTAGGTGCGCCCAGTGAGGAATGATGCCATCCATCTAAGAGTGTCATCTTTGATACTGATGTGGTACAGTCGGCTGATGAGTGTGTGGTGGGAGACGGTGTGTGTGGTGATTCTCCTCTGTCGAGTAGGGTGCGGGTTTCATCTGTTACGGCGATCAGGGCCATCTCGGTGCTGTGGTTGGCTCTAAATCCTGATTGGGAGGAGTCTAGCAGGTTGTTTCTCTCCAGGTGTTCAGTGAGTTGGATGTTGATGGCTTTCTCCAGGACTTTGACGGGGAACGGTAGCAACGAAATGGGACAGCAGTTCTGGCGATCTCTGGGGACTGTGGATCAATGATCTTCAGCATGCGTGCATCCTTCCCTAAAAGAGAACAGGCAGCGGCAATGCAGGCATCACTTCCACACAGAACAAAGGCAGCAAGGCTTTGGTCCCACAGCCCTGCTCTTTTTGCATCATCGGATTATGTGTAACATTTTGTACCCAAGTGTGCATCATATGTTAAAAAGTATCATGAGTCATCAAAGGGGACTAATTCTCAGAAAAACACATTTCTTGCTCAAAAAAGTCTGTTTCTAATATCTTGGAAGACTTTTTTATGTGAGGTGTACACTCAGGTCAAAAAGGAATCTGAGATAATGGCAAACCACATTTCCCTACATGAGGGTTTAGGTCTGGCAAAAGGATTACTTTCCCAGGTCTAAATGACAGTTTATAACTGCACACACAGGCTGCAATGGCAATATGTTTAAAAGGCTACTTAAGTGGGTGGCACAATGGGGCAGATTTACAAGCCCCCTGCGCCACCAGTACGTCACTTTTTGTGACGTACTGGTGGCGTATCTTACTGCTCCATATTTACAAGGACAGGAAAAGGCACCCTGCGTGGCTTTTCCTGCACTTGTAAATATGGCCCCTTTACACGCAGCACTTTGCGTGAAAGGGGCGTACCATGGGTGTTGCTGTGGGTGTTCCCACGCAACACCCATGGAACAATACACATTTTCAGATTTACGAGGAATTGTACATCTGGAAATGCGTGTGAATCCTACGCCTCCCCAAGGGAGGCGTAGGGAGGCGCAACGAGGAGAAATGTTTTCATTTCTCCTCGTTTTTAACTCTTTCAATGCGTGCTGCATTCTGCAGCATGCATTGAAAGAGGAAAATGCCTGTAGTGATTGTTTTTGTGCAGGAAGGAGCCCCTTCCTGCACAAAAATAATCTCCCCAAGAAGCAGGCATCCTTGCACCATGGTGCAAGGGTGCCTGCGCCGGTGCCTGGCTGCAGTTTGTGCGCCAGCGCAGGGGGAAGCACAGAGATGCGACGTATTGTTGTAAATATGTCGCATCCCTGTGCTGTGAAAGTGACTCAGTGCGGCGCAGCCAAATGGCTTGCGGAATGCACTGAGTCACTTTCATTGTAAATCTGCCCCAATGAGTGCTGCAGGCGCACTAGTAGCATTCAATTTGCTGGCCCTGGGTACATGTAGTGCCACCTAACTAGAGACTTTCAAGCACATTAAATGTGCCAATTGGGTATAAGCAAATTCACCATGTTTAAGGGAGAGCGCACAAGCACTTTAGCACTGGTAAGCAGTTATAAAATATGCAGAGTCCTTAAGGCAGCACAAATGAAGTCGGCAAAAACAGGAGGATGAAAGGCAAAAAGCTGGGGGAAAACCACACCAAGGATGTCAGGTTGAACATACCTGCGCTCCATCGTGGTCGGCCTAAACTTGTGACTTGGACCTGGTCTCCCACAACCAGATAACTGTGGTTGGCGCTTTTTGCTTCATAGGGCTTGATTTCTTCAAAACTCTTAAAATTGCATACCTCTAGTTCTACTGATTGTATTTTTGTTGCTTTGGTTTCAAATAATTGAATACATTTTACTCTATTTTTCTAAATTGGTGTGGGTTTTTTCTAGTGTTATGTTTTCACTCTATTACTGTTTGTGTGCTATATAAATACATTCCACTTTGCCTCTAAGTTAAGCCTAACTGCTTTTGTGGCAAGCTACTATAGAGTTAAGCACAGGTTAGTTTGTGGTTTTACTTGTGTTTCACCCTGACAAGAATGGTGGTAGCTGCTTAAGAAGGGTTTAACCCCCTCAACCAGTAACCCAGTATCTCATTGGTATTCAGTGGTGGGATTCAGTACTTCATTTGTACAGTGCCATAAAGTGATTTGTGTAACACAAAAATCCCAGTATAAATATTTGATACCATATGTGACCTCTTTTTAAATTCTCCTTGATTTGTCCTTTTTGCTTTTTCAAAATTTACTCTCATTCTACCTGACTGTCTGTGCCTGTGACTATGCCTGCAAGAATGGAATTTGAGCTGATAAATCTGGAGAGCTACACTGTGGCTGTGCTCAAGGAGTTCAGTAAGAAAAGGGTGCTTTCAACCAAGAATAGCACCCAGAAACTGGAGCTCCTGAAGGCTCTGAGGGCCACAGTTGTTGGCAGCAACAGAGGACCAGGATGACGAGGAAGGTATGGATGAGTTTGAGGAGGACCTGGGCACATATCCGGAACTGCAGCAGTCAGAGGAGGACAACATACTCACAGGATGGGTGCCCCCTGCAAGGCGCGGGAGCAGTGTGTCCGCCCACGGCCTCTCCCCAGAGGAGCTGGCTGACACGAGAGCTGAAAGGGAATTTCAGCTGGAGATACCCAGACTCCAAATGAAGGCAGAGGAGAGGAAAATGGCCTATGAGTGTAGTGCAAAAGAGCTGGAATTCAAAGCAAAGCAAATGGATTTTAGCAGCAACGGTGGCAGTGATACTGCAGTTTCCAATGGAGACAAAAAGGTCCACATTCCAAAAGACCTGGGGTGATATTCACAAGAACGTATGCTAAATATCACCAAAAAATGTTAACGCAACTTCACACATCGCAGCCGATCGCGGGAAAATAACCATGTGTTAACGTAGAATTCACAACACGGCTGTACCATGCGATAGTCCCCCGAAAACGCGGTCAATGTCCGCGATACAATCACCTCAAGCGTGATAAAAACACAAACCTCAACGGGAAAAAACATGCGATGGGCCAAAGCGCGATGAGGAAATCAGCGATAAGCAGCGAGAGGCCAGCAAAACCCACGCGTAATGCGGGAAAAAGCACAAGAACAGCATACGGAACATGCCACCACAAACCAAATCAACAGCGGAGTACCACGGACGCACCCAGACCAACTGCAGAGGACAACATGAACTCCACAATCCCCATGGAGGAACACCCTGGAATACAGGGCACGTGGAAGGGCAATGAGAAGAGGAAGAGGAAGACGGGGTACAGTCTACAGGAAAACCACATGACCACCACGGATGAGACAGAACACCACCACCAACTGTACGTCACCTCCAACGTGTCATTGGCAACAAAGAGGCAAAGATGGCACACCACCTTGGACCATGTGAATGCCGCCGCATGGCAGAGGAGGACAAATGAAGAGCACAAGAGACGCTGGACTGATGTGAATGGCAAAACCAAGCAGAAACCCGCTGCCAACACGAAAGCAGCAATGCACCCCGGAGGAGGGGGGCCAGCAGAACACCAGGAGCTGAATGACATGGAGAAGATGGTGGCCACATTCACCAGTCTGGAGACGGTGACATGAGTTGGTGATCTGGACACTGCCCAACATGACCCTACATCACATCAACATGGTGCGTAGCGGCCTGGGAGTGGGGGGACTGGTGGAGATGGGCACAATGGCACACATGCACAATCAAGCAGGGCACACTGCACACCCACAATGACCCTGGTCCATGTCCCTGATCCCACAGGAACACTCCAGCACACACACAAACACCAAGTAGTCCCACAAACAGCCTGTGCCCAAAGGGGCACCCACCCAACACATCAACAGTCACACAACCAACACATGCCCACGTGCGAACATGCGAACATGCACATACGTCAGCCACACTGACAATGCAAGAGACACCACATGACCAGTAGCTTGGCTGCAGTCCTATCATCATGGCAATGTACACGGCACGACACTGAGGTGGCTGAGTGCGGACAACACCCGAAAAGGAGCAGGTCACACTCGGACACAACTACCTGCACAAACAACCCCTGACGTCAACGACACATCTGCGGACAAACCATGCCCAAAAGTCACAACTCGACAAAGAGCACAAGTTACCCAAGTCTGCAACATCTCAGCACCGTGGAAGCACAGAAATCACAGGCACACCGCATGAAAGGGATCAGTGGCAGACAAATCAAAGCCACAGGAGCGAATCACCCACCGTGCAGCATACGCACATAAGTATAAGTGCACCTCGACATTGACAACATCCCGGTACACACAGCAACACCTCCACAACAGAACACAGTGACAGGACACAACTGGTGCCTCAAATGTGCACAACATGGCAAATGACATCTGGCACAGCAGGAAACTGTGACATGACAATGTACAAGTACAACCTGAAACCTGCAAATATGTTTTATTCACACATGCTGTGCTTGTGGACATTTTGTACTGTCCCGTGAATGCCAGGGACAGCCACAATGTGACGTTCTCATGAGAAGAAATTGTTAATGATGGTGTTCCTACGGGCCAATCCTGCCGCAGCAGCATTGGGATGTGGGCCACCTGCCCCATCGTCCCCATCATCGTCCGCTACTTCTGGAACTGGGATCCATGGGGCATTGGTGCGTACACAGATGTTGTGCAACACACAACATGCAACGATCATCTTGCACACGATGTCCGGGCTGTACAGGAGCTTTCCACCTGTGCCGTCCAGGCACCTGAAACGTGACTTCAACACGCCAAATGTGCGTTCAACGATGCCCCTGGTGCGTATGTGGGCTGCATTGTACTGCCTCTGGGCGGGTGTGTTCGGGTCTCGGAGGGGTGTCATCATCCAAGGGCAGAGTGCATATCCTTGATCACCTGGGACAGTGCAGAGAGAAAAGAATCAATACTTGGTTCGGCATGAGGTGATGGCAGGCACACTGATCCAGTGACGCCTGTGCTGGCTGTGTGTGGGGTGAGTGCAAGCCAGCCCTCAGGGACTAGCTGGTGCTGGCAACAACTCCAACAGTCATCAGGCACTCAGAAATGCAATGTCAGAACAACAAGGGAGCATGACTTGAGTCGCACAGTGTTAGTGGCCCCAGATGCACAGCAGCCGACACGGGCCTACCGCCACAGGATGCTGACCTGCGGGAGACTGGGGTAGGGTCATGAGGGCAGAGCAGGGTCTCCAATGTCTCAGAGGTGCCTTCCGCGGAGTGTCTCAGGGGAGAATGGGAGGTGTACCCCCAGGGCATGATGCAGAGGGCACATGCCAGCTGTGACCGGCAACATGGCGAATATGAATGCCACAGACTCATGCCAGACACCAAGTCCGTACCTGCCCATTGCTGATGACAACCCCCAGGCCACAGGCTCAGACACCATCAATGTTCCACCGGAGGCTGGTGGTCACTCATGGCGCACAGGGTTAGTGGCACCAGGTCAGTCCTTGCTACTGGTTGACCTCCTCTGTAACCGTGATCCGTGTTACCACCGGACTGTGATGCATCTCCCTCTCAGTCCTCCCCCTGCGTACACTGGCATGGGCCCGGCCATTGATCAATGATGACTCAGTCCAGGATGTGGGACATACTGGACTGCAGTGTAGCCGGGCTGCAGCGGTGGGGTATGTCAATGAATGGGGACCCCTGGGGGCCTGTGTCATGGAGGACATCAATGGCCTGAGGAGGCCGCCAAGGTCGTGGGCATGGGTCTTGGAGCTAGCACGGGCACGTGGTGGGCCCTCTTTGACACACGACGGTGTCGGCAGGTGAGCAGTGCGGCCTTGGAGCGCTGGTGCGGGCAGGCCTGGTCTGGGTATCAGCGTCCTGGGGTGCAGCAGGCGCACAGGCTCGCAGGCCTCACTGCTCACGGCATCAGCCTCGTGGCGGACTGCGATGCGCCGCCCTGGCAGTGACGTAGGCCTTTACGGGAGTAAAACCATGCTCTGCACCACAGGGTTTTTGTCCACACCCCTGCGCAGGCCTAGCGTACTCCAGGCCCACCCACTACGCTCACACACACAGGGGGATGCAGTGAGCGACATTTCCGCGATCTGACCCACGGCCTGGGGTGACATGGTTGCGTCCACTGTTCACTACTCTCCAGTCACCAGCAGTTGATGTCTGCATGGACATATCTGTGGTTTGCATACCCATGTCTGTCCGGCACATCCACGCCCCACTTGTCGTTGTGTACATTCCCATTCACGGGTCACTTGCATCCTTCGCACATGGCTGCATTCCGCATCTCCACACGTTCAGCTGTTGTGTGGATGTGGTGCCATGATATAGCTGTATTGTGTGCAGGGGAAGCCCAGTATCCCCATGGAGTTGTGTTGTCGTGTCTGGTAGGTGGGCATGTTTATTGACATGTTGTATGTGGTTTGGTCACGTGTGCATTCCCACAGTTGTGCGTTGTGAGATGGTGGCTTTGAGGTGTGTGGTGTGTTGATTTGGCACTTACCAACGAGCAGTCCAGTTCCATAGATGCCATCCTGGAAGCGCTGGTTGATGATGGACTGTCGGAAGATGTATGAATCGTGCACACTGCCTGGGTAGTTTGCGACGACATTGGTGAACATTCCCCGGTGGTCGACTATTGCCTGCACATTGATGGAATGCGTGTGCTTTCTGTTGCGGTAGTGGTGTTCAGTATCCCCAGGGGGCACAAGTGGGACATGTGTGCAGTCAATGGCCCCCAACACGTGTGGGAAGCTAGCAAAGGCGTAGAAGCCTTGCTTTGTCTCCAGCTGTTCCTGCGCAGTGTGGGGGAAGTGAAGGTACTGGGGTATGAAGCTGATGATGGCATCCAGGACAGGTGTGATGAACTTTGATAGGGCTGGCTGTGAGGCTCCTCCGACTCTGGCAGTTGTTGGTTGGAAGGTACCAGAGGCCAACAGGTGCAGCACAGCCAGCAGCTTCATCTGCGGAGGGATGTTGGTTCTCCCCTGGGCTGGGGCTGTCAACCTGTAGGCGATGTGGGTCATGATGCGGATGATGGTTGTCCTTTTGAGCCTGTAGTGGGCGATGACTTCCTCTGGCGTTAGGTCTGAGACTGGTGCATTTTCGGTAGGTCTGCTGTCTTACTCTGCGCTGCCTCTGTGGTGGTCCGGGGGGGTGCGGGTCCAGGTCCTGGGGGGGTGGCGGTCCTGGGGGTGGTGGCGGTGGGTGTTGTGGCCCTATTGGGGCTCCGAGCTGCATGATGAGTAGCTCCATGGCGTCGTTTGTTCTTCGGGTTTGGCTGTGTGCGGGGCTCCGTTGTCTACTGCAGGTAGTCGTCCGGCTTTACTCCAGCTGAAGGCAGGTGTTAAATACCTGCTGCTACCGCGGCTTATCGCGTGGTTTTGACTCGCATCGCAGTTCTGGCAGTTCGTTGTGAAAGTGGTGTAGTGGTGTTTTCGTATGTTTTTGCACGGGAACGCCTACTCTGCATCTCATTATGGTTAGTTGGTGGTGTCCACCATGGAGATACATTTTGGGGCAGTTATCTCGGGAATACTGGCGATGTCTGCAGTTTGCACCCGCTTGTGAATGGGGTGTTAAATCTATCTCCACTTTTGTTGAGTTAAGGTGGCGATAAATCGGAGATAAGTCCTTGTGAATATGCCCCCTGGTGTCTAGCTGTGTGGTGGGGTAATGATATTGACAAGTTGTTTTCAGCCTATCAGGTAGCCTTAATGAGGCAAGGATTTCAGAGGAGTATTGGTGGCGAGTCTCTGGAAGCACATGCTTACAGCGGGGAGAGACGACCTGCTTACACTAGAGGGAGGGGACCAGATGAGGTATTGCTCCCTGAAAGCCATCCTTTTCACCAAATTTGAATTCACACAAGAAAAGTACCGCATGAAATTCAAGGACAACCGGAATTTGCCAACCCAGTTTTCAGTGGATTTTCTTGATTATTCCAGTAAGGCATTGAATGATTGAATGAGGGGCATCAAGGTTGATGAATTTAGTGGGTTTTTTAATCTGATACTGAGAGAGCACATGCTCAATATATGTTTTACAGTGCTGCCCCAACTCCTAGTGGCTAATAAGCTCCCTGACCGCAGGGAGCTTGCCAAGGAGGCAGACCTCTGGGTCAGCACCAGAGTGTCCCAGACGCTATCTGAGGGGTACTCCCAAAAGGATGGTCAGTGTGGCATCTTCATATCTATGCCATGCATTCTCTCCTTAGTTATATCTCCCCTGCTGCTCAGCCAGTGTCAGTGTGAGGTAATGGAATGCTGATGTGTGCATGGTTTGAGTGAGTGTCAGTTGGAATGTGTGGGCTGAGTGACAAGGATGCTGCTCACAGGTGGGGCCTTCCTGCTATCCCTACTACTATCTTCTACCTGTAACCTGAGACTCCTATCATAAAGAATGAACCATCTTATTAGCACCTTTCCTCCTAGCCACACTGCATCTTCATTTACCACAGTCAGGGGTCCCACCAGGAGAAGGGGGGGGGGGGGAGAAATACTTAAAAATAAGGAATTTTCTAAAATCCCCCCAAAATTCCCAAAGAACAGTAACCAGTCCCAGTCTGACCTAAAGAGAAAGGGGTTCTATGAATAACAGACAACGAGGTTCATACCCCAGTGTATTGAGTGCTACAAATGTTCGCACTCCGATGGAGACTCCAAGTGTCCCAAGAGGGCAGAGTCCCCACAGTTGGACAGACCCCTGGGTTGGCAAGTGTAGCACTTGAGGAGGTGTTGGTCCCAGTTAACCTATAGGAGAGGACAGAAGTTACCCTAGTGTCCTTGGGGCATAGAGACATGGTGCAAAAAGCCCACATGCCTTCAAATGCTTCCAAGAGCAGGCAGTGGGTCACCATTAATGGACAAAGGGTGGAGGCTCTGAGAAACACAGGAGCCAGCATGACTACTGTGAGGTGTCAGCTAGTGTCTTCAGAGCAGGTAATCCCCAATACATTCCACCCGTCATTGTTGCAGACAACCATGAAAGTCACTACCCAGAGGCTCTGGTTCCCTTTGAGTGGCGGGGGGGTCTCAGATTCTCTGAAAGTAGCTCTGAGTCCTGCCATGCCTGTAGATTGTCTGCTGGGCAATGACCGAGGGCACACTGTCTAGAAGGAATAGGAGCTCAGGTTACACCTGGAGATGTTAGGATTTCCATGGCCACCCAAAAGGGTAGTTAAGGAAGCCTGGATCCTGGAAAATGGCCTGGGAAGCTGCCAAGAATGGGAAGAACATGGGGCATGGGGAACACACTTCTGAAACTCCCACTGTAAGGTTGATGGGGTGTCTGAGGAGGTCATCCAGAAGCCTACAGGAAAGGAAGTTGCTGCCATGGGAGGCCTGCCTGAGCTTGCAGGATGGCAAGTTGAGGGTGGGCCCAACAGAGACGAATTCTGTAAAGCACAGAAGGAGTGCCCCACACTAGAGGGCTTAAGGTGGCAAGCTGAGACCCAGGCAGCAGGTGATAATTCTGGAGATCACCTCATCTGTTGGGAAAATGACCTACTGTATAGTGAGCCTAAAGTTCCTAGACCTAGGGCAAACCATGTGTTGGTGGTCCAAAGGCCTGCTCATGACATACCCCTGGCAGGACATCTGGGGCAGGACAAGACCTTTGCCAGGCTTGTTCCCACTTCTATTAGCCTTGAATGAAGACAGCCTCAGATCCATTCTATAGGTCTTTTCCCACCTGCCAGACCAGCAAGGAAATGGGGAAAAAGCTGAAGGCTACACTGGTTTCCTTGCCTGTCACTGGCACTCTCTTTGAGAGGGTAAGCAACAACATTGTTGGGCCTATGGACACCAAAACTGCCTTAGGGAACAGGTTCAGCCTGGTTTTTGGTAGACCACGCCACTAGGTACCCAGAGACCATATCTCTAAGTTTGGTGACTGGACCTCCAGTGGCCATGGCCCTGATGGGGATTTTTACCTCAGTGGAGTTTTCCACAGAGGTGGTGTCTGACAGAGGCACCAAATTCATGTCCACGTACATGAAGTCCATATGGGATGAGTGTGGGGTAACCAATACATTCTCCACACACTATCACCCCCAAACAAATGGGCTTGTTGAGAGATTCTACAAGACCCTGAAAGGCATGACTATGGACCTTCCTGAGCCCATGTTCAGCTCCTCTATGACCACCCTGCTAGGTGCCCTCTAAGCCTAGTGAGAGAGGGGTGGGAGCGAACTCCCAGGAAACCCCCTCAGGATGTAGTCAGCTAAATGCAGCAACTAGATGCAGCATTTCTGGAAGACATGTAAGTAGAAATTTGAGGCTAGCTAAGAGGTAATGAAACTCTGGTACAACCAAAAGGCCATTCTGGTAGAGTTTCAACCTGACCTGAAGGTGTGAGCCATGTACCCTGTGGATCTCAGTGCTCTCCAAGATTGTTGGACAGTACTGTGAGAGAGTGCCTCTTTTGCATGGTTAGCCCCCCACTTTTTGCCTGGTCTTGATGTGGTTTTAAATATAGTGCACAGGGGCCCACCAAACCAGGTGCCCTGTGCCAGTGTTCCTTCCCTAAAACAAACTCCCAATTAGTACTTCTCAATCAATCAATCAATCAGGGAATGTGAAGCGTGCTACTCACCCATGAGGGTCTCAAGGCGCTGGGGGGGGGGAGTGCAGCTCCGAGTCAGCCGGAGGGCCAGGTCTTGAGGCTCTTACTGAAGGTGTGCAGGGTGGGGGAGCGTCTGATGTTCATTGGGAGCTCGTTCCAGGTCTTAGCCGCTATGTAGGAGAAGGCTCTTCCACCCGCTCTGGTTCTGCGGATGTGCGGGGTTTCTGCGAGGGCAAGGCCGGCGGAGCGGAGGTTTCTCTTGGGTACATGGAAGGAGACTCTTTTGTTGAGTTATTTGTGTCCGGTGTTGTGGAGGGATTTGTAGGAGTGGGTGAGTAGCTTGAAAGTTACTCTCTTCTTGTCGGGGAGCCAGTGGAGGTCTCGCAGGTATTGGGTGATGTGTTCATGTCGTGGGATGCCGAGGACGAGTCTGGCCATGGTGTTCTGAATGGTCTGGAGTTTGCATAGCAGGGATTTGTTGATTCCAGCGTAGAGGGCATTTCCGTAGTCTAGTCTGCTTTTTATGAGTGCGTGGGTGACGGTCTTTCTGGATTCTGGGGGGATCCATTTGAAGGTCTTGCGAAGGATGCGGAGGGGGTTGAAGCAGGTGGAGGCGACAGCGTTGATCTGGCGGGTCATGGTGAGGGAGGACTTCTGCCCCCTGTAAGTCCCTAGTAACTGGTGCCCTGGGTACCTAGGGCCTGAGAGCTGAAGAGGGTCCTTTGGGACGCCCCTCACTGGGACCTTGCCACTGCCATTGCATCCTGCATGCCCCTGTGAGGTAGAAAACAACAAAGTCGACATGGCACCCTGTTTGGGTGCCATGCTAGCAAACACTGCCTGGCAGCATATGTAAGTCACCCCTCTAGCAGGCTTCACAGTCCTAAGGCAGGGTGCACTATACTACAGGGGAGGTCATATCTGCATGAGAAGATATGCCGTTACAATATTGGGCACCATTTCCTAATAGTATAATAGTGAACCATAGGGAGACCATCGACTGAGAACTCAACAACTCGAGTTCCACAGCATCATGATGGCTTCACTGAATACAGGAGTGTTTGGTATCAAAATACTCCTTTCAATAAACCCACACTGATGCCAGTGTGGATTTATTGTACCATGTACCCAGAGGGCACCTCAGAGGGGCCCCCTGAATCCCTACCAACCCTGGTGTGGTCTCTGACCGGCTGTAGGCAGCCAGCCACCACCAGACATGTTTCTGGCCCCCTTGGTAGAGAACCCCTGCTCTCTGGGACCAGAAACAATGCACATCCTGGCAAAGGTGCCATGCCTCCTCCCCCAGGATGGGCCAGTGCTCGAAGAAGGGAAGATTCAAAGGCCTGATGCCTTTGTAATGCGACCCCCAGCCTCTGCTGCTAGCAGCAGGTGGCAGCCCCTGGTTTACACCCCCCATTTGGGTGGGAAATCCATCGGGAAAATCAAAAAAGATAGGAAGTGTGCCCACCTCTGCCAACCCCACCACTAAGGTGGGGGAAAGCAAGGTGAAGTACACTTTTCAGTCCCTGCCAATTTGAGGATGGGGGGACCCCTCCAATCAGGGCTGGGTCCATGTCCCCTCCCACAGGAGGGTGGCATAATAGAGGGTGTAGTCACCTGAGGTGAGGTGCCCATTGGCCCTACCTGCTACTCCCCTAAAACGTCTCCTAAATTTAGTATTTAGGTGGCTCCCCCAGACCTAGACCCCAGATCTGCGCAACCTAAGAAGAAAGATGACACCCTGCAGCAGAAGCCAGAAGGCAACAACTGCCTTTGCCCCAGCTCTACCGGCTTGTCTCCAGGTTCGACGACCCTGCGACCTGTCTTGCAACAACGACTTCCTGGGAGGACTGTTGCCTTCAATAAAGACTTCAATCTCCTGAGGACAGTGGACCTGTCCAGAAGAAACCAACTCCGAAGACTCGGGACACAGGTGGATTCGGGTCCCCAGCTCACTTATCACCCAACACCCATGGCCCGAGTCTGAGTGGCTCACCTGTGCAGTGAAGTCTCCCCGGTGATCCTGACCTCGTGTCCAGCATTGGATGACCTCTCCTGCCCTCCACGACAGCACCTCCAGTGTGAATCCAGAGGCTCCCCCTGACTGCGACCTGCTCCGGTAAGAAGATTCTGACGGCCAAAGGCAACCCTGCACCCGAAGCCCCTGGGCCTTGGTGCGCTGAACCAACAGTGCCCCTACAACCCCCTACATCCCAACTTACCTCTGCTGTCATTGGTTTTCCCCCTGCAACCTACAGTGCCACGCCTGCAGCCTCTTTGCCGTCAGGAAAATCCTCATTAAAAAGCATTGCGTGCCTGATGTTGAATTTGCACCCTGCACCTGGCCCCCGTGTTGCTGGTGGTGTATGTTTGGTGCTGCTTTGTGGCCCCCCACTGTGCTCGTGCTAACCCTGAAAGCTTGGCCCCTGCAACTGATGTATTTACCTGCAAGCAGTGTGGATCCAGGTACCCCCTGTCTCCATTGGAAACCATTGGGCCAAACTCCAATTTTGACATGTGCACCTGGCTGCCCCTGTGCAGCTGGTGGTGCAGTTTTGGTATTTACCTGACCCCTAGTCCTTACTGACTTTTTTGCTGTGAATACTGAAATTGTAAGGTGGATACTCAACTCACCTGTTTAACCGCAATATTGTTTTCCCCACAGGATAACACTGGACAGTGTGAAAAAGTTTCCAAGTGTTGATTTTTGAAAGTGAAAAGTATTTTTGGTTAAAAACATACTTACCTTATTACGAAGTCCTGGGTCTTAAAAAAAAAATACAAAGTATAATTTTATAAAATTGGTCTGGATCTCCTTCTTGAGTCGTGTGCCCATTATTGATCATGTGTGTGCAATAAATATCTTACACTTATCTGTGTTAGGCCTCAGACTGCTCATCCACACTACCACTAATAAAGCACTTTGGGTTTTTCATTGAGCCCTGTACACTTTTGGGGAACCCCTGGACTCTGTGCACGGTATTACCACTTAGTGATAATATCATATACAGAGCCAGCTTCCTACAAGTACCGAATGAGGTGAAGGAGCAGAAGGAGGAGACCACCTTTTTGGTATACCTCAAAACCCCTAAAAACTCCCTATGGGCGCTCCATATCAATTGCCTCAAGCAACGATTTGAGAGGTCTGAGGTCACCATGCTCCTGGTGACACTTGATGGGGTGGAAGAGGAGAGTGTACCTTTCTCTGACCTCCTATCCTCGAGGGAGCACGATGGATCAGTAGAGGGTATCAACCTCTGCCCTACTCTGATTCCAGAACAGCAGAGGAAATGCCACCAATTGTTGTGTCAGTTTACCTAACCTTTCTCCCTCACCCCTGGGCTTACACACTTATGTACCCACAACATAGATACTGGAGAAGTTATTCCTGTTAAAAACAAAATATACAGGTTGTTGGATAGGGTGAAAGTCAGTATTAGGAATGGGCAGAACTCAGGGATTTTCACTCTGTGGAATTCCTTGGAATTACAATATAAAACTCCGTGAGATTCAGAGGAAATCCTGACAGTGGGTGGAAAATGCTTGTCTGGCCGTTTGCGTTACTTTTTCATGCCAGTAGCGCATTTCACACTGAAAAATCAGCTCGAATGGCACCACGCATTGAGCAATGGTGTGGCCATTTGGTTTTGCATTTGGCTGTTTCTCTCTCCTTGCTGGCTGCTTTTTTCCTCCATTCAACCCAGTCAACCCCATCTGATCTTCCCTATTCCCAATCCCAACTTTTTTGTACTTATTGTGTTAGTGTCTCACCTCCCCTCCATTTAGTTTACATTTCTTTGATTTTTTTGTACTTTGTTTTTTGCTTTTCTTTCCTGGCCTGCCCTCCTGTTTCTTTTCTTTCCATTTCCAATCCCAGACCCAGTCCAACTCCCTCTTGTCTCAGTCCAAATGGCCGAAGCAGGCAGCACCACCCAAACCACCTGTGAGCAATGCAGACAGGCAGGGGTGCTGCCCCACCCCATCTTCAGCAAGGCTGAGTTGGCCGCAATAATCTTTTGGGTGCAGCGCAACCTCTCCCGCATGCTGACAGCGGTGTGTCTACTATAGCACAGGAATCCAGTGCACTCAGCAGCAGTTGACATACTGGTAAGGGTTAGCCCCTGCTGAAGCATCAGCTGCTTGGGGAGAATGCAACAGTGTGTCTATCACAGCACTGGAATCCAGTGCACCCAGCAGCAGTTGACATACCGCTGGGCAGATGTCCTTGACCGGGAGCAGGACCTGCTCGACCTGCTGGGTGTCAAGGTTGTGGGGCTCGGTGAGCAGTGAGAAAATAATATGTTGTTTTCTAAAAATTCAAAAATAATTTTTCAAGCAGCATGACGACAGGTAAGGTGAGTTTGTGTGATGATGATTTTATATACCTCCTGCGGCCAAAATATTTTTTAAATGGGAGCGGGGCCATGGGCCCCCCTCCCAGGCCATTCTCGGCCTTGGGACCACCACCATCCTGAGGCAGGCCCTAATATAAGAAAAAAGGGGGCTGTGTGCCCCCCTACTGGAGCCATAGATGGCCCTGGGGACCCCCACCCCCCATGGCCGGCTCCTGCTATGTCCTGAGGTGCCCACCCGGGACATAGCTGGTTGTTGTGGCTTGGCAGGAGCATTTCCTCTCCCACCTAGCCACAGCAAATGCTCCACTTCCAGCAAATGATAGCATTAAAAATGCTTGCTTGCTAGAAGCAGAGCAGAATTGTTTTCACACACAGGGAGCTGCTTTCCACTAGCTCCCTGTGTGTGAAAGCAATGCTGGATCCCTCAAGAGGCGGGGAATGGGCAGAGACCGTGGGAGCATTCAGACACTCCTGCGGTCCCAGTAGAGACTGGGTGCCCTGGGGGCACCCAGCAGACATAGTGGATGTCATAGGATGGTGTCCCTCGGGCCGAAATTGACCCATGGATGGGGGGTCCACAGCCGCCTCCACCATTTGACAGAGGCTGGGCCCCATAGATGGGGTCACTGGGGCTGAAATCAGCCCAGGGAGGGAGCCCGTGTGGCCCCCTCTCCCTAAAACTTTTACTTTTTTTTAAAAAGGCTAGACCCAGAGAATGGGCTCCTCAGGCCAAAAGCGGCCAATGGAGGGAGGCCGCACAGCCCCCATCCACCATTTGAGAAAGGCCTAAATCGGCCCGGGGAGGTGGGCTACATGGCTCCCCTCCACTTAAAAGTTTAAAAAAATGTTAAAAAGGCTGGACCCCGGGAATGGGGTCCCCAGGGCCGAAATAGGGGCCCCTTCCATATTACAAGTAGGCTGGGCCCAGGGGATCAGGTCCCCTAGGCCAAAATCAGCCCAGGGTGAGGGTCCATGCAGCCCCCTCCCCTAAATAACAAAACATTTAAGAAAAAGGCTGGGCCCTGGGGATGTGGTCCCCGGGGCCAAAATCAGCTTGGGGAGGTGGGCTGTGTGACCCCCTCCCCATTCAAAAAAGGCCTGGCCCCGGGGGATGTGGTCCCCAGGGCTGAAATCAGTCCAGGGAAGGGGGAGCCAGACCTCACCCCCTTTCTCCACCACTCTGCAAACACGTCTGGTTGGGGAATCAAGTTCCCTTGGCTCATAAGGGTACTTGGCAGCCAACTACACTCCTGTTGGCTCCAGTAAGTCCCACACAGTGGGATTGCTGAGAGGTCTTTGGAGGCCCTGCCCCCTTTCGCCACCACTTTGCAAACGCGACTCCTGGTGCACTACTCGTTGGGTGATGAAGTCCCCTTCGATGCTGAGGGTCCTTGGGGGCCAAGAACACCTCCTGTTACCTCCAGTAACTCCCACACAGCGCGATTGCTGAGAGCTGGTCGAAGTTCCGCCCCCTTTCTCCACCACTCTGCAAATGCACCTCCTGGCGCACTACTGGTTGGGGGATGAAATCCTCTTCGATGCTGAGGGACCTTGGGGGCCAAGAAGCCTTCCCTCCAGTAAGTCCCACACATCAAGATTCCTGAGAGCTGGTCAGAGGCCCCACCCCCTTTCTCTACCAATCTGCAAACGTGACTACTATATAAAAAAACAAAGAATTAAACTTTAAAAAAAACAAAGGTTACAGGGATGTTATAGTTAGGAAATAGAATTTGATGACTTTAGAAATTCACTGAAAAAAACAAAGTTTACAGGGACGATATAGTTAGGTTCAGATTTTACTCATATAAAACCAGTGAAATTCAGCAGTTATAGTTACCTGGGCTAACTATAAATTATGTCCCCACAATGCACTGCTTATGACCTCACTTATTACATCAGTGATGACATGGTCAGTGACATCACTGATGACATTACCGATGACATCTCAAATGAAATCACTGATGACATCATCCACAAAAACCATTCACACCCCCATACAACCTCTTGTAAGCCCACTCACACACCCACACAACCACTCACATACCCATTCACAAACCAATACCAGTACTTCCACTCACTCCTCCATAGAGCCACTCACACACCCCCTCACTCACCCATATAGCCACTTATAGAACAGGTTCACTCACACATAGCCACACACTCACCCATATGGCTACTCACACACCCACTAATTTACATACACAGTCTCTCACGCACCCACTAACTCACCTATTCAGCCTCTGAACACAGCTACTCACTCACCCATACAAGCACCAACACACTCCCTCACACACTTATACAACCACTTACACACCCATTCACACATCCATGCAAGCAATCACACATCTGCTCACTCACCCATACAGCCATTCACACAGACACTCACTCTCCAATACAGCAACTCACACACCAGCTTACTTAACCAATCACCCACTAAAACAGCCATTCATTCACCCATACAGCCACTTACTCACTGAGTCACTCACTCATACAGCCATTCAGACACGCACTCACTCACCCATACAGTCACTACACACCCACTTACCCATCCATAGAGCCACTCACACCGCCACTCACTCAACTATAGACCCACTCACATACCCACTCACTCACCAACACAGCCACTCACACAGCCACTCACTCACCCACATAGCTAATCACACACCCACTTATAGATCCATATAGCTACTCACACAACCACCCAGACACCCAGTCAGGCACTCAGATACCCACTCACATACGGATACACACAGTTACACAGTAACTCACCCAATATATGCTAGAAAGAGTGTCATTCATTAGTAGTACAAAAAGTATACTATTTTATCTTTTGTTGTACCTTGGTATATATGTTTAACACTCATAAACTTTTAGAAAACACTCACACTCACTGGGTGATGTCATTTGAGATGTCATCAGTGATGTCATCATTGATGTCACTGACCATGTCATGAGTGATGTAATATGTGAGGTCATAAGCAGTGCATTGCATGGGTGTGCATTATGGTTAGCTCACGTAACTATAACTGCTGAATTTCACAGGTTTTGTGTGAGTGAAATCTGAGCCTAACTCTAATGTCCCTGTAATCTTTGTTTTTTTCAGTGAATTTCTAAGGTTTTTTCTAATGTTTTTTCCTTACTATAACATCCCTGTCACCTTTGGTTTTTTAAGTGAACTTCTAAGGTTTTTTTAATTTTATTTAAGTGTAACCTGTAACCTTTGAGATTAAATATGTAAGTGAGTACATGAGTGTCTCAGTGGGTGTGTGAGGGAGTGTGTGAGTGAGTGCCTCAATGGATGTGTGAGTGGGTATGTGAGTGTCTATATGGGTCTGGGAGTGCCTGCATAAGTGTCTCACTGGGTGCATAAGTGGGGTTTCTGCGTGGGTATGTGAGTGGGTGCATGAGTGGATGTCTGAGTGGCTGCATGAGTGTATGAGTGGGTGTATCAGTTGGTCTGTGAGTAGGTGTGAGATTGTCTGAGTGGGTTTGTGAATACCTCCATGAGTGTGTGTCAGTCTGTGAGTGAGTGCATGAGTGTCTGAGTTGGTCTGTTAGTGGGTGCATGAGTGTCTGAATGGGTCTGTGAGTGGTTGTATGGGCCTGTGAGTGGTTGCATGAGTGTATGAGTGAGTATCTGAGTGCATCTGTGAGTGGATGTGTTGGAGTGGGTTTGTCAGTGGGTGTGTGAGTGAGCATCTAAGTATCTATGTGGGTATAACAATAGCTGTGTGAGTGACTCAGCCACAAAGGAACCGCACCTGCCATTTTATCCAACTAGAGTCCAAGGTTTTGAACAAAATATCTACCCGAGACGAGACTGGACTACGGAAACGTTCTCTTCCTCGGATCCAACAAGGAAGTCACTCGCAGACTGCAGATGGTGCAGAAATCTGCGGCAAGACTACTCTGCAGGGTCCCTAGAGCTACCTCTGTCTCAAGTCATCTGCGGGACCTTCACTGGCTCAGGGTGGAGAACAGAATCAAGGTCAAAGCCCTAAGCTACATGTTCAAAATCAAAAATAGAACTGCCCCTCAATATCTGCAGTCTCTGGTCAGCCCCTACGTACCATCCCGGTGCCTTCGCTCTTCCACTCAAGAGAAATTTTCTGTGCCAAGAATTAAATTATCTCGGGTGGGAGGCAGATCGTTTGCACATCTCGGCCCCTTACTATGGAATGCACTTCCCACAGCCATCCGGAACGAAACGGTCTACACACTTTTTCACAAATTCCTCAAGACTTGGCTTTTCAACCAGTAACCAAACAAGCTGCTATACATCCTTCTGATCTGCTCCGGCGCCGGGAAACCCTTTTTGGGTATCTGTCGCGCCTTACAAATTTAATAAATAATAATAAATAATTGGAGTTCTTTCTACTGGTTGATTACTAAGTAAATGTCCAGTATGTATTCTACACTACAGCTGCGCAATGGAGCACAAGGAAATGTCACCAGTGACCTTGTGTGCATTTTGGCATTGTGATTGTTCCTGGTGCATCTTTATCCAGAAATATGTGATAACATGAATCCTCCTATAGAGAAGACAACAAGACTACAAAGAGATAAATCTCCACCAAACAATGGTCCTTCCTCTTAACTATATGAAGTGAGTGCTTCTTTGTTAGTGGAGAATTTTAAGAAGTGCAGACTAGTGATTAGGTTAGGGAGTAGTTTAATAAGTTTCATGGGAGCAACCCCTGGACATATCTTCCTCGGCATCAACTGTCTCACCAAGTGAAGTCCAGTCTTCCAGAACACTGGAGACTGGCAACCATCACTAGGCTACAGAACACAGTAGCAATGTTACTAGGATACAACACAGATGTCCTCATATTCCTCTGCATCAATAACTCCTCACCAAAATCAGTGGGAAATGCGCTTGGGGGACCACTTATTTTGTCCATCATCCTATGTCTATGTCGAGGTATTTATAAAGCGCAACTGATACTCCAAGGAGTGTCCTGGCACTACTGCAGAAGAGTATTAGCAGGAAAAATAGGAGGAAAAAGCCTATGGACTGAAAAAGAGCCAGGTCTTAAGTTTTTTTCTAAACATCGGTGTCGCCTGGATGCATATGAGTGTCAATGGAAGTTTATTCCAGAGGGAGGGGCTCAGGAAAGAGAGTGATCTGCCCCCTGATCTTGCTTTCCTGATCCGCTAAACTTTGGCAAGACAAAGATTTACAGAATGAAGGTTTCTCTGGGGGCTGTAGAACTTAATTCTATCTTGTAAATAGCTTGGGCCAGTTCCGTGGAGGGCTTTCTGGGTAACGAGCAATGTCTCAAAAATGATCCTCTTCCTTACCGGGAGCCAGTGAAGACTCTTAAGAAGACGTGTCGAATAGGAATTACAGAGGAGCCCAAAAATTGTTCGAGCCGCTGCATTCTGGACCAGCTGCAGCCTATCAATCAGGTATTTGGACAGGCCTGAGTAGAGTCTGTTTCCATAGTCAAGCCGTGAAGTAGGGTAAAACAAGTGCCCACTACCGAATTAACTTGGGTGCGAAATAGCAGTTGTCCATCAAATTTAAAGCCCAAGTTTTTCACCACCAGATTTTGGGTCAGCGGGGCCAAAATCTTGCCAAAAAGACTGCCACAATGTCACGGCATCTAGACCATAGAATAGCAGCTCTATCTTCCCAGCATTACATTTAAGTTGATTCATGGACAGCCACCTAAACACCGCTGTGAGACAGTAGCGGAGTTTGTCACTTGGGAAGGTCTCCCTATTCTTCCAGGAGAACAGCAGTTGGGTGTCATCCGCATACAACATGATTTTTGCCCCTAAACATTCTGCCAAGGTAGCCAAGGGGGTGAGATAAACATTAAATAGAGTCAGACTCAGGGCTGAGCCTTGTGGCACTCCTACCCTTAGTTTACCGGAGTTGGCAGAAAAAGGGAGGTTCCCTTGTCCTCTCTCCTCCAGAAAAGATGCGAGCCACTTCCAGGCCTGCCCCCTAATTCCTACTGAGTGAAGACGGGCTAAAAGGATGTTGTGAGAGATCCTATCAAACGCAGCCGATAGATCTAACAAAACCAGCATTGCCCTATCACCCACATCCAGGCTGAGTCGGATGGAGTCGACAACCTCAGGCAGAGCTGTTTCAGGACTGTAGTTAGGGCAGAAACTGGATTGGCTAGCATGAAGCAGGTTATTGCATTCTAAGTACGGAGATATCTGTTGGTAAAATGCAGGAAGATCTTTGGATGCGATTAAGGTGGGTGGTCCATACAGGGAAGCATCCAAGTGATTTCCACATTTGCATACTCCTAGCAATATAAAGGGAGACCCATGGACTCTGCTCTAACCAGGAGCGGGCAAGAAAGAACCGACTCCTAACAGTCTCATACAGATTGTGCTTCAATAGATCAATGCATTCACATCCACAAAGGTTTTTCAATATGGCATTGCCAAGAAAACACCCTTTATTTGCCTTCGCCAAGCCCAGGAGTTACAATCATATGTCCTTTACAGAAGTGGTGCTTCAACGGGGGCACCTGCTATGTTTATATGTGTAAGTGCTTATTATTGAGGTTTCATTTTTGTGAAATGATCATCAGGACGAGAACGGCCCGAGGACCCCATTTCCCGGGTCCTGCAATGACTTAATGGGGGAGGGAGGCTGAGCGGCAGCAGGGGGAGCCTCAAGGCCCCCGTGGTCCCATCCGGCTACCCGCATACTGTGGGAGCTGGCCTTGCTATTGTACACAGGGTTGCTGCTGGAAATGTAGCTCCCTGCATGCAAGAGCAACATTTTCATCTCTTTCCTTGCCCACATGTCTGCAGGCAGGGAAAGAGATGAAACCTCCATTTCCAGCAAGTGGGAGCACTTTGACAGCTCCTTCTTGCAGGAAGCAGAGTGTTTGCTTTTGCTTCTGCCAAGCAAAAGCAAACAGCTATGTCCTGAGGGTGGGCACCCGAGAACATAGCAGGAGCTGGCCATGGGGGGTGGCAGCCCCCAGGGCCACAATTGGCCACGTGGCCCCCCTTCTTTGTTGTGCACTGGCCGGCCCTGGGGAGATGGTGGTCCACGGGGCTGTATATGGCCTGGGAGGGGGTCTGCGCAGCCCCCGTCCCTCTTTTTTTAAAAGGAATTGGCCCTGGGAAAGTGGTGGTCCCCAGGGCCGGGGGGATTCCGGGCAGCCACCCCCTTTTTTTTTTAATAATAGCCCCGGGAAGGTCTGCGCCGCCCCCCTGCATAATTTGAACTATAGCCCCAGGGAGATGGTGGTAGCCGGAACCCGGGGGCGTCCACGCTGCCCCAGCTAAATATAAACATTATCCCCGGGAAGGTGGTCATTCCCAGGGCAATAATAAGCCCTTAGAGGAGGGTCCCGTACGCCCCACCTTCTTTTTTTAATGTAAACACGTGCCCCTGGGACCTGGTCTACCCGGGGGCTTAATTACAAAGAAACATGGGAGACTGTGTTTATTTTTTTTTCCAATTCACAGCAATATTCGCGAATATTCACAAATCTTTCTATACCCTGCCCCCTTTTCTTTTTTTTGCATTTTTTGGGGGGGATTCAGCTGAAGCCGTGTCCCAAGATGGCTGCCATCACTATCTGGATGACGTGTTCGCAGCCAATCAGAGCTCTGCAAATCTCTGCACAAGCTCATTATTATTCGCAAAGGCTTCGTGATCGAAGATATACAAATGTGGATTTCCTTTAATATCTCACAAACTAATGAACGGATTTACATCAGAAAACTGAAACCGTGATCTGCAAACCAATAGCTACATTTCTGCCGAATTCATTGTAATTCTGTCCAGCGGTTCGGGCTGTAGTCATGTTCAAAACTCCTATGGGAAGTAACATGAGACGGAATTACACCAATTTGGCAGAAAGGTAGATTTGGTAATGCAGACTGTGCTTTTTGTTATTTGGTGTAAACTCGTTCAGTAGTTGTTGAGAAATGTAAGAAAATACAGTTAATGATATCTGTGGCTGTGACGACTTTGTGAAAAATAAAAAGCTCGTGCAGGGAAGTGCAGAGCTCTGATTGGCTGCCAACACTTCAACCAGGAAGTGTTTGCATTCATCATGGGACTCTCTTCAGCCAAGTCCCACATAAGAACAGTAAAAAAAAGAAAAGGGGCAGGGTAGAAATACCCTAACCCTCAAGCCTTGGTCTTGAGGTCCCCCCGGAATCCCAAAATGGCATAAAAGCATTTAAAAAAAATAAATTGCCGCAAATTCATGAAATATCGCAAATTTGCAGCAATTTTTGTTTTTAAAAAAAACAACCGTGGGCTCCTGCACTTCTTTTAATTATAGCCCCCGGATGGGCCAGGTCCCAGGGGAATGCCGGGATCAATAAAATAATGGGCGGAGGTGCACAGGGCCCCTGCCGAGGGCTTAAAAATACCCTGGGCTTCTAATTAAATGCTTGGGGGGCCTTGCGGACCCCCTGAGCCCTGGGAACCACCACCTCCCCAGAGTTTCTTTTTTTCAAAGAAGAAGGGGGGCTGCGCAGCCCCCCTCCTAGGCCATTCTTGGCCCAGGGACCACCACCTCCCTGATGTAGCCCATGCAAATCGAAGGAGAAGAGCCACTAGGACCCCCTTCTTAAGGCATACATGACCGTGGGTACCGCCACCCCCCAGGGCCGACTCCTGCAATCACTTTTTGTATACTTTGGTAAGAATGATGAGGCACAACATCTGCATACTCTTCAGTCCACTTTCTTAGTGTACCAGGTTGATGACTTTGAATCTAACCATATGTGCCACTGACATCTTTAAAGTCTATTCAGGGTTGGAGAGATGTTTTGGTTTAGAAATTCTTTATGCAACTGTGAAAATCAAACAACTGAGGATCTTCTCCATTTGTTGGGGTGAAATAAAATGATTGTCTCCTTCATTCTCTTCTTGTGCCTTGTGCCTTTTCTTCTCTTCCTTTCTCTACTAGACAGTGATCTCTCACTCTGCTGAGTAAGATAAATGGGAGGTGGTGGCGGAGGGTTGCAGGAGAAAGACTGAAAGATAAAGAAAACTGTATAGCTAGAGTGGTGAAGTAGAGTGAGAAGCAAAACAGAGATAGAGACAATGTAGACAGGTCAGGTAGGTAGAGATATAAGGTAAAGAGAGGAAGGCGAGGTAGCCAGAAAGAAAAATACATAGAGGTAGAAAGAGGTATGTGCAGAAAGATAAACAGAGCAAAAGGTACAATTTTAGAATGAGGTAGAGAGAGCTAGATCTAGAAACTGGAATTGTAGGATGAGAGAGTGGGGTAGGGAGAACAAAGGGGTATGGAGAGTGTGAGGTAATGTAGAAAGAAGGATGAGTAACAGAAGGGGTAAAGGAAGAGTAAGATTGAGGTAGATAGCTAGAGAGGTGGGTTAGTAAAAGAGACGTTTAGTCAGATGCAAGGTAGAGAGAAAGTGGTTAGGTAACTAGAGGTGCAAAATGTGAAGAGGTATAGAAATGCAGGTCAGGCAAAGAGGGTATTTAGACAAAGCAAGCAGATATGGTAGAGTTAAAGACTAGGTGTAGAAAGAAACAGTTGATAAACATAGGTGAGGTAGAGAAGGAAATATGTGGTTACTAAAGAGGTGGAATAGTAAGAGAAAGAGTAGTACAGCAGAGAGACAACTGGTGGTCAGTTGGAGAAGATGTGTAAAGCAACAGAGATAGAGAAATGATAAGGAAGAGGGGTGAGGTGAGAGAGAGTTAAAATGGAAATGTGATACAGAGAGTAATTTAAGAGGAAAGAAGGTAATGATTGCTAGAGAAAAAGAGGTAGCAAAACAGAGGTCTTGAGAAAGGGGTAAGGTAGTGATTAAGGTGAGGTAGAAAGAACAGGGGTAGAAGGAGAGATAGGAGCAGGTGAGACGGGGTAGAAAATAAATGGTGAGGTAAATTGAGATGTTAGGCAGTCAGAGGTGGTAGTATGAGATAGTGAGAGCCTCGAGGTAGAGAGTATAGAGAGTGAGGTTTATAAAGGTGGAGAGAGAGAGAGCTAGAGAAGTGAGGTACAGAAAAATGAGGTTGAGAGAGTTGAAGCAGATGGGAGAGAGTACAGTAAGGTTAAATGGAAGAAGAGCAGTGAAGTGCAGAGAGAGAGGTAAAGAAACAGATTTGAGGTATAAAGAGGGATATAGGAAGGTAGAGACAAACAGTCCTAGAAACAGCTGTGATAATGAGAAAGACAGAGATAAGTGGGGTGCAATATTGTGTGGCAGAAGTGAGAATACATGGGTGAGGTCATGAGAATTGAGATAGTGAAGGAAGGGGTATCTATGTAGAGCGAGAGAGAGTAAAAATGATGGAGTGAGGTGAAGTATGGAGAGACACAATAGTAAGATAGATTCTTTTTCAACGTAATTGACACCACCTGCCTGAGAGTGGTAGGGTAGGGTTGGGTGGGCATTCACATTAAGATTCTATGAAGTATGCAAGCCCAGCTGTCAATTTAAAAAGTCTGTTTGCATACAAATCGTTTGATGGGACTTTACCAGGAGCTCTCTTGAGGGGGGGTGGATGGGGGTGTTCCGGGTCCTGTGCAATTGACCTCTTTGGCAATGCCCTAAAATGGTCTGCAAATGTAAAGTGGTGGTTTTGGGGAGGTTATGAAAACAAGAGAGAACTGACACAGCAAGCTTATAGTTCGGTAAAAATGGAGGAATACGTGTTAATTGTTGCAAGTTGGTGGAAACTGTACTATGTGAAGACAATAAAGTGTGAAGGTTAAAGTTTTAGGGCATCAGTCATACGAGTACAAAGGTTTAAGCGTATAGGGCCCAATTCACAAAAGTAATCTGAGACAAAATCCTAACTTTACGACTTTTGGTATTCACAAAAGGCATTTAGGAGCAGCAAAGATAGGATTTTGTCTTAAGTTTTGGTCTTAAGACAAAATCCTAACTTAAGTTAAACTTAAGTTAAACTTAAGTTAGGATTTTGTCTTAAGTTTGTCTTAAGTTTTGGTCTTAAGACAAAATCCTAACTTAAGTTTAACTTAAGTTTAATTTAAGTTAGGATTTTGTCTTAAAACCAAAACTTAAGACAAACTTAAGACAAAATCCTAACTTTACTACTCCTAAATGCCTTTTATGAATACCGAAAGTCGTAAAGTTAGGGTTTTGTCTCAGGTTACTTTTGTGAATTGGGCCCGTAGTCTTTGAATAACTGGGGGCAGAGGATAACAGTACACACACGTCGGGACATTGATTCATTGTTATCTAGGCTCTTACAGTAGAGGACAGTGGTGTGGTAGCTACAGGATACCCGAAATGAGGTCTTTGGAGTAGGGCTGCCCAAAGTATTCATTTCATCGACCATGGAAGGATAACATTTAAGTGAAAGCAATGGGATCCGAAGTTGTGAATTTATGTTGTGCACAGATCCCTGCAGATAGTCCTTAACTCACTGAGCTTTTGTAAAAATTATGAACCCGGTGATTAATTAATATATTGCAGCAACAAGTGAAAAGCTTTATTTATGTTGTAATAGCCACGTGATGTCAATAATTAAATAATTACGATAATTAGGTAGTGGTTTAAGAGAAATTATTTGATTTTCATTGTGTGTGAAGGTCATAGCCTTCATATTAAAAGCTGATTGATATTCAATGTAAGGACTATTGTGCATTTGACGTCACTGGGTAAATGCCCCGAGGTCTTCTGAGCAATGGAATGAGAAACGAGAAGAGATGGCATTTGAGAAAGTGATTAATTCTTAATATCCTATTAATGTAATACAACTAAGCAAAATATGGTTTACATTATTAATTAGTTCCTGTAAAGTGGGGATATCTTAGAGTTATTCATTGTATACTATATTTTAACCCATTACACAGAAATTGTTACAATAACTGTCCTAATTTTGGCGTAGCCTGCCTACCCCACAGGAGGCAAATCCGCAAAGACCAAAAATTAGCAATTTTAACAAAAAACAGAGAACGTGTCCGTCACTGCGAAGCCACAGGGTACAAGAATGGTGGTTGGAGAATTTGAATCGCTTTATGAGATGTACCGCAGGAGGTGCATGAGCATTGTTAGGAAATTGCCGGGCAACTTGCAGATGCTTATTACATCTGTTGCGGTGCAGGATGTTGTTAACCCACTTGATAACTGTGAGCCTCAGTTTATAGGCTGTGTAATCAAAGGGACTCTATTATATGTAGCAGGCTGGTGTTCCTTGCTGTGTCAGTGTGCTCATTCGTATGCACAGTTATTCTGTTGGGTAGAAGCGAGGGTCCTCATTTATGAAAAGTGTTGCAGCGCTGGTTGAAAACAGCAATGCAACACTTTTCAGTGCGCCCTCCTTGCGACACCATGGATGCGCTGTATTTACAGTACAGAGCTCCATGTCACAAGGATTAACCAGATACGTCGGGAATCGTGACGTTTCTGGTGGCGCAGTAATTAAACATTGCTGGAGTGTGTCGCAAAACAGACGCAACTCCAGCAATGAGTCATTACACATGGGCGAGCCCCATGTAAAAAGGCCTGCGCAGGCGTAAAGGATTTGACACAGTGATCCCGTAGAAGTGGTGCAGTGCAATCTCATAGATTTCACTGCGCCACTTCTACGAGCCTTTTTTACGGGGGAACGCCCACCCTGCATACATTATACCTGATGCAGGTATAATGTAGTGCTGGGGTTTGCAAAGTGACGCATCTGTCTAGATGCGTCACTTTGTAAATATGGCGCAGTGTGGCACATTGTGTACGCTGCCACAGTGTCACAAAAAAGGGACGCAACGGCGGCATAAGGCCTCATAAATAAGGCCCGAGATGTTCAGGGAGTAGGAATTGGCAGACCGCCAGCAGGAAACCAGAAGGACTGGGTTGTGCACAGCAGTGCTTCAGGAAAAGGAGCCCTTTGAAATCATGGCCATTTGGAAGACCAAGAGATGCCCAATGTTGAATAGTGAAGGCTGGCGCCATGTCAAACGTTCGGGAAATAGACATGAGATAGACTTATATACAAGTTCTCTAAATGGTAATAATTTACAAAGGGGCCGTCTTGATAATGTGGCATGTCTCTAGCATGAAGGTAGCACAGGTGACCAAATGTTTGCCAAACCTATTTTAGAGAATCTCAATTACAGGAAAACACTTCCACTGAAACGTGTTTATTCCACAAATCACCGTGCCACACTGTATAATTTGGCAAAACCTCCTAATGCCTTGCATGAGGCCACCTGAAAAAAGAAAAGTTAAACTCCTGAGGAAGGTCCATGGCCACCCATAAGTTCCAGCAACTCGATTAGAGGCTAGGCAGGACCAACTGGCAGGGAACGAGAATGTAGGGCGGGGGGGGGGGATTGCGGGGGGGGGGTACAAAATACACACAAAAAAACCACTTACCTCCTCGCCGCGTCTCTCCTCCTCTGTCGTCCCTTGTCATCTCTTTGTGCCCGGAACCAGGAATCACACAGGCCCTCCCCCAAGCCAATCACAACGCTGCAATGCAGCGTTGTGATTGGTCTGAGCGCCGTGGTTCAGCACTCAGAGGGGAAATGGGATTCTGGGCATGTTCCTCGCCAGGCTGTGCATTACAGCCTGGTGAGGAACATGCAAAGGGCGCATGACTGTTTGGCCGGCCCAAGACGGCCACCCAAGCAGTCAAGTGCACTTAAGAGTGCAGCAACCCCTCCTCCTCCCGGATGTCACATAAGCCGAGCCCAGCCCCACCCTGCCCAACCTGGCTGATACTAAAATAAAATGATAATAACAAAAATAAATTCTGTTATTATGTGTTTTAGGTTTGCTTTTACACTGCTCTGAGAGCAGTGGAGCAACGCTCCTCCGCCTTAGCGGAGGAGCCGCCACTGAGGCTAGGGGAACACTGTTGCTGGCCCCACCATCGAAAACACCCTCTCTGCCACAGAGCAGCCCTTAAGGATGGTGTTTGAACCATGCTGGACTAGGGTTACGGCAGATAAGATTAATTAACTCAAGTTGGAATAAGAAGGAGGATCTTGGGATAACTATAACTGATAATGAAACTGCAAGATATGAAAGAGATATACTTGCTGGAAACAGGTTTAATGTCCTAGCATCCCCAGAATCTGTGGAGTACGAAGAGGAGGGGTACCTGAGCGAAATCGACTAGGAGCATGGGTCGTCACACAGCCTATCAATCCTACCATGGAATATAAACGGCTACAAGAAAATATCGATTCAAGAGAATTTTGATAAATTCATTAGGAGTAACGATATTGTGCGCCTGCAGGAGACCTGGCTGTGTGACGATACCCTAGCAACCCTAGTTACAGAAGGATTTGCCCAACACTCTAAAGCAGCAAAGAAAAACACCTTGGGGAGGCCATCGAGTGGGCAACTAACGTTGATCTCCACATAGATAGCCAGGAAGGTTGAAAATGTGAAGTTACACTGTAAATGGGCACTAGGCTGTAGGGTTCTGCTACAGAAGTCGGATCCTTGTTATGATGGAATATGTATTATAAATGTATATATACAGAAGGGAAAGGACCATGATTATAAGGAGAACCTGGGAAAGCTGAAAGAGGATATAGCGTCTGTAAGTGTAAATTATCAAAAGGATGTACACAGTTGATGGGCTCATTAGGCATGGTATGTGTAAATGGGAGAATGCAGTCGGATCGGCCAGCGAGACGTACTTTTATGAAGAGCCAGCAACCCTGCCCAATAGATTATGTGTTTTCCCATGCCTGGTGTTTTGGGCTAATCAAAAATTTTGAGGTGGTAAAAATAAAAGGCAGCGATCATTACCCATTGAGGACAGAATTATACTTATCAAGTAGCAAAAATAGAGAAAGGGTTCTATAGGTACATGTGGATTACCCTAAACGGCTGACAACTAGTATAACAGAGGAACATATTGAGAAGCTAAAGCAAACCCAGCAGGCTATCCCCTTAGAAGAAATCCCATCTAGAAATGGAAGCATCTGGTTTGAAACCACCATAAGTAAGTTGGTGGATACTCTAAAGATAAAATTTAAATCAAGAAAGTCAGGGTCTGGAAGTCACAGAGTCAATAAAAATGTGCACGCCTGATTTGACGAAGAATGCCGGGCAGCCAAGGCACAGATCAGGCAGAAGGAGAGAAGATTAAGGGTAAGGTTTAATGTGGATTTATCTCAGTCCCTCCAGTCATCAAGGATAAAATATAAAACATTAATTAGGAATAAAAAAAGGATGTATAAAGATAACTGCTGGGCAAACATGTTGGAGGTAATTGAAACTAGAGATATCAAAGGATTTTGGAAATTGGTCCAAGAAAGTGCGGGTAGAAAAGTAGGATCCCTAGACTGTATGGTCCCTGAAGATGACTGGGTGGGTTACCTGGGAGAAATATATGGGAAATGGTCAATACAAGAAGAGGCAAGGACGTTAGTTTGGTCACGGGTGAGGGACGACATAAAATAATATTTTACTTCTAGTTATGTAAAGAAAATTATAGCAAGTTTGAACCTTACTCGTGCCGCAGGCCCAGATGATCTTCCAGCAGTGATAATAAAAACTAGACCCGAGTGGTGGGCAGAGTTTTTCGCAAAGATGTTCCAAGTGATCTTGGAGACAGGGATTGTACCAGAAAGCTGGAGGGGTGCAATTATAAGACCAATTCATAAGAAGGGTGATCTAAAATCACCAAAGAACTATAGGTTAATAAATCTCCTGGATATAGGGGAAAAAGTCTTTGCGAAAGCCATTTTGGGGTTACTTAAAGACTGGGCGGAGGAAAATCAGATTATACCCCCGGAACAGGGGGGTTTTAAAGCAAGCCACTCCACAATTGACCATTGCTTTGCTCTCTGGTCCATAGCGCGGAAGTCGATGGAACAGCGGGGAAGTCTGTTCTGTTGTTTTGTGGACTTCCGCGCAGCCTTCAATTTGGTGGACCGGGAGCTGTTGTGGGAGACCCTAATTAGATATGGTATCCCAAAGGATTTGCTAAGCCTGATACAAATTCTCCATACAAAGAACTGGGCCCAGATAATTTTAGACATAGATGGAAGTTTATCTGGGAAGATTGAGATTGGGAACGGGTTGCGGCAGGGATGCGTATTGCCCCCCCTGCTGTTTTCTCTGTTTTTAGCAGATTTGCCGTTGACCTTAGGGAACGTAAAGGGGGCAAGCCCGAAACAAGATGGTAAGCATATTGCATGCTTGCTCTATGCGGACGATCTTGTGATTATGGATCAAACCGAAATTGGCCTGCAAAGGAAACTAAATGTATTTAATGATTATTGCCGCAAGAAAAAACTGGTTGTTAATATGGACAAAACTAAAACCTTGAACTTTGGCCGGAGGAAAGTTGGGTTCACATGGTTTTTGGGGGCTGAGAAAGTAGAAACGGTCACAGAATATAGGTATCTGGGAATGTGGCTTGAAAGAAGTTTAAAATGGCATACCCACCTAGATGCATTAAAATTAAGAACATCAGCATCGATCAGCAGACTGAAACTATTTAACAAAGCTTATGGTGCGATGTCAGATAGACCAGTTTTAAAAGCTTATTCGGCCATGGTACCCCCGCAATTTCTGTATGGCGCGGAACTGTTATACCTGAGCGGCAAAGAGGGTTGGGATGTGGAGGTAGGTAAAAATTTAAAAAACCTATTCACACTCCCTTTGTCGGCAATGGTCCAGGCCGTAAGACTTGAATTGGGACTGACCTCATGGGGCATTTTAGCCGGTATGGCCCTACTTCGTTTCTGGCAACGCCTAGGAGTAGGTGAGAACTCCAAAATATCACAATGGTGTAAAAACGAAATTCAGAATAGCGAACTAAAATGGGCGGGAGAGACTAGAGCTATCATGACGAAGCTGTGTTGTCTGATGAAGGTTAAATTGTGCCCCATTACTTACATGATTAATATTGATAAGAAGGTACTTAGGACGCAAGGGAATGAAATATCGCAGGTACAGGACCAAAACTACCTTTCGAAACAAAACCTCAGTACATTTTATGACTGCTGCATGGAAAAACGAACAATGCTTCCCCTATGTTGACAGGTTACCTGACTGTCATTTACGAAGAGAGGTGTTAAGGGTAAGAATTGGGGTGAACCCTTGTTATGTAAATAATGTGGTAAAAAGCTCAATGATCGATAAGACGGGAAGATGTATTTGCACTTTGGGCACCTCATGTGACTTGTTACATATCTTAATGGATTGCCAGAAGCTTCTTGATATTCGAATTATGTTTTTAAAACCGATATTTAGGAAATATGAGATTAAAAATAGGGCTCAGGCAGTAATTTTGGTGACTGAAATGAGCCATTTAGATATTGCCGTTGCCATTGGGAAATTTATGCAAAGAGTGAAGACATTTTTTTCTTTTTTTAAATGAAGGGTTTTATAATAATGTGTTTTAAGATGTGTTTTAATGTATTTAAGGATGTGTAATTTTAGATGTATTTTAATAAATATATGTAATGTTTGAGGACCAACGGTCCAAATAAACGTGAATTAAACGAAACGAGTGCTAACCTATTCTTTCCACTATTCTCGTGTCTGTGTCCACCATTAGCAGTACGGTGTCCAGAACCGGAGAAAACAAAAAGTTTCCCTCGAGCACTGGGAGCAAACTCCCGGTACATCATGGGCATTGTTCTGTAAGTTACCAAAGACAAACTAGAGTTTTGTTGACCCATCGCTAGGAATAGGTGGGAATGCGAAGGAGGTGCATTCACTGTCCCAGCCAGTCCCCAGTATGTTAAATAGGGTAGTAAGACGTTTGTAAATAGTAAATACCGGTGCTTGTTCAAATAATAAATATATTCCATTTAATTAAAAAACGGATGCTGATAAAAAAAAAATATGAAGTGAGGATATACAAGATGAAATAATGAGATAAAATGACGACCAAAAGCACTTTAAAAGTCAGCTACTTCTTTGCTGATCCTCAGGGCTTGCTATTTAAAGTTTGGTAGCGTTTGTCCTTTAGCTCTGATCCTCAGGCAATAGTGACACCTGAACTGATCGTGCACTGCTATTTCATTGTGTACCCCTGGTTGTACTGTTGTTTGAGTTACCTCATTAAGTAGCAATGCTGTCACAGTTTCACTCAGGATAGTAGTAGATACTCAAATTTGAACTTCAAGCAGTGTGGCTGGTTGAGTGTGAACCTTGGAGGATACCAGTGTTTGAATTTGACCATTGGGAATTAGTACTCATTGATCTCCATGTGTGTGAGGCTGACCATAAAGTACCAATGGTGGCTCAGTGTATTTCGAAAGCAGTACTCCTGCTTATGTTGGAACACATGATAGTACGGCTGCTTTAGAATAATCTTAAGGTAGTAGTGCAGTTTCAATTTGAACTTTTGGTACTATTGCTGCTACTTGGACCTTAGTACCACAGTAAACTGTTTCTTGAGTTACCTCCAGATAGTAGTACTGCCTTGGTTTACTTCTAGCATGTGAGACCAACCCCAAATGTCCATTCATAACCGGGGTACAATATGCAATAAAGCAACAATGGTTCTGTGGGTCTTTTTTTTTATCTGTATGTAAACAAATCCAAATCCAATTCTACATTATTCAACAATATTGCTGAGTTTATTCTTAAACAAACATATGAATGTCAACAGAATCAAGTTAAGTGCAGACGGCGCAGTGCTCAAGAACTGCATTATTTACAATGATCCATATATAAAAAGAGATGTTTGAGGCTTTGGAATAGAATAAAACAGTCCAGGATACAATGATTGGTTACTGTATGTAATGTACTTTGAACAATCAGACAATCCCAATAAACCAGTCGATGTTTCGACCATCGTATTATTTTATAGGGGTCTCTTCAGTACAATCATGCCATCTGACATTTCACTTAGCAAGGCAAAGAATATATGTAGAGAAAGGTTGGTATCATCACCTTTGTATTGGACAATAATGCCCTAATAGAATTCGCTTAGTGATATGTAACGTACCTCCTAGCGGCATTCGTGTGTTCTCTGCTGGGGTATTGTCACAGGTCGACATCTGCATCAATGCTATGAAATATACAATAGGATTTGTAAGGGACATATCACTGTTACCATAATGCCACATATATGTACATGCTCCTTGTCAGGAGGCCACTGCAGCTTGCACCACCCATTTAACCCTGCCAGCACTGCCAATGACAGTACCAACACAACTAGTAACCATCACACTTCTGCAAGTGGACAATTCAGACTATTCCAGGCCCTCAAAGCCATACAAATGCCTTGGGCAGCAGGTATTAGTCATTTTTAATGTATTTTGAATTAATAAACAACTGTTGTTTGCTAAATCTCTAAATTAGACAAACAGCGCCATCATGTGGCAGACGATCAAAAGTGCCGGTGTTAACAATTAAGAGCCGGTGTTGGCAATTAGGTGCTGTGCCCTGCACCAGAAATCACTGGCTCAAATTAAGCACTGGGTGTTGGGGATGTCTTGCTTTCCCTCATTGTACTGGTGATGCCCTATATATTGATTTACAGAATACCAATGGGCTTGACAGCTGCCTGGCCTGAGAAAGAGCTTTGACTCACTCCCTGGATCTGGAAGAGAGTGCCTTATTTGAGTTGGTGGCCCAGAGGGCAGTTGAGGCAATAGAATTAGAGTTACTGTTCACCGAGACCAAAAAAAATGTCCTTACAAAGATCTTACAGACTAGGCAAGTTACTTATGAGCTCTTGCTCCCCTTTAACAATGATGTCACTGATACGTTGATGGGTAATTTTTCAGCCTTGTTCTTGCCCACCTGTGAATCGGTAGGTGAACAGACATCATAGACCGGTGCGTAGTGACCTGGATTGTCTCACCAAGAACCCAACCCGAGAGCCTCATTGTGCAAATGAATCCTAACTAGGCCTGGGAGAAATTTTTGTTATGCTGAAGCAATTGGAGTAGTTTCAGTAATTACGCATTACTTTTGTGATGTGAAATTATTGAGATTAAACGTTATGTTAGTTTGAGTAATCAGGATTAATTTGGGGCAAAAATCTTTCTGCATGAGCACAGGAACAACAAACTAAGAGAGTACGATCGGCTGCTGCCTACTGCTGTTCGTGTCCTGTGGCATTAAACTTTGGCAGACTGTCCAGAAGGAGAAGCTCAGCCATGTTTCTAATGCGTGGAACACCCAGAAGGAGATGCCTGTTTTCAGAGTGTGCCTATCGTTAACCAGGGTGAGAGGTGTCTGTCACCTGTCTTCCCTGTGTGGTTTCTTTGGCAAACTGTGTGAAGGGACAACAATTCTAAGTACATGCGTGGTATCTGGCAGGCCTGACTGCCACTTCAGATGAGTTGCAAATCCATACATCGCAGCCACTATAGCCAGATGTCTCCCCGATAGTCCAGAGGTGACAACTGCTGAAGAATAATAGCCGCAGGCCCAGCCCTGACGTTGAATATCTGCAGTGATGTGACTACGGAAACTGTGTCACCACTGCAACCCTTTTCTTGCTGTCAAAGACACTGCTGTGTGAATGCAAAGGGGTCATAAACCTATGTACATAGCGCAGAGACGTTCTCCACACACTCAGGAAAAACTTTAGATTAGTTTTTTAGCGACTAAGATTTGTGTCTTGAATTAGAGCTGCATTTTGAAAGGAGGCGCAAGAAACACAACAGTAAGATACATACTAAACTGTCCTAAGAGTACCCTTATTGTGCAGTCACCTGCACAAACCATATAGAATGCTTACATCTGATCCAACTCTTGTCCTATGTTTCAATGCGTTAATACGTTTCCGTAAACAAGTGGAAGGTACAGTTGTGGTGCTAGACTGCTATGATGGGGAAATAATTACTACTCCCAACTAGGGGGCCGATTCCGATTCGGGCCGGAAATCTCTCCGACCGAGCCGGACCCCGAGAGATTTCCGACCGAATCGGACCCGTGCAGCCCGACCGAACGAGTACGATGCGCACGTATGCCATCGGACTCGAGTCGGTCGGACTCCCATTGAAGTCAATGGGAGCCTGTCGTACAACACGTACGCGGGCTCCCATTGACTCAATGGGTGCGAGGCGGACAAGGGCGCCCCCTACAGCGTGTACGCGGCAAAGCGACTCGCGCCGTACACGCACAGGTAGGGGGGACCCATGGGTCCCCCCTGTGTGCGACTCGCGCGGCTACGCATACAGGGGGGTCCGACACAGACCCCCAAAGTACGGCTCCGACTGCTCTTTCGAGCCAGAGTGCGCGGCTCGGACGGACTGCTCGCGGCGCGCATCGTACTTACCCGGCCGGGGAACGTCTCCATTGCGCGGTGCGAGTCGAGTCCGAGCGAGTCGGTCGGTGCGGTTAGACCCGGGAACGAGTCGGTCGGAGCGGTCGGGATGCCCGGACGAGTCGGTCGGCGATTTCGCATCGTACTCGCTCGCCCGGACGCGCGTACGAATCGGTCGGGCAATAGGGCTCCGAATCGGATCCGGTTAAGCCGAATCCGATTCGGAGTCCTACCGGCCGAGATCGGAGTCGGCCCCTAAGACTCTGAGTTAGGTGTGGGAGAGAAATGAATTGGCTCTAGATAGTAGTATTGGAGAACCCTGTAACTGAGCCCCATTACTTTGTGTGCACTTTCAGTTTTCTGTGCTATTAAAATACTTCTCTTTTTCTAAGACAAGCAGTGGGCTGGACAGTGTGGGATTGCGTCTAATTGTTGACTTTGTATTCTGAGTTCTTTCCCCCTACACTATCCTCCTGAGAAGCCTTTGACTGTTCACCTATGCTACTGTATCAGTCAAGTGCAGAAAGGGGGTACTTGGCCCAGTTTTATAGCCACAGTAGGACAGACCCCAGAGGCAAGCAACCGCAACTATCACGGTTGTGGCACAGTTGGCCGTGTCTGCCCTATGGTCTCACTGAATAAGGTATGGCACCCACTGTCCCCCTCGACAGATTAAATTCCCATAAAAGCCCACACTGCATAATTGTGATTTGGACTGTTGAGAAGGAGATTGCATTTTGAACTCCAATAAAACATTAAAGCATGGGGGCTCTAACCATGCAGAGTGTGCATGCTTGTTGAAGAAAGGCGTGAAGCCCAGAGTAAACCTCCATGTATCTGCTTCATGTTGAAGAGATGAGTCTTTCATTTTTTTTGGCAATGTTGGGCTTCTTCCGGGGCCAAATGCAGGGGCGGCTCCTCCATGTGGGCAGAGTAGAGTCGCCCCCCTGCTTTCTGGTAGTGCGAGAAGCAGGAACATAAAATGATATTTTAAATACCATTTTTAGGTCGTGCCTAGTGGCAGCCCGCATGCACTGATCACTCTGCGAGACTGCTGTAGTAGAGTATGGGAGAGAAGCCGCGCCCACTCTCCTCCCATAATTTTCATTGCCTTGCGTCATTGACTTTCGTAAATGCTGCCTTCGGATTCGTTAATAGGCTTGTTAGTCGCTCCTCATTACAGCCTCGTCTTCATTTGTACCCTCCCATGGCGACTGGCCCTTTTACTTCAGTTGTTACACAAGACCTGTTATTTGGTCTGTAAGCACTATTTACTTTATTGAGTTTTTCTTACTGCAGGCCGGTAATGCGCTGCTTCAGCTGAAACCGCTTGGTTTTTTTTAAGCAGCACAGCCGCCCCCGTAACACGGGCGCCTGCTTTTAATCACTTTAACCCTGCATTGTCTCGTGTCTGTTTCAACCCCCCAAGTAAAATGGATTTAGAAATGATTAGCGAATTAGGTCATTTGAATTCCAGGTAGCACATAATCCTGTGCTAATGGGCTGAAGCTGACAACAGCACATCTGTATTACATGTCATCTGTACTAAAGCCACCTGATGTGTTGTTTTCAAAAGCCTGTTTTGTTAACAACAACACCACCACCAATACCACCACCACCAATACCACCGCCACCAATACCACCACCACCAATACCGCCACGTCCACCAATACCACCACCACCAATACCACCACAACCAATACCACCACTAATATCACCGCCAATACCACCACCAATACCACCACCACCACCAAAACCACCACCACCGCCACCAATACCACCAGCACCCCAACACCACCACCCCCAACACCACCACCAATACCACTACCACCACCACCACCAATACCACCACCACCAATACCACCATCACCAGTACCACCACCAAATCGACCACCACCATCAATACCACCACCTCCACAACCACCAATACAACCACCAACACAACCACCAATACCACCACCACCACCAATACAACCACCACCAATACAACCACCACCAATACCACCACCACCAATACCATCACCACCACCACCAACAATACCACCAATACCACCAACACCAATAGCACCACAAATACCAACTCCACCAATACCACCACCAATACCACCACCAATACCACCACCACCAATACCACCACCAATACCACCATCTCCAATACCACCACCACCACCAATACCACCATCACCAATACCACCACCAATACCAATACCACCACCACCAATACCACCACCACCAATACCAATACCACCACCAAAACCACTACCACCACTAATACCACCACCAATACCACCACCACCAATGCCACCACCAATACCACCAGCACCAATACCAATACCACCACCACCAATAACACAACCACCACCAATACCACCACCACCAGCAATACCACCACCAACACCATAATCACCATCACCAATACCACCACCAATACCACCACCAATACCACCACCACCAATATCACCATCACCAATACCACCACCACCAATATCACCACCACCAATACCACCACCACCAATACCACCACCACCAATACCACCACCACCAACACCACCACCACCAATACCACCACGACCACCAATACCACCACCACCACCAATGCCACCACCACCAACAATACCACCACCAATACCACCACCACCACCAATACCACCAATACCACCACCAATACCATCACCACCACCAACACCACCAATATCACCACCACCACCAATACCACCATCACCAATACTACCACCACCAATACCATCACCAAAAATACCACCACCACCAATACCACCACCACCACCATCAATACCACTACCTCCACCACCAATACCAACACCACCAATACCACCACCAACACCAATAATACCACCACCAATACCAACACCATCAATACCAACACCATCAATACCACCACTAATACCAACACCGACAATACCACCACCAATACCCCAACCACCAATACCACCACCAATACCACCACCACCAATACCACCAACACCACCAATACAACCACCACCACCACCATCAATACCAATACCTCCAGCACCTCCACCACCACCAATACCACCACCACCAACACCACCACCACCATCAATACCACCACCAATACCACTACCACCAATACCACCACTACCACCAATACCACCCCCACCAATACCACCACCACTAATACCACCAACAATACCACCACCACCAATACCACCACTAATACCAACCTCACCAATACCACCACCAATATCACCACCACCACCAATACCAATACCACTGCCAATACCAATACCACCACCAATACCACCACCAATACCACTAATACCACCACCACCAATATCATCAAAAATACCATCACCACCAATACCACCACCACCACCAATAAGACCACCACCAATATCACCACCACCACCAATACCACCACCACCAATACCTCCACCAATATCACCAATACCACCACCACCACCAAAACTATCACCAATACCACCATTACCACCAATACCACAACCAATACCACCACCATTAATACCACCACCACCAATACCACCACCAACACCAGCACTAATACCACCACCACACATACCACCACCACCACCAATACCTCCACCAATAACACCACCACCAATACCACCACCACCAATAACAATATCTCCATCAGCAATACAACCACCAATACCACCACCACCAATACCACCATCAACACCAATACCACCATGAATCCCACCACCAATAACAATATCTCCACCAGCAATACCACCACCAATACCACCACCACCAATACCACCATAAACACCAATACCACCATGAATACCACCACCAATCCCACTACTAATACCACCACCACCACCAATACCACCTCCACCAACAATACCACCATCAATACCACCAATACCACCACCACCACCACCAATATCATCACCACCAATACCACCACCACCAATACCAACACCACCACTACCACCACCAATACCCCCAATACCACCACCAATACAACCACCTCCAATACCTCTGCCAATTACACCACCACCAATACCAATATCTCCACCAGCAATACCACCACCAGTACCACCACCACCAATAACACCATCACCACCAATACCACCATGAATACCACCACCAATCCCACCACTAATACCACCTCCACCAACAATACCACCACCAATATCCCCACCACCACCAATATCCCCACAACCACCAATATCATCATCACCAATACCACCACCACCAATACCACCACCACCACCAATACCACCACCATCAATACCACCACCAATACCAACACCACCACAAGCAATACCACCACCACCAATACCACCACCACCAATACCCCCAATATCACCAACACCACCAATACCACCACCACCAATACCATCACCACCAGCAACACCAATACCACCATCACCACCAATACCACCATCACCAATACTACCACCACCACCATCAATGCATCACCAAAAATACCACCACCACCACCACCAATACCACCTATACCACCACCACCAACACCATCAATACCACTACCTCCACCACCAATACCACCGCCACCAATACCACCACCCCCCCAATAGCACCACCACCAATACCACCACCACCAATACCAACACCACCAATACCACCACCAATACCAACACCACCAATACCACCACCAATACCACAACCACCAATACCACCACCAATACCACCACCACCACCAATACCACCACCACCAACACAACCACCACCATTAATACCACTACCTCCACCACCACCAATGCCACCAACACCACCACCAATACCACCACCAATACCACCACCAATACCACCGCCACCAATACCACCACCAATACAAACCTCACCAATACCACCACCAACACCACCACCAATACCACCACCAATACCAATACCATTACCACCTCCAATACCACCACCATCAATACCACCACCAATACCACTAATACCACCAGCACCAATACCACCACCACTACCAATAAGACCACCATCAATACCACCACCACCACCAATACCACCTCCACCAATCCCAATACCACCACCACCAATATCACCAATACCACCACCACCAATACCACAGACACCACCAAAACAACCACCAATACCACCATCACCACCAATACCACAATCAATAACACCACCACCACCAATACCACCACCACCACCACCAATACCACCACCAATACCACCAGTAATACCACCACCACCACCAATACCACCACCACCTTCAATACCTCGCCAATAACACCACCACCAATACCAATATTTTCACCAGCAATACCACCACCAATACCACCATCACCAATACCACCATCATCACCAATACCACCATGAATCCCACCACCAATCCCACCACTAATACCACCACCACCACTACCACCTACACCAATAATACCACCACCAATACCACCACCACCACCAACATCACCACCACCACCACCACCAATATCATCACCACCAGTACCACCACCAATACCACCACCACCAATACCACCACCACCAATACCAACACCACCACCACCAATACCACCACCACCAATATCACCACCACCAATACCCCCAATGCCACCACCAATACCACCACCACCAATACCACCATCACTACCATCAATACCATCACCAATACCACCACCACCAATGCCACCACCACCAATACCATCACCACCACAAATACCACCACCACCAATACCACCACCACCCCCAATACCACTAATACCACTAATACCACCACCACCAATACCACCACCATCAATACCACCGCCAATACCCCACAGCCAATACCACCACCACCACACATATTACCACCACCAATACCCCCAGCAATACCATCACCACCAATACCACCACCACCAATACCAGTACCACCACCACCAATACCACCACCACCAATACCAATACTGCTGCCACCAATACCACCACCACCACCAATGCCACCACCACCACAACCAATACCACCACCACCAATACCACCACCAATACCATCACCACCACCAATACCCCACAGCCAATACCACCACCAAAACAATAATCACCACCACCAATACCACCACCACCACCAATACCACCACCAATACCAGTACCACCACCACCAATACCACCACCACCAATACCAGTACCACCACCATCAATACCACCACCAATACCATTACCACCTCCACCAATACCAACACCACCTATATCACCACCAATACCACCACCAATACCACTGCCACCAATATCACCACCACCAATACCACCAGCACCAATAACACCACCACCAATAACACCACCACCAATACCACCACCACCAATACCACCACTAATACCACCACCACCAATACCACCACCACCACCTCCAATACCACCACCACCAATACGACCACCACCAATACCAATATCACCAACACCAAAACCACCAATAATACCATCACCACCAATACTACCATCACCACCAATACCACCACCAGCAATACCACTTCCACCCACCAATACTACCACCACTAATACCACCACCACCAATACCACCACCAATACCACCACCATCAATATCACCACCAATACCATCACCAACAACACCAATACCACTACCATCAATACCCCTAATACCACCACCAATACCACCACCACCAATACCACCACCACCAATACAACCACCACCACCAATACCACCACAAATACCACCACCACCAATACCACCACCAATACCACCACCGATACCACCAACACCCCCAATACCACCACCAATACCACTACCACCACCAATATCCCACCACCAATACCACCACCACCAATACCACCACCACCAAAACCACCATGACCAATACCACCAATACCAGTACCAGTACCACCACCATCAATATTAATACCACCACCAATACCACCACCACCAATACCACCACCACAAATACCGCTGCCACCAATACCAATACCACCACCTGCACCAATACCACCAATGCCACCACCACCACCACAAATACCACCACCAACACCAATACTACCACCACCAATACCACCACCACCAATACCAACACCATCAATACCACCACGACCAATACCACCACCACCACCAATATCACCACCACCAATACCACCAATGCCACTAATTCCACCACCACCAATACCACCACCAGTACCACCATCACCACCAATACCACCACCAATACCGCCACCACCACCACCAATACCACCACCAATACCACCACTAATACCACCACCACCACCAATACCACCACCTCCAATACCACCACCACCAATACCACCACCACCAATACCAATATCACCAACACCAATACCGCCACCACCAATACCACCACCAATGCCACCACTAATACCACCATCACCACCAATACCACCACCTCCAATACCACCACCACCAATACCAATATCACCACCACCAATACCACCACCACCAATACCAATACCACCACCACCAATACCACCACCACCAATACCAATACTGCCACCACCACCACCACCACCAATACCACCACCAATATCATCAATACCAACACCACCAATAGCACCCAACACCACCACCAGCAATACCACCACCACCATCAATACCACCAATACCAATACCACCACCACCAATACCACCATCACCAATACCATCACCAATACTACCACCATTACCACCGCCAATCCCACCACCACCAATACCACCACCAATACCACCACTAATACCACCACCAATACCACCACCACCACCTCCAATACCACCACCACCAATACCACCAGCACCAATACCAATATCACCAACACCAATACCACCACCTATACCACCACCACCAATACCACCACCACCACCACCAATACCACCACCACCAATACCAATACCGCCACCACCACCACCACCACCAATACCACCACCAATATCATCAATACCACCACCACCAATATCACCCAACACCACCACCAGCAATACCACCACCACCACCAATACCACCACCACCACCAATACCACCATCACCAATACCAATACCACTACCATTACCACCACCAATCCCACCAATCCCACCACCACCAATACCACCACCACCACCAATACCACTACCAATACCACCACCACCAATACTAACACCACCTTACCAATACCACCACCATCAATACAAGTACCACCACCATCTATACCAATACCACCACCAATACCAATGCCACCACCACCAATACCACCACCAACTCTACCAATACCGTCACCACCAATACCACCACCACCACCAATACCACCACCACCAATACCAACAATGCCACCACCACCAATACCACCACCATCACCAATACCAGCCCCACCAATTCCACCATCAGCAATACCACCAATACCACCACGACCAATAATACCACCACCAATACTAATACCACCACCACCAATACTACCACCTCAACACCTCTCGCTCTCTAGTAATAGCAGGGGCACTGTACAAGGCCAGAGCTGCAGCTGAGACCATTCCTCCCTCCCTCCATGCCTGCCATATAGTACAGCCCACCCTGCACCAGGAGGTGAAGCCACGGCCCTACTACAGCTGGAGTGTTTTTTATTAGGCCCAAGATAGCAATGACATTACGCAATGCCACACTGCACACTCAAATCATGGAGAGGACAGGAAATAGCCCTCCCTCCCTTACTTCCTCCTGAGTCGCGACAGTGTAATCACAGATCGAAAGGTGTTGGAGCGCTTTGTTAGAGTTTATAGCTCAGATCATATGTAACTCTCACTTCACACTTTGTGTCTGCATAATTTACAACACTTACACATCTTCTTCACTGCACTATTTATCACTAAGTGAAGACGTCCCAAGCCGGTCTCTACCTCTGATATTTACAATCTAACAAGCGGTCGAGAAGGCCCTTTATTGCAATGCAATAGGTCTCGCATTTGCAAGTGTTTAAGGTATTAGTATTGTAAATGACAAAGCCTTTTATTTATGTTATAAAACCCAAAACATAAATAAAAGGCATTGTCATTTACAATTCCAATAGCTCAAACTCGCCTGAATGCGAGACCTATTGCTTTGCAAATGCAAATGCTTGTATGTTTCTGCTTCTCGCACTGTGAGAAAGCAAAAGGCAGGGCTTGGTTTGGGGGTGGGTGGGTGGTCCTGCTCGAGGACAGGGGAGGAGTGGCTTGCACACCGTTGTGGGCGCTGACTGTTTGGTCAGCCCCAGGGCCGACCAAACCAGTCATACGCACTCTGCATTTTCTATATGTAGGCTGCATGCAGCCTACATAGAGAAAATGTCCCCCCCATAGATGTCTGTGTGGTCGGCATCCTAGCCAATCACAATGCTGCCATTGCAGCATTGTGATTGGCTTAGGGGAGGGAAGGGAGGCTACCTTCGGCTGCTTCCTTTTATAGAGAGGATGACGCAGACCAACGAAGCGAGACGGGCCGGCAAAGGTAAGTTAACTTAACTTTTATTTTAATTAAACCTTCCCTCCCACACTCCCCCCTCCCAGGGCACCCCCCGTCCCCCCACCCGGGAGTCATACCGGCCACGACTGGCCAAATGTGAAGTACCATACGAGCAACAGCAAAGAGAGACAGAGATAAAGATCAGCATAGTACAGGATTCTGAATTCAATATATGAATTCACCACTCACTACATAAATCTAGTTGAAATTTCAGTCTTCACATATTTACCTAAAAATTAATTGAGGACACCATTCAACTTCCCTTCGACCCCCGTACATTTGTATTTAAATGCAACTTACATTTGATTAATATTTCAATGTTACCGCAATGCATAATTTGCCACCTATTTTTCAAAAATTATTCTTGTGGGAAGATTCCAACTCCCAGTCAAAGTGACTTCAAATTATTCTCATTTTACACAAAAGTAAAATTATTAGAACTTGCCACTAACTTTACTGAAAAGCCCCTCATGAATACTTCCCAAGCCTCCTGTAATTTAACGATACATCCCATCATAGTATGCATAAAGATATTGGTTGAATGTTCCTTTAAAATATATTTTGCCATGAATTTTGAAATTTCCCCTTTCACTACTCATATGACCAGAATAATTTTGTGACATTATCGTACCAAATTCATTACAAATGCACGTACTCCAGGACGGACTGCAACCATCATGAATTTCCACATTCACATCACTGCACATTCCGCACTATGCTGTCACCATGCATCCTCAAATGTTAGCATGACCATGCACAGACACGTAGCGCCTTCATGCAGCATGTAAGGAGGGCTCAAGGAAGATGAGTGTAAAGGGATCACTGACAGGATATAGACGGACAGAATATCGAGCTACAGGAATATCGAGTCTACAATATCGATGGACAGAATATCGACAGCCTATCTCTACAATGGTAAGTACAAAAATATCGAAACCAAAACATTGTTGTTTAAAATATTGTTGTTTAAAATATCGTTTTTTTAAATGTCTTAAAAATAATATAAAGATAAATAAATAATAAATATAATTAATAAAAACAAAGGGGTCTATTACGATGGCGGTCAGATGACCACCGCCGGGTCGGCGGTGGCGCCCGCCGTACCGGCGGTGGACATCCGCCCGCCATCGCAACCAGGAAAACTGCCGGTCACATTAGGATGGTGGTGGTGACTGCGGCGGTGGGAAATTCCGACCGTCGCTTCACCGCCGGTTGCGATCCGCACTCCTGCCTGGTGGATGGAGCAGGACCGGGATAATGGTGGCGGTGCAGAGCAGGCTCCGCCGGCAGGATTATGATGCCGGCGGTAGCCAGCCTTTCCTCAGCGGTCAGACCGCCATTGAAAGGCATGCAGTGATTGTCTTCCGGGGGCCCGTTGCGGGCCCCCAATGTGTTGGGGGGGTGTGGGTGCACTGGGGGGGTACCCATGGTCCCCCCTACATTTCCCTGTACCAGGTGGCAGGCACTGTGCAGTGCCTGCCACACAGTGCAGGGAAATGCAGGACATGCTCCTTTTGACATTGCGGCGGTGCTGCGTGCATCAGCAACCGCCGCAATGTTAAAGCCCGCGATCCGACCGCAGCGGTCGGATTTCGAGCATGGAACATCGTAATACGACCGGCGGTTATGTTGCGGGCCTTGCGGGTGGTTTTTCCCGTTACCATGGCGGTTAGGGAGGTTTTCCGAACGCCATCGTAATAGGCCCCATAGTTAGAATTATTTAAAAATGTTAAAAACTGATAAATGATAAATGTAATATAAAAAAAAATTAAACATACATATTTTTTTATATATAATAACTTAGGGGCCCATTACGATGGCGGGCGGAAGCACAACCGCCGTGCTGGCGGATGCAAAAAGCACCAGTTACCGCCGGCACGCAGCAGTCCACACGCCCGCCCAATTACGATGCGAAAAGCAGGCCAAACACCGCCGGCAAGCCAGCAACACCGTCCGCCATCAAAGTGCGCCCGTACACGTAGCGGCGCAGCCTAACTGACACACACCGTCCAACGAAACACGTCCCGCCCGGCGCATAAATTACGATGCCGCAAACAAACGGCTCCCACGGCCAAGAGATACCGTACGACAAACCGAAGCGGTAACACGGACGCCGAGCACGGACAACGAAAAGCGGCTCCCCGAGCATGAATCCAGCACTGCAGGCCGTCCCCATGCTCCTGCTGATGCACCACCAAGGACGCAACGTACCGCGGAGACGCAGGTAGGCACACACACAACAAGTGCACGCAAACAGCGCACACAGTGCAAGGGCGGAAAAGCGGACAACCCCCCACCAGCGCGTGTACACAACACATCCACCATCGCATCCACATATGACACACAGGCCAAATCGTAACATCGCAGAACACATGTGTACACACCACCTGGGACTAGGAACCAACCACCCCGTCACGGCCCCAAAGCGCCCGATGACGCCGCCACACATGCGCACAACGCAGAGGCCAACCGCAGCGCCATGCATGCGTCGCACACAGACACAGGGACACAACCAAGCAGCACACACATCAGCCCCACCCCGAACGCACATGACACGTGACAGGCCGGCCACAGACATGTCCCCAATGCCCAATTCACGGACAACACCCAACGCCACACAACCGACGCACACATGTCAGTGAAGACACGCAACAGCAGGACACACCCCAGTGTAACAAACATGGCGTAGCACACAGCGGCGGCAACACCAACTAGGAGAAGCAGGGCCCCTTCGGGAAGAGGAACGCCAGTACCACACAGAAACACCCATACCACCCTGCACATATGAACAAGACATATAAAACGGAACACCAAAGAGCCCGGGGACCGACAACAGGTGGCCCAAGAATAACATCCACACACAAGGCCCAACGCAGAGCGGAAAGGCAGCCTGCCGCCCACACAAGGGAGAGCAGACAGCACTGAATGACCTTCCATTCCAACTCCGAAACCACAGCCCTACGACAGAAGCCGGTGAATACAGCCATTGTCCAAGAATAGACCAACACAGGCATTCCGAGGAGACCGACCACACGGCAGATAGCGCATATCACAGAAGCACACAACGGACGGGGAAGAAAGAAGAAAACACTCCCCCATGTCGGCCACATGCAAGTTAATTGGAAGGAGTCACACAGCACTGACCTTGAACTGTCTGAGAAGCATGTGGGAAGAGGGCCCGTGTCCTCCAAACAAGCCAACAGAACACAAGTCCTGTCTCCCTACGACTACACAGAGCTCACAGCAACCCCGGAGCGTGCACATTGCAGACTGCACACACAGCCGGAGCACGCCACCTCAACGAACCGCTGCGAAATGGCAACCGCAACACACCTACCCAACTACGCCGAACAGCTCAAGCTGTACAAAACCAACCTGTGCCATACATTGGGATGCGATCTCCTGTCCCTGCTGAACGTAAGTTACCGACTGACTTACCGCATCACATTGTTCAGCTGCGTCATGCCCGTCTTCTACTGTCGGAGGTGTCCCTACCAGCATCCCGTCGAGATATGCCTCTCCAACCCGGCATGTCTGAAGGCGGACCTGCTACCACTACTCCTCCCTCTGGACGCACACGACAGGGCCTGCTCTGCCTATGGGGGCTTGGCGTATGTGGCCAACATCGCACCCGCACTGAAATGGGACCACTGTGCCTCCACACGACGGATCATCGATAACAGCTACATCGAATGTCACCCAGCATGCCCCATCATGGTCCTCCAAGGGACAACCTACGAACAACACCTTGACAGCCACCATCCGCTTCATTGGCTGGCAAACATGTACACCACCAATGACATGGAAGCCCTGCTGGACGGCATCGCATACCTGACAACCTGTAAATACGTCGGACCACAACGCAGGTTCCCCGAGTGACCTATGATGTCCAACCCCGCACCCATGCTTAGCTTCCGCACGGACTGGCCAGTCACCACCACAACAGCCATACCAAACGACCGGCAACTGTAACCACACCATCAACGACATCGCCATGACATCGGATATGACCGGGACATGCACACTGTTCCCCATCACATCCAGGAACACCGCATGCATCGTGGGAGGCAGTGGCATGGGCTCTGTGTATCGCACCCACATGGACGGAACTGCACGAACAACCAGGACACGACATGGATCCAGCGCCCATGGACACACACACCGCTCAGTGGACATGAATAGGTCGCCTGGAGTCTGTGGGTGCTGCACCCCTCCCACCCCCGCCCCGGGAATCCCATACCAGGACCTTTGCATGGACGACAAGTGCATACAACAACAACACGACCCCAGTGACTGTGACATGTCCAGTAACCACCACAGTGCAACAACAAGTGGCACGCCGCTGCATGCACGCAAGCACATGCCCTGATGTCATCTCACATGCACGCGTGCATGAGGAACAACCGCAGCAAACCTGTCACATGGAACTGAGATGGACTGTGCCCATGATGCCAAGCGGTCTGGTAGGCTACATGTATACCGTCTGTGTCAAAGTCCGCAGCTCCGCAGCTATACGTAAATGTACATTAGCACAGCCTTGGCCAAGCAGATGTCACTCTGAAGCCCACATCCCACATGCAACAGCCAATCACATGTAACCCCACTCCCTATCCCATTTGCAATCATGCTCAGTATATCCTCAACATGTATTCCGCTGCCAGTAGTGTCCACTATACTGCATCACAGAGGACAGAAGACTCAATATAATGTTTGAAACCAAAACTGTCTCCGCTGACTCATTTCACAAGTACGAATGAGAGAGGATGAGAGTATGTGAAGTACACGGCAGTCGTGACATGACCATGTAGTCCACTGGTATTGGATGTCAACGCAAATGAGTAGCACTACTGTGGAAGACACACATGTGTCGTGTGAAGTCGTATGGACGCAGTGCTCAGGTGGGTGGGTGCGGCGGGTAGATGCGCACATGCCAAGTTGGAGCACGCCGTGTTGGGAGGGGTCATGAACAGTACACCACCGCTTCCCTGGGCATTGTGAGAGGACACCTGTCGGGGGAGTGAACACGTGTGTGCATAGCAGCCGGGCACACGTACAAAGCGGTACCAGGCGCACCTCAGCCCACCCTCTGTGGACAAGCTGGATCCTGTTGTGCGCCCGCCATGCCCCTGACAAGGCACACACAGCCCCAGTCGACCAGGTGTAACCCCAACATAGTCAATCCGCACAGGCGATACAGGGCACGGGATGGCAGTGGAGCATGGTGTGTGAGAGGTCTCCTCGCGCTCCTCCTGGTCATATCACGCAGGCAATAGAACCTCAACGTCTAGCATGGCACAAGTCAGATGGAAGTGTAGGGGGACGCACCACAGCACGAGCAGCACTGACGTCACGGGAGGTGGCTCGCACCATCCCATCCATTGCCCATCATACCAACCACGCCACATGCCATTGCGACTAAGTGCAAGCGCGTGCGCCACCACCCCCGAGCCCTCCTCAGAGAGGCCAAAGAGTGAATGTGTGGGCCATCAGCCACAGACGGACGCGGCCTGGCCGCAAGGGCAGCCACAGCCACTGGGTGTCGCAGGTGGCGGATCCGGAAGGCGAAGACTGTGATGCATAGTCCATGCAGGCCGGGTCTCCATTTGGGGCACCACGCAGGTGGACGGCGTCCCGCGACACATCATACCCTGAGACAGCCCACTCGTGCAACTGGACCCACACATACACTCCTTGCCCTCTCTGGTGCGAGCTTGGGGCTGCCTGTGCAAGCGCTAGCCTCGCAGGTGAGCATGCATATTGGGGGAGCGAGGGGAGGACATGAGGGCTGGGGCGAAGATGACTGTATCACTGTCAGTAAGTACAAGGGATGACCCAGATGTGGAAAGGAAGAGACGTGTCCCGTGTGTACTGCAACTAGTCGCCAATCCAACTACCCCCCATGTCCGGAATGTAAGCCCGCACCTAGGCCCGCCCATCTGCCACATCGAACATACCACCAGCACGACAACCTTCCCATTCGAAACACTGACTGGGGGTGGCGACCAGTGTACAATCATGTGTAGCCTACCCACGCGTACATGTGTGCCCTCCATGATCCATGTCACCTGCGGCAAAGTCATGACATGCGCAATGAGGGAAGTGAGGAGAGCTGTCCGCCCCACGCGCAGAAGGTGCATCAGCTCCACAGACCCAGCAGCGAGTCCAGCAGGGGTCACATGTGCAGGGGCAGCTGTGCCTGGTGTGAAGGCACATGCATATAGACAGCACATCGACCAATGTGTAGTCTGCCCACATCTACAGTCCATCATCATGCGGACATAGGAATTGAACACAGGGCAACACATCTGAGTGGGTGCACCCACCGTGACCAACAATGCGCAATCATCGACGTACCCGCCCTGTGCATGGCCCCCACCCAACGGAAGCACATCCAGTGCCACCATCCCACACACACAAGCCTTCCACGGAACATGCTGTGTCCAATGGTCAGTACAGAGTCAGCGCCCATGTGGTGGATCCTGAACAGGAGACACATGCACACACATGCCAGCTCCCACTGTGTACGTCTGCCACCTGGCACGTGCAATGTAACCTCTCACCTGTGACGTGTGACTGCAAGCACACAGCCGTCTTGGCATGGGGCTGTCAATGTGGACACCTGTCAATGTTTCGGGAGGTGTGATCTGTACAGTGCTGTACATAGGGTGCAGTGCTGACACCTACTACTGTCTCATATCCCCTCATGCCACAGGTCCCACTTGTTTTGGCCGCTCAGCCTGTGCCCACATCGTCGTCGTCGTGTGCCATACTCATCCAGCCGCGGAAGCAGTTCCATGCTCAGCAGACATTCATGTTGCCGTGGCGTTGCCGCTTGACGGATATGCAGTCAGTCCCCATCAGCACGCCCCGCAAGTCATTGGGGCCTAGATCCCCATGTGCATGCACATGGCAGTGGTTTGTATCACTAGCCATTGCCATTGGTGGGAGACCTGTGTAAGTGTATTGTGGCCGTGCCGTCCCAGCTTGACAGCTGGGCTGTGGCTCATGTGCTTGCTCAGTCATGTCAGTGATGTGTATGCGAAATTGCTATGTGTCGTGTTGCTTTGACATGTGTCCTCTGCCATTGTCCCTAGGCGGAGACCGAACATTGACTGCCCATACCAATTGCTGGCAGACATGGAGGATACGGAGGTCATTAGGAAGTTTCGGCTGGACAGGCCAACCCTGCATCGACTGTGTGCCATGTTAGAACCCCATCTCCGTCCCCGCAGGGTGTATCCGACTGCTGTCACCCCCACGGCTAAGGTGATGGCCGCCATGCATTTCTTCGCCACTGGGTCATTCCAGCACACAGTGGGCAGTGGAGGAGGGATGTCCCAGCCCATGTTCAGCAAGGTGCTGAGGGATGTACTGGCAGCCATGATGCTGTGCCGGAACAGGTACATCCGCTTCCCCAGGGCTCGTGAATTGGCGGCAGTGAAGGGTGCATTCTATGCCCTTGGCAGAATCCCACACGTCGTTGGAGCCATTGACTGCACACATGTCGGCCTTGTTCCACCACAGGCCACTGAGCACCTGTACCGCAACAGGAAGCACACGCACTCCCTGAATGTGCAAGTGGTGTGCCTTGCGGACATGGTGATCACCCACGTGTGTGCAAAGTTCCCAGGCTCGGCCCATGACGCACACATAATGCGCAACAGCATCTTGCCACGACTGATGTCCAATATGCAACAGGATCGTGCCTGTATTGTCGGTGAGTATGTGGAGTGGTGTAGCGTGCTGGCTGTGCGATGCTGTCCCCTGTCCAGTTGGATTAGCAACGGTTCTCTGTGTCCCTCACACCCAGGTGACTCTGCGTATCTGAATGGGGCATGGCTGCTCAGTCCATTGAGGAATCCTCGCACCCCAGCAGACGATCGCTACAATGAGGCACATGGGAGGACCAGACGTGTGGTCGAGCGTACCTTTGGCCTCCTCAAGTCCAGGTTCAGGTGCCTGGACCGCACCGAGGGTGCGCTGGCGTACTCCCCACAGAAGGTGTGCCAGATAGTGGTGGCGTGCTGCATGCTGCACAATCTGGCCATTCGGAAGCAGATCCCCCTCATCGTGGATGACGGAGATCAACCAGGGCCCCAGCCCGCAGACCAGGACAGCTCGAGTGAGGAGGACTGCGGAGAGGAGGAAGCTGGTAATGTGCAGCAGCAGCTCATCGCCCGCTACTTCACTTGACGGTGAGTGTCCATGTACGACGGCTGATGTGGCTGTATCTGTGCAGGTGTGTGTGTGCTGTGTCAGGGTGGCCGTTTGTTCACTGCGTGCTGTGTGTCAACGCTCCATGGCCAGGGTAGTATGCCACTGTTGGTGGCTGTGGCATTGTGCCCTATTGCTCTGTGCGATGTGTGTACATTGCTTGTAGTTGTTGACATGTACTGTGTGATGGGTGTGTGACACACTCATTGAATGTGCTCCTGTTCTGTCTCCCACCCCTAGGTCCCTACAGGCCCTCCGGATTCAAATGCCATGCCACGCATCAGGTGCCTTTCCGCCCAAGGTGGCCGTTGTATTCCGTACAAATAAGACACAGGGCACAAACAGCAGTTAGTGAAAAAGGTGCATTTATTACAAACTGTGACATGTGATTGTGTGTAAGATGATGACAAAAGTGGTGCGTGCAGTGACAATGAGCTGTCGGTCATGGCTGCGTGATGATCAGGGTGTACCCACTGGTTCTATGTCCATAGTCCAACACACACATGCCATCCAGATGGCTGTGTGGAGTGGGATCGTAGTCCAAGTCAATGCAGTGGCTGGTCAAGGAAGGCTGGCGGAAGGCTGGCTGGCTGCCTCACTTGCGACTGGAGCGTGCGAAGTCCTCCCGGGAGATCTGTTTCCTCTTCGGACGGCCCCTTCCACGTTTGCGAGGGGGTGCCTGCTTGCGACATGCTGGTGGTTGAGGTGTGATCACTGGCTGTGGACGCAGGGGAACTGGACACTGCTGCTCCACCCTGCGCCCCGGCAGGTGGTGGCGGAGGGGAGCTGCTGTCCCTGGCTGTGACCTCACCGCCACCACCAGCTGTCCCATGAGGTCCACGATTTGGCCCATACGGGCGTCCATGGACCTCAACACCCCCAGCACCTCACGCGTGTCTGAGGCAGACCGGACCCATTGTCCTTGGGCCTCTTCATAGGCCCCAAGGACTCTGGCCATGTGAGGCAGGGCATGGCTCCCAGGGGAGGCTGGCGTTTCCCTGACCCTGCTCCTCCTACCAGTCCTGCTGCCACCGGCCTGCCCACTAGCCACATTGCTCACCACGGTCCTCGCTGTGGCTCCCAGGGTGGATCCAGTCGTCCGGGCCACCACCTGCGCTGGGGCTGGTGCCAGCGGAGATGTGGCGGTGGTGGCGGCGGTGGTGGTCGGTGCGGCGATGGTGGCGGTTGCGGCAGTGGTAGTGGCCACAATGACCGTGGGTGTGGCCGCAACGACAGTGGCAGCAGGGGGCTGTGAATGTTCAGCAGCCCTGGATGATGGGTTGGTGGGTAGGAGGGTCCTGGGGAGCGGCTGGGCCCTGCCACACCAGATGGGCCTGCTTGGTTGTCCGTGTCCGAAGAGGAGGACAGATCCTCCAGATCCGTGTGTCCTCGTTGGGGGCTTGTAGGCTGGCTGTGCTGGCTGCTGGCTCCATCCCCAGCATCCAGCAGTTCGTCACCTGTGGAGAGAATGAGATTAGTTATTGTGTTGCACCTGGCGAAGTATGTATTTGTCGTCTGACATTGACAGTTCGTGCAATCTCGTACATGGGTTTCCCGGAGGCGTGTGTGTGGCTGTAGCATCTGTAGTTGTGTGTGCTTGGCAATGGGACTGTGTGCTGTGCACATGTGGCATGGGACGGATTGGCCATGCCGATGGGTGTGTTGCTGTGCCCCTACTTATTGTGACTCTGGTGTATGCGGGCTCCTGGCCCATCCTGGGTCTGGTTTGTACTTTGCTTTTGGGGTTCAAATGGAACGCTTAGGAACGCATATGGCAACATGGGGGCCATGCCCCAGATTCGCATTTGGGAGGGAATATGCTTTTGGGGTTCAAATGGAACGCTTAGGAACGCATATGGCAACATGGGGGCCATGCCCCAGATTCGCATTTGGGAGGGAATATGCTTTTGGGGTTCAAATGGAACGCTTAGGAACGCATATGGCAACATGGGGGCCATGCCCCAGATTCGCATTTGGGAGGGAATATGCTTTTGGGGTTCAAATGGAACGCTTAGGAACGCATATGGCAACATGGGGGCCATGCCCCGGATTCGCATTTGGGAGGGAATATGCTTTTGGGGTACATGCTGTGAGCCATGGGTGCCGAACGTGACATGTGTTGTGGCAGCATGACAGTGCATGGTTTGAGGTGTGTGCATGCTTGACATGGCCTGCATATTTGCTGTCTGTTGTGATTACTGGACATGGCATTGGACGCATCGTTATGAGTGAGTGATGGTTGTGTGCCAGCCAACGTATTGCAGTTGTCCCATCTCCTTGGTGTGCGTGCTGCCCTGTGCCATGTGCATCACTGCAGTGCTCGGGGGGGTGTGGCCCATGTTGTGTGTTGTTGCTCACAGTGTGTCGTGCACTTCATTGACTTCTGGCACATGGTTGGTAATGGGCATGTATCTTAGCGTGACTGCTGTATGTGTGGCAGCTGTGCGGATGACATGCCTTTCATGAGACTGGGGCTGACGGATGGGATGGATGGTATGTTGTTTGTGCATGGTGTGTCTGTGTGTTTGATGGGTTCAGTGGTGTTCGTGTGCATTTATGTTGTTCCGCTCTGTTGCGTCTAGTGTTGTTTGTCTTACATAGGCGTAGTTGTGGGGTGTGTGGTTGACAGGCAGTTGGGGCTACATGGACAGGACTTCAATGGTGTTTCGGTTGTGTGTGATGAGTTGCACAGTGGCTGCCGTGTGGTACTATATTCAGTGTGGCTTGTGCATGCAGACGTGGCTCCTTGGGTGTTGCTATGTCTGTGATGGGTCATGTGGGGTGTGAGTCTGTTGTTCATGTCCGTGTGCACATTGTTCACTTGTTCGTGACGGTGGGCGGTGCTGCGTGTTCGTCTGCTACGTGACATGTCCCATGTGTTGGTCGTGTTACGGTCCTCATGCCTCCAGTAATCCGGCCCTGTCCAGTTTCCCACCTGCAAGTTGTTCGTGCGTGCACTGTACTGGATGCCACATGGCTCTAAGCGGGGGTGCTCCATGTTGCAGGTCTGTGGGGGTGGGAGGGTGTTGTGGGTCGTGGGGGTGGCTGGATACCCACTGACACCGATTGCTGTGGACCGTGATGTCTGCCTTTCGGCTGTCGTTGTGCACTGCGGTGGCTGACACGTGGGTGTGGGGTGTGGGGGATGCTCCTCCTTGCTGTGCTGTGGGACTGGGGCCTGGTGTGTGTTGTACTTGGGCTGTCCACCGTCCCACCCACTGCACTTTGTGTTCCTGCCACTTACCTGTTACTTGTCGGTTGGTGCAGCTGTGGCGGACACATGGGTGTGGTGGGTGCTCGTTGTGGCGCTTCTGGCATATTTGGGGACCTGTTGGTGGTTACGTGGCTGGCTTAGTGTACACATGTCCCCACGCATCTTGCAGTTGTTCGGTTTGGGCTGTGTGTGGTGGTGTCTGTTGCATGTGTGTGTGATGTGTTGTGTATTGTGTGCTGGACATGGGGGTGTTTGTCCCTGGGAGCTGTGGCATGGTGGTAGTGCATGTGAGTACATAGCGGTGTGCTGGTATACATTAGTTTGTACTTACCAGCCTCCACTCCCCCTGCTAATCCGGCGAGGATCTCCGGATGGATTACAACTCGCACCTTCTCCTCCCACGCTTTGAAGGTCTTAAAGAGCGCGGGATTCCCTCCGCCAGTGACGGCAGCCAGCTCTCTGTTTTTGCCCTCCTTCTTCTTGACCAGGCTCTTGACGTCATTCCAACGTTTGTTAATCTCGACTCTGTTCCTGGGCAGGGTCCCGACTGCATTGACCTGGTCTACGATCCGGTTCCAGATTCTGTTTCTGGTGGCTAGTGGTGTGTGCTGGACCATGTTCCCATAGATTTGTGGGTACACCTTGATGATCTCGTCGACCATGACCGTCAGCTCCATGGGCGTGAACTTGGGCATCCTTTGTGGTGCCATGGTGTTTGTGGTGCTGGTGCGGTGTGTGTTGTGTAATGTGCAGGGGGTTTGTGGTGCCGGTGTTTGGTGGTGGTGGTGGTGGTGGTGGTGGTGTTTGGTGGTGGTGGTGGTGGTGGTGGTGGTTGTGGTGGTGGTTGTGATGTGTGCGTTTCTGTGGTGTGCTGCTGTCCTTGCTGTGTCACTGTGTCCTCTCCTCTCCTCTCTGGTTTGCAATGTAGCAAGGGGTTGTGGTCTGTGGGAGTGCTGCTTTTGTACTCACCTATGTGGGTGTGTCCTCATGGTCTGTTGTTTTCAGGTGTGTTGTGTCTGGGGTTCTGGCCTTTGTATTTTTTGTTTGTCCGGGGGGTGTTTTCGGGATATGTACTGTGCTTGTGTATTTGTGCGTGCCTTGCTGTGTGGACTTGTTGGCCATGTTGTGTGCTATTGGTTTTGTGTGCGGATGGTTTCTGTGCAGGTACGTGGGCGCCATGGCTTCTGCCGTGTCGATTCTCATCGGCGTTGTTTGCGCTGGCGGGCGGTATATTTGTGGTTTTCCGCGCTCATGTCGGTGCGATCGTAATTTCACGTGCGGTGTGTCGGCCGTGAGGGCGGGCGGTTTTGTGTTGTCGTGCGTGTTTCCGTCCGTGGCGGGCGGTTTGTCTCCGACTCGGACGTTGGCGGGCGGTATTTTGTGTGCTTTTTCCGCCGATGGCGGTATTCGGTTTGTGTAATCGTAATGGCGTGGTCGGTGTTCAGGCGGTGTGTGCGGGCGGATTTTTGCCGCTTCCATGCCTGGCGGAATTATTTACGCCGGGTATCGTAATGTGCCCCTTAATAATATCAATAAATAATTATTTTATTTAATTATAAAATGTTACAAACATAAGAAAAATTATAAATACATATATATATACATAAACCTGTAATATAAATATAAAAATAAAATATATATATAATAAATTAAAATATTAAAATTAATATTTATTTTAAAAAAATATTTTACACTACATTAACTATAAAAGTAGGTAAATGTTGGATAGCGTAGGGGATAAAATTACTATTCCCACTACAAAAAGTGCAACAGTAGGGAAAGTGTTGGATAGCGGAGGGGAATAATTTACTATTCCCACTCCAGTGAGTGCAACAGTAGGGAAAGTATTGGATAGCGGGTGGGTAAAAATTACTATTTCCACTCCAACGAATGTAACAGTAGGAAAAGTTTTAGATAGCGGGTGGGTAAAAATTACTATACCAACTCCGGCAAGTGCAACAGTAGGGAAATTGTTGGATAGCGGGTAGATAAAAATTACTATTCCCACTCCAGCGAGTGCAACAGTAGGGAAAGTGTTGGATAGCGGGTATTTAAAAATTACTATTCCCACTCCAGTGAGTGCAACAGTAGGGAAAGTGTTGGATAGCGGGTATGTAAAAATTACTATTCCCACTCCAGTGAGTGCAACAGTAGGGAAAGTGTTGGATAGCGGGTGGGTAAAAATTACTATTCCCACTCCAGTGAGTGCAACAGTAGGGAAAGTGTTGGATAGCGGGTGGGTAAAAATAACTATTCAAAACCAAAATAAAGAGCTAGGACTCTAGGACGGCCGTCCTTGTCCCTGCAAATTTATGATATAACCAAAGAAGACGGCCAAGAAATATGTAACCGCCATCGTAATAGGCCCCATAGTTAGAATTATTTAAAAATGTTAAAAACTGATAAATGATAAATGTAATATAAAAAAAATTAAACATACATATTTTTTTATATATAATAACTTAATAATATCAATAAATAATTATTTTATTTAATTATAAAATGTTACAAACATAAGAAAAATTATAAATACATATATATATACATAAACCTGTAATATAAATATAAAAATAAAATATATATATAATAAATTAAAATATTAAAATGTATATTTATTTAAAAAAAATTTTTTTACACTACATTAACTATAAAAGTAGGTAAATGTTGGATAGCGTAGGGGATAAAATTACTATTCCCACTACAAAAAGTGCAACAGTAGGGAAAGTGTTGGATAGCGGAGGGGAATAATTTACTATTTCCACTCCAGTGAGTGCAACAGTAGGGAAAGTATTGGATAGCGGGTGGGTAAAAATTACTATTCCCACTCCAACGAATGTAACAGTAGGAAAAGTTTTAGATAGCGGGTGGGTAAAAATTACTATACCAACTCCGGCAAGTGCAACAGTAGGGAAAGTGTTGGATAGCGGGTAGATAAAAATTACTATTCCCACTCCAGCGAGTGCAACAGTAGGGAAAGTGTTGGATAGCGGGTATGTAAAAATTACTATTCCCACTCCAGTGAGTGCAACAGTAGGGAAAGTGTTGGATAGCGGGTATGTAAAAATTACTATTCCCACTCCAGTGAGTGCAACAGTAGGGAAAGTGTTGGATAGCGGGTATGTAAAAATTACTATTCCCACTCCAGTGAGTGCAACAGTAGGGAAAGTGTTGGATAGCGGGTGGGTAAAAATTACTATTCCCAATCCAGCGAGTGCAACAGTAGGGAAAATGTTGGATAGCAGGTGGGAATAATTTACTATTCCCACTCCACCAAGTGTAACAGTAGGGAAAGTGTTGGATAGCGGAGGGAATAATTTAGTATTCCCTCTCCTGCAAGATAATTAACATTAATTAACAAATAATTAATTTTTCAAAAATAATTTACCTCCCACTATATTCCCCTATAAACGTCACCACCAATATTGTAAAATATTACACAATTAACATAATTATTTAACAATTAATTAATTAACTAATAACAATTAACAAGCAAATTAAAAACAATCAAAAATAAATTAGTTCACACAATTAACACTATAAAATAACTTTAAATAAATATTGTATATAAAAAAGAATAAAAATGTTATTAAAATTAAATGACTTCCCACCCTACTCCCCTATCAACCCACAACAAACTCATAAAAAAATTACAAAATTTACATATTTACCAATTATTTATTAATAATTAATACCAAATTAATAACTAATTAATAACATTTCTTAACACAATTAACAATATAAAATATTAATTACATAAATATTAATTAATAAAATTATTAATTAATTAATTATAATTAAATTACTTCCCACCCTACTCCCCTATAAAACCACAACCCGCTCCTCAAAAAATTACACAATTAACATATTTACCAATTAATTGTTAATTATTAATAACCAATTAATAGTTAATTAATAAATTAATTAACACAATTAACAATATAAATTATTAAATACAAAAATAATAATTCATAACATTATTAATTAATTAATTTAAATTAAATGACTTCCCACCCTATTCCCCTATAAACCCACAACCCGCTACGGAACTAAAACGCAATATTTATGTTTTTTTTAAAATTAATAACTTCTAAAAAATTATTATTAATATATTATAATTAAATTACTTCCCACCCTATTCCCCTATAAACCCACTACCCGCTACGGAACTATAATACACAAAAATTAATTAACATAAAATTAATTACTTGTAAAAAATTAAAACATACATTACAAAAATAAGCTATACTTTTAACACATATACTAACATACAAAACACTATAAAAAAAAATCGATATTATTAACGATATTTTTGCTAACGATGTTACTAACATCGATATTAATTAAAACGATATTTCTTACCTGCATGTCGATATTCTGGTCGATGATATTCTTGATGGTCGATATTCTGTCAAATCGATATTTAAAAATCAATATAATGGTATATCGATATTTAAACATCGAGATTATGTCTGCATACCGTGTAAAGGTATAGTATCTTCTCTATTATTGTAGATCTTTAAGATAAAGCCCAATATTATACTGGTACTGGAATCTTTTGTTTGGGTAGTACTGACACTAGAATTTGACCCTCTATTAGTAATGCTGATTGTAACGAAATGTAAATTGTACTTGACCCTCTATTACAGCTGCTGTTTCAATGTGGCCCTCAAGTATTTTTGGTTATTCTGTATGAGCCTGGTGTATTGCTTCTTCACTGTCATCTTAAAGTAGTTCACCTGCTTCAGAATTACTTCAAGGTACGATTATTTCTAAAGTGTCCTCCTTCTTTACTAATGTTCCTTCAGCCTGACTCTTAGGAAGTATTGCTGCTTCTGTATGCCCACAGATTGTACATGCTCACATTTGAATTTGACATTAGGCCTGTTCGAAAATTGCATCATGTGGCAAATATCTCGTTACATCAATCAAGTGAAATGTCGGTGAAATGTCGGTAATTGTGCCAGTGGCATTTCGCACACTTTTTTGATTCATAGAACTACTTTGGGCATGACCAGAGACAAGATGGCACCTGACTGAGACGCCCGCGCTGGTCGCCCCTTGTTGCTGAGAGTGCTTTAAGCGACAGAGGACCTTTACCACCCCAGATAAACATATTAAACCCCCTCCATGACTCACCTCCATGACTCACCGGTTGGAGGTGAACGACTTCGACCCCCTTCGGCCCCTGGAGACACTTCTGACGTTGGTTTGGGCAGCCGTCTGGGAGACACAGATAGCGCTCCATTGCCGCCATGGAAAGGCATGCGGTCTTTGCCATTGGGGGCCTGTTGCGGGCCCCCAGGGTGTTGGGGGTGGGGGGTGTACATGGGGGTACCTATGGTACCCCCTACATTTGCATGCACAAGGTGGCAGGCACCGCGTGGTGCCTGTCACCTTGTGCATGCAAATGCACAACGTGCATTTCCAGCATTGTGGCGGGCAGTGCTGTGAGCACCGCCCACCACAATGCTGGGAATGGGGATGCCACCGCCACGGTGGCATCCTAATTGGAGGTGCGGGACCGCCGCACCCCTGGCGGACGGTCCCGCATTCCGTTATGGTGGCGGGCGGACTTTGTCTGCCCACCATCGTAATGGACCCCTTAATGATGCTTGTGGGAGTAGTTAGATTGAAGTAAGGTGGGGGGCGCAACTGTGGACACATTGGGGCCGATTCCGATTCGGGCCGGAAATCTCTCCGACCGAGCCGGACCCGGAGAGATTTCCGACCGAATCGGACTCTAGCAGTCCGACCGAACGAGTACGATGTGCACGTATGCTATCGGACTCGATTCGGTTGGACACCCATTGAAGTCAATGGGAGCCAGTCGTACGACGCATACACGGGCTCCCATTGACTCAATGGGCACGACGCGAACAAGGGCGCCCCCTACAGCGTGTTCGCGTCAATGCGGGTCGCACCGTACATGCACGTGTAGGGGGGACCCATGGGTCCCCCCTGTGTGCGACTCGCGCGGCTACGCGTACAGGGGGGTCCGACACGGACCCCCAAAGTACGGCTCCGACTGCTCTTTGGAGCCGGAGTGCGCGGCTCGGTCGGACTGCTCGCGGCGCGCATCGTACTTACCCGGCCGGGGAACGTCTCCATTGCGCGGTGCGAGTCGAGTCCGAGCGAGTCGGTCGGTGCGGTTAGACCCGGGAACGAGTCGGTCGGAGCGGTCGGGACGCCCGGACGAGTCGGTCGGCGATTTCGCATCGTACTCGCTCGCCCGGACGCGCGTACGAATCGGTCGGGAAATAGGGCTCCGAATCGGATCCGGTTAAGCCGAATCCGATTCGGAGCCCTACCGGCCGAGATCGGAATCGGCCCCTTTTTCTTTTTCACTGTTTTATCACTGGAATAGTCCAGTACTCTGGGGGTTCACTTTGTGGAAAAGAAAAACTAGGATGTAAGTATTACTGATGGGATGATTACAGGAGGGAAATACCTTAAAAAAAAAAAAAGAGAGAGTGCGGGTAAAAGCGCATTTTTGGGAAAATTAAAAAGGGATAGGGAAAAAAAAATAGGAAAAACATCTAGTAGGTAGGCAACAAGGGGGCCTGACTCTCATGCTCCATCACAGAGACCTTAGGTCTGCTTGTCTCACATTGTAGGTGGGGGGAGGAGGGAAGGCGGGTTCCACGAGGACAGGGAGGGCAGGGTGGGGATAAGCGGAGGCTTATCGGGAGAGGGGCTGGGGGGTAATAAAAAAACACCATTGTGTGAGGAAGGTAGTGTGGGCCAACAAGTGACAGAAAAAAGAAGAGTAAGAAATGGGGGACAGGGTGGTAACACACTTACATCATGCGTATAGCAACGATTAATATATGCGGGTTAAACGATGCTGCCAAACGTAGGATAGTGAAGGAATAGCTTAAGACATTACATGCTGATATAGTTTGCATGCATGAGACGCATATTGAGGGGTCGTGAAAGTTTCTTCTAGAACAGTTGGGATTTCAATTGATAGCACACACCACACAGGGGACTAGGACACGGGGGTAGCAATATTGGCTCGGAAGAGGGGGATTGTGTTTAAATCTTGTTTAACCGATGGGTATGGCCGATGGGCAATTGTTGAATGCCAAGAACAGGGATTTAACTTTACGCTATGTTCAGTCTATGGGTCAACAATTTTTTCACTTTACTACACCCCAGCTAAGATAGCTCAATGGGGTGGGACTGAGGGTATTCTCTGTCCCCGCTGCCAAAGTGATGAGGCAGATATTGTTCACATGTTTGCCTCTTGCCCTGCCTTGGAACCTCTTAAGAGAGCTATAGAGGATTTTATGGGGCAAACTCTGAGGATTCAAATAAAACTGTCTACCGAGCTGATGGTTTTAGGTGTGGCCAGAAATGGAACTCTGGTAACTCACCGGGAATTTGTATTTCTTGCTATGGCTGTGGCTAGAATCTGTGTGTCATCTGCATGGGTGGACCCTAACCCCCTACATTTCAACAATGGATAACACGACTCTTAGCTATGTTCAATTTGGAGAAGGGTCTATATGAGAAGAAAGGGTGGAAGGCTAGGAAATTAGGAAAAGTTATTTAGGCTCCAGTAATAGATTTGAAAATCAGAATGAACACACCCCAGGCTTAAGCCAGGGATTTACATATTTTGGAGTAACCTTCTTTATTGTTTATGTCTTGACCCTTTTTCTTTTGACAGCATTGGTATATACTGTAACTTAGATATAATGGTACTGTATTGCACATTTTTTTTTGTTAGCTTTCAGGATTGGCTTTTTAATGCTTCCTTTTCTCTTCCTTTTCCTTGTTTAAGAATGTTTTATTATTGATGGATGCTTTTGTATTGATGTACCTAAACCAATGGTCGAATAAAACATAAAAAAAAACTTTAAAAAAAACTACTTTGGGCACAAGATATCTCACGGTGACGATCAAACTTCAGATTTTAAACAAATTACCTTTTTCACAAAAATAAAATAAAATATATATATATATATATATATATATCACTGAAAAACAAAGCTTACTGGGTTGTTATAGTTAGGCTCAGATTTGCCTTGTATAAAACCATTGAAATTCATCAGTTATAGTTACCTGAGCTAACTATAACTTACGCCCCTACAATGCACTGTTTATGACCTCACATAGTATATCACTCATGACATGGTCAGTGACATCACTGAGGACATCTCAAATGACATCACTGATGACATCACAGGTAACATCGTCACATGAGTGTGTGTTTGAGAGTTTATGGGTGTTAAACTTATTGTAACCTACTATAATAGTTAAATTAGTATACTAGGTGCAGTACTACTGAGTGATACTACTTCAAACATATTATGTGAGTGGCTGTATGACTGTATCCTTGTGTGTATGGGTGTATACGTGGATGTGTGAGTAGCTATGTGGGTGAGTGAGATGCTGTGTTAGTGGCTGTATTGATGACTGAGTGGGTGTGTCAGTGGCTGTATGGGTTAGTAAGTGTGTGTCTGAATGGTTGTAGGAGTGAGTGACTCAGTGTGTAAGGGACTGTATGGGTGAGTGAGTGGCTGTTTGAGTGGGTGTTTTGTTAAGTGAGTTGGTGTGTGAGTGGCTGTATTGGCGAGTAAATGCCTGTGTGAATGGCTGTATGGGTGAGTGAGCAGATGTGTGAGTGCGTGTATGGATGTGTGAATGGGTATGTAAGTGGTTGTGTGGGTGTGTGGGTGAGTGTGTGAGTGCTTGTATGGGTGAGTAAATGGCTGTGCTGAAAGCCCTCCTGGTACCTCCTATAAGTGCTACACAGCAGATAGCTGGTCGGAGGTCCCGCCCCCTTTCTCCACCACTTTTCAAATGCGTCTAGTACTTAAAAAACCTTAGAACATCACTTAAAAAACCAAAGGTTACAGGGACGTTATAGTTACGAAATGGAATAAAAAAAACTTAGAAATTCACTGAAAAAATGAAGGTTACAGGAACGTTATGGTTACGCTCAGGTTTCACTTGTACAAAACCAGTAAAATTCAGCCGTTATAGTTAGTGAGCTAACTATAACTCACGTCCCCGCAATGCACTGCTTATGACCTCACATATTACATCACTCATGACATGGTCAGTGAAATCACTGATGAAATCTCAAATGACATCACTGACCTTAGTATAAATGTTTAACACTCAGTAATTTTAGAAAACACTCACTATCACTGGATGTTGTCATCAGTGATGTCATCAATGATGTCATCAATTATGTCATTTGAGATGTCATCAGTGAAGTCACTGACCATGTAATGATTGATTTAATATGTGAGATCATAAGCAGTGCATTGCAGGGGCGTAAGTTATAATTAGCTCAGCTAGTTATAACTGTTGAATTTCTCTGGTTTTATACGATAAGCAGTGTTTTTTCTTTCTCTGCTGCAGTACTGTTGGTGCACTGCTCATTAATCTAGAAGAAAACAATTACTGATGTGACCGAGGCCTATTTGTGTAGCCTGCCTCGACAAACACAGAGTCAGTTACTAAACAGGACTCACAAATGTTTTGATAAAGCAACTTTACATGCTTAAAAGCATATAACCAATTCACAAAAGTGAATTTTGAAAATTAAAAATATCAGGCAATGAGAGAGGTGATGATTTTGGGGTCCCTCCTAACCTAGGGGGAGGACCAAGCAGATGCCTTGAACACAAAGAGCATATCATGCTGAACGATTCAGTGGTGGTCCCATCCTCCTAGGACCACCCCAAGCACAGTTATGGGCAAAAATACAATCCCAATCAAAGGCCCTGCAAAGCATTATGGGATGAGATTAGCAGTGGGCAGTGAATATTATAGTATCCAATATCAAAATAATTCTACAAAGAGCTGCAGTTCAACTAGTCGTTACTAGGTGTCCCTCACGAGTCAAATGCAAAAGCATTGAAATTATTACATCAAGCTGCAGTTCAACTAGTCGTTGCTAGGTGTCCCTCAAGTCAAATGCTTTTGCATTTGACTCATGAGGACATCTAGTAACGACTAGTGGAACTGCAGCTTCATGAAAGGGTTTCAATGCTTTTGCATTTGACTCGTGAGGACACCTAGTAACGACTAGTGGAACTGCAGCTTCATGTAATAATTTCAATGCTTTTGCATTTGACTCGTGAGGGACACCTAGTAACGACTAGTTGAACTGCAGCTCTTTGTAGAATTATTTTGATATTGGATACTATAATATTCACTGCCCACTGCTAATCTCATCCCATAATGCTTTGCAGGCCTTTGGTTGGGATTGTATTTTGCCCATAACTGTGCTTGGGGTGGTCCTAAGAGGATGGGACCACCACCGAATCGTTCAGCAAGATGTGCTCTTTGTTTTCAAGGCATCTGCTTGGTTCTCCCCTAGGTTAGGGAGGATCCCAAAATCATCACCTCTCTCACTGCTTGCTAAATTTTCATTTTCACTTTTGTGAATTGACTATATGCATTTTAGCATGTAAAAACAGAGATACTTGTTATTTTGCCAAACGTATATGAGGTTTCTGTTTTATTAATTGGGAGTCTGACGGAGCGAATTCACGGAGTACTTCGTGCTCTGCTTCTGCGTAGTAGTACTCAGCAAATTACGCCCACCCCTACATATTTCCCAATGCCCATGCTAATGTCTCTCCTGACTGCCTTCCAAAATTAAATGACGTTGGCAGAGTAATCAATTCTCCTTATTCCCAAGTACAGTTGTGGCTCTCAACATGATGTGCCATGCAATCGACATCTTATTTAAAATGCATCTTTACAATCCAGTATTACATCGCCGATGAATAGCACATGACAGCTGCTATAGGAATAGTTAGATTAGAAATATGAATTTTAAATATCATAAATGCACTACACATGATTTATCTCAGAATGTCAATAATATGCATGAAACGGCGCAAACCACTTAGTTTTACTATGAATGGCTTCAGAGTGGCAATTTAACGATCATAGTTAAGGATGGGAGAGTTGCACGCACAAAACTAGTCCTTCACTTTGCTTCACTTTAGTGTCTTATGAACAGGCTTAACGTGTTGTTTTCTGGGAGAGGGCAGCCCAACGGATAATGGTGTGAAGTGTCTGAGCATCAGGGGCCATATTACGAATTGTCATTGTTTGTGCCAGGTGCGCCAGGTGCAAACAATGACAATGCACCCATTATGGTGAATGCACTGCCCCCAGGGCAGCCGTGAACTAGCGCTGCCCTGGGGCAGCATATTCATGTGTTTTCGCAGTCCAGATGGCAACTCACCTGCACTTTTAAAGTGGATTAGAGATCCCCTTGCAGGTGGGTGCAATCAATGACAGAACCCGCCTGCAACGGGATGTCTGGGAGGTCCATAGGAACCCATTTCTCCCCTCCAGAGGGCTGCTCTCAGGGCGCACACTCACAGTGCACCCCTTGAGAGCTTCTTTGCCTCTGCGCCCGCGTCTCTAATATGGTGTGGCCGCAGAGGCAAAGGAATTCCCTCATTTGCATAGGGCACGCCACTATGCAAATGAGGGAAAGCCCCCGAAGGGAGCACTGTCGCTTTTGCTATCGATATTACTGAAGGAGATGCACAAGCGTCTGCTCCCCCTTTTGAACTACCAAAGTGCCCCGGGGGCGCTCAAAGCGGACACAAACTCCTGTTGCGCCCCTGGGGCCCTTATTGTAATACGGCCCCAGGTGTCAGCTGCAGCCAAGGAGACTGAAATGCTAAACCGACACAGAATGTCTGAGACATGCAACCATGTTTTTAATAGTAGTAGTAAAGCTCACACCGAGCTGGAGAGCAACGGAGAGCTGAACATGGTGACTGAGTCCTGAAAGGCAAATCACGACTACTGACTATGAGGAATAATATTCGGGGAATGATTGTTTTCTATCAGGTTGGAAGGAAGCGTTGTCTGTAAAGGTGTGTCAGTATTATTGTTCTGCAAATGTTGTGCGTAAGAGCTGTTCTGATGTTGATGCTGTTCCACAGCCGGCATTACTATTCTTTTTGCATTTTATTTTTCTCAGAGGAGTTGGGCCACTATTATAGGACTCCTACCAGGTTTGGGGGCAAACGGATATAGACAATGGCCATTTGACTTTTTGTTCTCCACTCAAGAAGATGCTTATGTCCCCCTGCTCTGGCATTACAATTACAACATGGTATCTGACATCAACAACTCCTATTGATACAGCACTTTCAGTGTCAAACAATTGATGGTCCGAGAAAGGTCTTTATAATGACATTGCCTCCACTAAGTCTCTTCCTAATACATGTGATTCTAGACCACAGCGTTCGGGATCAGGTGATCAATAGCTACTAAGCACCACATCGAACATCTTAGAAGCACTTGTAAAAATGCTTACCTATCAATCAAGCAAATCAGAAGTCCACATTGAAATACAATATACACCTGCAATCTTTTACTCGGACATAGACAAAAAATCTTAATGATGAAATAAAAATAATAAAATGATTTATAAAGCACCTGGTTACTCCATCCAGAGTGTCTCTGCACTATGAATGCAATCTCCAGTACTGACCCTTAAATAGCAAGCTCGACGGGCCCTGGGGTTGCCTAAAGAACCAGGACTTAAGTTTCTGAAGAAAAACTAATTCTGACCCTGCCTGTCTCAGATCTAAAGGCAGAGGGGGATAATCTCAAGAACTTGCGATAAACATCGCCAAAATAGGTTAACGCAAGTTTACATATCGCCGTCTATCGTGGGAAAATAACCCTGTGTTAACGTGGCATTCATAACACGGCGGTAACATGCGATAGTACCCCGATAAAGCAGCAAATGTCCGCGATAACACTACTGGGACGGCGATGAAAATCCAAACCCGAACGTGAAAAAAGTTGCGATGGGCCCAACCGCGATAAGACAATCAGCGAAAAGCAGCACCAGGCCTGCAAATCACATACGTCAGGTGGGAAAAATCACTACAAAAGCAGAAAAAAAAAAATAAACAAACAAAAACCGAACTACAGCGAAGCACAATGGAGGCAGCCAGAGCAGGTACAGAGGACGTCCAGAACCCCACAAGCCCCACGGAGGAGCAGCCTGGGACCTCTGGGACAGGGAAGGGCAAGGACAAGAAGAAGAGGAGGACGCGGTTCAGTCCGCAGGAAAACAGGATCCTGATCACGGAGGTGGTAGAACACCATCAACAACTGTTCGTCACCTCCACTGTGTCATTGGCAACAAAAAATTGAATATGGCAGTCCATCCTGGACAAGGTGAATGCAGTCGGAGTGCTGAGGAGGACAATGGAAGAGCTCAAGAGGCGCTGGAATGATGTGAGGCTACCTTCGGCTGCTTCCTTTTATAGAGAGGATGACGCAGACCAACGAAGCGAGACGGGCCGGCAAAGGTAAGTTAACTTAACTTTTATTTTAATTAAACCTTCCCTCCCACACTCCCCCCTCCCAGGGCACCCCCGTCCCCCACCCGGGAGTCATACCGGCCACGACTGGCCAAATGTGAAGTACCATACGAGCAACAGCAAAGAGAGACAGAGATAAAGATCAGCATAGTACAGGATTCTGAATTCAATATATGAATTCACCACTCACTACATAAATCTAGTTGAAATTTCAGTCTTCACATATTTACCTAAAAATTAATTGAGGACACCATTCAACTTCCCTTCGACCCCCGTACATTTGTATTTAAATGCAACTTACATTTGATTAATATTTCAATGTTACCGCAATGCATAATTTGCCACCTATTTTTCAAAAATTATTCTTGTGGGAAGATTCCAACTCCCAGTCAAAGTGACTTCAAATTATTCTCATTTTACACAAAAGTAAAATTATTAGAACTTGCCACTAACTTTACTGAAAAGCCCCTCATGAATACTTCCCAAGCCTCCTGTAATTTAACGATACATCCCATCATAGTATGCATAAAGATATTGGTTGAATGTTCCTTTAAAATATATTTTGCCATGAATTTTGAAATTTCCCCTTTCACTACTCATATGACCAGAATAATTTTGTGACATTATCGTACCAAATTCATTACAAATGCACGTACTCCAGGACGGACTGCAACCATCATGAATTTCCACATTCACATCACTGCACATTCCGCACTATGCTGTCACCATGCATCCTCAAATGTTAGCATGACCATGCACAGACACGTAGCGCCTTCATGCAGCATGTAAGGAGGGCTCAAGGAAGATGAGTGTAAAGGGGATCACTGACAGGATATAGACGGACAGAATATCGAGCTACAGGAATATCGAGTCTACAATATCGATGGACAGAATATCGACAGCCTATCTCTACAATGGTAAGTACAAAAATATCGAAACCAAAACATTGTTGTTTAAAATATTGTTGTTTAAAATATCGTTTTTTTTAAATGTCTTAAAAATAATATAAAGATAAATAATAAATATAATTAATAAAAACAAAGGGGTCTATTACGATGGCGGTCAGATGACCACCGCCAGGTCGGCGGTGGCGCCCGCCGTACCGGCGGTGGACATCCGCCCGCCATCGCAACCAGGAAAACTGCCGGTCACATTAGGATGGTGGTGGTGACTGCGGCGGTGGGAAATTCCGACCGCCGCTTCACCGCCGGTTGCGATCCGCACTCCTGCCTGGTGGATGGAGCAGGACCGGGATAATGGTGGCGGTGCAGAGCAGGCTCCGCCGGCAGGATTATGATGCCGGCGGTAGCCAGCCTTTCCTCAGCGGTCAGACCGCCATTGAAAGGCATGCAGTGGGTGTCTTCCGGGGGCCCGTTGCGGGCCCCCAATGTGTTGGGGGGGTGTGGGTGCACTGGGGGGGTACCCATGGTCCCCCCCTACATTTCCCTGTACCAGGTGGCAGGCACTGTGCAGTGCCTGCCACGCAGTGCAGGGAAATGCAGGACATGCTCCTTTTGACATTGCGGCGGTGCTGCGTGCATCAGCAACCGCCGCAATGTTAAAGCCCGCGATCCGACCGCAGCGGTCGGATTTCGAGCATGGAACATCGTAATACGACCGGCGGTTATGTTGCGGGCCTTGCGGGTGGTTTTTCCCGTTACCATGGCGGTTAGGGAGGTTTTCCGACCGCCATCGTAATAGGCCCCATAGTTAGAATTATTTAAAAATGTTAAAAACTGATAAATGATAAATGTAATATATAAAAAAATTAAACATACATATTTTTTTATATATAATAACTTAATAATATCAATAAATAATTATTTTATTTAATTATAAAATGTTACAAACATAAGAAAAATTATAAATACATATATATATACATAAACCTGTAATATAAATATAAAAATAAAATATATATATAATAAATTAAAATATTAAAATTAATATTTATTTAAAAAAAATATTTTACACTACATTAACTATAAAAGTAGGTAAATGTTGGATAGCGTAGGGGATAAAATTACTATTCCCACTACAAAAAGTGCAACAGTAGGGAAAGTGTTGGATAGCGGAGGGGAATAATTTACTATTCCCACTCCAGTGAGTGCAACAGTAGGGAAAGTATTGGATAGCGGGTGGGTAAAAATTACTATTTCCACTCCAACGAATGTAACAGTAGGAAAAGTTTTAGATAGCGGGTGGGTAAAAATTACTATACCAACTCCGGCAAGTGCAACAGTAGGGAAATTGTTGGATAGCGGGTAGATAAAAATTACTATTCCCACTCCAGCGAGTGCAACAGTAGGGAAAGTGTTGGATAGCGGGTATTTAAAAATTACTATTCCCACTCCAGTGAGTGCAACAGTAGGGAAAGTGTTGGATAGCGGGTATGTAAAAATTACTATTCCCACTCCAGTGAGTGCAACAGTAGGGAAAGTGTTGGATAGCGGGTGGGTAAAAATTACTATTCCCACTCCAGTGAGTGCAACAGTAGGGAAAGTGTTGGATAGCGGGTGGGTAAAAATAACTATTCAAAACCAAAATAAAGAGCTAGGACTCTAGGACGGCCGTCCTTGTCCCTGCAAATTTATGATATAACCAAAGAAGACGGCCAAGAAATATGTAACCGCCATCGTAATAGGCCCCATAGTTAGAATTATTTAAAAATGTTAAAAACTGATAAATGATAAATGTAATATAAAAAAATTAAACATACATATTTTTTTATATATAATAACTTAATAATATCAATAAATAATTATTTTATTTAATTATAAAATGTTACAAACATAAGAAAAATTATAAATACATATATATATACATAAACCTGTAATATAAATATAAAAATAAAATATATATATAATAAATTAAAATATTAAAATTTATATTTATTTAAAAAAAAAATTTTACACTACATTAACTATAAAAGTAGGTAAATGTTGGATAGCGTAGGGGATAAAATTACTATTCCCACTACAAAAAGTGCAACAGTAGGGAAAGTGTTGGATAGCGGAGGGGAATAATTTACTATTTCCACTCCAGTGAGTGCAACAGTAGGGAAAGTATTGGATAGCGGGTGGGTAAAAATTACTATTCCCACTCCAACGAATGTAACAGTAGGAAAAGTTTTAGATAGCGGGTGGGTAAAAATTACTATACCAACTCCGGCAAGTGCAACAGTAGGGAAAGTGTTGGATAGCGGTTAGATAAAAATTACTATTCCCACTCCAGCGAGTGCAACAGTAGGGAAAGTGTTGGATAGCGGGTATGTAAAAATTACTATTCCCACTCCAGTAAGTGCAACAGTAGGGAAAGTGTTGGATAGCGGGTATGTAAAAATTACTATTCCCACTCCAGTGAGTGCAACAGTAGGGAAAGTGTTGGATAGCGGGTATGTAAAAATTACTATTCCCACTCCAGTGAGTGCAACAGTAGGGAAAGTGTTGGATAGCGGGTGGGTAAAAATTACTATTCCCAATTCAGCGAGTGCAACAGTAGGGAAAATGTTGGATAGCAGGTGGGAATAATTTACTATTCCCACTCCACCAAGTGTAACAGTAGGGAAAGTGTTGGATAGCGGAGGGAATAATTTAGTATTCCCTCTCCTGCAAGATAATTAACATTAATTAACAAATAATTAATTTTTCAAAAATAATTTACCTCCCACTATATTCCCCTATAAACGTCACCACCAATATTGTAAAATATTACACAATTAACATAATTATTTAACAATTAATTAATTAACTAATAACAATTAACAAGCAAATTAAAAACAATCAAAAATAAATTAGTTCACACAATTAACACTATAAAATAACTTTAAATAAATATTGTATATAAAAAAAGAATAAAAATGTTATTAAAATTAAATGACTTCCCACCCTACTCCCCTATCAACCCACAACAAACTCATAAAAAAATTACAAAATTTACATATTTACCAATTATTTATTAATAATTAATACCAAATTAATAACTAATTAATAACATTTCTTAACACAATTAACAATATAAAATATTAATTACATAAATATTAATTAATAAAATTATTAATTAATTAATTATAATTAAATTACTTCCCACCCTACTCCCCTATAAAACCACAACCCGCTCCTCAAAAAATTACACAATTAACATATTTACCAATTAATTGTTAATTATTAATAACCAATTAATAGTTAATTAATAACAAATTAATTAACACAATTAACAATATAAATTATTAAATACAAAAATAATAATTCATAACATTATTAATTAATTAATTTAAATTAAATGACTTCTCACCCTATTCCCCTATAAACCCACAACCCGCTACGGAACTAAAACGCAATATTTATGTTTTTTTTTTAAATTAATAACTTCTAAAAAATTATTATTAATATATTATAATTAAATTACTTCCCACCCTATTCCCCTATAAACCCACTACCCGCTACAGAACTATAATACGCAAAAATGTAATTAACATAAAATTAATTACTTGTAAAAAATTAAAACATACATTACAAAAATAAGCTATACTTTTAACACATATACTAACATACAAAACACTATAAAAAAAAATCGATATTATTAACGATATTTTTGCTAACGATGTTACTAACATCGATATTAATTAAAACGATATTTCTTACCTGCATGTCGATATTCTGGTCGATGATATTCTTGATGGTCGATATTCTGTCAAATCGATATTTAAAAATCAATATAATGGTATATCGATATTTAAACATCGAGATTATGTCTGCATACCGTGTAAAGGTATAGTATCTTCTCTATTATTGTAGATCTTTAAGATAAAGCCCAATATTGTACTGGTACTGGAATCTTTTGTTTGGGTAGTACTGACACTAGAATTTGACCCTCTATTAGTAATGCTGATTGTAACGAAATGTAAATTGTACTTGACCCTCTATTACAGCTGCTGTTTCAATGTGGCCCTCAAGTATTTTTGGTTATTCTGTATGAGCCTGGTGTATTGCTTCTTCACTGTCATCTTAAAGTAGTTCACCTGCTTCAGAATTACTTCAAGGTACGATTATTTCTAAAGTGTCCTCCTTCTTTACTAATGTTCCTTCAGCCTGACTCTTAGGAAGTATTGCTGCTTCTGTATGCCCACAGATTGTACATGCTCACATTTGAATTTGACATTAGGCCTGTTCGAAAATTGCATCATGTGGCAAATATCTCGTTACATCAATCAAGTGAAATGTCGGTGAAATGTCGGTAATTGTGCCAGTGGCATTTCGCACACTTTTTGATTCATAGAACTACTTTGGGCATGACCAGAGACAAGATGGCACCTGACTGAGACGCCCGCGCTGGTCGCCCCTTGTTGCTGAGAGTGCTTTAAGCGACAGAGGACCTTTACCACCCCAGATAAACATATTAAACCCCCTCCATGACTCACCTCCATGACTCACCGGTTGGAGGTAAACGACTTCGACCCCCTTCGGCCCCTCGAGACACTTCTGACGTTGGTTTGGGCAGCCGTCTGGGAGACACAGATAGCGCTCCATTGCCGCCATGGAAAGGCATGCGGTCTTTGCCATTGGGGGCCTGTTGCGGGCCCCCAGGGTGTTGGGGGGTGGGGGGTGTACATGGGGGTACCTATGGTACCCCCTACATTTGCATGCACAAGGTGGCAGGCACCGCGTGGTGCCTGTCACCTTGTGCATGCAAATGCACAACGTGCATTTCCAGCATTGTGGCGGGCAGTGCTGTGAGCACCGCCCACCACAATGCTGGGAATGGGGATGCCACCGCCACGGTGGCATCCTAATTGGAGGTGCGGGACCGCCGCACCCCTGGCGGACGGTCCCGCATTCCGTTATGGTGGCGGGCGGACTTTGTCTGCCCACCATCGTAATGGACCCCTTAATGATGCTTGTGGGAGTAGTTAGATTGAAGTAAGGTGGGGGGCGCAACTGTGGACACATTGGGGCCGATTCCGATTCGGGCCGGAAATCTCTCTGACCGAGCCGGACCCGGAGAGATTTCCGACCGAATCGGACTCTAGCAGTCCGACCGAACGAGTACGATGCGCACGTATGCTATCGGACTCGATTCGGTCGGACACCCATTGAAGTCAATGGGAGCCAGTCGTACGACGCATACACGGGCTCCCATTGACTCAATGGGCACGGCGCTGAACAAGGGCGCCCCCTACAGCGTGTTCGCGTCAATGCGGGTCGCACCGTACATGCACGTGTAGGGGGACCCATGGGTCCCCCTGTGTGCGACTCGCGCGGCTACGCGTACAGGGGGTCCGACACGGACCCCCAAAGTACGGCTCCGACTGCTCTTTGGAGCCGGAGTGCGCGGCTCGGTCGGACTGCTCGCGGCGCGCATCGTACTTACCCGGCCGGGGAACGTCTCCATTGCGCGGTGCGAGTCGAGTCCGAGCGAGTCGGTCGGTGCGGTTAGACCCGGGAACGAGTCGGTCGGAGCGGTCGGGACGCCCGGACGAGTCGGTCGGCGATTTCGCATCGTACTCGCTCGCCCGGACGCGCGTACGAATCGGTCGGGAAATAGGGCTCCGAATCGGATCCGGTTAAGCCGAATCCGATTCGGAGCCCTACCGGCCGAGATCGGAATCGTCCCCTTTTTCTTTTTCACTGTTTTATCACTGGAATAGTCCAGTACTCTGGGGGTTCACTTTGTGGAAAAGAAAAACTAGGATGTAAGTATTACTGATGGGATGATTACAGGAGGGAAATACCTTAAAAAAAAAAAAAGAGAGAGTGGGGGTAAAAGCGCATTTTTGGGAAAATTAAAAAGGGATAGGGAAAAAAAAATAGGAAAAACATCTAGTAGGTAGGCAACAAGGGGGCCTGACTCTCATGCTCCATCACAGAGACCTTAGGTCTGCTTGTCTCACATTGTAGGTGGGGGAGGAGGGAAGGCGGGTTCCACGAGGACAGGGAGGGCAGGGTGGGGATAAGCGGAGGCTTATCGGGAGAGGGGCTGGGGGGTAATAAAAAAACACCATTGTGTGAGGAAGGTAGTGTGGGCCAACAAGTGACAGAAAAAAGAAGAGTAAGAAATGGGGGACAGGGTGGTAACACACTTACATCATGCGTATAGCAACGATTAATATATGCGGGTTAAACGATGCTGCCAAACGTAGGATAGTGAAGGAATAGCTTAATACATTACATGCTGATATAGTTTGCATGCATGAGACGCATATTGAGGGGTCGTGAAAGTTTCTTCTAGAACAGTTGGGATTTCAATTGATAGCACACACCACACAGGGGACTAGGACACGGGGGTAGCAATATTGGCTCGGAAGAGGGGGATTGTGTTTAAATCTTGTTTAACCGATGGGTATGGCCGATGGGCAATTGTTGAATGCCAAGAACAGGGATTTAACTTTACGCTATGTTCAGTCTATGGGTCAACAATTTTTCACTTTACTACACCCCAGCTAAGATAGCTCAATGGGGTGGGACTGAGGGTATTCTCTGTCCCCGCTGCCAAAGTGATGAGGCAGATATTGTTCACATGTTTGCCTCTTGCCCTGCCTTGGAACCTCTTAAGAGAGCTATAGAGGATTTTATGGGGCAAACTCTGAGGATTCAAATAAAACTGTCTACCGAGCTGATGGTTTTAGGTGTGGCCAGAAATGGAACTCTGGTAACTCACCGGGAATTTGTATTTCTTGCTATGGCTGTGGCTAGAATCTGTGTGTCATCTGCATGGGTGGACCCTAACCCCCTACATTTCAACAATGGATAACACGACTCTTAGCTATGTTCAATTTGGAGAAGGGTCTATATGAGAAGAAAGGGTGGAAGGCTAGGAAATTAGGAAAAGTTATTTAGGCTCCAGTAATAGATTTGAAAATCAGAATGAACACACCCCAGGCTTAAGCCAGGGATTTACATATTTTGGAGTAACCTTCTTTATTGTTTATGTCTTGACCCTTTTTCTTTTGACAGCATTGGTATATACTGTAACTTAGATATAATGGTACTGTATTGCACATTTTTTTTTTGTTAGCTTTCAGGATTGGCTTTTTTAATGCTTCCTTTTCTCTTCCTTTTCCTTGTTTAAGAATGTTTTATTATTGATGGATGCTTTTGTATTGATGTACCTAAACCAATGGTCGAATAAAACATTAAAAAAAACTTTAAAAAAAACTACTTTGGGCACAAGATATCTCACAGTGACGATCAAACTTCAGATTTTAAACAAATTACCTTTTTCACAAAAATAAAATAAAATATATATATATATATATATATATATATCACTGAAAAACAAAGCTTACTGGGTTGTTATAGTTAGGCTCAGATTTGCCTTGTATAAAACCATTGAAATTCATCAGTTATAGTTACCTGAGCTAACTATAACTTACACCCCTGCAATGCACTGTTTATGACCTCACATAGTATATCACTCATGACATGGTCAGTGACATCACTGAGGACATCTCAAATGACATCACTGATGACATCACAGGTAACATCGTCACATGAGTGTGTGTTTGAGAGTTTATGGGTGTTAAACTTATTGTAACCTACTATAATAGTTAAATTAGTATACTAGGTGCAGTACTACTGAGTGATACTACTTCAAACATATTATGTGAGTGGCTGTATGACTGTATCCTTGTGTGTATGGGTGTATACGTGGATGTGTGAGTAGCTATGTGGGTGAGTGAGATGCTGTGTTAGTGGCTGTATTGATGACTGAGTGGGTGTGTCAGTGGCTGTATGGGTTAGTAAGTGTGTGTCTGAATGGTTGTAGGAGTGAGTGACTCAGTGTGTAAGGGACTGTATGGGTGAGTGAGTGGCTGTTTGAGTGGGTGTTTTGTTAAGTGAGTTGGTGTGTGAGTGGCTATATTGGCGAGTAAATGCCTGTGTGAATGGCTGTATGGGTGAGTGAGCAGATGTGTGAGTGCGTGTATGGATGTGTGAATGGGTATGTAAGTGGTTGTGTGGGTGTGTGGGTGAGTGTGTGAGTGCTTGTATGGGTGAGTAAATGGCTGTGCTGAAAGCCCTCCTGGTACCTCCTATAAATGCTACACAGCAGATAGCTGGTCGGAGGTCCCGCCCCTTTCTCCACCACTTTTCAAATGCGTCTAGTACTTAAAAACCTTAGAACATCACTTAAAAACCAAAGGTTACAGGGACGTTATAGTTACGAAATGGAATAAAAAAAACTTAGAAATTCACTGAAAAAATGAAGGTTACAGGAACGTTATGGTTACGCTCAGGTTTCACTTGTACAAAACCAGTAAAATTCAGCCGTTATAGTTAGTGAGCTAACTATAACTCACGTCCCGCAATGCACTGCTTATGACCTCACATATTACATCACTCATGACATGGTCAGTGAAATCACTGATGAAATCTCAAATGACATCACTGACCTTAGTATAAATGTTTAACACTCAGTAATTTTAGAAAACACTCACTATCACTGGATGTTGTCATCAGTGATGTCATCAATGATGTCATCAATTATGTCATTTGAGATGTCATCAGTGAAGTCACTGACCATGTAATGATTGATTTAATATGTGAGATCATAAGCAGTGCATTGCAGGGGCGTAAGTTATAATTAGCTCAGCTAGTTATAACTGTTGAATTTCTCTGGTTTTATACGATAAGCAGTGTTTTTCTTTCTCTGCTGCAGTACTGTTGGTGCACTGCTCATTAATCTAGAAGAAAACAATTACTGATGTGACCGAGGCCTATTTGTGTAGCCTGCCTCGACAAACACAGAGTCAGTTACTAAACAGGACTCACAAATGTTTTGATAAAGCAACTTTACATGCTTAAAAGCATATAACCAATTCACAAAAGTGAATTTTGAAAATTAAAAATATCAGGCAATGAGAGAGTTGATGATTTTGGGGTCCCTCCTAACCTAGGGGGAGGACCAAGTAGATGCCTTGAACACAAAGAGCATATCATGCTGAACGATTCAGTGGTGGTCCCATCCTCCTAGGACCACCCCAAGCACAGTTATGGGCAAAAATACAATCCCAATCAAAGGCCCTGCAAAGCATTATGGGATGAGATTAGCAGTGGGCAGTGAATATTATAGTATCCAATATCAAAATTATTCTACAAAGAGCTGCAGTTCAACTAGTCGTTACTAGGTGTCCCTCACGAGTCAAATGCAAAAGCATTGAAATTATTACATCAAGCTGCAGTTCAACTAGTCGTTGCTAGGTGTCCCTCAAGTCAAATGCTTTTGCATTTGACTCATGAGGACATCTAGTAACGACTAGTGGAACTGCAGCTTCATGAAAGGGTTTCAATGCTTTTGCATTTGACTCGTGAGGACACCTAGTAACGACTAGTGGAACTGCAGCTTCATGTAATAATTTCAATGCTTTTGCATTTGACTCGTGAGGGACACCTAGTAACGACTAGTTGAACTGCAGCTCTTTGTAGAATTATTTTGATATTGGATACTATAATATTCACTGCCCACTGCTAATCTCATCCCATAATGCTTTGCAGGGCCTTTGGTTGGGATTGTATTTTGCCCATAACTGTGCTTGGAGTGGTCCTAAGAGGATGGGACCACCACCGAATCGTTCAGCAAGATGTGCTCTTTGTTTTCAAGGCATCTGCTGGTTCTCCCCTAGGTTAGGGAGGATCCCAAAATCATCACCTCTCTCACTGCTTGCTAAATTTTCATTTTCACTTTTGTGAATTGACTATATGCATTTTAGCATGTAAAAACAGAGATACTTGTTATTTTGCCAAAAGTATATGAGGTTTCTGTTTTATTAATTGGGAGTCTGACGGAGCGAATTCACGGAGTACTTCGTGCTCTGCTTCTGCGTAGTAGTACTCAGCAAATTACGCCCACCCCTACATATTTCCCAATGCCCATGCTAATGTCTCTCCTGACTGCCTTCCAAAATTAAATGACGTTGGCAGAGTAATCAATTCTCCTTATTCCCAAGTACAGTTGTGGCTCTCAACATGATGTGCCATGCAATCGACATCTTATTTAAAATGCATCTTTACAATCCAGTATTACATCGCCGATGAATAGCACATGACAGCTGCTATAGGAATAGTTAGATTAGAAATATGAATTTTAAATATCATAAATGCACTACACATGATTTATCTCAGAATGTCAATAATATGCATGAAACGGCGCAAACCACTTAGTTTTACTATGAATGGCTTCAGAGTGGCAATTTAACGATCATAGTTAAGGATGGGAGAGTTGCACGCACAAAACTAGTCCTTCACTTTGCTTCACTTTAGTGTCTTATGAACAGGCTTAACGTGTTGTTTTCTGGGAGAGGGCAGCCCAACGGATAATGGTGTGAAGTGTCTGAGCATCAGGGGCCATATTACGAATTGTCATTGTTTGTGCCAGGTGCGCCAGGTGCAAACAATGACAATGCACCCATTATGGTGAATGCACTGCCCCCAGGGCAGCCGTGAACTAGCGCTGCCCTGGGGCAGCATATTCATGTGTTTTCGCAGTCCAGATGGCAACTCACCTGCACTTTTAAAGTGGATTAGAGATCCCCTTGCAGGTGGGTGCAATCAATGACAGAACCCGCCTGCAACGGGATGTCTGGGAGGTCCATAGGAACCCATTTCTCCCCTCAGAGGGCTGCTCTCAGGGCGCACACTCACAGTGCACCCCTTGAGAGCTTCTTTGCCTCTGCGCCCGCGTCTCTAATATGGTGTGGCCGCAGAGGCAAGGGATTCCCTCATTTGCATAGGGCACGCCACTATGCAAATGAGGAAAGCCCGAAGGGAGCACTGTCGCTTTTGCTATCGATATTACTGAAGGAGATGCACAAGCGTCTGCTCCCCTTACTGAACTACCAAAGTGCCCCGGGGGCGCTCAAAGCGGACACAAACTCCTGTTGCGCCCCTGGGGCCCTTATTGTAATACGGCCCCAGGTGTCAGCTGCTGCCAAGGAGACTGAAATGCTAAACCGACACAGAATGTCTGAGACATGCAACCATGTTTTTAATAGTAGTAGTAAAGCTCACACCGAGCTGGAGAGCAACGGAGAGCTGAACATGGTGACTGAGTCCTGAAAGGCAAATCACGACTACTGACTATGAGGAATAATATTCGGGGAATGATTGTTTTCTATCAGGTTGGAAGGAAGCGTTGTCTGTAAAGGTGTGTCAGTATTATTGTTCTGCAAATGTTGTGCGTAAGAGCTGTTCTGATGTTGATGCTGTTCCACAGCCGGCATTACTATTCTTTTTGCATTTTATTTTTCTCAGAGGAGTTGGGCCACTATTATAGGACTCCTACCAGGTTTGGGGGCAAACGGATATAGACAATGGCCATTTGACTTTTTGTTCTCCACTCAAGAAGATGCTTATGTCCCCCTGCTCTGGCATTACAATTACAACATGGTATCTGACATCAACAACTCCTATTGATACAGCACTTTCAGTGTCAAACAATTGATGGTCCGAGAAAGGTCTTTATAATGACATTGCCTCCACTAAGTCTCTTCCTAATACATGTGATTCTAGACCACAGCGTTCGGGATCAGGTGATCAATAGCTACTAAGCACCACATCGAACATCTTAGAAGCACTTGTAAAAATGCTTACCTATCAATCAAGCAAATCAGAAGTCCACATTGAAATACAATATACACCTGCAATCTTTTACTCGGACATAGACAAAAAATCTTAATGATGAAATAAAAATAATAAAATGATTTATAAAGCACCTGGTTACTCCATCCAGAGTGTCTCTGCACTACGAATGCAATCTCCAGTACTGACCCTTAAATAGCAAGCTCGACGGGCCCTGGGGTTGCCTAAAGAACCAGGTCTTAAGTTTCTGAAGAAAAACTAATTCTGACCCTGCCTGTCTCAGATCTAAAGGCAGAGGGGATAATCTCAAGAACTTGCGATAAACATCGCCAAAATAGGTTAACGCAAGTTTACATATCGCCGTCTATCGTGGGAAAATAACCCTGTGTTAACGTGGCATTCATAACACGGCGGTAACATGCGATAGTACCCCGATAAAGCAGCAAATGTCCGCGATAACACTACTGGGACGGCGATGAAAATCCAAACCCGAACGTGAAAAAAGTTGCGATGGGCCCAACCGCGATAAGACAATCAGCGAAAAGCAGCACCAGGCCTGCAAATCACATACGTCAGGTGGGAAAAATCACTACAAAAGCAGAAAAAAATAAATAAACAAACAAAAACCGAACTACAGCGAAGCACAATGGAGGCAGCCAGAGCAGGTACAGAGGACGTCCAGAACCCCACAAGCCCCACGGAGGAGCAGCCTGGGACCTCGGGGACAGGGAAGGGCAAGGACAAGAAGAAGAGGAGGACGCGGTTCAGTCCGCAGGAAAACAGGATCCTGATCACGGAGGTGGTAGAACACCATCAACAACTGTTCGTCACCTCCACTGTGTCATTGGCAACAAAAAATTGAATATGGCAGTCCATCCTGGACAAGGTGAATGCAGTCGGAGTGCTGAGGAGGACAATGGAAGAGCTCAAGAGGCGCTGGAATGATGTGAGGCTACCTTCGGCTGCTTCCTTTTATAGAGAGGATGACGCAGACCAACGAAGCGAGACGGGCCGGCAAAGGTAAGTTAACTTAACTTTTATTTTAATTAAACCTTCCCTCCCACTCCCCCCTCCCAGGGCACCCCCGTCCCCCCACCCGGGAGTCATACCGGCCACGACTGGCCAAATGTGAAGTACCATACGAGCAACAGCAAAGAGAGACAGAGATAAAGATCAGCATAGTACAGGATTCTGAATTCAATATATGAATTCACCACTCACTACATAAATCTAGTTGAAATTTCAGTCTTCACATATTTACCTAAAAATTAATTGAGGACACCATTCAACTTCCCTTCGACCCCCGTACATTTGTATTTAAATGCAACTTACATTTGATTAATATTTCAATGTTACCGCAATGCATAATTTGCCACCTATTTTTCAAAAATTATTCTTGTGGGAAGATTCCAACTCCCAGTCAAAGTGACTTCAAATTATTCTCATTTTACACAAAAGTAAAATTATTAGAACTTGCCACTAACTTTACTGAAAAGCCCCTCATGAATACTTCCCAAGCCTCCTGTAATTTAACGATACATCCCATCATAGTATGCATAAAGATATTGGTTGAATGTTCCTTTAAAATATATTTTGCCATGAATTTTGAAATTTCCCCTTTCACTACTCATATGACCAGAATAATTTTGTGACATTATCGTACCAAATTCATTACAAATGCACGTACTCCAGGACGGACTGCAACCATCATGAATTTCCACATTCACATCACTGCACATTCCGCACTATGCTGTCACCATGCATCCTCAAATGTTAGCATGACCATGCACAGACACGTAGCGCCTTCATGCAGCATGTAAGGAGGGCTCAAGGAAGATGAGTGTAAAGGGGATCACTGACAGGATATAGACGGACAGAATATCGAGCTACAGGAATATCGAGTCTACAATATCGATGGACAGAATATCGACAGCCTATCTCTACAATGGTAAGTACAAAAATATCGAAACCAAAACATTGTTGTTTAAAATATTGTTGTTTAAAATATCGTTTTTTTTAAATGTCTTAAAAATAATATAAAGATAAATAAATAATAAATATAATTAATAAAAACAAAGGGGTCTATTACGATGGCGGTCAGATGACCACCGCCGGGTCGGCGGTGGCGCCCGCCGTACCGGCGGTGGACATCCGCCCGCCATCGCAACCAGAAAAACTGCCGGTCACATTAGGATGGTGGTGGTGACTGCGGCGGTGGGAAATTCCGACCGCCGCTTCACCGCCGGTTGCGATCCGCACTCCTGCCTGGTGGATGGAGCAGGACCGGGATAATGGTGGCGGTGCAGAGCAGGCTCCGCCGGCAGGATTAAGATGCCGGCGGTAGCCAGCCTTTCCTCAGCGGTCAGACCGCCATTGAAAGGCATGCAGTGGGTGTCTTCCGGGGGCCCGTTGCGGGCCCCCAATGTGTTGGGGGGGTGTGGGTGCACTGGGGGGTACCCATGGTCCCCCCCTACATTTCCCTGTACCAGGTGGCAGGCACTGTGCAGTGCCTGCCACGCAGTGCAGGGAAATGCAGGACATGCTCCTTTTGACATTGCGGCGGTGCTGCGTGCATCAGCAACCGCCGCAATGTTAAAGCCCGCGATCCGACCGCAGCGGTCGGATTTCGAGCATGGAACATCGTAATACGACCGGCGGTTATGTTGCGGGCCTTGCGGGTGGTTTTTCCCGTTACCATGGCGGTTAGGGAGGTTTTCCGACCGCCATCGTAATAGGCCCCATAGTTAGAATTATTTAAAAATGTTAAAAACTGATAAATGATAAATGTAATATAAAAAAAAATTAAACATACATATTTTTTTATATATAATAACTTAATAATATCAATAAATAATTATTTTATTTAATTATAAAATGACACAAACATAAGAAAAATTATAAATACATATATATATACATAAACCTGTAATATAAATATAAAAATAAAATATATATATAATAAATTAAAATATTAAAATTAATATTTATTTTAAAAAAAATATTTTACACTACATTAACTATAAAAGTAGGTAAATGTTGGATAGCGTAGGGGATAAAATTACTATTCCCACTACAAAAAGTGCAACAGTAGGGAAAGTGTTGGATAGCGGAGGGAATAATTTACTATTCCCACTCCAGTGAGTGCAACAGTAGGGAAAGTATTGGATAGCGGGTGGGTAAAAATTACTATTTCCACTCCAACGAATGTAACAGTAGGAAAAGTTTTAGATAGCGGGTGGGTAAAAATTACTATACCAACTCCGGCAAGTGCAACAGTAGGGAAATTGTTGGATAGCGTGTAGATAAAAATTACTATTCCCACTCCAGCGAGTGCAACAGTAGGGAAAGTGTTGGATAGCGGGTATTTAAAAATTACTATTCCCACTCCAGTGAGTGCAACAGTAGGGAAAGTGTTGGATAGCGGGTATGTAAAAATTACTATTCCCACTCCAGTGAGTGCAACAGTAGGGAAAGTGTTGGATAGCGGGTGGGTAAAAATTACTATTCCCACTCCAGTGAGTGCAACAGTAGGGAAAGTGTTGGATAGCGGGTGGGTAAAAATAACTATTCAAAACCAAAATAAAGAGCTAGGACTCTAGGACGGCCGTCCTTGTCCCTGCAAATTTATGATATAACCAAAGAAGACGGCCAAGAAATATGTAACCGCCATCGTAATAGGCCCCATAGTTAGAATTATTTAAAAATGTTAAAAACTGATAAATGATAAATGTAATATAAAAAAAATTAAACATACATATTTTTTTATATATAATAACTTAGGGGCCCATTACGATGGCGGGCGGAAGCACAACCGCCGTGCTGGCGGATGCAAAAACCACCAGTTACCGCCGGCACGCAGCAGTCCACACGCCCGCCCAATTACGATGCGAAAAGCAGGCCAAACACCGCCGGCAAGCCAGCAACACCGTCCGCCATCAAAGTGCGCCCGCACACGTAGCGGCGCAGCACAACTGACACACACCGTCCGACGAAACACGTCCCGCCCGGCGCATAAATTACGATGCCGCAAACAAACGGCTCCCACGGCAAAGAGACACCGCACGTGAAAGAGAGGCGGAAACACGGACGCAGAGCACGGACAACGAAGAAGCGGCACCCCGGGCATGAATCCAGCACTGCAGGCCCTTCCCATGCTTCTGCTGATGCACCACCAAGGACGCAACGTACCGCGGAGACGCAGGTAGGCACACACACAACAAGTGCACGCAAACAGCGCACACAGTGCAAGGGCGGAAAAAGCGGACAACCCCCCACCAGCGCGTGCACACTACACATCCACCATTGCATCCACATATGACACACAGGCCAAATCCTAACATCGCGGAACACATGTGTACACACCACCTGGGACTAGGAACCAACCACCCCGTCACGGCCCCAAAGCGCCGATGACGCCGCCACACATGCGCACAACGCAGAGGCCAACCGCAGCGCCATGCATGCGTCGCACACAGACACAGGGACACAACCAAGCAGCACACACATCAGCCCCACCCCGAACGCACATGACACGTGACAGGCCGGCCACAGACATGTCCCCAACGCCCAATTCACGGACAACACCCAACGCCACACAACCGACGCACACATGTCAGTGAAGACACGCAACTGCAGGACACACCCCAGTGTAACAAACATGGCGTAGCACACAGCGGCGGCAACACCAACTAGGAGAAGCATGGCCCCTTCGGGAAGAGGGACGCCAGTACCACACTGAAAAACCTATACCACCCTGCACATATGAACAAGACACATGAAACGGAACACCAAAGAGCCCGGGGACCGACAACAGGTGGCCCAAGAATAACATCCACACACAAGGCCCAACGCAGAGCGGAAAGGCAGGCTGCCGCCCACACAAGGGAGAGCAGACAGCACTGAATGACCTTCCATTCCAACTCCGAAACCACAGCCCTACGACAGAAGCCGGTGAATACAGCCATTGTCCAAGAATAGACCAACACAGGCATGCCGAGAGACCGACCACAGGGCAGATAGCGCATATCACAGAAGCACACAACGGACGGGGAAGAAAGAAGAAAACACTCCCCCATGTCGGCCACATGCAAGTTAATTGGAAGGAGTCACACAGCACTGACCTTGAACTGTCTGAGAAGCATGTGGGAAGAGGGCCCGTGTCCTCCAAACAAGCAAACAGAACACAAGTCCTGTCTCCCTACGACTACACAGAGCTCACAGCAACCCCGGAGCGTGCACATTGCAGACTGCACACACAGCCGGAGCACGCCACCTCAACGAACCGCTGCGAAATGGCAACCGCAACACACCTACCCAACTACGCCGAACAGCTCAAGCTGTACAAAACCAACACGATACATACATTGGGATGCGATCTCCTGTCCCTGCTGAACGTAAGTTACCGACTGACTTACCGCATCACATTGTTCAGCTGCGTCATGCCCGTCTTCTACTGTCGGAGGTGTCCCTACCAGCATCCCGTCGAGATATGCCTCTCCAACCCGGCATGTCTGAAGGCGGACCTGCTACCACTACTCCTCCCTCTGGACGCACACGACAGGGCCTGCTCTGCCTATGGGGGCATGGCGTATGTGGCCAACATCGCACCCGCACTGAAATGGAACCACTGTGCCTCCACACGACGGATCATCGAGAACAGCTACATCGAATGTCACCCAGCATGCCCCATCATGGTCCTCCAAGGGACAACCTACGAACAACACCTTGACAGCCACCATCCACTTCGTTGGCTGGCAAACATGTACACCACCAATGACATGGAAGCCCTGCTGGGCGGCATCGCATACCTGACAACCTGTAAATACGTCGGACCACAACGCAGGTTCCCCGAGTGACCTATGAAGTCCAACCCCGCACCCATGCTCAGCTTCCGCACGGACTGGCCAGTCACCACCACAACAGCCATACCAAACGACCGGCAACTGTAACCACACCATCAACGACATCGCCATGACATCGGATATGACCGGGACATGCACACTGTTCCCCATCACATCCAGGAACACCGCATGCATCGTGGGAGGCAGTGGCATGGGCTCTGTGTATCGCACCCACATGGACGGAACTGCACGAACAACCAGGACACGACATGGATCCAGCGCACATGGACACACACACCGCTCAGTGGACATGAATAGGTCGCCTGGAGTCTGTGGGTGCTGCACCCCTCCCACCCCCGCCCCGGGAATCCCATACCAGGACCTTTGCATGGACGACAAGTGCATACAACAACAACACGACCCCAGTGACTGTGACATGTCCAGTAACCACCACAGTGCAACAACAAGTGGCACGCCGCTGCATGCACGCAAGCACATGCCCTGATGTCATCTCACATGCACGCGTGCATGAGGAACAACCGCAGCAAACCTGTCACATGGAACTGAGATGGACTGTGCCCATGATGCCGAGCGGTCTGGTAGGCTACATGTATACCGTCTGTGTCAAAGTCCGCAGCTCCGCAGCTATACGTAAATGTACATTAGCACAGCCTTGGCCAAGCAGATGTAACTCTGAAGCCCACATCCCACATGCAACAGCTAATCACATGTAACCCTACACCCTATCCCATTTGTAATCATGCTCAGTATATCCTCAACATGTATCCCGCTGCCAGTAGTGTCCACTATACTGCATCACAGAGGACAGAAGACTCAATATAATGTTTGAAACCAAAACTGTCTCCGCTGACTCATTTCACAAGTACGAATGAGAGAGGATGAGAGTATGTGAAGTACACGGCAGTCGTGACATGACCATGTAGTCCACTGGTATTGGATGTCAACGCAAATGAGTAGCACTACTGTGGAAGACACACATGTGTCGTGTGAAGTCGTATGGACGCAGTGCTCAGGTGGGTGGGTGCGACGGGTAGATGCGCACATGCCAAGTTGGAGCACGCCGTGTTGGGAGGGGTCATGAACAGTACACCACCGCTTCCCTGGGCATTGTGAGAGGACACCTGTCGGGGGAGTGAACACGTGTGTGCACAGCAGCCGGGCACACGTACAAAGCGGTACCAGGCGCACCTCAGCCCACCCTCTGTGAACAAGCTGGATCCTGTTGTGCGCCCGCCATGCCCCTTGACAAGGCACACACAGCCCCAGTCGACCAGGTGTAACCCCAACATAGTCAATCTGCACAGGCGATACAGGGCACGGGATGGCAGTGGAGCATGGTGTGTGTGAGGTCTCCTCGCGCTCCTCCTGGTCATATCACGCAGGCAATAGAACCTCAACGTCTAGCATGGCACAAGTCAGATGGAAGTGTAGGGGGACGCACCACAGCACGAGCAGCACTGACGTCACGGGAGGTGGCTCGCACCATCCCATCCATTGCCCATCATACCAACCACGCCACATGCCATTGCGACTAAGTGCAAGCGCGTGAGCCACCACCCCGAGCCCTCCCCAGAGAGGCCAAAGAGTGAATGTGTGGGCCAACAGCCACAGACGGACGCGGCCTGGCCGCAAGGGCAGCCACAGCCACTGGGTGTCGCAGGTGGCGGATCCGGAAGGCGAAGACTGTGATGCATAGTCCATGCAGGCCGGGTCTCCATTTGGGGCACCACGCAGGTGGACGGCGTCCCGCCACACATCATACCCTGAGACAGCCCACTCGTGCAACTGGACCCACACATACACTCCTTGCCCTCTCTGGTGCGAGCTTGGGGCTGCCTGTGCAAGCGCTAGCCTCGCAGGTGAGCATGCATATTGGGGGGCGAGGGGAGGACATGAGGGCTGGGGCGAAGATGACTGTATCACTGTCAGTTAGTACAAGGGATGACCCAGATGTGGAAAGGAAGAGACGTGTCCCGTGTGTACTGCAACTAGTCGCCAATCCAACTACCCCCATGTCCGGAATGTAAGCCCGCACCTAGGCCCGCCCATCCGCCACATCGAACATACCACCAGCACGACAACCTTCCCATTCGAAACACTGACTGGGGGTGGCGACCAGTGAACAATCATGTGTAGCCTACCCACGCGTACATGTGGGCCCTCCATGATCCATGTCACCTGCGGCAAAGACATGACATGCGCAATGAGGGAAGTGAGGAGAGCTGTCCGCCCCACGCGCAGAAGGTGCATCAGCTCCACAGACCCAGCAGCGAGTCCAGCAGGGGTCACATGTGCAGGGGCAGCTGTGCCTGGTGTGAAGGCACATGCATATAGACAGCACATCGACCAATGTGTAGTCTGCTCACATCCACAGTCCATCATCATGCGGACATAGGAATTGAACACAGGGCAACACATCTTAGTTGGTGCACCCACCGTGACCAACAATGCGCAATCATCGACGTACCCGCCCTGTGCATGGCCCCCCACCCAACGGAGGCACATCCAGTGCCACCATCCCACACACACAAGCCTTCCACGGAACATGCTGTGTCCAATGGTCAGTACAGAGTCAGCGCCCATCTGGTGGATCCTGAACAGGAGACACATGCACACACATGCCAGCTCCCACTATGTACGTCTGCCACCTGGCACGTGCAATGTAACCTCTCACCTGTGACGTGTGACTGCAAGCACACAGCCGTCTTGGCATGGGGCTGTCAATGTGGACACCAGTCAATGTTTCGGGAGCTGTGATCCGTACAGTGCTGTACATAGGGTGCAGTGCTGACACCTACTACTGTCTCATATCCCCTCGTGCCACAGGTCCCACTTGTATTGGCCGCTCAGCCCGTGCCCACATCGTCGTCGTCGTGTGCCATACTCATCCAGCCTCGGAAGCAGTTCCATGCTCAGCAGACACTCATGTTGCCGTGGCGTTGCCGCTTGACGAATATGCAGTCAGTCCCCATCAGCACGCCCCGCAAGTCATTGGGGCCTAGATCCCCATGTGCATGCACATGGCAGTGGTATGTCTCACTTGCCATTGCCATTGTTGGGAGACCTGTGTAAGTGTATTGTGGCCGTGCCGTCCCAGCTTGACAGCTGGGCTGTGGCTCATGTGCTTGCTCAGTCATGTCAGTGATGTGTATGCGAAATTGCTATGTGCCGTGTTGCTTTGACATGTGTCCTCTGCCATTTAACCCAGGCGGAGACCGAACATTGACCGCCCATACCAATTGCTGGCGGACATGGACGATACAGAGGTAATCAGGAAGTTTCGGCTGGACAGGCCAACTCTGCATCGACTGTGTGCCATGTTAGAGCCCCATCTCCGTCCCCGCAGGGTGTATCCGACTGCTGTCACCCCCACGGCTAAGGTGATGGCCGCCATGCATTTCTTCGCCACTGGGTCATTCCAGCACACAGTGGGCAGTGGAGGAGGGATGTCCCAGCCCATGTTCAGCAAGGTGCTGAGGGATGTACTGGCAGCCATGATGCTGTACCGAAACAGGTACATCAGATTCCCCAGGGCTCGTGAATTGGCGGCAGTGAAGGGTGCATTCTATGCCCTTGGCAGAATCCCACACGTCGTGGGAGCCATTGACTGCACACATGTCGGCCTTGTTCCACCACAGGCCACTGAGCACCTGTACCGCAACAGGAAGCACACGCACTCCCTGAATGTGCAAGTGGTGTGCCTTGCGGACATGGTGATCACCCACGTGTGTGCCAAGTTTCCAGGCTCGGCACATGACGCACACATAATGCGCAACAGCATCTTGCCACGACTGATGGCCAATCTGCAACAGGATCGTGGCTGTATTGTCGGTGAGTATGTGGAGTGGTGTAGCGTGCTGGTTGTGCGATGCTGTCCCCTGTCCAGTTGGAATAGCAACGGTTCTCTGTGTCCCTCACACCCAGGTGACTCTGCGTATCCGAATGGGGCATGGCTGCTCAGTCCATTGAGGAATCCTCGCACCCCAGCAGACGATCGATACAATGAGGCACATGGGAGGACCAGACGTGTGGTCGAGCGTACCTTTGGCCTCCTCAAGTCCAGGTTCAGGTGCCTGGACCGCACCGAGGGTGCACTGGCGTACTCCCCACAGAAGGTGTGCCAGATAGTGGTGGCGTGCTGCATGCTGCACAATCTGGCCATTCGGAAGCAGATCCCCCTCATTGTGGATGACGGAGATCAACCAGGGCCCCAGCCCGCAGACCAGGACAGCTCGAGTGAGGTGGACAGCGGAGAGGAGGAAGCTGGGAATGTGCGCCAGCAGCTCATCGCCCGCTACTTCACTTGACGGTGAGTGTCCATGTACGACGGATGATGTGTCTGTATCTGTGCAGGTGTGTGTGTGCTGTGTCAGGGTGGCCGTATGTTCACTGCGTGCAGTGTGTCAACGCTCCGTGGCCAGGGTAGTATGCCACTGTTGGTGACTGTGGCATTGTGCCCTATTGCTCTGTGCGATGTGTGTACATTGCTTGTAGTTGTTGACATGTACTGTGTGATGGGTGTGTGACACACTCATTGAATGTGCTCCTGTTCTGTCTCCCACCCCTAGGTCCCTACAGGTCCTCCGGATTCCATTGCCATGCCACGCATCAGGTGCCTTTCCGCCCAAGGTGGCCGTTGTATTCCGTACAAATAAAACACAGGGCACAAACAGCAGTTAGTGAAAAAGGTGCATTTATTACAAACTGTGACATGTGATTGTGTGTAAGGTGATGACAAAAGTGGTGCGTGCAGTGACAATGAGCTGTCGGTCATGGCTGCGTGATGATCAGGGTGTACCCACTGGTTCTATGTCCATAGTCCAACACACACATGCCATCCAGCTGGCTGTGTGGAGTGGGATCGTAGAGCAAGTCAATGCAGTGGCTGGTCAAGGAAGGCTGGCGGAAGGCTGGCTGGCTGCCTCACTTGCGACTGGAGCGTGCGAAGTCCTCCCGGGAGATCTGTTTCCTCTTCGGACGGCCCCTTCCACGTTTGGGAGGGGGTGTGTGGTGGCGACCTGCTGGTGGTGGGTGAGGTGTGCTCACTGGCTGTGGACGCAGGGGAAGTGGACACTGCTGCCCGACCCTGCGCCCTAGCAGGTGGTGGCGGAGGTGGTGTTGCTGGCCTTGCCTGTGACCCCACCGCCACCACCAGCTGGCCCATGAGGTCCACGAGTTGGTCCATACGGGACACGAATTGGCCCATATGGGCGTCCATGGACCTCAGCACCCCCAGCACCTCCCGCGTGTCAGTAGCAGACCTGGCCCATTGTCCTTGGGCCTCTTCATAGGCCCCAAGGACTCTGGCCATTTGAGGCAGGGCATGGCTCCCAGGGGAGGCTGGCGTTTCCCTGACCCTGCTCCTCCTACCAGTCCTGCTGCCACCGGCCTGCCCACTAGCCACATTGCACACCACGGTCCTCGCTGTGGCTCCCAGGGTGGATCCAGTCGGCCGGGCCACCACCTGCGCTGGGGCTGGTGCCAGCGAAGACGTGGTGGTGGTGGAGGCGGTGGTGGTCGGTGCGGCGATGGTGGCGGTTGCGGCAGTGGTAGTGGCCGCAATGACCGTGGGTGTGGCCGCAACGACAGTGGCAGCAGGGGACTGGGACTGTTCAGCATCCCTGGATGATGGGTTGGTGGGTAGGAGGGGTCCTGGGGAGCAGCTGGGCCCTGCCACGCCAGATGGGCCAGCTTGGTGGTCCGTGTCCGAAGAGGAGGACAGATCCTCCAGATCCGTGTGTCCTCGTTGGGGGCTTGTGGGCTGGCTGTGCTGGCTGCTGTCTCCATCCCCAGCATCCAGCAGTTCGTCACCTGTGGAGAGAATGAGATTTGTTATTGTGTTGCAACTGGCGAAGTATGTATTAGTCGTCTGACATTGGCAGTTCGTGCAATCTCGTACATGGGTTTCCCGGAGGCGAGTGTGTGGCTGTGGCATCTGTAGTTGTGTGTGCTAGGCAATGGGACTGTGTGCTGTGCACATGTGGCATGGGACGGATTGGCCATGCCGATGGGTGTGTTGCTGTGCCCCTACTCATTGTGACTCTGGTGTATGCGGGCTCCTGGCCCATCCTGGGTCTGGTTTGTACTTTGCTTTTGGAGTTCATATGGAACGCTTAGGAACGCATATGGCAACATGGGGGCCATGCCCCAGATTCGCATTTGGGAGGGGATATGCTTTTGGGGTTCAAATGGAACGCTTAGGAACGCATATGGCAACATGGGGGCCATGCCCCAGATTCGCATTTGGGAGGGGATATGCTTTTGGGGTTCAAATGGAATGCTTAGGAACGCATATGGCAACATGGGGGCCATGCCCCAGATTCGCATTTGGGAGGGGATATGCTTTTGGGGTTCAAATGGAACGCATAGGAACGCATATGGCAACATGGGGCCCAAACCCCAGATTCGCATTTGGGAGGGGATATGCTTTTGGGGTTCAAATGGAACGCTTAGGAACGCATATGGCAACATGGGGGCCATGCCCCAGATTCGCATTTGGGAGGGATATGCTTTTGGGGTACATGCTGTGAGCCATGGGTGCCGAACGTGACATGTGTTGTGGCAGCATGACAGTGCATGGTCTGAGGTGTGTGCATGCCTGACATGCCCTGCATATTTGCTGTCTGTTGTGATTACTGGACATGGCATTGGACGCATCGTTATGAGTGAGTGATAGTTGTGTGCCAGCCAACGTATTGCAGTTGTCCCATCTCCTTAGTGTGCGTGCTGCCCTGTGCCATGTGCATCACTGCAGTGCTCGGGGGGGTGTGGCCCATGTTGTGTGTTGTTGCTCACAGTGTGTCGTGCGCTTAATTGACTTCTGGCACATGGTTGGTCATGGGCATGTGTCTTAGCGTGACTGCTGTATGTGTGGCAGCTGTGCGGATGACATGCCTTTCATGAGACTGGGGCTGACGGATGGGATGGATGGTATGTTGTATGTGCATGGTGTGTCTGTGAGTTTGATGGGTTCAGTGGTGTTCGTGTGCATTTATGTTGTTCCGCTCTGTTGCGTCTAGTGTTGTTTGTCTTACATAGGCGTAGTTGTGGGGTGTGGGGTTGACAGGCAGTGGGGGCTACATGGACAGGACTTCAATGGTGTTTCGGTTGTGTGTGATGAGTTGCACAGTGGCTGCCGTGTGGTACTATATTCAGTGTGGCTTGTGCATGCAGACGTGGCTCCTTGGGTGTTGCTATGTCTGTGATGGGTCATGTGGGGTGTGAGTCTGTTGTTCATGTCCGTGTGCACATTGTTCACTTGTTCGTGACGGTGGGCGGTGCTGCGTGTTCGTCTGCTACGTGACATGTCCCATGTGTTGGTGGTGTTATGGTCCTCATGCCTCCAGTAATCCAGCCCTGTCCAGTTTCCCACCTGCAAGTTGTTCGTGCGTGCACTGTTCTGGATGCCACATGGCTCTAAGCGGGGGGTGCTCCATGTTGCAGGTCTGTGGGGGTGGGGGGGTGTTGTGGGTCGTGTGGGTGGCTGTACACCCACTGACACCGATTGCTGTGGACCGTGATGTCTGCCTTTCGGCTATGGTTGTGCACTGCGGTGGCTGACACGTGGCTGTGGGGTGTGGGGGATGCTCCTCCTTGCTGTGCTGTGGGACTGGGGCCTGGTGTGTGTTGTACTTGGGCTGTCCACCGTCCCACCCACTGCACTTTGTGTTCCTGCCACTTACCTGTTACTTGTCGGTTAGTGCAGCTGTGGCGGACACATGGGTGTGGTGGGTGCTCGTTGTGGCGCTTCTGGCATATTTGGGGACCTGTTGGTGGTTACGTGGCTGGCTTAGTGTACACATGTCCCCACGCATCTTACAGTTGTTCGGTTTGGGCTGTGTGTGGTAGTGTCTGTTGCATGTGTGTGTGATGTGTTGTGTATTGTGTGCTGGACATGGGGGTGTTTGTCCCTGGGAGCTGTGGCATGGTAGTTGCGCATGTGAGTACATAGCGGTGTGCTGGTATACATTAGTTTGTACTTACCAGCCTCCACTCCCCCTGCTAATCCGGCGAGGATCTCCGGATGGATTACGACTCGCACCTTCTCCTCCCACGCTTTGAAGGTCTTAAAGAGCGCGGGATTCCCTCCGCCAGTGACGGCAGCCAGCTCTCTGTTTTTGCCCTCCTTCTTCTTGACCAGGCTCTTTACGTCATTCCAACGTTTGTTAATCTCGACTCTGTTTCTGGGCAGGGTCCCGACTGCATTGACCTGGTCTACGATCCGGTTCCACATTCTGTTTCTGGTGGCTAGTGGTGTGTGCTGGACCATGTTCCCATAGATTTGTGGGTACACCTTGATGATCTCGTCGACCATGACCGTCAGCTCCATGGGCGTGAACTTGGGCATCCTTTGTGGTGCCATGGTGTTTATGGTGCTGGTGCGGTGTGTGTTGTGTAATGTGCAGGGGGTTTGTGGTGCCGGTGTTTGGTGGTGGTGGTGGTGGTGGTGGTTGTGATGTGTGCGTTTCTGTGGTGTGCTGCTGTCCTTGCTGTGTCACTGTGTCCTCTCCCTCTCTGGTTTGCAATGTAGCAAGGGGTTGTAGTCTGTGGGAGTGCTGCTTTTGTACTCACCTATGTGGGTGTGTCCTCATGGTCTGTTGTTTTCAGGTGTGTTGTGTCTGGGGTTCTGGCCTTTGTATTTTTTGTTTGTCCGGGGGTGTTTTCGGGATGTGTACTGTGCTTGTGTATTTGTGCGTGCCTTGCTGTGTGGACTTGTTGGCCATGTTGTGTGCTATTGGTTTTGTGTGCGGATGGTTTCTGTGCAGGTACGTTGGCGCCATGGCTTCTGCCGTGTCGATTCTCATCGGCGTTGTTTGCGCTGGCGGGCGGTATATTTGTGGTTTTTCCGCGCTCATGGCGGTGCGATCGTAATTTCACGTGCGGTGTGTCGGCCGTGTGGGCGGGCGGTTTTGTGTTGTCGTGCGTGTTTCCGTCCGTGGCGGGCGGTTTGACTCCGACTCGGACGATGGCGGGCGGTATTTTGTGTGATTTTTCCGCCGATGGCAGTTTTCGGTTTGTGTAATCGTAATGGCGTGGTCGGTGTTCAGACGGTGTGTGCGGGCGGATTTTTGCCGCTTCCATGCCTGGCGGATTTATTTACGCCGGGTATCGTAATGGGCCCCTTAATAATATCAATAAATAATTATTTTATTTAATTATAAAATGTTACAAACATAAGAAAAATTATAAATACATATATATATATACATAAACCTGTAATATAAATATAAAAATAAAATATATATATAATAAATTAAAATATTAAAATTTATATTTATTTAAAAAAAAATTTTTACACTACATTAACTATAAAAGTAGGTAAATGTTGGATAGCGTAGGGGATAAAATTACTATTCCCACTACAAAAAGTGCAACAGTAGGGAAAGTGTTGGATAGCGGAGGGGAATAATTTACTATTTCCACTCCAGTGAGTGCAACAGTAGGGAAAGTATTGGATAGCGGGTGGGTAAAAATTACTATTCCCACTCCAACGAATGTAACAGTAGGAAAAGTTTTAGATAGCGGGTTGGTAAAAATTACTATACCAACTCCGGCAAGTGCAACAGTAGGGAAAGTGTTGGATAGCGGGTAGATAAAAATTACTATTCCCACTCCAGCGAGTGCAACAGTAGGGAAAGTGTTGGATAGCGGGTATGTAAAAATTACTATTCCCACTCCAGTGAGTGCAACAGTAGGGAAAGTGTTGGATAGCGGGTATGTAAAAATTACTATTCCCACTCCAGTGAGTGCAACAGTAGGGAAAGTGTTGGATAGCGGGTATGTAAAAATTACTATTCCCACTCCAGTGAGTGCAACAGTAGGGAAAGTGTTGGATAGCGGGTGGGTAAAAATTACTATTCCCAATCCAGCGAGTGCAACAGTAGGGAAAATGTTGGATAGCAGGTGGGAATAATTTACTATTCCCACTCCACCAAGTGTAACAGTAGGGAAAGTGTTGGATAGCGGAGGGGAATAATTTAGTATTCCCTCTCCTGCAAGATAATTAACATTAATTAACAAATAATTAATTTTTCAAAAATAATTTACCTCCCACTATATTCCCCTATAAACGTCACCACCAATATTGTAAAATATTACACAATTAACATAATTATTTAACAATTAATTAATTAACTAATAACAATTAACAAGCAAATTAAAAACAATCAAAAATAAATTAGTTCACACAATTAACACTATAAAATAACTTTAAATAAATATTGTATATAAAAAAAGAATAAAAATGTTATTAAAATTAAATGACTTCCCACCCTACTCTCCTATCAACCCACAACAAACTCATAAAAAAATTACAAAATTTACATATTTACCAATTATTTATTAATAATTAATACCAAATTAATAACTAATTAATAACATTTCTTAACACAATTAACAATATAAAATATTAATTACATAAATATTAATTAATAAAATTATTAATTAATTAATTATAATTAAATTACTTCCCACCCTACTCCCCTATAAAACCACAACCCGCTCCTCAAAAAATTACACAATTAACATATTTACCAATTAATTGTTAATTATTAATAACCAATTAATAGTTAATTAATAACAAATTAATTAACACAATTAACAATATAAATTATTAAATACAAAAATAATAATTCATAACATTATTAATTAATTAATTTAAATTAAATGACTTCCCACCCTATTCCCCTATAAACCCACAACCCGCTACGGAACTAAAACGCAATATTTATGTTTTTTTTAAAATTAATAACTTCTAAAAAATTATTATTAATATATTATAATTAAATTACTTCCCACCCTATTCCCCTATAAACCCACTACCCGCTACGGAACTATAATACGCAAAAATTAATTAACATAAAATTAATTACTTGTAAAAAACTAAAACATACATTACAAAAATAAGCTATACTTTTAACACATATACTAACATACAAAACACTATAAAAAAAATCGATATTATTAACGATATTTTTGCTAACGATGTTACTAACATCGATATTAATTAAAACGATATTTCTTACCTGCATGTCGATATTCTGGTCGATGATATTCTTGATGGTCGATATTCTGTCAAATCGATATTTAAAAATCAATATAATGGTATATCGATATTTAAACATCGAGATTATGTCTGCATACCGTGTAAAGGTATAGTATCTTCTCTATTATTGTAGATCTTTAAGATAAAGCCCAATATTGTACTGGTACTGGAATCTTTTGTTTGGGTAGTACTGACACTAGAATTTGACCCTCTATTAGTAATGCTGATTGTAACGAAATGTAAATTGTACTTGACCCTCTATTACAGCTGCTGTTTCAATGTGGCCCTCAAGTATTTTTGGTTATTCTGTATGAGCCTGGTGTATTGCTTCTTCACTGTCATCTTAAAGTAGTTCACCTGCTTCAGAATTACTTCAAGGTACGATTATTTCTAAAGTGTCCTCCTTCTTTACTAATGTTCCTTCAGCCTGACTCTTAGGAAGTATTGCTGCTTCTGTATGCCCACAGATTGTACATGCTCACATTTGAATTTGACATTAGGCCTGTTCGAAAATTGCATCATGTGGCAAATATCTCGTTACATCAATCAAGTGAAATGTCGGTGAAATGTCGGTAATTGTGCCAGTGGCATTTCGCACACTTTTTGATTCATAGAACTACTTTGGGCATGACCAGAGACAAGATGGCACCTGACTGAGACGCCCGCGCTGGTCGCCCCTTGTTGCTGAGAGTGCTTTAAGCGACAGAGGACCTTTACCACCCCAGATAAACATATTAAACCCCTCCATGACTCACCTCCATGACTCACCGGTTGGAGGTAAACGACTTCGACCCCCTTCGGCCCCTCGAGACACTTCTGACGTTGGTTTGGGCAGCCGTCTGGGAGACACAGATAGCGCTCCATTGCCGCCATGGAAAGGCATGCGGTCTTTGCCATTGGGGGCCTGTTGCGGGCCCCCAGGGTGTTGGGGGTGGGGGGTGTACATGGGGGTACCTATGGTACCCTCTACATTTGCATGCACAAGATGGCAGGCACCGCGTGGTGCCTGTCACCTTGTGCATGCAAATGCACAACGTGCATTTCCAGCATTGTGGCGGGCAGTGCTGTGAGCACCGCCCACCACAATGCTGGGAATGGGGGATGCCACCGCCACGGTGGCATCCTAATTGGAGGTGCGGGACCGCCGCACCCCTGGCGGATGGTCCCGCATTCCGTTATGGTGGCGGGCGGACTTTGTCTGCCCACCATCGTAATGGACCCCTTAATGATGCTTGTGGGAGTAGTTAGATTGAAGTAAGGTGGGGGGCGCAACTGTGGACACATTGGGGCCGATTCCGATTCTGGCCGGAAATCTCTCCGACCGAGCCGGACCCGGAGAGATTTCCGACCGAATCGGACTCTAGCAGTCCGACCGAACGAGTACGATGCGCACGTATGCTATCGGACTCGATTCGGTCGGACACCCATTGAAGTCAATGGGAGCCAGTCGTACGACGCATACACGGGCTCCCATTGACTCAATGGGCACGACGCGAACAAGGGCGCCCCCTACAGCGTGTTCGCGTCAATGCGGGTCGCACCGTACATGCACGTGTAGGGGGGACCCATGGGTCCCCCCTGTGTGCGACTCGCGCGGCTTCGCGTACAGGGGGTCCGACACGGACCCCCAAAGTACGGCTCCGACTGCTCTTTGGAGCCGGAGTGCGCGGCTCGGTCGGACTGCTCGCGGCGCGCATCGTACTTACCCGGCCGGGGAACGTCTCCATTGCGCGGTGCGAGTCGAGTCCGAGCGAGTAGGTCGGTGCGGTTAGACCCGGGAACGAGTCGGTCGGAGCGGTCGGGACGCCCGGACGAGTCGGTCGGCGATTTCGCATCGTACTCGCTCGCCCGGACGCGCGTACGAATCGGTCGGGAAATAGGGCTCCGAATCGGATCCGGTTAAGCCGAATCCGATTCGGAGCCCTACCGCCGAGATCGGAATCGGCCCCTTTTTCTTTTTCACTGTTTTATCACTGGAATAGTCCAGTACTCTGGGGGTTCACTTTGTGGAAAAGAAAAACTAGGATGTAAGTATTACTGATGGGATGATTACAGGAGGGAAATACCTTAAAAAAAAAAAAAAGAGAGTGGGGGTAAAAGCGCATTTTTGGGAAAATTAAAAAGGGATAGGGAAAAAAAATAGGAAAAACATCTAGTAGGTAGGCAACAAGGGGGCCTGACTCTCATGCTCCATCACAGAGACCTTAGGTCTGCTTGTCTCACATTGTAGGTGGGGGGAGGAGGGAAGGCGGGTTCCACGAGGACAGGGAGGGCAGGGTGGGGATAAGCGGAGGCTTATCGGGAGAGGGGCTGGGGGGTAATAAAAAACACCATTGTGTGAGGAAGGTAGTGTGGGCCAACAAGTGACAGAAAAAAGAAGAGTAAGAAATGGGGGACAGGGTGGTAACACACTTACATCATGCGTATAGCAACGATTAATATATGCGGGTTAAACGATGCTGCCAAACGTAGGATAGTGAAGGAATAGCTTAAGACATTACATGCTGATATAGTTTGCATGCATGAGACGCATATTGAGGGGTCGTGAAAGTTTCTTCTAGAACAGTTGGGATTTCAATTGATAGCACACACCACACAGGGGACTAGGACACGGGGGTAGCAATATTGGCTCGGAAGAGGGGGATTGTGTTTAAATCTTGTTTAACCGATGGGTATGGCCGATGGGCAATTGTTGAATGCCAAGAACAGGGATTTAACTTTACGCTATGTTCAGTCTATGGGTCAACAATTTTTTCACTTTACTACACCCCAGCTAAGATAGCTCAATGGGGTGGGACTGAGGGTATTCTCTGTCCCCGCTGCCAAAGTGATGAGGCAGATATTGTTCACATGTTTGCCTCTTGCCCTGCCTTGGAACCTCTTAAGAGAGCTATAGAGGATTTTATGGGGCAAACTCTGAGGATTCAAATAAAACTGTCTACCGAGCTGATGGTTTTAGGTGTGGCCAGAAATGGAACTCTGGTAACTCACCGGGAATTTGTATTTCTTGCTATGGCTGTGGCTAGAATCTGTGTGTCATCTGCATGGGTGGACCCTAACCCCCTACATTTCAACAATGGATAACACGACTCTTAGCTATGTTCAATTTGGAGAAGGGTCTATATGAGAAGAAAGGGTGGAAGGCTAGGAAATTAGGAAAAGTTATTTAGGCTCCAGTAATAGATTTGAAAATCAGAATGAACACACCCCAGGCTTAAGCCAGGGATTTACATATTTTGGAGTAACCTTCTTTATTGTTTATGTCTTGACCCTTTTTCTTTTGACAGCATTGGTATATACTGTAACTTAGATATAATGGTACTGTATTGCACATTTTTTTTTTGTTAGCTTTCAGGATTGGCTTTTTTAATGCTTCCTTTTCTCTTCCTTGTTTAAGAATGTTTTATTATTGATGGATGCTTTTGTATTGATGTACCTAAACCAATGGTCGAATAAAACATAAAAAAAAACTTTAAAAAAAACTACTTTGGGCACAAGATATCTCACGGTGACGATCAAACTTCAGATTTTAAACAAATTACCTTTTTCACAAAAATAAAATAAAATATATATATATATATATATATTCACTGAAAAAACCAGAGGTTTTAGGGACAGTTATAGTTAGTTGGACATTGCACTCGTACAAAACCCGTGAAATTCCCCCGTTATAGTTAGTTCAGCTAACTATAACTCGCGCCCGCAATGCACTGCTGATGACGTCACATATTACATCACTCATGACATGGTCAGTGACATCACTGATGACATCACTGATGACATCTCAAATGACATCACTGATGACATCATCCAGTGACTGTGTGTTTCTGTAAAGTTTAAATATGTTTAATATATATAGGGAAAGGCGTATTGAAGAATGAGTGGGTGTATAAGTGTCTGAATGGATGATTTAGTACATGCGTGACTGACTCTACAAGTGAGTGATTAAACGTATCTTACTGAATGCATGGGTTAGTGACTAAACTGTGTGAATGTCTGTATCCGTCTGTTGGTGTGTAAGTGGATGCATGGATTTGCGAATAGCTACATGAGTGTCTATATGGGTTATTTATTGGTTCTATGAGTATCTGTATGGGTGCCTGAGTGTTTGTGTGGATGGGGTGTGTGCGACTGTGCATAGATGTGTGAGTGGGTGATTCACTTGGTGGATGGTTTCAAGAGTGCATCTGTGATAGACTGTATGGGTGGGTAAGTGTGTGTAAGAGTGTGTTAGTGAGTGAATGTATGTCCCAGTGGTACATGTGTGAGTAACTAAATATGTGAAAGGCAGTATATATGTGTATTGGAGTATATAAATAGCTATAAGCGAGAGTGAGTGATTGTGATAGTGGCTGTATGGATGAGTGTGTGCTTGTATCAGTGATTGTATAAGAGCGTAACAATGTGCTAGTATTTGTATGATTAAGTGAGCTGGTGTGTGTATAACTGTATAGGTGAGTAAATGGCAGTGTGTTTAATTATTTGCATGACTGACTAGGTGTGTGAGTACCTCTATGGATGAGTGGCGGTGTTTGAGTGTCTATATAGGATTAAGAGTGCATATGATAGTCCTGTACTGAGTGACCATAAGTATGAGTGACTGTACGGGTGAGTGAGTGGATGTGTGTGTGTAGACCTAAGAATCAGTGAGTGGGTATGTAGTTATTGGTGTTGGAGTGTCTATGGTTTTGCGAATGGCACTCTGTAATTTAGATTGGGTGTATCAAAGGTTATATTAGGGTGTGAGGAGCTGCATCAGATTATCACGTGGATGATGTCATCAGTGATGTCATTTGAGATGTCATCAGTGATGTCATCAGTGATGTCACTGACCATGTCATGAGTGATGTAATATGTGACGTCATCAGCAGTGCATTGCGGGGCGCGAGTTATAGTTAGCTGAACTAACTATAACGGGGAATTTCACGGGTTTTGTACGAGTGCAATGTCCAACTAACTATAACTGTCCCTAAAACCTCTGGTTTTTTCAGTGAATTTCAAAGGTTTTTTAAATGCTAATTTCTAACTATAACGTGTCTGAAACCTATGGTTTTTTCAGTGAATTTCAAAGGTTTTTAAAATGCTAATTTGTAACTATAACGTGCCTGAAACCTACGTTTTTTTCAGTGAATTTCAAAGGTTTTTTAAATGACAATTTTTAAATGTATTAATTTTTAAATTAATTTTTTTCATACTGATTTACTACATTTTTAGAAACAATTTCTTTTACATATTTTATTTTTTAAATTACATTGTAATTACATTATACATTACATTACAAAAAATACTTTCTCAGAATGAATTACTTTAGTTTAAATACTTTGCACATAGGCAATAGACTTTTAAGTACAGTAGTTACAGTTGTTGCAATGGGCAACACATTTTCAAACACAATGCAACATTCAGCTCAATGTGAATTTCTAGTTAAATGCAATTAGTTACTTTATGGATTACTTTTCTAACCACAGGACTGGATCCTAGATTCAGTCCTGGTACATCTCCTGTAAACAGTTGAGTAAAAGCGTTTTGGTTACAGTCGTGATTTTTAAGCAATATTATTGTATTTTAAAAGTTGACACTTAGAAACTTTTTCTCATAGAATCACCAATGTTATCCTATGGAAGGAAATTCACTTAGCAGGTAAAAACTGTTATCGTTACTTTTTCTTACTCAGTGTTGGATCCTGGATCCAGCACTGGTGCATCTCCTGTAAACAGTTGAAAGAATGCGTTTAAGTCATACAGGCGATTTTTAAGGAATATTTGTAGTTTGTGAAAATCGACACTTTGAAACTTTTCTGCTGAAAACCAGACAATGGATTCCTATGGAAGAAAATATAAGTTACTGGTAAGTACGGTTAAAATTACTTTTCAGGACCAGTACTGGGCTGAAAGATACAGCACTGAGGTCTCTCCTTATAACAGGTGAGTAAATCGGAATTCGTATTTCGGCTGATTTTAGAGGAATATTTGTATGTTTCAAAAATCAACACTTAGAAACTTTTTCAGCAAAAAGCAGGCAATGATATCCTATGGAAGGAAATTCAAGTTACTGGTAAGTACGGTTAAAATTACTTTTGAGGATCAGTACTGGGCTGAAAGATGCAGCACTGAGGTCTCTCCTGATAACAGGTGAGTAAATCGGAATTCGTATTTTGGCTGATTTTAGAGGAATATTTTAAAGTTCCAAAACTCCACACTTAGAAGAATTTCCAAGTGAAACCAGTCAATGTTAGCCTATGAAGGAAATTCAAGTTACCGGTAAGTACGGTTAAAATTACTTTTCAGGACCAGTACTGGGCTGAAAGATGCAGCACTGAGGTCTCTCCTGATAACAGGTGAGTAAATCGGAATTCGTATTTCGGCTGATTTTAGAGGAATATTTTAAAGTTCCAAAACTCCACACTTAGAAGAATTTCCAAGTGAAACCAGTCAATGTTAGCCTATGTAAGGAAATTCAAGTTACTGGTAAGTACGGTTAAAATTACTTTTCAGGACCAGTACTGGGCTGAAAGATGCAGCACTGAGGTCTCTCCTGATAACAGGTGAGTAAATCTGAATTCGGATTTCGGCTGATTTTAGAGGAATATTTGTATGTTTCAAAAATCAACACAGAAACTTTTTCAGCAAAAAGCAGTCAATGATATGCTATGGAAGGAAATTCAAGTTACTGGTAAGTACGGTTAAAATTACTTTTGAGGATCAGTACTGGGCTGAAAGATGCAGCACTGAGGTCTCTCCTGATAGCAGGTGAGTAAATCGGAATTCGTATTTCGGCTGATTTTAGAGGAATATTTTAAAGTTCCAAAACTCCACACTTAGAAGAATTTCCAAGTGAAACCAGTCAATGTTAGCCTATGAAGGAAATTCAAGTTACCGGTAAGTACGGTTAAAATTACTTTTCAGGACCAGTACTGGGCTGAAAGATGCAGCACTGAGGTCTCTCCTGATAGCAGGTGAGTAAATCGGAATTTGTATTTCGGCTGATTTTAGAGGAATATTTTAAAGTTCCAAAACTCCACACTTAGAAGAATTTCCAAGTGAAACCAGTCAATGTTAGCCTATGAAGGAAATTCAAGTTACTGGTAAGTACGGTTAAAATTACTTTTGAGGATCAGTACTGGGCTGAAAGATGCAGCACTGAGGTCTCTCCTGATAACAGGTGAGTAAATCGGAATTCGTATTTCGGCTGATTTTAGAGGAATATTTTAAAGTTCCAAAACTCCACACTTAGAAGAATTTCCAAGTGAAACCAGTCAATGTTAGCCTATGAAGGAAATTCAAGTTACCGGTAAGTACGGTTAAAATTACTTTTGAGGATCAGTACTGGGCTGAAAGATGCAGCACTGAGGTCTCTCCTGATAACAGGTGAGTAAATCGGAATTCGGATTTCGGCTGATTTTAGAGGAATATTTGCACAATGGTGAAGGGAGGGGGCGGGGCCTGAGGTGACATCTGTGCAAACGCGCCCGTGGTGCGTTTTAAGTTGGGGGATTAAGTCCCCTTGAATCATGAGGGTCCCTACGGGCCAACTAGCCCACCAGGAACCTCCAGTATGCGCCAGGGGCTGCGTTGCAGAGACATGTACAGAGGCCACACCCCTTTTACACCTCTCTGCAACGCAGCTCTGTGGCGCTTTCTGGACGTACCTGTTGGGCTAGTTGGCCCCCAGGGACCCTCAGGATTGAAGAGGATTTAATTCCCCATCTTAAAACGCGCCACGGGGCCTGTTTGCACACATGTCACCTGAAGCCCCGCCCCTCCTTCACCACTGTGCAAACGCGCCCCGTGGCGCGTTTTAAGTCGGGGGATTAACTCCCTTGAATCCTGAGGGTCCCTGGGGTGCAACTAGCCCACCATATACCTCCAAAGCGCCATAGAGCTGCGTTGCAGAGAGGTGTAAAAGGGGCGTGGCCTCTGTACACCTCTCTGCAAGGCAGCCCCTGGCGCATACTGGAGGTTCCTGGTGGGCTAGTTGGCCCCAGGGACCCCCAGTATTCAAGGGGATCGTTCCCCTCTGCAAACGCGCCAGGGGCGCGTTTGCAGAGTGGTGAAGGAAGGGGCGGGGCCTGCGGGCCCGATCGTTTTTTTTTTTTTGGGGGAGGGGGGTTGCATGGCCCCCTCCCGGGCCACTACTTGCCCCGGGGACCCCATCCCCCGGGGCTGGCCCTCTCGTTGGGGACTGTGGGGGGTCCCCAATCCCCCACAGTCCCGCCGGCTCCCCGTGTCCTACGGGAGCCGGCATTGCTTACACATGGGGAGCAGCTAACATGCTGCTCCCCATGTGGAAAGTCGGCTTTGGATATTGGAAGAGAGAGCAGGTTTCCTGCTCTCTCTTCCAATATCCAAAGCAGTTTGCAATGACAGGACGGGAGCCGCGAGGCTCCGTCCAAACAGCAGTGTCCCGGGGGTAGGCACCCCGGGACACTGCAGGAGCCGGCCCTGGGGGTGGTGGTCCCCAGGGCCATCAAGGGCTTCCAGGAGGGGGCCGCGCGGCCCCCTCCCATTCAGTGCACAGCCCCGGGAGGTGGTGGTCCCCGGGGCTCTGGGAGTCCAAAACGGACCCCCATTGTAATTTTTCTTAGTGCCCCGGGAGGTGGTGGTCCCGGGCGTGTGGGGGCTGGAGCCCCCCACACAGGTTTTTAATTAAAAAAAGAAGCCCCGGGGAGGTGGTGGTCCCCGGGGCTGCGGGAGGGCTCAGAGCCCTCCCGCACCATTCTACATAAAGCCCCGGGGGTGGTGGTCCCCGGGGCTTGGGGGCCCTTAGAGGCCCCCACACATAAAATTAACCCCCCCCAGCATGCCCCCGGGACTTGGCCCACCCGGGGGCCATTAACATCGAAGCGCGGAGACCGCGCTTCGTTTTTTTTTTTCGGCAGGGTTCGCGCTCCCTGAGCGCATCCTGCCGATTTTTTTTAAAAAAAAATAATTTTTTTTTTGCCCAGGGGGTCCTTGTGGGACCCCCTGAGCAGACCTAGGGGGTCAGGGTGTTTCTACCCTGCCCCCTTTGTGCGCTTTGCGCACTTGTTTCTGTCCCTCGGTTCTACCGAGGGACAAAATGGCTGCCAACACTTCCTGATTTGGAGTGTTGACAGCCAATTAACATAAAGCTCGTGCTCTGGAGGATCCGCGGCCCTAGATATATCTATCTTTTTTACTTTTCATTTTCTCAGCAACTACTGAACGGATTTACACCATTTAACAAAAAGGGTTCTTTCTGAACCAAGAACTACCTCTTTGCCAAATTTGGTGTAATTCCGTTCAGCAGTTCGGGCTGTAGCCGTGTCTAAAGTTTCCTATGGAAAATTGCATGGGGAAAACGCGTTTTGGGACCCCCTTTTTTCTCGGCCCCCGCTTGACGAATCCCCGAGACTTTCAGGGTAGGAGCGGACCGGAGCGCCCCACAAAGTTTGAAAATTTTGCGAAGATACGTCAACCGGCAAGAGAGTTATTTCAAATAGAATGTCGCGGATTTCCTATGGATAATAGGTTGTAACTATAACTATCTACTGGCGACCGCCAGTAGATAATATCACTGAAAAACAAAGCTTACTGGGTTGTTATAGTTAGGCTCAGATTTGCCTTGTATAAAACCATTGAAATTCATCAGTTATAGTTACCTGAGCTAACTATAACTTACGCCCCTGCAATGCACTGTTTATGACCTCACATAGTATATCACTCATGACATGGTCAGTGACATCACTGAGGACATCTCAAATGACATCACTGATGACATCACAGGTAACATCGTCACATGAGTGTGTGTTTGAGAGTTTATGGGTGTTAAACTTATTGTAACCTACTATAATAGTTAAATTAGTATACTAGGTGCAGTACTACTGAGTGATACTACTTCAAACATATTATGTGAGTGGCTGTATGACTGTATCCTTGTGTGTATGGGTGTATACGTGGATGTGTGAGTAGCTATGTGGGTGAGTGAGATGCTGTGTTAGTGGCTGTATTGATGACTGAGTGGGTGTGTCAGTGGCTGTATGGGTTAGTAAGTGTGTGTCTGAATGGTTGTAGGAGTGAGTGACTCAGTGTGTAAGGGACTGTATGGGTGAGTGAGTGGCTGTTTGAGTGGGTGTTTTGTTAAGTGAGTTGGTGTGTGAGTGGCTGTATTGGCGAGTAAATGCCTGTGTGAATGGCTGTATGGGTGAGTGAGCAGATGTGTGAGTGCGTGTATGGATGTGTGAATGGGTATGTAAGTGGTTGTGTGGGTGTGTGGGTGAGTGTGTGAGTGCTTGTATGGGTGAGTAAATGGCTGTGCTGAAAGCCCTCCTGGTACCTCCTATAAGTGCTACACAGCAGATAGCTGGTCGGAGGTCCCGCCCCCTTTCTCCACCACTTTTCAAATGCGTCTAGTACTTAAAAAACCTTAGAACATCACTTAAAAAACCAAAGGTTACAGGGACGTAATAGTTACGAAATGGAATAAAAAAAACTTAGAAATTCACTGAAAAAATGAAGGTTACAGGAACGTTATGGTTAGGCTCAGGTTTCACTTGTACAAAACCAGTAAAATTCAGCCGTTATAGTTAGTGAGCTAACTATAACTCACGTCCCGCAATGCACTGCTTATGACCTCACATATTACATCACTCATGACATGGTCAGTGAAATCACTGATGAAATCTCAAATGACATCACTGACCTTAGTATAAATGTTTAACACTCAGTAATTTTAGAAAACACTCACTATCACTGGATGTTGTCATCAGTGATGTCATCAATGATGTCATCAATTATGTCATTTGAGATGTCATCAGTGAAGTCACTGACCATGTAATGATTGATTTAATATGTGAGATCATAAGCAGTGCATTGCAGGGGCGTAAGTTATAATTAGCTCAGCTAGTTATAACTGTTGAATTTCTCTGGTTTTATACGATAAGCAGTGTTTTTCTTTCTCTGCTGCAGTACTGTTGGTGCACTGCTCATTAATCTAGAAGAAAACAATTACTGATGCGACCGAGGCCTATTTGTGTAGCCTGCCTCGACAAACACAGAGTCAGTTACTAAACAGGACTCACAAATGTTTTGATAAAGCAACTTTACATGCTTAAAAGCATATAACCAATTCACAAAAGTGAATTTTGAAAATTAAAAATATCAGGCAATGAGAGAGTGATGATTTTGGGGTCCCTCCTAACCTAGGGGAGGACCAAGCAGATGCCTTGAACACAAAGAGCATATCATGCTGAACGATTCAGTGGTGGTCCCATCCTCCTAGGACCACCCCAAGCACAGTTATGGGCAAAAATACAATCCCAATCAAAGGCCCTGCAAAGCATTATGGGATGAGATTAGCAGTGGGCAGTGAATATTATAGTATCCAATATCAAAATAATTCTACAAAGAGCTGCAGTTCAACTAGTCGTTACTAGGTGTCCCTCACGAGTCAAATGCAAAAGCATTGAAATTATTACATCAAGCTGCAGTTCAACTAGTCGTTGCTAGGTGTCCCTCAAGTCAAATGCTTTTGCATTTGACTCATGAGGGACATCTAGTAACGACTAGTGGAACTGCAGCTTCATGAAAGGGTTTCAAAGCTTTTGCATTTGACTCGTGAGGGACACCTAGTAACGACTAGTGGAACTGCAGCTTCATGTAATAATTTCAATGCTTTTGCATTTGACTCGTGAGGGACACCTAGTAACGACTAGTTGAACTGCAGCTCTTTGTAGAATTATTTTGATATTGGATACTATAATATTCACTGCCCACTGCTAATCTCATCCCATAATGCTTTGCAGGGCCTTTGGTTGGGATTGTATTTTTGCCCATAACTGTGCTTGGGGTGGTCCTAAGAGGATGGGACCACCACCGAATCGTTCAGCAAGATGTGCTCTTTGTTTTCAAGGCATCTGCTTGGTTCTCCCCCTAGGTTAGGGAGGATCCCAAAATCATCACCTCTCTCACTGCTTGCTAAATTTTCATTTTCACTTTTGTGAATTGACTATATGCATTTTAGCATGTAAAAACAGAGATACTTGTTATTTTGCCAAAAGTATATGAGGTTTCTGTTTTATTAATTGGGAGTCTGACGGAGCGAATTCACGGAGTACTTCGTGCTCTGCTTCTGCGTAGTAGTACTCAGCAAATTACGCCCACCCCTACATATTTCCCAATGCCCATGCTAATGTCTCTCCTGACTGCCTTCCAAAATTAAATGACGTTGGCAGAGTAATCAATTCTCCTTATTCCCAAGTACAGTTGTGGCTCTCAACATGATGTGCCATGCAATCGACATCTTATTTAAAATGCATCTTTACAATCCAGTATTACATCGCCGATGAATAGCACATGACAGCTGCTATAGGAATAGTTAGATTAGAAATATGAATTTTAAATATCATAAATGCACTACACATGATTTATCTCAGAATGTCAATAATATGCATGAAACGGCGCAAACCACTTAGTTTTACTATGAATGGCTTCAGAGTGGCAATTTAACGATCATAGTTAAGGATGGGAGAGTTGCACGCACAAAACTAGTCCTTCACTTTGCTTCACTTTAGTGTCTTATGAACAGGCTTAACGTGTTGTTTTCTGGGAGAGGGCAGCCCAACGGATAATGGTGTGAAGTGTCTGAGCATCAGGGGCCATATTACGAATTGTCATTGTTTGTGCCAGGTGCGCCAGGTGCAAACAATGACAATGCACCCCATTATGGTGAATGCACTGCCCCCAGGGCAGCCGTGAACTAGCGCTGCCCTGGGGCAGCATATTCATGTGTTTTCGCAGTCCAGATGGCAACTCACCTGCACTTTTAAAGTGGATTAGAGATCCCCTTGCAGGTGGGTGCAATCAATGACAGAACCCGCCTGCAACGGGATGTCTGGGAGGTCCATAGGAACCCATTTCTCCCCTCCAGAGGGCTGCTCTCAGGGCGCACACTCACAGTGCACCCCTTGAGAGCTTCTTTGCCTCTGCGCCCGCGTCTCTAATATGGTGTGGCCGCAGAGGCAAGGGACTCCCTCATTTGCATAGGGCACGCCACTATGCAAATGAGGGAAAGCTCGAAGGGAGCACTGTCGCTTTTGCTATCGATATTACTGAAGGAGATGCACAAGCGTCTGCTCCCCCTTTTGAACTACCAAAGTGCCCCGGGGCGCTCAAAGCGGACACAAACTCCTGTTGCGCCCCTGGGGCCCTTATTGTAATACGGCCCCAGGTGTCAGCTGCTGCCAAGGAGACTGAAATGCTAAACCGACACAGAATGTCTGAGACATGCAACCATGTTTTTAATAGTAGTAGTAAAGCTCACACCGAGCTGGAGAGCAACGGAGAGCTGAACATGGTGACTGAGTCCTGAAAGGCAAATCACGACTACTGACTATGAGGAATAATATTCGGGGAATGATTGTTTTCTATCAGGTTGGAAGGAAGCGTTGTCTGTAAAGGTGTGTCAGTATTATTGTTCTGCAAATGTTGTGCGTAAGAGCTGTTCTGATGTTGATGCTGTTCCACAGCCGGCATTACTATTCTTTTTGCATTTTATTTTTTCTCAGAGGAGTTGGGCCACTATTATAGGACTCCTACCAGGTTTGGGGGCAAACGGATATAGACAATGGCCATTTGACTTTTTGTTCTCCACTCAAGAAGATGCTTATGTCCCCCTGCTCTGGCATTACAATTACAACATGGTATCTGACATCAACAACTCCTATTGATACAGCACTTTCAGTGTCAAACAATTGATGGTCCGAGAAAGGTCTTTATAATGACATTGCCTCCACTAAGTCTCTTCCTAATACATGTGATTCTAGAGCACAGCGTTCGGGATCAGGTGATCAATAGCTACTAAGCACCACATCGAACATCTTAGAAGCACTTGTAAAAATGCTTACCTATCAATCAAGCAAATCAGAAGTCCACATTGAAATACAATATACACCTGCAATCTTTTACTCGGACATAGACAAAAAATCTTAATGATGAAATAAAAATAATAAAATGATTTATAAAGCACCTGGTTACTCCATCCAGAGTGTCTCTGCACTATGAATGCAATCTCCAGTACTGACCCTTAAATAGCAAGCTCGACGGGCCCTGGGGTTGCCTAAAGAACCAGGTCTTAAGTTTCTGAAGAAAAACTAATTCTGACCCTGCCTGTCTCAGATCTAAAGGCAGAGGGGGATAATCTCAAGAACTTGCGATAAACATCGCCAAAATAGGTTAACGCAAGTTTACATATCGCCGTCTATCGTGGGAAAATAACCCTGTGTTAACGTGGCATTCATAACACGGTGGTAACATGCGATAGTACCCCGATAAAGCAGCAAATGTCCGCGATAACACTACTGGGACGGCGATGAAAATCCAAACCCGAACGCGAAAAAAGTTGCGATGGGCCCAACCGCGATAAGACAATCAGCGAAAAGCAGCACCAGGCCTGCAAATCACATACGTCAGGTGGGAAAAATCACTACAAAAGCAGAAAAAAATAAATAAACAAACAAAAACCGAACTACAGCGAAGCACAATGGAGGCAGCCAGAGCAGGTACAGAGGACGTCCAGAACCCCACAAGCCCCACGGAGGAGCAGCCTGGGACCTCGGGGACAGGGAAGGGCAAGGACAAGAAGAAGAGGAGGACGCGGTTCAGTCCGCAGGAAAACAGGATCCTGATCACGGAGGTGGTAGAACACCATCAACAACTGTTCGTCACCTCCACTGTGTCATTGGCAACAAAAAATTGAATATGGCAGTCCATCCTGGACAAGGTGAATGCAGTCGGAGTGCTGAGGAGGACAATGGAAGAGCTCAAGAGGCGCTGGAATGATGTGAAGCGCAAAACCAAGCAGAAACTCAGCAACAACCAGAAGGCAGCAATGCAGACTGGAGGTGGGAGTCCAGCGCCACAGGAGGAGCTGGATGAGATGGAGGAAATGGTGTACACAGTCATCAGTGTGGAGACGGTGGCAGGAGTTGGGGCACCGGACACTGCTCAACATGACCTGACACAACAGCAACAGGGTGAGTAACCACCAGGGACTGGGGGGACAGGGGGAGATGGGCACAATGGCACACATGCACAATCAAGTATAGCACAGTGCACACCCACAATGACTCTGGATCATGTCCCTGATCTCCTTGGCATACTGCAGCACACATAGAAACAGCAAGTAGGCCCCCGTTGACAATGTGCACAGAGGGGGCTCTCCCCACACATCACTAATCTCACAACAAACCCATGCACATGTGCTGAACCCAGCAAAGCGGCGTGTCTGTGAGCCACACTGACAATGCAAGTGATACTGCATGACGAATAGCATGGCTGCAGTCAGTATATCATGACTAAGGGTGGGCGGAATTTGCGTAGTCGCGTTACGCAAATCTCCGCGAAATTGCTTAAAATTTCCGCGAGCACGCGGAGATTCCGCGAAATCGCGGAATTGCTGGTCCCGTCCGTTCGCGATGTGTTTTTGCGTGCTCGCGGGGAAATATATCGCTAACTTGCCCATGCGGTCGCTAACGGGCGCGGCCATCTTGTTTTCACTTGTCCCGCCCACTCGCGATGGTATTTCCTGTTCCGGGTCGCGTATTGCATGCTCCCGCCCGCTCGCGATGCTTATTTCCAGTTCCGGGTCGCGTATTGCATGCTCCCGCCCGTTCGCAATAAGGGTTTCCTGTTCGGGAACGCGCACTACGTGTTCGCGACGCTTTTTGCGTGCTCGGGGGGGAAATATTGCGCAAACTTGCCCATGCGGTAGCAATGGGCGTGGCCATCTTGTTTTTCAGTCTATTGCTATGGTTCTGGGCCTGCTTTTCAATCCTCCCTCTATCTTTTCAATCCTTTGTTTCTGTAAACTTTTTTGGGGTCTTTTTTATTTATTATCTATCTCTCTATTTTCCTGATTCTATATTTTGAGTTTTTTTCTACTTTTTGTGTGTTTTTAACTACTTTTTCACACTTTTTCTATTACCTGCTTTTTCATTTCTTTTACTTACTTTTTTGTAATTCCTACCTTTTCTTTTCCGTCCCCCGCCTACCCAGAACCATGGCAAAGGGCCACAGCCACAGGGCTCGAAGTCGGAGCCAGAGCCGCGACCGCCTTCCTTGCGGAAGGCGGCGCCAAAGAGGGGTGCAGGCACGGGCCTTATTTAATGAGTCGGAGGTGGCCGCTCTGGTTTTTTTTGTTCAGCGCCACCTCCCCTTAACCCTGGCAGCAGTTACTTATTAGTTGGTAATTTGTAAGTGGTGTGCGTGACGCATCCTCTGTCATGTCACGTGCTGCTGAGTGCTGCTTACCCCAGTCCTTCGCAGAACCTTTTTGTAGTTTGTTTTCTGAGTGTTAATAGGCTTATATCATCACTAGCAGAACATCAGCAGCAACCAGCCAACAATTTGGTGTATGCAAAAATGTATGCATGTGTCCTCCATCTATGCATTTTTGAGGACTAAAATAAATGGAAATGCAGACTTACTGAACAATTGGCCCGTCTGGATTGGAATAGGTGGGCTAGGTCAGGTCGTAGTTAGGCTTGCTAGACGGTCCGTGAATCTCGCAATACTACCAGTCGATCAGATAGGTCAATTTTATTGCAATTGTTGTTACCAAAAAGGTTTTTGGTGCGTATTTTAAAATATTTTATTTATTTCACACCAAACTTTAATTTTTGTCACTTTCTTTATGAAATCTTACATGATCAGCAGCACCCAGGGGCAAGAAGACGGGGTCGCAGGCGGTGGGCCACGAAGATCAACAAGATGCCTCCCAGGGACAGGACCGTTCCTCTATCGAGGGCTCTGCTGCTGGCCCCAGTAAGTCCTCCAGTGGTTAATATTATTAATTAGATTTCCCAAACTTTTCCTGCACCTTATTTTTTCCGAACTATTATTTAGGTATCCTCCTAATTCGAATTTTGACAAAATCTTCTTTGCTCTATACTATCTGTTTCTAAATTCTTGTTATCCCTGACTCTAACTGCGTCTGCTATGACTCTCTGTACTACTACTATTAGTCTGTCTGTAGCTAAGCTTGCCCAGTTGCCCACTCTTTATTTAAAATATTTTAAATAAAACTCATATTCACCAATAGCTATAGCCATTGAGTCCAGTCCTTTGGGTTGTCCTCTTCTACTACTTCTAGTCTTCTTATTCTTGATGCTTTTCGACAATTCCCACCAAGACAATGCCCAACCACATTTTAGAATTTTAGATAGGATAGGACATACTACTACTTTTGTAGGGATTCTGCACATACAGAACTTTGCACAAGAAAATAGGACGTTGGTGATGGGAGGTTGGACCTTCCTCACACCTCAATCAGAAGCCACCACAATCCCCTGACCAACTAGTTATAGTGTCTCATTACTCCGAAACGCCCCCCAAAATACCCAATGAGTAGACAACCCAGACAACATAACACTCCCAACCTCTGTCGCGGAAGCAATGCACACCCTTTTGCTCACTCTCTCGTGTAAGTCCACACCAAATACCACCGAGTCTATGTAAGTTCAAAAGGTTTATTTTTATTTCCAACTGACAAGCTCTGTACATTGTATAATGCAGCAGCAACAGCAAAATGCATAAGATTAAAACAATAAACATTGTTACACTTAGTTAGACTTACAAGTTACTTACAACTACAAGTCCATAGAAGCCAAAAGGCGAGATCATGATAACTGAACAGTGGTGGAAGAACCACCCTCCCCTTGGTAGGAATCTAGTTTATATAAAATTATAAATGGAGATGTGAGAATTCTGGGGAGCCCTCACCTTAGAAGAACCTAGTACTGGTTACATCATAAGGTCTGCAAAGCTCTGGTTCTTCGTATAAGGGAATCTTCCGTCTGTAATGAGAAAAATGGTGCACGTTAGTATAGTGCAAGCATTTCTCAGTCGTGCCAAAAAGTGCAGTTTTTTTATGGATAAGCAATATGGACTAACACCAGAACTCCATAACAAAGTCGGTTGTTTTTCGACCTTGTACGCAGCGCTCAGACAGTAGCAGTATGAGCTCATGTGGGCTCAAAGACGTCTTTCACAACAAGCTGCGAGGTAACTTGCGCAAAATAAAAGACAGAGCTAAAATGGTTGCATGGCTCGGGGTAACTTAGCAAAGACTAGAATGACCCTAGGGACCATATAACACTACCAGTGTCTACTCTACTACCTGATTTATACTAGTGATGTATGTTGTATATGTATTATGTATGTATTAACTTTTTTTCATTCTTGCTAGTCAAAAATAGGGGGAGGTGTATATGGCATCTGAAAAATGTGTAATGTTTTTTCTAGGCGTACTACCGACCACCAGTACCGGGGCCAGCGGCGAAGGTGACGCGGCAGCTGAGGGTGCAGGCGATGCGGCAGTTGGAGGAGCTGCAGGGGGTGAGCCAGCAGCAGTGGCGGGCGGTGGTAAGTTATATTCCTAATCCTTACTTATTGACATTACACTCGCTGCAAGGGTGTAATGTGTACTGTACTGTTGAGACTTAAGTAAGAAGTTGTTGTGAACGGTTGAAGAAGACACCCTTTACTTAGCATTAGCAATAGCATTAGCGACGGGAGTGTACTCAGAGTAACCAATGGCCTCTTCTATCGGACTTCAACTCAGCTGTGAAATTTTTATGGAGAAGACAAAGTCTGATCAGATGACCTTGATGGATGGGTTGAACGAAAAGGGAAAGAAGGGTGGAAGGAGGAAGGACGGGCGAGATTTTATATTTATGACTGGCAGAGAAGGATACGTGGGATGCATGCATAGGTGTGTGATATGAATCAGATGCATGGGTGGTGGAATGCCTGAAACTACCACAAATGTTTGAGGCTGAGGTAGTGGGAGGATAGATACATACCACAAATGTTACGTACTGTGCTTGCTAGTGCTACTGTGCCACTATGTGTAGAATGAATTTGTCTGACTGCTTTGCTAAGAGTATATTTTACAATAGTCTTCTTTTTTCTTCTTGATATAGCGAGTGCGACTCCTTCCAAAGGTAAAGTGGACAGGAAGGAGTTGGCAGCCAAGGCCCGGCGCCGGAAGCTGGAGGCCATACAGGCCGAATACCAGCGGCTGGTTCTTCTGGAGGAGGAGGAGGAGGAGGAGGCGGCGGCAGCAGTTGCAGCCTCCTCCAATGCCCCGGGCCCCAGACACCCCCCTAAAGTGTTACGGCGCCACCGCCTGTCAGCCGCCCGCCGCCACACAGCAAGAAGCACTGCTGCCCCCCCCCTGTGGATGCAACTGCCGCGCGCTGAAGCACCGCGTGGCCCGCCTAGAGGAGCGCATCCGTGTCCTGGAGAGGCGAGCCCGCTGAGACCCCGTTTATTTATTGCCCTTTTTTTATAGCTTCTTTTGGTGGGTGGGAATCGGGCGTTGGGTTTTGGACTTTTGGACATTTGTTGGACTTTTCGTTCCGGGACATGAACATTGGTTGGGGTTAGGGAGAGGGTGGGTCAGGTGTTGTGGGATTTTTTTACATAGTTTATTTTTGTTAGGGTATTAAATTACATATTTAGACTTTATACGATGTGGTTAATGTTTTGTGGGTGGGGTTACTGTTTTACGTCACACGGTTTCCTTGCTGGTGCAGTGCCACAGCCAGTGTTTGATTTAAATAATTGGCTGAGTTACTAAGACACAGACAGATGCGGTACCCCTCACTGAGGGACTTGTCCTACTAGTATTGTCAGTCTCTCCTCCTAATCTATGCATTCTGCAACTGGACTCAAAGTTAGAATTAGTGAAAAAAATTCTGTTATTAATTATGCCTCCCCCAAACTTCTTCTCTTACCTGTGCTTGATGTTTAACTTGGGCACGGCGATGGCTGCATGGTGATGATGGTTTTCTTTCCCAACATGCCATGGTTGTGGTGGTAGTAGTAGTAGACCCTGGCAGTTTCACTTGCAAATAAAAGAAAATGAGACAGTCAGTCGCCTGAGAGAGACTGTGGGAGGAGTAGTAGAACGAAGTACAGTACGGAACTTACTGCCAAACAATAATATGCCAAAATACAAGGAAACATAATGGTTGCGGGGATAGCCTAGTACATAGAGTTACAAACTATAGCTGTGTCGAGTCACTCGACTAGGCCTACAGTACACCGTGACTCAACACAAGCGTAACCGTTAGTGCTGTTTCAGAGGATGACAACAAATCCAATCTATGCCGGCAATTAATGTTGATGGATTAGGTTCCTTTGGTAAAAATAAAAAATAAAAATCGCAAATATACTGCTCATAGGAGGGTGGGCAAGCAGAAGATCCGCGCCCTGCCTTGAAAATGCATTTATGTTGCTTTAGCCACATCCGCCCCAGCAAGCGTGTGATAAATTATTGGTGTACATTTAATTTAGTCACACCTCAATAAGTCACACAGCCCGGGGAAGAGGGTTAGGGTTTGATGAATGGTTGGGAAGGGGGTTTTGGGAAAGGTTTGACAAAGAAAAACAGCACGCATGGACAACAACAAAACACAATCTTGGCAGACAACCATATCCATAAATCAGTTAAGGGAGAAAAAGGAAATGCATGCATGATGATGATAACTTGATGGTTAATGATAGTACTTACTAACTACTACTACTAGACAATTAGACAGTACAGGGCAGCAGTATATTATGCAATTTGCCTTGCCTGTCTGCCCTCAGAGAGACCCGAATTACATTCAGTTTCTGTTGTGTTGTACCGGCCCGGGCTTAAAGATAGCAAAGAAAAGCCAAAAATTGCTGTAGGGATGAATTGAATTATAAGCAGAGAGCAAACATAACAACAACAACACACAGTAGTAATGATTGAAGACCAAAAATGAATCAAATTTAAAAGATGATGAAAGTTGATACTGTTACTGTATCTTATCCTGGTTAAAATGTGGAGTTGCATCTCGGCATTCGTCTTGGTCCTCCCTTCCATGGACGCTCCGGCCATCAATCTTGGGTGACGCCACTGCCTGCCTGGCAGATGTAGATTCATTGGTAAGGTGAGTGAGAGTAGTTTATCCCAATGTAGCACAGGGTAAGGGCCGGCCTGTAATTGCAGATGGGAAAACAAAAGGGATATTGAAAAATCAAGTAGAAAACAAATGCCTAAATTACGGTGGAGTGCAACAAGAACAATTTCAGAGGCGGCATGGATTTGGATACATCATGTCTACTCTAGTCTGTTTCCAGCATTAACCTCCAACAACAACAGGACAGAGCAGGCCCAGGGCACCCGTGACACATCCTCCATTTAGCGTACATTTTTTGACAGAGGCAGACAAAGCAGATATACAGCAACATAGCATTTTACAAATTAAGTGACTAAATCAATGCCCCGCTGTCAGTCATACCACCACACTAGACTCCACCACTACACAGACATGTAGGTCTGCAGTGGTTGTTGTTGACTTGGTTACCTTTTAATGCACTCATGAAAAGCACTGAGTTATTCCATCAATCATCTCTGATCGTACTGAGTGACTGCGAAGAGATAATGTCACTGTGGTCATCATCATGGTGTGTTGTCCAACTCAGTGTGCAGTAGTGTACAGATTGAGTCCCCTTTCCATATTCAAAATGCAATGGATCGGCCTGCAGTAGAATTAGAAAATAGTTATTGAAAAACAAGAATGGAAACAAACATTGCATTGAGTTACTTTTAGTGTGTAGATTAGATAATAGTACACAATGAATTACCTTCATGCACTACAAACAACAACAACACAAATCACTCAGTCAGCGTCCAATGCATGTCATCATTCATTACCTGTTCCTTCTCATCTTCAGTTAATGGGCAGTCTGTATCGGCTCGGAAAGGAGGATAGCTATAGTAGTCATCATCATGTTCCACTTCTTTTGGAGAGACTCAACGAGGCAAGATTTTAGTTTTTCTTCGATAGGGATTCTGCACACACAGAGCTATGCACAGGATAATAGAACCTCGGAATATAGTGGTGAGCCAACCATAGCCCTTAGCATCTAAAACCCCAACCCAACTAGCCTTAGCGTCCCATTGGCCCCAATGTACCAATGATTGGACAACCCAGAACACAGTATCTCTATCTCAGGACTCGCAGAAGCAAGAACACTCTTTCGTCACTCACTCGTACCTGTCCACAACATGCGTAAGAAGAGACACTGTATAGGTTAAAATGTTTATTTCAACTTACGTGCTCTAAGATACAGTACACGTGTCAGTACTACTAGCATAATACATATGAATAATATAATCAGCATAGCTACAACTCCATAGAATACGAACGGGGAAAGCATCTCATAAAGCAGTGGATATATGTCTGACTAACATTACCACCCTCCCCGTGCTGGAAGCCAGTTTATTATAAAAATAGAAGACCTCTGGGCTTTGACTAGCGAACCCCCATACCTCAGTCTCTAGATGCAAAACTACATCAGCAGACAATCGCAGCTCTTCTCCCTGGAAAGGTTGTCTCCAAGTGTGTCTAGCGCGGGCCAACCGCAATATTAAAAGCGCACTAATTTTTCCATGGCAGCTGTACCTAGTGTTATGTCTAGGTGTGAGGGACTGGTCAAAGCAGCAAGACAAGGAAACGTTGTTATTCGACCTTGTACATGTTGTGCAGTCTGAGCCCAAAGTGAACAGGAGAAAAGGTGAAAGATAGAAAATGCAGACAGTGCAAAAAGAACTTGGCAAGAGCAGAGGTCGATAGAACAACGGCTCAGAGTAATGTGTGCAAAGAAAAGCATTATGGCAGCCAGGCCCAAGACAACTTTAGCAAGGCAGGCCAGGGCCAGGATGCCACAAACCACAAGACACCCTCCCCTGGACAGTCCATCGGCCAAGACAAAGGACGAAGACAGAGTTCAAATGGGCCGAGCAGAACAGAAACGTCTGTAGGCTATGCAGTCCACACGAGGGAGAGGGACAAAAAACAAAAGTGTCCAATGACAAATGAGAGCCAGCAAGGCAGGCCTTTCAATCCAGAAGCGTATAGGTGCAGAAAAACGCTATAGCATCCAGGAGGACATCATTGGAAGTGTCAGAAAACATTGACGCCATCCAGTCCAACAGATCAAACGAGCAGGAATGTTCCTCAGAGAACGGAGCATCCAAAAGCAATGCGGGACAGCTTGCGTGGTATTCAATATAGCTTTGTTGTAGGAGATCCTGAGCAGCCGCCCAGATATCCCATTGTGCCAAAATCCCAAGTGCAGCCGCACGCGTCATACAGCCAGTAACGGAACAGTCCTGTTCATGGGCCTCCAAGGGACCCACCAACTGAACAAAATCCGGAACAGACAACGACGAATTGGAGAGGCAATAATCCATGGTCCAGGTGAAAGGACAGCGGATGCAAGACATCACAGGTTGCACGCAAGTGAAATACGCAAAGCGAAATGAAAGGGTATATGACACACTGATGGTCGCCAATGGCAGAACACCAAAACTGTTCAGGAGTCGCTCACGGAGCAACTGGAGGCGTTCGGGATCGAGAAGGGCCCATCGGGGAGCAGCCATTGCGCAGAAAACAGACCAACAGTAAGACACCAGCCGCCAAGGCGAGAATTAATGGAAAGCCACCAAAGACGCTGGAAAAAATAGAATGAATGAATGCCGGTATCACACCGAAAATAGTTTGGAAGGTGGACACCAGGCCGGACCCCACAATCTTAAAAAGTGCACCAGACCCTCAGTGTTTGATGCGTTAAAAATACGATGAATTAACTCCCGAAATGTTGGGGGAGGTCAGTGTTCAAAAGGGCCTGTATTTCACTGTGGGTACTCGCCACCTGGAGAATGAATGTCTCCCGGGCGGATGTGAGCATAACCTCCTCATTCAATAATAGGGCCTTTATTCTGCTCAACTTATTGAAATCTGCCTCCATGGTAGGAATGGAAGGCCAAATAGAGTTATCAACGATGTCGTGAGGGGGAGGAAAAAGCACATTCTTGCAGCAGACAACTCTGTGCGAAACCGTGACAATATACGGAATGCCGGCCTGTAGGCCACAACAGTCTTCGTTATTTAAAAGCAAATAGCTACCATTAGTAAGCAAAGTAAAGGTGGGAGAAATAGCAGGAGCAGGAATACCTTTTAGCACACATGTAAGATTTGGAACGGAAATGCTACAAGCTCCGTGCAGCTTAATATGTTTTCAAATAAGTGAATGACCTACAGTTGAATCACAAGACTCCCCCGTGAGAAAAACTTCCTTGCCGTCTCTAAGGCATTTATACATGAAAGGCAAGGACCAGAGTTCATGCAGGAAGGCACTACCCAAAGGCTGGAAACGGCCCACAGGATAATGTTTCATGCATGAGCTAAATTCAAACAAGGAAAAAGGTAAAGCGATAACCCCATGAACTAGCCACACAGCAGAATCTAGTTCCGCTACAGAGAACGGTAAAGGATCCACTTTCTCAATATGTAACAAAGTGTAAGATGCATCTTTCATGGACATGAACTGCTGTTTTTCAGTCAAATTAAAAGGCAGAAATAGGGCGGTGGTGTTCAAGAAATTCCAAGGAACTTTACCTAACTTAAGGGTTTGCAAAGTCCACGCAAACTGCATTACTGAACGCAATTGATTTTGACCATGGTACAATATAGAAACATCATCTTGTACAATATCAACAACAGAGGACACAATATTCTCTAATGTGTAAATGCGGGAAGACAGGGTATTTATACTATTGTCAACAACAGCAAGCACCTTTTCCAAATTTGCTTGGTCTATTTCCCGAAGACGGGATGCAGCTTCCATTTGTGATAGCTTCCAGAGTTCATTATACGCTTCATAAATGAATCTCTTTGGTCGTGGACCACGAGGCCCCAAAACAAAGTCGGACAGCTCAATGTTGCCTGAAAGGAGGGATAAATGCTGTTTAACTGAATCTAGGGACGAATGCTGCAACCACTGTTTGCATAATTTACCAACAGAATATGTGGTGACAGTACGGGAATCAGAAAACCTCGGATCAGGCCTGTCCTGTTTATATCCAGGAACTGAGCCGTGAAAACGCAGTTGGCATGCATTAGACGATATGGGCCATACCAACCAGGGTGACTGTACAAGTGTAGAAACATTGAATGAATTGTCCTGAAACATGGCCTGCAAAGTCGCAAGGGACATATTAAAACGCAAACTATCATTGGGAGCACTTGACAGGGATGGTAGGGAAGGTGCGTTTAATTGTTTAGTAGTAGCCAAACCCCAACATGTAGTCTGATAGATGGAAGCATTCAGAAACATAATTTGGGCTGGGATAAGGCAAGCACGGTGCAAAGCCTCTGTGCCCTGCACCTGCCATGGCTTTGAGCCCCAGATTGATTTCAAATCCACAGTGTCCCTCCAGTACTCATAACCACCCACAGCTAAGGCTTTCAAAAAGGAACCTGAATAAAGTAATTTTGTGTGGGTCAACATGATTTTCTGAGTTAATGGGGCATTCAGTTTAAAATAATAGGACCCAGGGTTTGATCGATTGAAATCAGTGAAATAGGTAAATTTAATTTTAAGAGTCTGGGAGCTACCTGGTATGGGGTTTGGGCAATGTTCCCATTGGGTGTATGTAACAGGGCTACGTAGTGCACTCGGTTTGTGGAGGAAATGGTTGCCCCAATGCTGGTAGCAGTACAAATCGGCATAATTCGCAGAATTCATATACAAATCCTCAGCATTAAAAGAAGCATAATATTTTAAATCAGCAAATAATGCTTCAATGGCATGCACATCCCAATCGTCAGAATGAATATTACTTTTTACTACATCACCCATCGAAACACGAAGGACATTTGGTACATTAATAATTTCTGTCGGACCATGGATTTGAAAGTTTACCGCATCCCATACGATGCCATCAGCAACTGGAAACGCTGAAATGTTCACAAATGTGTGGTCACGCTTCATGATGTGAGAGGAGGAATGTGGAGCCAAAGTTCCAGCAACACTGTTCACAGCAGAGCGTTCAGGTAAATAGTGACCATTGATGAGTAGAAAAAACACTGTGACAAAGCCAATGGACATGAACAAAAAAATCAAGAACAGCACCAACCAGAGATATGTCCAGGGTGGAACCAAAAAATTGTCTCTAAACCAGGATACAAAAAGACTGAACTTGGACGGGACATTTGAAGAGGTGGAATCCGAGTCAAAGGAAAAACGTGTCGGGCTCAGTGGCGTTGTTGGTTGGTGTGCCACCGACTCTGTTGCAGGATAGGTATACTCGTCCTCGTCGATGCAGGGGGATGCAGGGGGTTCGAATATATTTTCAGGCAAATCAACCATCTCCATGGTAACACCAGTGACCGTTCGGGCAGGAGTGCCTCGAACACATGTCCGATAAATGGCAGGACAAGAGACCGCTGGTGTAACACTATTCAGGATCGGCCAGATGTTGTAGCTTGACATTTTCCACTGAGATGTATCTGTTCTCCTTGCGACCAGGAAGCGGTGGTAAGATTACTGTACGTGTTCCCTTCAAGCCCAGAACTGGAACCGGTGCACGAAAAGAGGGGCCGAATTCTTTTTTGTTCTCCACCTTCTCTCGAACCAGGTCTCCAATCTTCGGAAGCCAGCCGGCAACCGGAATCTGCAGAGCGGGGTCTGTGGCTGAAGGCAAATGTGCAATTGCAAGTTTGTCTCGGGCTTCTTGTAAGTCCTGTAACATAGCAGAATGGTTATCTACATCAAACTTGGCGGATTGCGCCGCCATGTCTAGACCATCAAGGCCAGGCACAAACATTCGTATGCCAAAAAGCATTTCGTATGGGGTCCGCCCACCCAGAGGTCTTCTAGGGAGATTATTAAGTGCACGTTGTACGGTATACAAGTGGGCCAGCCAGTTCCTGCCAGTACCTATAACTCTAGCTGTCAAGGATTGCTTTAAGTCACGGTTCATTCGTTCAACGATAGAATTGCCCTCAGGCCTATACGGAGACGAAAATTTCACCTGCACCCCCAATGAACCCATTGCGTCCTTGTAAGCCTTAGAGGCAAACGCCGGACCTTGGTCAGAATGGAAGGTGCCGCATGCGAAAATTCCCACAAAGACACGCAAATCCCTGATGACATTTCGAGCGTCAGCACTCCGTTGTGGCCAGACCCAGATGAACCGTGTGCACGAGTCCACTGCCACTAAGATATATTTATAGGCAGTGTCTGAAGAAAATGGACCGCAGTGATCCAGGTAAACACACCCAAAGGGTCTGTTGGAAATGCCTAGCGAGGTCTGAGGTGGTCGTGTAACCGTGGACGGCTTGATCTGTTGACAAACGTCACAGGAAAGCACATAAGTACGGGTGTCTTTATATAAACCACGCCACCAGTAACGCTGCTGCAAGATGGAAACTGTCGCAGACACACCCGCATGTGCCGAAGCCATGCCTTCGTGTGCTGCCGTTATCAAGGAAAGCCTGCGGTCCGCATTGGGGATCAGCCGATCCCCAACACCGGGTATTGTTACATAAGGAGCCTGTTCGGGACCTAACTGATAAGAATATTTGGAAGGAAAACCCCTAGGGTAATTAACGCCTTCCTTTGTCGCAGCAATAGCTGCCAAGATATCGGTGTCTATTTTAGACATGGATCTAGTAACTGCTGCTACTGAACACATGACTACTGCTGATTTGGCAGCTTCATCTGCCAAACTGTTACCAACAGCGTGTGCGCCCACCCGCTGTTGGCCTAGGGTGTGAACCACCTGTGTGAGCGGCAGACGTTGTTGTAATTCTGCCACTCGAACCCAAAGCGTTTTATGCTTGATTGTGTTGCCTTTAGCGTCTCTATAGTCGTTTTGCGACCAAAAGAACAGATTGTCATTGTATGATTGAACACAGTAGTAAGAGTCGCACACAATTAGAGTGGTCACATCAGGATTAACGAACTCAAGTGCAAGCACCAAAGCGCGCAGCTCGGCCAATTGTGCGGTACTATCCCCGAGTGTCTGTGTGTGCACTACAGTGGATTTGAACTCTCCGTTCACAAAGGTACCTGCAACAATAGCACATGCGGCTGAATAAGCATGCTTGGACCCCGTGGCCGGTTGTGCCGAACCATCGGTGTAGATCACACAGTCGTAATCCTCAAGCGGCAGTAAAGACAGAGGAGGAGGATGAACGAATTCGTACTGTAAAAACTCCTGAGTCTGAAGAGAAGAATGAAATATGAAAGTGACATCCGGAGACGACAAAGAGGTTGCCCATTGAATCCAACGGAGGGGCAAAGCTTTAGAGTTCGGTACACTTGCTTTGGTCACTGCCTCCAGGGCAGGATATGGTGTTACCACCAGAATGCGTTTTCCCTGTGCCAGTGCGCGCTCCTTTAGAATCGCTATTTGCACTGCCGTTAGAACTTTTTCTACAGAGGAAAACCGCATTTCCGCGGAAGTGTACAGATGTGACTTGTATGCGATGGGTACTGTATCACCTTCGTTAAAGGTTAAGTACGTGAAACCCACTGCCCCTGGTATGATTCTAATCACCAGGTTTGTGTGGTTATCACGCGTCAAAAGATATTTAGACTCAAGAAGGTCAGTCTGCAAAGACTGTAGAATGGAGGTATGCTCCGGAAGCCAACAAGACTTCAAAAAAGTAGGTTGTATCAATGCATACAGTGGCTTGATACGCTGGGCGTATTCGGGAATGTATGTACGTCCGAAGTTCAAAAACCCAGCAAGGACTGAAGCTTCTTCAGATTAGTAGGAGGGCACAGAAGTGCACATTTCTCTAGGAAATGGGGGCTAAGCCCTTACCTTCATTGTTGAGCTCATAGCCCAAGAACAAAACGGTAAATTCAGCAATATGAGATTTGGCAAAGTTAAATTTGTAACCTTGAACCGCAAATTCAAGAATAATGCGATCTACTCGGATCAGATGCGGAAACAATTCGTCATCTGTCAGATAGATGTCATCTACGTACGAACATGCGTCTGGATCTATGCCGTCTAACAAAGAGACAACACGAGCGGCGAATACGCCTGGACTATTCTTGTAGCCCATAGGAAGACGCCTGAATTTGAACATTTTACCACCGGAAGTAAAAGCACACCATTGGCCACTCTCCGGGGCTAAGTTGTGCGTGTAGAATCCATTTGAAAGGTCAAGTGTCGTTTTATATTTTTTACGAACAAGACTGTCTACAAGCGCAGAACTATGGGTATTTTGCACCGCAAAGGTCCGACAATGAGAGTTCAAATGCCGGTAATCCAAAACTAAGCGGTACGATCCATCGGGTTTAGAAACCGCGAATAGGGGATTATTCATAGGTGATACGCAGGTTTCGATTACTCCCTGATATTCCAACTGAGTCAGAATTTCGGAAACGGGGCCTTTGGCTTCACGTTTTATGGGATATTGGGGTTGTGGCTGCGGTAGTGACCGCAAAGGTATTTCATGGGGGGGGGAGAATCTTCGTCCCAACCCACGTGGTTGCGGTATAACGCAGGAGCCAGGGACACAGCCCACTCAGCTGCCAGAGCCTCCGCTTTGTCCTTTGGGACATGTCGAGAAAAGGTCGGAAGGATTACCTCCTCACCTGTACGTGCAGCAAGAACAAATGGGGGTGGCCAATCCACCTCCGCTAATAAAATGTCATATGAACTGGTTAGATTTTCCCACAAAATCCCTTTAATAATACGCTGTATATCACCTTCAATTTGAATGACAATATTAAAAAGTCTATCAGGGGGTGCCACTCTGGTGTCAGCTGTCTTGACAGTAATGAATGTTTCAGTTGCTGTCGCCTCCATATGAGGACGTAGCGCCTCCCGCACTATGGTAACTTCCGCGGCGCTGTCTAGGAGGGTTACTGCCCACGTCCAATTCAGGAGTCTCATTCTCACCATCTGTGGCATATTTAGCTGTTACAGCGGCAACTTTCTTCTTCTGAAACTGTGGTCGAAAACGTTGAAAGTCTTCTGCTTTTCCTCTGACTTGTTGTCGAGGTTGGTCTCGTCCCTGGGGAGCCTCTCGGTCCCTCCCTCTATCCTGGCGGTCTCCTCCACCAGCCTGTGACGAAGTCTGTGCCTGTGAAGAACGAGGAGAACGCGCATCAGGGATCTGAAACCTATCCGGTGATTTAATTCTCGCTCTATCGCGTAAATCATAAGTGCGTTCAGAAGAGACTGAAACCGGGGATGCGCCTCTCGACCCCGGCTTCTTTTGTTGCTTACCCTGTTTTTTCAGCCTCCAACTCTTTTTAGTGAAGACTGGTTTCTCATCTTTCTCAGGCTGAGATTTGGTTTGTTGTTGTTGTTGCGATTGTGTTTGCTGTTTTGCAAAAGGCTTGTTGCCCAGGCTATTTCTGCCAATAGTTTTATAAGCCTGGGTAATAATTTTCGGTAATTCGCGAGGCCTGTCCAATTCTGGGACTAAAGCCAAAGCATTCGCTACTTGAAAGTTCACTGCATCGCCCTTGACATTCGCAAGGATCAGCTCCGCTACTACTTCAAACACTCCCACCAGTCTCATCCCTAATTCCACAGCCGCTTCAGGGCCATGTTCATCCTGTACTTTTTAATTACTGAGGGGAGAACTGTCATGGAAGGAGTACCAAAACACTTAGAATATACTGCTGCGAATACCTTACCCCAGTTGTCACATGCTGTCAACTCGGGAATTAAGTCTTTTGGCAAACTAATCGTAAGAATGCGGTGTTTATCCACCGGGGTTGTGTGTGGAAAAACCGCCTCCAACTGGTCAAATTTTTCTGCAAGCCAATAAGGAAAATCATCCTTATTTTGTGGACGTTTGCCCATCACTGAGTTCACCATGACAGGACTTATGGTCACTCCGCTTGCACCAGCTGGTTGGCCGGCAACTCCAGGAGCGACGCCATGGATGTTGCCTGTAACATATCGCACTAAGGCTCGATGCACTTGCACCAGAGCCGCATACATAGTGCGCAGTTCCGCGACTGGTATAGTCATATAGCGCGGATGTGGGGTGTACCCGGCCAAAACAGGCCAAGTGGCCCCCTCAATAGATAAGGGGCCTAAACGATCCGTGGTAGTCGGTTGTGGGAGGGCGCCATTAAACCAAACACGGTGCTGCCAAGCCGTGAGCGGTACTTCAAGAGTAGTATAAGGTCGATAGACAGCAGGAACAGTAGTGGGTTCATATTCATGGAACAGATTATCGTTCGCGTCCACCGCTGGAAAAGTGATCCAAGAGTAGAACACCTCAAAGTGGAAAGCCGGATCGGCTTGAACCACAAAGACTAGTTCGACTCCCGTGTCTGGCACTCCATACACCCGTAAGTGATCCCGGAGTGCTGTGCGGCTATGCGCCGCTATGTCTATACCCGCCATTACTAACGGGATTATTCGACAACCTTACAAGAGGCAGCACAAAAGGGTTATGATTAAGAAACCTTTTTTAACAACTTCAAGCTTGAAAGAACCTACAAAAACTTCAACATAGGAGGTATCGCCGTCACACACGCTTCCGGAATCGTATGTGAGGGGGTCGTGAACAAGCACAAGTACTACTCAAGCGTCTCGAAGATAAGCAGCCCCACTCGTTGGTCACGCCATGTCATAGGGATTCTGCACACACAGAGCTATGCACAGGATAATAGAACCTCGGAATATAGTGGTGAGCCAACCATAGCCCTTAGCATCTAAAACCCCAACCCAACTAGCCTTAGCGTCCCATTGGCCCCAATGTACCAATGATTGGACAACCCAGAACACAGTATCTCTATCTCAGGACTCGCAGAAGCAAGAACACTCTTTCGTCACTCACTCGTACCTGTCCACAACATGCGTAAGAAGAGACACTGTATAGGTTAAAATGTTTATTTCAACTTACGTGCTCTAAGATACAGTACACGTGTCAGTACTACTAGCATAATACATATGAATAATATAATCAGCATAGCTACAACTCCATAGAATACGAACGGGGAAAGCATCTCATAAAGCAGTGGATATATGTCTGACTAAAATTACCACCCTACCCGTGCTGGAAGCCAGTTTATTATAAAAATAGAAGACCTCTGGGCTTTGACTAGCGAACCCCCATACCTCAGTCTCTAGATGCAAAACTACATCAGCAGACAATCGCAGCTCTTCTCCCTGGAAATGTTGTCTCCAAGTGTGTCTAGCGCGGGCCAACCGCAATATTAAAAGCGCACTAATTTTTCCATGGCAGCTGTACCTAGTGTTATGTCTAGGTGTGAGGGACTGGCCAAAGCAGCAAGACAAGGAAACGTTGTTATTCGACCTTGTACATGTTGTGCAGTCTGAGCCCAAAGTGAACAGGAGAAAAGGTGAAAGATAGAAAATGCAGACAGTGCAAAAAGAACTTGGCAAGAGCAGAGGTCGATAGAACAACGGCTCAGAGTAATGTGTGCAAAGAAAAGCATTATGGCAGCCAGGCCCAAGATAACTTTAGCAAGGCAGGCCAGGGCCAGGATGCCACAAACCACAAGACAATGCTACATCCAATTATCATCTGGCTTGAGGGCAATAGATTTAGGTCGATTCAGGAGGAGCAGGACTCGGAGGAGTGGACTGAAATGCAGAGAGCTGAAACTCATATAAGGCAATAAAATACGAAGACGGTGGTGATGGATTTGTTGTGATTTGAAGTTTCCAAACAGAAAGACAGACACACAAATAGAAGTAAATAAGGGAGAACCACAGTAAGAAGTGGAAGCCTAGTTGTCAGGGAAGTATAGCTCGTCCTCAAACTCTGGAGGTTCAACCAGAAGTAGGTAATCAGCATCCAACACGCTACTTCCGTCACCTGAGCTGCTGTCCTCATCTTCCTGCGTTGATTCATGTATTGTGTAATTCGGTGGTAGAAATTGCTGATTCATTTTGATCATGGTTAACCTCTCAACGTTTTTGGGTGAGAGACTGGTCCTTTTCACTGTTACAATGGAACCAGCAGCACTGAAAACACGTTCAGAAGAGACACTTGCGACAGTGCAAGCCAGATAGTTTATCGCCAGCCTGCTGAGCACTGGCCATTGGCCCCTTTTGCCATACCAATACCGCAATGGGTTTTGATCAATGTAGACCTCTGTTGGGTCATCCAGGTAGGCCTGGACCATTCGGTCAATGTTCAGGGGTGCTAAACTTAGTGCGGCCTCTTTTGTCTTTGCATCAGCACTGGACCTAGCAAGTCCTTGCTGTAAATACCAATCCTGTGCCGTTTGTACTGGGGCTGATGAGCCGGTTATTGCTGTTGTCGATAGTGTTGGTGACAGCTGTGAACCAAATGCACTGCCCACAGGCTCTGAAGTTGAACTTGACGCCGGATGCTCTGCTGCAGTACTTGACGTGGGTTTGAGGCCTTTAATTACCAGCCGTTCATTTTCCAATGTACTGGCTACCTCAGCTATCCAAGTTTTGTACCGGGCAACATCCACTTCTGAAAAAGGGAGTAATGTCTTACTGTGCAGTGCCGATTTGTACTGTGGATCCAGAATTGTGGCACAAATGTAATGTTGTTGTGACACAATCTTATTTTGCACCCTTGCATTTTCACTTAAGCGACATGATAAGCTCTCCACCAACTCATATGCTTCTTTTTTCCTCCACACCTTTGTACCCTTCACACACCCGCATCAGCTGTTGCTCTAGCATGTGCAACAATGGGATAGCTTGGCCCATAGTACAGTCCTCCTTGCTGACTTCACGTGTGAAGACCTCGAAAGGAAGAAGCATCTCTGTAAGAGATTTAACTAGGCACCATTGGTCCATCTGAAGGGTCATGCCTTTCACAGTAGCAGCCGCCCTTTGCATGACATATTCATTGATTGGTCTGTAGTGCTCAAACAGACGGTCAAGCATGTAATACGATGAGTTCCAACGTGTTGCCACCTCCTGGATGAGTGCTTTGGCTGTCATTCTATAGTCACGTTGAATGATCCTCAGCTGCTTCCGGGCTTTAAAAGAATGGCTGAAATGCGTGCATATTCTGCGGCAGGTGGTCAGTAAGTTGCTGACTATGGGTTCTTTTTTCAGAAAGTCTTGAACTATAATGTTAATGCAGTGCGCCAAACACGGGACCCTGAAATACTCACCAAGCGTCATGGCCTTAAGTATATTACTGCCATTATCCGTGGCAACAAAACCAATGTCAAGCCCTCTGGGGCGCAGCCATTCAAAGACCTTGCTGTTAAACTCTTCCAAAATGTTTTCAGCAGTATGAGATTTCTCCATTGCGAACATGGCTACAGTTGCATGTTTCCGAGAAGCATTAAAAATTGCAGCTGTGTCAACAGCACCTACTTCAGATAGCTTGTCTCTAACCCCCACAAAAGAGACCCAGTGTGCAGTGATGCACATGTAATCAGTAGCTTGGCAACTGGTCCACATGTCTGTTGTCAGGTGGATTTTGTGAACAGCACTCTGCTGCAAAGCTTGTTCAACCAATTCCAGCACATCGTGATGTAGTGCTGGAACAGCAACTCAGGCGAAATAGGATCGGCTGGGAACCTTCCATTTAGGGCAGATGGCTGACACATATTCAAGGAAACCCACCCCTTCCACAAATGAAAAAGGGAGAAGGTCCAGCGCTAACATTTTTGCCAGCTTCGCATTGTACAACCGTGCCGTTGGGTGGTTGCGTTAGTACTGCCCCTCCGACCTAAGCATGCTGTCAATGGTAGGCTGGAATATTTTCCTTTGTGGTGCACCTTTCTTCTTGAACCCAGCTAGGCTCAACGACGCTGCACTTTTGCTCATTGCAGAGTCCCGGTTGCCTTTGTGTCTCATGTTGACTCTTACTACGGTGCCACTCAGATGTTGCTGAGGATGTGTGCGTTACCAGTACACTGCTGGGGGTAGGGCTAGAAATGTCTCCCTCTTGTTGACCTTCCACCGCGATCATATCTTCCCCTAATTCTTCATCCCCAACAACAGCAATGGGTCCAGTTTTCCTTTTTTCTAAGTGAAGTAGGTGAGCCTCCCACTTGATAGTGTGGTGTTTTTTAGATGACTTGTTTGTCCTCCGGTACCATAGTTTGTACCAAGCTTACCCCGCTTAACAGGCTGCCGACAAATTGAGCATATAGCAATGTTCTCCTCCTTACTGCTAACCGAAAAGAAGTCCCAAACTGGGGAGGAGAACTTTCTGCCGCTGCTGAAGGTGCCACTTTCAATACCAGATGAAATGGAGGGTGTGCATGGAATTTGACTCTGTGCACTTACATTACCACCACCTACTGAGGTGGTGGTTGAGCTGGATGTAGGTCCCTGCCGGACCTTTGCAAAGGCAAATATGGAAGCTGGAGGTCGTGTTGGAGTTACCGGTGTTGGTGGTATCCGTGCTACATCCCTCACAGCGATTTGGGATAGTCTAATAATGTTGGTCTCCATCTCCGCAGGCCCAGGAGTGATGTTCGTGATGACTGGCTCTTCATCATCATCATCTTCATTAACCCCCTCGTCTACATCTACCTCCATAACTGTAAGGCTTTCTGCAACCTTCCTTTTCACTAGCCTTGTCTTGTGGCGTGCATCACTCTCAGGCTGAGCTGGTGGCTTCCAAGTGGCATCTAGATCATCAGAAGCGGGGCTTGAAGAAGAAGTTGATGGACTAACCCTCCTTTTCCTTGCTGGGGGTATGGAAGACAATGGATCTTCTGGAACAGTGGCTTGCTCCTCTTCGTCTGCAAAAAGCTCGATTTCCTGAACTGCCCCTACTTCAGGTGGAACAACTACTATTGTGGCTGTAGTTCCGGCTGTGGTTCCGGCTGCGGCTGTGGTTGCGGCTGTGGTTCCGGCTGTGGTTGCGGTTCCGGCTGCGGCTCTGGCTGCGGCTGGGGTTGCGGCTGGGGTTGCGGCTGGGGTTGCCCACTTATCTGCTAAGTTTCTGCCTGCGAGTGAGTGGATTGGGTACTACTTTGCGATAATGACATTTCAACATCACTGGTCGTTAGTAGACTGGCTACCTCTGCCACAGTCATGGGCTTAGGCCTAGGTTGCTGGGGTGGGCCCACTGATGCAGAGGTGCTGCTCCCAGCTTGGTCCCCGCTGGACACCGCTGCTGCAGGCGGAAGTTTTTTTTAACCAAAAAACACATCCGCCGGCACACCAGTCTTGGCAAGTGCCACTTCCTTCTTCTGTCCCTTCTTCTCACTGGCAACTTTCTTGGTACTGGAGGACCTGGTACCTTTCTTTGGGGCCATCTTCTTCAGATGTCAGCAGGACGCAGGTGCACAAGTTGCAGAGATGTCTGTGGTCACACGTGGACGTGACGCGCAGCAGGACTTCTGCCTGGCAGTACAACGGGTGATGATGACACCTCCTCCTCTGTCTTTTTGTGCACCTAAAAGCAAAGAAGCCAGGAGAAGAACATCAGTGAAATGTTGCATTTGTTGTTGTGGTTCAATTACTAGCAGTACAAACAAACAAATAAAAGATATAAATTAGTGTAGCCATTTGTGAGACTGTCAACAAGGGCTTTCATGGTATACTGTGTACACTGTCAGGAAGGATAGGAAAGAAGAGGAACAACAACCAAAATACAAATGTAATAGAAGTGGACCCTGTTTGGCATTAAATTATTTGCTCAGTCATCACATCATTCAGGGAGCTGCAGCTGGCAAAGGGGATGGATGCAAGCAGTAAGCCAAAAGGAAAACCATGCAGGCCTAAATGGCAAAAGCAGCACACTTAGTTAACTCCCACCAGAAATGGCCACCAGCCACATGGACACTCACAAATAACAAGCAACAAGCATGAGGCCTGGAAAACAATGTACTGAAAACAGGCCTACGATATCCAGGCAAAGGCTGCATGGTAAACCACACTGCTTTGCCTGTAATGCAATAAAATGCAAAAACGAAAATACACAGGGCTAAACAAGGCCTGCAACACACCACACACAACTAAGGCATGTATTTAACACACCCCAAAAACTGAAATACACCCAAAAATCCACATTTTGCAATTCAATCCAATGCCATCCATGTGCCCTAAATGATGTTTAAATTGAACAGAACACACAGAAACAGTTGTTTCATGCACCCCTGACTACCTTTGGGCCCACTGGATGAAAGGCCTGTTGGCAGACTAGGCTACAAGCTTGCAGGCCTATGGATAAAGCACACTACCGGCCTTCAAAATGGCCGCCAGCCTCATGTCCAGGCCCACAACAACAAGAAACTGAAGACAGACAATGCAGGCCTATGGCAAAAAGCACACTGCCTGGCTTCAAAATGGCAACCAGCCTCATGGCAGGGCACACAACAACAAGAAACTGAAGACAGACAATGCAGGCCTATGGCAAAAAGCACACTGTCTGGCTTCAAAATGGCCGCCAGCCTCATGGCCAGGCACACAACAACAAGAAACTGAAGACAGACAATGCAGGCCTATGGCAAAAAGCACACTGCCTGGCTTCAAAAGGCCGCCAGCCTCATGGCCAGGCCCACAACAACAAGAAACTAAAGACAGACAATGCAGGCCTATGGCAAAAAGCACACTGCCTGGCTTCAAAATGGCCGCCAGCCTCATGTGCAGGCCCACAACAACAAGAAACTAAAGACAGACAATGCAGGCATATGGCAAAAAGCACACTGCCTGGCTTCAAAATGGCCGCCAGCCTCATGGCCAGGCCCACAACAACAAGAAACTAAAGACAGACAATGCCGGCCTATGGCAAAAAGCACACGGCCTGGCTTCAAAATGGCCGCCAGCCTCATGGCTAGGCCCACAACAACAAGAAACTAAAGACAGACAATGCAGGCCTATGGCAAAAGCACACTGCCTGGCTTCAAAATGGCCGCCAGCCTCATGTGCAGGCCCACAACAACAAGAAACTAAAGACAGACAATGGAGGCATATGGCAAAAGCACACTGCCTGGCTTCAAAATGGCCACCAGCCTCATGGCCAGGCCCACAACAACAAGAAACTAAAGACAGACAATGCAGGCTTATGGCAAAAAGCACACTGCCTGGCTTCAAAATGGCCGCCAGCCTCATGGCCAGGCCCACAACAACAAGAAACTAAAGACAGACAATGCAGGCCTATGGCAAAAAGCACACTGCCTGGCTTCAAAATGGCCACCAGCCTCATGGCCAGGCCCACAACAACAAGAAACTGAAGACAGACAATGCAGGCCTATGGCAAAAAGCACACTGCCTGGCTTCAAAATGGCCACCAGCCTCATGGCCAGGCCCACAACAACAAGAAACTAAAGACAGACAATGCAGGCCTATGGCAAAAAGCACACTGCCTGGCTTCAAAATGGCCGCCAGCCTCATGGCCAGGCCCACAACAACAAGAAACTAAAGACAGACAATGCAGGCCTATGGCAAAAAGCACACTGCCTGGCTTCAAAATGGCCACCAGCCTCATGGCCAGGCCCACAACAACAAGAAACTGAAGACAGACAATGCAGGCCTATGGCAAAAGCACACTGCCTGGCTTCAAAATGGCCACCAGCCTCATGGCCAGGCCCACAACAACAAGAAACTAAAGACAGACAATGCAGGCCTATGGCAAAAAGCACACTGCCTGGCTTCAAAATAGCCGCCAGCCTCATGGCCAGGCCCACAACAACAAGAAACTGAAGACAGACAATGCAGGCCTATGGCAAAAAGCACACTGCCTGGCTTCAAAATGGCCACCAGCCTCATGGCCAGGCCCACAACAACAAGAAACTGAAGACAGACAATGCAGGCCCATGGCAAAAAGCACACTGCCTGGCTTAAAAATGGCCGCCAGCCTCATGGCCAGGCCCACAACAAGAAGCCTAGGCCACAAAGGGAAACACATGCAGGCCTTAGTATATGGCTTAAGCAGCACACTTGTAACTCCCACCAGAAATGGCTACCAGCCACATGGACACTCACAAATCACAAGCAACAAGCAGGAGGCCTGGAAAACAATGTACTGAAAACAGGCCTATAATAGCCAGGCAAAGGCTGCATGGTAAACCACCCTGCTTTTGCTTTGCCTGTAATGCAATAAAATGCAAAAACGAAAATACACAGGGCTAAACAAGGCCTGCAGCACACCACACACAACTAAGGCATGTATTTAACACACAGCCCAAAAAACTGAAATACACCCCAAAAAAACACATTTTCCAATTCAATCCAATGCCATCCATGCCCCCTAAATAATGTTTGAAATTAATAAATACATCACACAGCAATCCATGACTAGCTCTGGACCTACTGGCTACCCACAACGATTTATTTTTAAAAATGATGAAAAGTACCAAAAATGAAGTTGCAGCAACTGCAATGCCCCAATCAAACAACACCAACTTACTTGTAAAATCTCAAATTCCAAAATCCTCAAATCCAATGATAATGATGCAGCAGACGCAAAGAGTGATCCTTCCAGCTCAAATCCAAGTGAAAAATGAACAGGAGATGGACAAAGCACTGGGAGGAGCCTGCTGGACAGGAACAGGAAGTAGGAGACTCTGTGGCACTTCCTCCCTCTCCCCCAAAAAATTTGACCAAAAGGACAGCCAAATATCAATCTGAGGTTTTTTTCCAGCCAAATCATCAATTTATAGAAGGTTTGATGCTGCTTGCGATGTTATTGTTCTCCAGATTGAAAATTTTGCGTGTTCGGGATCGCGAGCTGTACAAAAATTTCGCCGGATGTCCGATGGCGCGCCCTGATGACATGTTCGCGGTCGCAATCTCTCTCGCGGTGCACGATGGCGCGGCGAATGACGTGTTCGCGATCGCAAACTCTCGCGGGATAACGCGGCCGGCTACCGAAATCTCGTGGCACACGCGAACGGATAGGAAAACCCGTCGGCGAACGCAGGAATCCCGGTAAGTCGCTATCGCGCGCGCTAGAACGCATTTTTAAAGCGCGACAAGAAAATAATTCCGCTACGCCGTGGATCGCGGAATTGTTGGCAATTCCGCGTTCTCCGCGGAACGCGAAATTGCCTAAATTCCGCAAATTCCGTGAGCGGAGCGGAATTGGATGCCCAGGGTTAATCATGACATGTTGCACGCCACGACACTGAGGTGGCTGAGTGTGGACCACATCCGTAAAGGAGCAGGTCACACTCTGACACATCCACGTGCACAAACAACCCCTGACGTCAACAACACATCTGCGGACAAACCATGCCCCAGAGTCCCAAGTCCCACCAAGGGCCCAATTTACCTAAGAATGCAACATCTCAGCACTGTATAAGCACAGAAGTCAAAGGCACACCGCCTGAAAGGGATAAGGGCCAGCCAAATCAGAGCTGCAGGGGCAACTCTCCCAAAATGCAGCACACACACATAACATTCAGAGCACATCAACATTGACAACAATGTGGTATAAAATGCAACACGTTCACAACAGAACAGAGGATACAACTGGTGCCGCTTGTGTGTAGAAACTGGCCAATCAAATTTGGCATAGCAGGGAAATGTGAGATGATAATGTACAAGTACAAACACACATCCGTGATGTTGTCGAAATGTCCACTGTCCCGCATCAAATAGGCAGCTCCTCCCAAACAGTCACAATGTACATTGTCATGCAGTTTGTATGTAAACCTGTAAAATGCGTCAACATACATGTGAACACAATGTTAAACTGCATCTCCCCATCACATTGCAGAGGGAGAACCAACACTTCCTGCAGAGCAGACCCAACAGCTCTTCACTGATGACAAAGAGGACCTCCACACCTTCGACACCGATGCCCTCCAAGAGTTCATGGACAGCTACGTCACCTCACCTCCAGGAGCAGAGCAGCCCAGCTGCATCGAGGAGACCCCACCCCCTGCACAGACCACACAGCAGGAAGCACCCACCACCACGGCTGTCTCCCAGGACCCCCACGACCAACACATGGCCTTTCAACTTCCAGGAGAAGATGGCTGATCAGGTGCGGGTGGGGTTCGACCTCATGGCAGCCAAACTTGATGCCATACATGGGTGTCTGAGTACCATCAGGGACCACTTACAGTCCCTAACGGACACCCACAGTCCACTCCATGCTCTCCAATGATCCATGGCTGACATCGCTGGAGTCATGATAATGAGACAAGGACAACTGTCCAGTCAGAGTGGCTCCAGCGATGTCAGCCGGGAGTTGGGACAGATGCGGGGGCTCATGGAGAACATGGAGCAGATGACGGCGGAAAGAATGGCTGCCACGGCTGCACACCAGCGAGATGTGGCTGGGACCTTCCATGCCCTGCAGCACATCGTCATGGCATTGCTGCCTCAGGGCCTTGCGCAGATGAATGCTGCTGCTGCTTCTACATCCACATCTCCGCCCCCTGATGTGTCAGTGCCTCACAGTGCGGCAGGCAATCCACCACCACCCACGTGTGAGGCACATGTGACATCAGAGGATGAAGATGCGGGTGAATCAACCTTACTGGTAAGTAGGAGGCAGTAGCATTCATCTCCACCATATGTCCTGTTTCTGCTTGGTTCTGCCCTTTACATCATCACCTTCCAACGTACCCCGATACACTCTACGACACTCACTTTGGACCTCGACATGGACTGCCATTTTCTGTTTGGTTACCAATGACACAGCGATCAGACTGCGGACTGAACTCTTCCTCTTCCGATGTACTTGTCATTCACTGAAGGACTCTGGCTGGCCCTCCATGGGCCAATAATGTGAAGTGGGGTTTGCATGGCCCTGTACTGCTCCAGCTGCAACACTCCACTGGATGTGAATTAAACATTCAAAATCGCACAGATGTTTCATGTCTTTGATCATTCAAGTATGAGAGTATGGATGAATGAAGGGTCAGTGATTCCCCCTTACGTCCATGTTGCTCATGTCGTGGGACTTGAGTCACAGGGTGCAACATTGCCGATTGCGGTCCGGGTGGCATAGACACTACAACAGAGATACAAGCATCAGTTACTTCCATGTCCAGCCCAGAACTAAAGCACGCTCATTATTCCCACCCCTACGCTGTCCTGCCCTACGCCAGGCCAGTCCACTCCGCTTACGCTCAGGGGGGATGACAAAGCTACATGTCCCAGGTCTTCCCTGTAGTGATCTGCTGATCACTGGTCTAGCCGTAAGCATGCCACAGCTTACTCCCTGAGGGCTGGTTCACACCCACACCACACCCATCCAGCACAGGCATCACAGGACATGTGACCTTGCCAATAAAAGGGGCCTAGCAGTACGTCACATACCCCACTGCCGGAGATGACATGATGGTGTCCGCACAACGCGACCCAATCATGAAAGGTCCATGACTTGTGGTGCACTGAGTTGGTGGCACCCGCTGCACTGCGGCCCACACGGGCCTACCGCCACATGACGATGACTTGCGGTGCACTGAGTTGGTGGCACCCGCTGCACTGCGGCTGGCAGGGGCCTACCGCCACGTGACGATGACTTGCGTTGCACAGGGTTAGTGGCACCTGAAGAGCTGAGCGGGTGTGCAGCCTGCGATGATGCGTTGGCCTCGATACGGCGTCCAGCGAATCAAGACTCAAATTGAACAGTGTGCCCTGCTGGACCGCAGGGTACGCGCAGACAGCAGTCAGCACACACATGACTCCACGGTGCGGTGCCGCAGGGTGCGCTGGGGGCCTGTGGCGCGGAATCGAGCGATCGGCTGAGGAGGATGCACCGGCACGATGTGGGCCCTCTTGGAGACACGCCGGTGGCGGCAGGTGAGCATTGAGGCCTGGGTGCGCAGGGGCGGCCAGTCATCGCTGGGCTGAGGACCAGTCTGGGGACCTGGGCTGGGGTGCATCAGGCGTACAGGATCACGCAGGCCCCACCGACCACGGCGGCGGACTCGTGGCTGGGTGGGGGGCGCCGCCCTTCCTGACACGGCCCTGCATGCGATGATTGTGATGTGCGCGGGTTGGTTTGGGATGTAGCCACCTCGTCTCCAGTGTGAATGTGCCCGTTGAAGGTGGACGGCCACGTGTGTGTAGGCCTATTGGCAGGTTGTGGCGGAGACTGAGACACATGCAGTAGTCACTTTGGTGGTGGATTGGTGACATGTGCATTCCCACAGTTGTGAGTTGGGGGATTGTGGAGTTGAGGTGTGTGGTGTGTTCAGTTGGTACTTGCCGATGGGCAGTGCATTTCCAAGGGGGCCATCCTCAAAGCACTGGTTGGTGGCGGACTTACGGACATGTGGGGATCATGCACACTGCCTGGGGAGTTTGCGACGACATTGGTGGACAGGCCACGGTGGTCCACTTTTGTATGCACAGTGATGGCATGCGTGTGGTTGCGGTGATTGTGTGCAGTGTCGGCAGGAGGCACAAGTCATACACGTGTGCTGTGAATTGCCCACAACACGTGCGTGACGCCAGCTATGGCGTAGTTCCCTTGCATGGTCTCAAGATGTTCCTGCGCAGTGTGGGGGGAGTGAGGGGCAGGGGTATCGAGCTGACACACACCGTGATGCTTTCAGGTGTGATGAGTCCTGCATGATGTGACCATAACAGCAGTTCGTGTGGTCGTTACCTTCCTCTTCATTCCTACGACGGTTACGGCCACACGTAGTTCTGTTACGGTCTTCTCATGCATGGTTTATCAGGCCTGTGAGCATTCCGGTTTGTCCAAGTGCAGTACACTGTACCAGATTAGGCATGTGACTATACGGAAGTTTGACCATTGTCACCATTTCTCCCACAGGTTTCTGAAGACACGTTGCCCTGTTGAAGTTCCCCATTGGGAATGGAACGCGTTGGCTGAGCTTTTCGTTTTGTTGATTTATGTATTTGTAATAAAGTTCTGTTTTTACACTACTGTTGACTACTGGACTTCATGACTTGGTGCATCCACATTTCGGTTGCTACGATCTTGGATCTGGGGCACGGAGGCGTCTAGCACGGCTGGCGTTGGGGTTGGTTGCGCAGGTACACTACGAATTGGAACTATCGTGTGGTGCGGATACAGGGGCCCGCCGTTGCTTTTGTGGACATGCATCCATGACATGTGTGAGGGAGTTTGATGGGGCAGGCTGTGTGACTACTCCGACTCGGGCAGTTGTTGGAAGGTACCAGGGGCCAACAGGTGCAGCACAGCCAGCAGCTTTGTCTGTGGGGGGATGTAGGTTGTCCTCTGTGTTGGTACCGTCAGCCTGTGGGCAATGTGGGTCAGGATGCGGAGGATGGTTGTCCTTTTGAGCCTGTGTTGGCCAATGGCTTCCTCTGGCATTGAGTCTCTGGGGCTGGTGCGTTTTAGGGTCGTCCGCTGTCCTGCACTGCCTAGGTGGTAATCCGGGGGGTAGTCCGGAGGGGGGTGCCTGGGGTTGGTGGCGGAGGGTGTTGTGGCCCTCTTGGGTCTCCGAGCTGCATGATCAGTGTCTCCATGGCATCTGTTGGTCTTCAGATGTGGCTCTGGGCTGGGCTCCCTTTCTACTGCAGTTGGTCGTCCTGCTTAACACCAGTAAAAGGCAGGTGTTAAATCCCTGCTGCTAACGCGCCTTATCGCCTGTTCTTGGTTCGCATCGCAGATCTGACTGGTCGTTGTGAATCTCGCGAAGTGGTGTTTTCGTGTGTTTTTGCACGAGAACGCCTACTCTGCATATCATTAGCGTTAGTTGTCGCACTCATCCGTGGCGATGTTTTTTGCGGCAGCTATCGCTGGTAAACTGGCGATATCGGCAGTTTGCACCAGCTTGAGAATAGGGCGATAAATCTATCGCCACTTTTGCGGTGCTAAAGTGCCAATAAATCGGCGATGAGTCCTTGAGAATATGCCCCAGAGTGTTCCACAATTTGGGGGTCAAAATGCCAAAGAAACATCCACCCTTGCATGCTTTTTTCACCCTGGGAATAGCAGTGAGCAAGGTCCTAGCAGATCTGAGGTTTCTACTAGGCCGATATAACTTTACCAGGCGATGTAAGTATCGGGTCCCTTCCCATTCAGAATTTTGTGGCAGACACATATTGCTTTAAAAGAAACTCTCTTCCTCACAGGAAGCCAGTGTAATTTAGCAAAGGCTGATCCAATGGACAACCGCCATGGGATATTAAGCAGCAACAGTGATGCTACATTCTGCAATATCTGGAGTTTTTCCAATCTACCTTGTGAAACTCCTAGATATAACATATTACAGCCGTAATGCAGACCGAAACAGCATCCACTCGCTGCAACACCACCACAACAAATCCAGTCGGGTCACTCGGAGAAGAGCATGCTGATATGTATCACGGTCCTGGGAAAACAACTAGATCGCGCATCGTGGCAGCCATATTGTTGGACTTGGCCCTTTTTGCAGGGTCATCTCAGAACTTTTTGCCTCCCTCCTGTATTTTTTCTGACCTGTCGTTGGTGGTTTTATGACTCTGGGCACTTTATCACTGCTGATCAGTGCTAAAGTGCATGAGCTCTCTATTGTAAACTTGGTAAAATTGGTCTACACCTGTTTGGCATATTTAATTTACCTGTCAGTCCCTTGTACAGTGGTATCCCATATACCCAGGGCCAGTAAATTAAATGCTACTGGTGGGCTTGCAGCGCTGCTTGCGCCACCCACCGAAGTAGTCTTTCAAACCTGTCTCAGGCCTCTGCCACTGCAGGGCCTGTGCGCCCAGTTTACTGCCGCTGTGACGTGACATATGAAGTGATTGCCACGTCTGCAACTCCCCTTTTACTACATATCAGTCACCCCTAAGATAGGCCCTAGCTAGCCCTATGGGCATGGTGCGGTGTTGGTAAAAGGTAGGACATGTGCCTTAACTGTGTGGCTTGTCCTGGTAGTGACAAACAGCCTATATGGTTTCTCACTGCTGTGAGGGTGCCCTCTCATAGGGATGCATTGGGGATTCCCTGATATGTGCTTCAGTGGTAATTCCTGACATGAGAGGGGTAGAGTAACCATGTGTGGTATGCTTGGAATAGTAATGATAAATCCTGCTTATTGCAGAGAGAAGATTTATTATTACTATTTTAGAAATGCCACTTTTAGAAGTGGGCATTTTTGTGTGCTATGTGTCTTTGTGCCTGCCTGGATGTGTATTGGCCGTCTGGTTCTGACTGACAGGGGAGAGGGGATGTGCATTCATTCCAGCCAGTCCCTGGGGGGGTTGAGGTGTGTCCTGCCCTGCCTGGGTGACTCAGCGCTAGGCTGAATAGACCTTGGCTGAATTTAGATTAGTGGGAGGAGTTTCCCCGGGCACCTGAATAGGCCTGGTCTGCATTTGGAGTGGTAGGAGGAGTAGCACCTGCACCTGAATAGGGCTGTGCCTGTCTTCCACACTGCTTGCTCTGCCCCCAGTAGTGTGTCTGGAGCCAAGGCTTACACTAGGAATGGGGTGTGTTTTACACTTGTAATTATGTTCCAAGTGCCCCCAGAACAAAGACATGGGCACTATAAGTAAAGGGGCTGTGACCCCATGTGAGGGAGAAGACACTACGTGGGACTTGTAGCCAAATTCTACTGCTCTGGATACTACCAGAGGGCTGCTAGTTTGCCAGGGGGAACCACCTTGGGACTTTTGCTCCTCTGGGGTGCTGACCTGCTGACTCTTAGGCTGAAAGGAGGACTTCATCTCTGCCCTGAGGACCCCTGTGCTGGCCTGCCAACCTGCACCTTGCTGTTGTGCCCCCAGTGCTCCCCCAGGGGTGCTGTTATGCTCCTTGTCCTGGTAAACTAGAGCGCTTGGTGAGCACTGTATCTCCCTTCCACGGTGGTGGCAACAAGCGTGTGGGGAGTGCTACAACTGGTTCTCTGGGTGGACAGCGCATGGAGGGCTGCTCCCTGCCTTTTCTTGGACCCAGTGCTCAATGGAGGGGTAGCGTCTTGCCCTACTGGACCGGCTTGGCAAGGTCATGCAGAGGCACCGCTTGATCTCCTCGGGCTGTGGAAGCCAGCCCAGTTGTCCTCGCCCGTTTTTGTGGAGTGGTTACTATATAGTGCTCCCGGGGCCCCAGGAGGGACGTACTGGAGTGCTTCCATCCAGGCGTGCACTCAGTAGTGCCCCCAGAACACAGTTCGGCATCTGCTCCAAGATTGACTCTCCCGTGTGCCTTGGAGACCAGCGTGCCTTGTCCTCCAGACCGCAAAAGACACATAGATGGTGGATGGAATGCAGAGCAAATCAAACATTCACCCCAGTCAAGAGATCTGGGTGAAATCCATTGTTCTTTTGCTCACCATGCCACACCAGTTTAGACCCAGCCATATGCAAATCAGTCTTGACCCTGCGCCTCATGGGAACAGTCCAGCCCGAACTGAAAAGCCAGGTCCTCCCTGGACCAGAAACAAGCATCCTGGGACCAGTTTCGGGGCATCACCCATCATCAGCCAGTCTACCTTGAATCCAGTGACACAGTGAGCCCGGACCAATGGCTGGGAATACCTGCCGCACTTAGGGTGAGAAAGCAAAAGACACACAGATGATGGAAGAAATGCAGAGCAAATCAAACATTCACCTCCAGTCAAGAGATCTGGGAAAAATCCATTGTTATTTGCTCACCATGCCACCCCAGTTTGGACCCAGCCATATGTAAATCAGTCTTGACCCTGCGCCTCATGGGAACAGTCCAGCCCAAACTGCCAAGCCAGGTCCTCCCTGGACCGGAAACAAGCAGCCTGGGACCAATTTCGGGGCATTACCGCTCATCAGCCAGGCTAGCTTGAATCCAGTGGCACAGTGAGCCCGGGACGAAAGTCTGGGCATACCCGGCGCACCTAGGGCAAGAAAGAAAGAGTTACACAGATGAAGAACGGAATGCAGAGCAAATCAATCATTCACCCCCAGTCAAGAGATCTGGGTGAAATCCATCAATCTTTTGCTAACCATGCCACCCCAGTTTAGACCCAGCCATTTGCAAATCAGTCTTGGCCCTGCGCCTCATGGGAACAGTCCAGCCCGAAATGCCAAGACAGGTCCTCCGTGGACCGGAAACAAGCATGCTGGGACCAGTTTTGGGGCATCACCCCTCATCAGCCACGCTAGCTTGAATCCAGTGGCACAGTGAGCACAGGACACATGTCTGGGCATACCTGGCGCACTTAGGGTGAGAAAGAAAAAGACACACAGATGATGGACAGAATGCAGAGCAAATCAAACATTCACCCCCAGTCAAGAGATCTGGGTGAAATCCATTGTTCTTTTGCTCACCATGCCACCCCAGTTTAGACACAGCCATATGCAAATCAGTCTTTTTTTGTTAAAACTTTTTTTTATTATTAAAAAACAATCATCAGCATTGCAATCACATTTTAGAGGGAAGATCACATCAGGCTACATGGGAACAGTAGGTAATACACGTTATACAGAATATATTGTGGAAGGTCTAGGGTGAAGGGGGTCTGCGTTACTGAGGACTAGGGGGGGTCGGCATATGTCTCCTCGGTAAGAATTCCACAAGCCCCAAACACGGGTCCATTTCTTGGGACACCCACGGGCCACATATGCTGTCTTTTCCCTGAACATTGCCCAATCCAAGTCTCTTTCCCAATCCCCCACCGTAGGAGGAAGCAACGCTCCCCATCGTTGGGCAATGTTTCTCTTGGCGAGCATTAGTCCCAAAGTGACCCACTGTGTCAAGCAAACGTTCAAATCTGTAGGCTCCCAAACGTTTAATAAACTCCTGCGGACCTCTACGCGGAGGCGTGTGGATAAAACAGTGTTGATAATGTCGTGGATATTACGCCAATATGGTTGGATCAGTGTACATTCCCAAACTATATGGATATAAGTACCCAATAGGCCACATCCTCGCCTACAACACCCCTCGTCAGCCCTCCCCATCCGCACCAGTTGGGGCCCCGTCACATACACCCTGTGTAGGAGTTTTAGTTGGACAAGCCGGAGACGAGCTGGTATTGCCACCACTTTGGGCGATGAAATAGCCTCCTGCCACTCCTCATCGTCCATCTCAATGCCGTCCCTGGACCATTTCTCACGAAGGGCCTGGAGGGGATCTGGCGAGTTGTTAACCAGTTTTTTGTAGATCAATGAAATGGTGCTGTCAGGGATATAGCCGTCCAATACTCTATCTTCTAACGGCGAGGAGTCAGGTGGAGTGGCCCCAGGCTGTAGATGGGTGCAGAGAGCGTGTCTGACCTGTGTGTAACGGTAAAGCTCCGAATCGGCCAACTTGAATTGTTGCTGCAACATGGCGAATGTCTTAATGTCCGATTTTTCCCACAGGTCACCTATATGGGAAATGCCTATAAGGTCCCATTTGTCGAAGCCTTTGCTCTTCCACAAATTACCCAACTGTGCAGAATCCCATAGTGGTGTCGCAAGTGTAAGCCTCCGCCCCCAACCAAGACAGTTAGTGGCCGTGTGCCAAACATGTACAGCATGCTTAGTGGGGCCTGTGAGTGTAGAGTGTCGGGGCTTAGAGTAGAGGGCTCTATTGAAGTTCCCTCCGGAGAGGAGCCATCGATCCATACCGTAACCCGGGTTTCCTGGTGGGGCGTAAGTGCAGTGGTTGATGGAGGAGAGGTGGGCCGCCCAGTAGTATAGTTTGACATTAGGAAGGCTGATGCCTCCGTCATACCAGTTCAGGGAAAGCTTACCGAGAGCGATTCGCGGCCTGCCATTCCATAGTAGGTCTCGCAGGAGGCTCTCCACTTCTCTAAAATAGGATGCAGGTATCGGGTCTAAAGAGTTTTGCAGAGCATACAAAAACCGAGGTAGAGACATCATTTTAAAAAGGGCCGCCTTCCCCAACAGGGAAAGGGGAAGTGATTTCCATCTGTCAATATCTTTACGCAACCTGAGCAAGGGAGGGTGCAGGTTACGGGCGTAGCGGAGGGAAGGGTCTAGGGAGAGATAGATTCCCAAATATGTAAATCCATCTCTGCATATCTGTATAGGGCAGCCACGCGGTGGGATCGGCGGTTCTCCTGCCACTACAAACAAGAGGGACTTGCTCCAGTTTATGGAGTAGCCGGAGTATCTACCAAAGATTGCAAGGATATCTAAGACCACGATCAAGGAGTGCCTCAGGGAAGCGAAGTAGAGGAGAATATCGTCAGCGTAGAGGAGATACGGTCCTCCCACTCCGGTGACCAGCGCATGCCCCAGATTCTCGGGTCTCTGCGTACCCAGGCCGCCAAGCGCTCCAGTGCCAGAGCAAATAAAAGAGGAGATAGGGGGCATCCCTGCCGGGTCCCCCTTCCCAACTCAAAAGTGGCCGATTTTTATTATTGACCACAACCTGGGCCAGGGGCTCGGAATATAATAGCTGTACCCATTGTATATACTTCGGGCCAAATCCCATTTTCTCCAACACTGCCCACAAGTATGGCCATTCAATGGTGTCAAAAGCCATGGCGGCATCTAAGGAAACTATGGCTGCCGGCTCCAGGATAGTAGCTGCTCTGCCCAGTACACTGTGCACCCTGCGCAGGTTGAGCGCAGTGCTACGATGCGGAATAAAACCGGACTGATCCGGGTGAACTAAGGTCTCAATCACCGTTAAAAGCCGGTTGGCCAAGAGTTTGGCCAGGATCTTGGGTTCTGCGTTTAATAGGGAAATTGGTCTATATGATTTGCATTCGGTTTTAGGTTTCCCCTGCTTATGAATAGTCACAATAGTAGCAGTCCTTTGATCTAGGGGTAGGCATCCCGAGTCTCTAGAGTCCTCATACATTGCCTTTAGATATGGGGCCAATCTGTCTGGCTTGAGTTTGTAAAGTTCAATCGGCAACCCATTAGGGCCAGAGGCCTTGCCCGATGCAAGGGATCCAATCGCTGCTACTATCTCATCGTTAGACAAGTTACTCTCCATGAGACCACAGTCCTCCACTGACAGTCGAGGCAATGCTATGTCAGCCAGCATTTGGTGGGAATCTTCTTTAGAGTAGGGAGCAACCGACGAGTAGACTGTGTCGAAATGGGTCGCAAACAGGTCGACTATTTCTTGCGGGTCCGTAATAGGCCTGCCACCCTGTCCGTGGAGCTCCGGCACTAGCCTGCTTGCCCAATCTTTTTGTCCAACCATGCTAGTAATTTTCCTGCTTTATCACCCACCTCATACAACCGCCCCTGCACCGCTCTCCCCAGGGCCCTAGCCTGGTCTGTCGCCAGTGCTCTATAGTCCTGCTGCTTTAGTTTGAGGAGGTGGAGTTTGTCGGGCGTGACATCTGATTCTAGGCCTAGTTCTAACTGCCTGACTTCCGCCTCTATGGCCTCCATCTCCCTCCGACACTCCTTCTTTTTCCCCGAAATCAAGGAAAGGGCCTGGCCCCGAATAACCATCTTGAAGGCCTCCCATAGCATCTGCGGGGATTCCACCGAGTGCTCATTCTCGATGAAGTAGTTGTCTATAGCTACAAGGAGATCCCTACAGATGTGAGGATCCCGAAAATACCACGGGTTGACAGGGGCCACCCGTCCCACCTGTTTATAATTAAAGGTCACCCGAATCCAGACCGGCGAATGGTCAGAGATGCCTCTAGCAAGATGTTTAATTTCCTGAACATGGGCAATTTGGGAGACAAGAATCAAAAAATAATCAAGCCGTGATAAACTCCCGTGTGCCCCGGAGTGGAAGGTATACTGTAGGGTGGCAGAGTGAAAGACCCGCCAACTGTCCGCCAGTCCCATAGTCTCGAGGAAATCGGGTAGCCAGCTAGATGAGCGAGCGAGCGAGCGTGGAGGGTGACGATCTAGTATGCCTGAGACCACTGAGTTAAAGTCTCCCCCTAACAGCAACAGACCCTCCGGTATGCTCAACAATAGTGTTCCCAGGTTCCTAAAGGTGATGGCCTGGAGGCCCGGGGGCACGTAAACTGACAAAAGTGTAATTGGGTGTCCCTCCCAGGTGCCCGATACACCCACATATCGTCCCCTACCGTCTATCCAAGTTTCCTGCACTATAAGGGGAAAGGACTTCTTCATCAGTATACCCACCCCTCGGGAGCCCGTGGTGAATCCTGCGTGGGTCAACATCACGTAGCCCCCCCTATGCAGTGCTTTACATGTGTTACCAATTAGATGAGTTTCCTGGAGTAGGATAATGTCAGGAGCTTGGCGCTTTACGTATTGAAGGACCACACTGCGTTTTATCTTGTCCCCCAACCCATTGACATTCCAGCTTAACACTTTAATCCCTCCGTCCCAACATGTTGCTATAGTGAGTTGTGAAATTTTCCATACCAGTTTCGGAACTTGCAGTACCAGTTTCTACTTCCCTAACTAATGTTGCAATAGAAGTCGCTGATGCAATAAATGCTACATAAAACATAACAAAACACCCCCTCCCAACAACCCCCACCCCGCTGCCCTGCACTCTGGGCCTAGAACTGCCCATTAATAAACTTGCAGAGTGCCTGTCGCCCCAGAAAGAATTCAAGATAGAAAAAGAAGAGGAAAGGGGGGAGTTAAAGCTCTCCGTGTCCCAGCCCCGAGCAGTTCAAGCGTACACCCAATCAACAGCAAATATCACAGGTCCAATTGAGTCCACGAATCCCTGCAATGCCTAACTAGAAACCCCCCTCTCATGCCTACCCCATCACGGGCCCCATTTACTCAGTTCAAACTTTGCTGTCAAACTGGTCACCGTGTCAGGCTGGTCGACCGCCCGTACCATCTCCACCACCCTGCTCGGCAGGACACCTCCCTCCGCGGTGCTCCAGCCAGTCTGCCGCGGCTTCAGGATGTTCAAAAAACCACTCTCTCCCCTCCGCCTCAATCCGAAGACGTGCCGGGAACAACATGGAATATTTCAGTCCACGCTCTCTGAGGTCCCGTTTGACCTGTAGGAACGATCTCCGCTGCCGTTGTACCCTCTGCGTGAAATCCGGAAAAAAGGAGATAGCTGCATTATCATACCGGAGGGGTGCGCCCGTCCTAGAATTCTGAAGGATTATGTCTCTGTCACGATAGTTCAAAACCCTAGCCAGCATGGGCCGTGGGGGGGCGCCCGGCCTGGGACGGCCGCCCGGGACCCTGTGGGCACGTTCAATAACAAAAAAATTACTGAGGCCTTTGGGCTGTAAATGCTTCAGGATAAGGTCTTCGACAAAGAGGTCAGGAGATTGCCCCTCCGATTTTTCCGGAACCCCAAGGATGCGGAGGTTGTTGCGTCGCAGGCGTCCCTCATAATCATCCAGCTTGAGGTCAGTGAGCTTACGGAAGTCCTGGAGGTCTCGGACCTCACCCTGGAGCTGGGTAACATCGCCGATAAGACTAGCAGTGGTAAGCTCCACCTGCTTGACCTTCTCATTTAGTTTCGCCATGTCAGCCCTGATGAGATTGACGTCGATCGCCACTGTGTCCAGGGAGGTCTTAACGCCAGTGATAGCATCCATTACGTCCTTCAGTGAAATGTCTTGTTCCTCATCGCCCAGGGCCCCTGAGCCTGCGTCCCTGGACAACCTGGGCTGGGTAGCATCCTTAGGGACAGTATATCGGTCTAGTTTATTAGATTGGGTGGACTTCGGCCCACGGGTCCCCGCGGTCTTGTTACGCTCCATTGCGGCACTGACCGTCCGCTACCAGCCCGTTCACGGGCACCCAAGCCGAGCGGCCACCCCCTCAGCGATAATAGGTTGGGAATTGGCCGAGCGGGGAGTATGCCGATGTGCCCTTGCCAGTGGTCTGTAGGCCCGCTCCAGGGCTGCCCACAGCCGGGGATAGTGTCGTCTCCGCGCCAGTTGCAAAGGCGGTGGGGGAGCCTGGGACTGCCACGGGTCTCCTAAGGCAGCAATATCAGGGCAAGAGCCCTCTCTCCTCCGTCAAGGTCGGCCCTGCCGCTCCACTGATGGCAATGCGGGGCCGCTACTGCCCCACCTCTACCCCGTCGGAGATCTCGGGGCACCGCAGGGCGTTCTGTCGCTGTAGCCGAGGGTCCCCGGAAGGCCAAAGTCAGCCGGCGCGGCCGCTGAGGACCGCCGGCAGTGAGGGGGAGAGAGCAGGAAATAGCCGGGCAAAGTGGCGAAACGGCACCCACGAACCTGCAGCAGCTGCCCACCGGGTCCACGGCACAGGTCTCTTGGCTCTGTCCGAGGCACCACTCTGCACTCGATGCTCCTGGCCGGGCCGGATGGGTCTCAGTCCTCACTCGGGACGCGATTCTGCTCTCCGGGCTGTACCGCTCTCCAGGCCCGGAGTTACCGCGGGAACCCTCTGGAGCATCTGGATCTCGTGTCCGGCCCCACGCAGCATGTCGGATTCCGGACTCGGAGACGGACCGGAGTTGGTGGGATCGTGGACGTGAGCAGTCCGACACACAAAACCGCTGTCAGACGGGCCGGATCTGTTGCAGGATAGACGGAAAAGCGGGGCCGGTCGCGGAGCTACGCTTTACGCGGCCATCTTGCCTCGATGCCTGGCCACGCCCCCCGCAAATCAGTCTTGACCCTGCGCCTCATGGGAACAGTCCAGCCCGAACTGCCAAGGCAGGTTCTCCTTGGACCGGAAACGAGCAACCTGGGACCGATTTTAGGGCATCACCCATCATCAGCCAGGCTACCTTGAATCCAGTGACACAGTGAGTCCGGACCCTTGTCTGGGCATACCTGGTGCACTTAGGGTGAGAAAGCAAAAGACACACAGATGATGGACGGAATGCAGAGAAAAGCAAAAATTCACCTCCAGTCAAGAGATCTGGGAAAAATTCATTGTTATTTGCTCACCATGCCACCCCAGTTTAGACCCAGCCATATGTAATCAGTCTTGACCCTGCGCCTCATAAGAACAGTCCAGCCCAAACTGCCAAGCCAGGTCCTCCCTGGACCGGAAACATGCATCCTGGGACCATTTAAGGGGCATCACCCCTCATCAGCCAGGCTAGCTTGAATCCAGTGGCACAGTGAGCCCGGAATCCAAGTCTAGGCATACCCGGCGCACTTAGGACAAGAAAGCAAAAGACACACAGATGATGGATGGAATGCAGAGCAAATCAAACATTCACCTCCAGTCAAGAGATCTGGGTAAAATCCATCAATCTTTTGCTCACCGTGCCACCCCAGTTTAGACCCAGCCATTTGCAAATCAGTCTTGACCCTGCGCCTCATGGTAACAGTCCAGCCTAAACTGCCAAGGCAGGTTCTCCTTGTACCGGAAACAAGCATCTTGGAACCGGTTTCGGGGCATCACCCCTCATCAGCCAGGCTAGCTTGAATCCAGTGGCACAGTGAGCCCGGGACCTACGTCAGGGCATATCTGGCACACTTAGGACAAGAAAGCAAAAGACACACAGATGATGGACGGAATGCAGAGCAAATCAAACATTCACCCCCAGTCAAGAGATCTGGGAGAAATCCATTGTTCTTTTGCTCACCATGCCACCCCAGTTTAGACACAGCCATATGCAAATCAGTCTTGACCCTGCGCCTCATGGGAACAGTCCAGCCCGAACTGCCAAGGCAGGTTCTCCTTGTCCCGGAAACAAGCATCCTGGGATCTGTTTCAGGGCATCACCCATCATCAGCCAGGCTAACTTGAATCCAGTGACACAGTGAGCCCGGACCCATGTCTGGGCATACCTGGCGCACTTAAGGTGAGAAAGCAAAGGACACACAGAGGATGGACGGAATGTAGAGCAAATCAAACATTCACCTCCAGTCAAGAGATCTGGGAAAAATCCATTGTTATTTGCTCACCATGCCACCCCAGTTTAGACCCAGCCATATGTAAATCAGTCTTGACCCAGCGCCTCATAAGAACAGTCCAGCCCAAACTGCCAAGCCAGGTCCTCCCTGGACCAGAAACAAGCAGCCTCGGACCAATTTCGGGGCATCACCGCTCATGAGCCAGGCTAGCTTGAATCCAGTGGCACAGTGAGCCCGGGACCCAAGTCTGGGCATACCCGGCGCACTTAGGGCAAGAAAGCAAAAGACACACAGATGATGGACAGAATGCAGAGCAAATCAAACATTCACCCCCAGTCAAGAGATCTGGGTGAAATCCATTGTTCTTTTGCTCACCATGCCACCCCAGTTTAGACACAGCCATATGCAAACCAGTCTTGACCCTCCGCCTCATGGGTACAGTCCAGCCAGAACTGCCAAGCCAGGTCCTCCCTGGATGGGCAACAAGCATCCTGGGACCGGTTTCAGGGCATCAACCCTCATCAGCCAGGCTAGCTTGAATCCAGTGACACAGTGAGCCTTGACCCATGTCTGGGCATACCTTGGGCACTTAGGGTGAGAAAGCAAAAGACACACAGATGATGGACGGAATGCAGAGCAAATCAAACATTCACCTCCAGTCAAGAGATCTGGGAAAAATCCATTGTTATTTGCTCACCATGCCACCCCAGTTTAGACCCAGACATATGTAAATCAGTCTTGACCCTGCGCCTCATAAGAACAGTCCATCCCGAACTGCCAAGCCAGGTCCACCACGGACCAGAAACAAGCATCCTGGGACCAATTAAGTTGCATCACCCCTCATCAGCCAGGCCAGCTTGAATCCAGTGGCACAGTGAGGCCGGGACCCAAGTCTGGGCATACCCATCGCACTTAGGGCAAGAAAGCAAAAGACACACAGATGATGGACGGAATGTAGAGCAAATCAAACATTCACCCCCAGTCAAGAGATCTGGGAGAAATCCATCGTTCTTTTGCTCACCATGCCACCCCAGTTTAGACACAGCCATATGCAAATCAGTCTTGACCCTGCGCCTCATGGGAACAGTCCAGCCCGAACTGCCAAGGCAGGTTCTCCTTGTCCGAGAAACAATCATCCTGGGATCTGTTTCAGGGCATCGCCCATCATCAGCCAGGCTACCTTGAATCCAGTGACACAGTGAGCCTGGACTAGGCCTGGGCAGTAAATTCCGTTCCGCTCGCGGAATTTGGGTAATTTCGCGTTCCGCAAAAAACGCGGAATTGCCAAACATTCTGCGATCCGCTGCTTCGTGGAATTTTTTGCTTGTTCGCGCTTTCAAAATGAGTGTTCGCGAGATATTTCTCCCTGAGCACGCAAACAGCGTTAGCGAACAGGAAAAAAGCATCGCGAACGGGCGGAACAAGCAATTCCGCGTGTTCGCTGAACTTTTCCGTGCTCGCGGAGATTTTTTACCGTTTCCCCTAGCCTGGACCCATGTCTGGGCATACCTGGGGCACTTAGGGTGAGAAAGCAAAAGACACACAGATGATGGACGGAATGCAGAGCAAATCAAACATTCACCTCCAGTCAAGAGATCTGGGTGAAATCCAGTGATCTTTTGCTAACCATGCCACCCCAGTTTAGACTCAGCCATTTGCAAATCAGTCTTGACCCTGCGCCTCATGGGAACAGTCCAGCACGAACTGCCAAGGCAGGTTCTCCTTGGACCGGAAACAAGCATCCTGGGACTTGTTTCAGGGCATCACCCATCATCAGCCAGGCTACCTTGAATCCAGTGACACAGAGAGCCCGGACCCATGTCTGGGCATACCTGGCGCACTTAGGGTGAGAAAGCAAAAGACACACAGATGATGGACGGAATGGAGTGAAATCAAACATTCACCTCCAGTCAAGAGATCTGGAAAAAATCCATTGTTATTTGCTCACCATGCCACCCCAGTTTAGACCCAGCCACATGTAAATCAGTCTTGACCCTGTGCCTCATAAGAACAGTCCAGCCCAAACTGCCAAGCCATGTCCTCCCTGGACCAGAAACAAGCATCCTGGTACCAATTAAGGGGCATCACCCCTCATCAGCCAGGCTAGCTTGAATCCAGTGGCACAGTGAGCCCGGGACACAGGTCTGGGCATACCCAGCGCACTTAGGGCGAGAAAGCAAAAGACACACAGATGATGGACGGAATGCAGAGCAAATCAAACATTCACCCTCAGTCAAGAGATCTGGGTGAAATCCATAGTTCTTCTGTTCACCATGCCACCCCAGTTTAGACCCAGCCATATGCAAAACAGTCTTGACCCTCCGCCTCATGAGTACAGTCCAGCCCAAACTGCCAAGCCAGGTCCTCCCTGGATGGGCAACAAGCATCCTGCGACCGGTTTCAGGGCATCACCCCTCATCATCCAGGCTAGCTTGATTCCAGGGTAACAGTGAGCCCAGGACCCAAGTCTGGGCATACCCGGCGCACTTAGGGGCGAGAAAGCAAAAGACACACAGATGATGGACGGAATGTAGAGCAAATCAAACATTCACCCCCAGTCAAGAGATCTGGGTTAAATCCATTGTTCTTTTGCTCACCATGCCACCCCAGTTTAGACCCAGCCATTTGCAAATCAGTCTTGACTCTGCACCTCATGGGAACAGTCCAGCCCGAAGTGCCAAGCCAGGTTCTCCCTGGACTGGAAATAAGCATCCTGGGACCGGTTTCGGGGCATCACCCCTCATCAGCCAGGCTAGCTTTAATCCAGTGACACAGTGAGCCCGGGACCCAAGTCTGGGCATACCCGGCGCACTTACGGCGAGAAAGCAAAAGACACACAGATGATGGATGGAATACAGAGCAAATCAAACATTTACCCCCATTTAAGATATCTGGGTGAAATCCATGGTTCTTTTGCTCACCATGCCACTCCAGTTTAGACCCAGCCATATGCAAATCAGTCTTGACTCTGCACCTCATGGGAACAGTCCAGACCGAACTGCCAAGCTAGGTCCTCCCTGGACCGGAAACAAGCATCCTGGGACCGGTTTTGGGGCATCACCCCGTCATCAGCCAGGCTAGCCTGAATCCAGTGGCACAGTGAGCCCGGGACCCAAGTCTGGGCATACCCGGCGCACTTAGGGCAAGAAAGCAAAAGACACACAGATGATGGACGGAATGCAGAGCAAATCAAACATTCACCCTCAGTCAAGAGATCTGGGTGAAATCCATAGTTCTTTTGTTCACCATGCCACCCCAGTTTAGACCCAGCCATATGCAAACCAGTCTTGACCCTCCACCTCATGGGTACAGTCCAGCCCGAACTGCCAAGCCAGGTCCTCCCTGGATGGGCAACAAGTATCCTGGGACCGGTTTCAGGGCATCACCACTCATCAGCCAGGCTAGCTTGATTCCAGGGTAACAGTGAGGCCGGGACCCAAGTCTGGGCATAGCCGGCGCACTTAAAGCGAGAAAGCAAAAGACACACAGATGATGGATGGAATGTAGAGCAAATCAAACATTCACCCCCAGTCAAGAGATCTGGGTTAAATCCATTGTTCTTTTGCTCACCATGCCACCCCAGTTTAGACCCAGCCATTTGCAAATCAGTCTTGACTCTGCACCTCATGGGAACAGTCCAGCCCAATTGCCAAGCCAGGTTCTCCCTGGACCAGAAACAAGCATTCTGGGACCGGTTTCGGGGCATCACCCCATAACAGCCAGGCTAGCTTGACTCCAGTGGCACAGTGAGCCCGGGACCCAAGTCTGGGCATACCCGGCGCACTTACGGCGAGAAAGCAAAAGACACACAGATGATGGATGGAATACAGAGTAAATCAAACATTCACCCCCATTTAAGATATCTGGGTGAAATCCATCGTTCTTTTGCTCACCATGCCACTCCAGTTTAGACCCAGCCATATGCAAATCAGTCTTGACCTTCCGCCTTATGGGAACAGTCCAGCCCGAACTGCCAAGGTAGGTCCTCCCTGGACCAGAAACAAGCATCCTGGGACCGGTTTCAGGGCATCACCCCTCATCAGCCAGGCTAGCTTGATTCCAGTGGCACTGTGAGCCCCGAACCCACGTCTGGGCGTACCTGGCACACTTAGGGCGAGAAAGCAAAAGACACACAGATGATGGACAGAATGCAGAGCAAATCAAACATTCACCCTCAGTCAAGACATCTGGGAGAAATCCATTGTTCTTTTGCTCACCAAGCGACCCGAGTTTAGACCCATCCATATGCATATCAGTTTTGACCCACCACCTCATGGGAAAAGTACAGCCCGAACTGCCAAGCCAGGTCCTTCCTGGACTGGCAACAAGCATCCTGGGACCGGTTTCAGGGCATCACCCCTCATCAGCCAGGCTAGCTTGAATCCATTGTAACCTTGAGCCCGGGACCCAAGTCTAGGCATACCCGGCGCACTTAAGGCGAGAAAGCAAAAGACACACAGATGATGGACCGAATGCAGAGGAAATCAAACATTCACCCACAGTCAAGAGATCTGGGTGAAATCCATCATTTTTTTGCTCACCATGCCACCCCAGTTTAGACCCAGCCATATGCAAATCAGTCTGTACCCTGCGCCTCATTGGAACAGTCCAGCTCGAACTGCCAAGGCAGGTTCACCCGGGACCAGAAACAAGCATCCTGGGACCGGTTTCGGGGCTTCACCCCATATCAGCCAGGATAGCTTGAATCCAGGGGCACAGTGAGAACGGAACCCAAGTCTGGGCATACCCAGCGCACTTAGGGCGAGAAAGCAAAAGACACACAGATGATGGACGGATTGCAGAGCAAATCAAACAATCACCGTCAGTCAAGAGATCTGGGTGAAATCTATCATTCTTTTGCTCACCATGCCACCCCAGTTTAGACCCAGCCATATGCAAACCAGTCTTAACCCTCCGACTCATGGGAACAGTCCAGCCCGAACTGCCAAGTCATTTCCTTCTTGGATGGGCAACAAGCATCCTGGGACCGGTTTCGGGTCATCACACCATATCGGCCAGGCTAGCTTGTTGCTAGTGTAACAGTGAGGCCGGGACCCAAGTCTGAGCATACCCGGCACACTTAGGGCGAGAAAGCAAAAGACACACAGGTGATAGACGGAATGTAGATCAAATCAAACATTCACCTCCAGTCAAGAGACCTGGGCGAAATCTATTGTTCTTTTGCTCACCCTCCCACCCCAGTTTAGACCCAGCCATACGCAAATCAGTCTTGACTCTGCGCCTCATGGGAACAGTCCAGCCCGAACTGCAAAACCAGGTCCTTCCTGGACCGGAAACAAGCATCCTGGGGCCAGTTTCGGGGCATCGCCCCTCATCAGCCAGGCTAGCTTGAATCCAGTAGCAGAGTGAGCCCGGGACGCACATCTGGGCATACCCGGTGCACTTAGGGACAGAAAGCAAATGTCACACAGATGATGGATGGAATACAGAGCAAATCAAACATTCAGCCCCATTTAAGATATGTGGGTGAAATTCATCGTTCGTTGGCTCACCATGCACCACACTTTAGAACCAGCCATATGCAAATCAGTCTAGACCCTGCACCTAATGGGAACAGTTCAGCCCGAACTGCCAAGGCAGGTCCTCCCTGAACCGGAAACAAACATCCTGGGACCGGTTTCGGGTCATCACCCCTCATCAGCCAGGCTAGCTTGAATCCAGTGGCACAGTGAGCCTGGGACCCACGTCTGGGCATACCTGGCTTACTGAGGACGAGAAAGCAAAAGACACAAAGATGATGGACAGAATGCAGAGCAAATCAAACATTCCCCCTCAGTCAAGAGATCTGGGTGAAATCTATCATTCTTTTGCTCACCATGCCACCCCAGTTTAGACTCAGCCATATGCAAACCAGTCTTGACCCTCCGCCTCATGGGAACAGTCCAGTCCGAACTGCCAAGCCATGTTCTCCCTGGATGGGCAACAAGCATCCTGGGACCGGTTTCGGGGCATCACCCCTCATCAGCCAGGCTAGCTTGATGCCAGTGTAACGGTGAGGCCGGGACCCAAGTCTGAGCATGCCCGGCGCACTTAGGGCGAGAAAGTAAAAGACACACAGATGATGGATGGAATACAGAGCAAATCAAACATTCACCCTCATTTAAGATATCTGAGTGAAATACATTGTTCTCTTGCTCACCATGCCACACCAGTTTAGACCCAACCACATGCAAATCAGTCTTGACCCTGTGCCTCATGGCAACAGTCCAGCCCGAACTGCCAAGGCAGATCCTCCCTGGACCGGAAACAAGCATCCTGGGACCGGTTTCGGGACATCACCCCTCATCAGCCAGGCCAGCTTGAATCCAGTGGCACAGTGAGCCCGGGCCCCACGACTGGGCATACCTGGCACACACAGGGCGAGAAAGCAAAAGACACACAGATTATGGCCGGAATGCAGAGCAAATCAAACATTCACCCCCAGTCAAGAGATCTCGGTGAAATCCATTGTTCTTTTGCTCACCATGCCACCCCTGTTAAGACCCAGCCATATGCAAATCAGACTTTACCCTGCGCCTCATGGGAACAGTCCAGCCCGAACTGCCAAGCCAGGTCCTCCCTGGACCAGAAACAAGCATCCTGGGACCAGTTTCGGGGCATCGCCCCTCATCAGCCAGGCTAGTTTGAATCCAGTCGCAGAGTGAGCTCGGGACCCACATCTGGGCATACGCGGAGCACTTAGGGTGAGAAAGCAAAAGACATACAGATGATGGATGGAATACAGAGCAAATCAAACATTTAGCCCCATTTAAGATATCTGGGTGAAATCCATCGTTTCTTGGATCACCATGCCACTCCAATTTAGACCCAGCCATATGTAAATCAGTCTTGACCTGCACCTTATGGGAACAGTCCAGTCCGAACTGCCAAGGCATGTCCTCCCTAAACCGGAAACAAACATCCTGGGACGATTTCGGTGCATCACCCCTCATCAGCCAGGCTAGCATGATTCCAGGGTAACAGTGAGCCCAGGACCCAAGTCTGGGCATACCCGGCGCACTTAGGGGCGAGAAAGCAAAAGACACACAGATGATGGACGGAATGTAGAGCAAATCAAACATTCACCCCCAGTCAAGAGATCTGGGTTAAATCCATTGTTCTTTTGCTCACCATGCCACCCCAGTTTAGACCCAGCCATTTGCAAATCAGTCTTGACTCTGCACCTCATGGGAACAGTCCAGCCCGAAGTGCCAAGCCAGGTTCTCCCTGGACTGGAAATAAGCATCCTGGGACCGGTTTCGGGGCATCACCCCTCATCAGCCAGGCTAGCTTGAATCCAGTGACACAGTGAGCCCGGGACCCAAGTCTGGGCATACTCGGCGCACTTACGGCGAGAAAGCAAAAGACACACAGATGATGGATGGAATACAGAGCAAATCAAACATTTACCCCCATTTAAGATATCTGGGTGAAATCCATGGTTCTTTTGCTCACCATGCCACTCCAGTTTAGACCCAGCCATATGCAAATCAGTCTTGACTCTGCACCTCATGGGAACAGTCCAGACCGAACTGCCAAGCTAGGTCCTCCCTGGACCGGAAACAAGCATCCTGGGACCGGTTTTGGGGCATCACCCCGTCATCAGCCAGGCTAGCCTGAATCCAGTGGCACAGTGAGCCCGGGACCCAAGTCTGGGCATACCCGGCGCACTTAGGGCAAGAAAGCAAAAGACACACAGATGATGGACGGAATGCAGAGCAAATCAAACATTCACCCTCAGTCAAGAGATCTGGGTGAAATCCATAGTTCTTTTGTTCACCATGCCACCCCAGTTTAGACCCAGCCATATGCAAACCAGTCTTGACCCTCCACCTCATGGGTACAGTCCAGCCCGAACTGCCAAGCCAGGTCCTCCCTGGATGGGCAACAAGTATCCTGGGACCGGTTTCAGGGCATCACCACTCATCAGCCAGGCTAGCTTGATTCCAGGGTAACAGTGAGGCCGGGACCCAAGTCTGGGCATAGCCGGCGCACTTAAAGTGAGAAAGCAAAAGACACACAGATGATGGATGGAATGTAGAGCAAATCAAACATTCACCCCCAGTCAAGAGATCTGGGTTAAATCCATTGTTCTTTTGCTCACCATGCCACCCCAGTTTAGACCCAGCCATTTGCAAATCAGTCTTGACTCTGCACCTCATGGGAACAGTCCAGCCCAATTGCCAAGCCAGGTTCTCCCTGGACCAGAAACAAGCATTCTGGGACCGGTTTCGGGGCATCACCCCATAACAGCCAGGCTAGCTTGACTCCAGTGGCACAGTGAGCCCGGGACCCAAGTCTGGGCATACCCGGCGCACTTACGGCGAGAAAGCAAAAGACACACAGATGATGGATGGAATACAGAGTAAATCAAACATTCACCCCCATTTAAGATATCTGGGTGAAATCCATCGTTCTTTTGCTCACCATGCCACTCCAGTTTAGACCCAGCCATATGCAAATCAGTCTTGACCTTCCGCCTTATGGGAACAGTCCAGCCCGAACTGCCAAGGTAGGTCCTCCCTGGACCAGAAACAAGCATCCTGGGACCGGTTTCAGGGCATCACCCCTCATCAGCCAGGCTAGCTTGATTCCAGTGGCACTGTGAGCCCCGAACCCACGTCTGGGCGTACCTGGCACACTTAGGGCGAGAAAGCAAAAGACACACAGATGATGGACAGAATGCAGAGCAAATCAAACATTCACCCTCAGTCAAGACATCTGGGAGAAATCCATTGTTCTTTTGCTCACCAAGCGACCCGAGTTTAGACCCATCCATATGCATATCAGTTTTGACCCACCACCTCATGGGAAAAGTACAGCCCGAACTGCCAAGCCAGGTCCTTCCTGGACTGGCAACAAGCATCCTGGGACCGGTTTCGGGGCATCACCCCTCATCAGCCAGGCTAGCTTGAATCCATTGTAACCTTGAGCCCGGGACCCAAGTCTAGGCATACCCGGCGCACTTAAGGCGAGAAAGCAAAAGACACACAGATGATGGACCGAATGCAGAGGAAATCAAACATTCACCCACAGTCAAGAGATCTGGGTGAAATCCATCATTTTTTTGCTCACCATGCCACCCCAGTTTAGACCCAGCCATATGCAAATCAGTCTGTACCCTGCGCCTCATTGGAACAGTCCAGCTCGAACTGCCAAGGCAGGTTCACCCGGGACCAGAAACAAGCATCCTGGGACCGGTTTCGGGGCTTCACCCCATATCAGCCAGGATAGCTTGAATCCAGGGGCACAGTGAGCCCGGAACCCAAGTCTGGGCATACCCAGCGCACTTAGGGCGAGAAAGCAAAAGACACACAGATGATGGACGGATTGCAGAGCAAATCAAACAATCACCGTCAGTCAAGAGATCTGGGTGAAATCTATCATTCTTTTGCTCACCATGCCACCCCAGTTTAGACCCAGCCATATGCAAACCAGTCTTAACCCTCCGACTCATGGGAACAGTCCAGCCCGAACTGCCAAGTCATTTCCTTCTTGGATGGGCAACAAGCATCCTGGGACCAGTTTCGGGTCATCACACCATATCGGCCAGGCTAGCTTGTTGCTAGTGTAACAGTGAGGCCGGGACCCAAGTCTGAGCATACCCGGCACACTTAGGGCGAGAAAGCAAAAGACACACAGGTGATAGACGGAATGTAGATCAAATCAAACATTCACCTCCAGTCAAGAGACCTGGGCGAAATCTATTGTTCTTTTGCTCACCCTCCCACCCCAGTTTAGACCCAGCCATACGCAAATCAGTCTTGACTCTGCGCCTCATGGGAACAGTCCAGCCCGAACTGCAAAACCAGGTCCTTCCTGGACCGGAAACAAGCATCCTGAGGCCAGTTTCGGGGCATCGCCCTCATCAGCCAGGCTAGCTTGAATCCAGTAGCAGAGTGAGCCCGGGACGCACATCTGGGCATACCCGGTGCACTTAGGGACAGAAAGCAAATGTCACACAGATGATGGATGGAATACAGAGCAAATCAAACATTCAGCCCCATTTAAGATATGTGGGTGAAATTCATCGTTCGTTGGCTCACCATGCACCACACTTTAGAACCAGCCATATGCAAATCAGTCTAGACCCTGCACCTAATGGGAACAGTTCAGCCCGAACTGCCAAGGCAGGTCCTCCCTGAACCGGAAACAAACATCCTGGGACCGGTTTCGGGTCATCACCCCTCATCAGCCAGGCTAGCTTGAATCCAGTGGCACAGTGAGCCTGGGACCCACGTCTGGGCATACCTGGCTTACTGAGGACGAGAAAGCAAAAGACACAAAGATGATGGACAGAATGCATAGCAAATCAAACATTCCCCCTCAGTCAAGAGATCTGGGTGAAATCTATCATTCTTTTGCTCACCATGCCACCCCAGTTTAGACTCAGCCATATGCAAACCAGTCTTGACCCTCCGCCTCATGGGAACAGTCCAGTCCGAACTGCCAAGCCATGTTCTCCCTGGATGGGCAACAAGCATCCTGGGACCGGTTTCGGGGCATCACCCCTCATCAGCCAGGCTAGCTTGATGCCAGTGTAACGGTGAGGCCGGGACCGAAGTCTGAGCATGCCCGGCGCACTTAGGGCGAGAAAGTAAAAGACACACAGATGATGGATGGAATACAGAGCAAATCAAACATTCACCCTCATTTAAGATATCTGAGTGAAATACATTGTTCTCTTGCTCACCATGCCACACCAGTTTAGACCCAACCACATGCAAATCAGTCTTGACCCTGTGCCTCATGGCAACAGTCCAGCCCGAACTGCCGAGGCAGATCCTCCCTGGACCGGAAACAAGCATCCTGGGACCGGTTTCGGGACATCACCCCTCATCAGCCAGGCCAGCTTGAATCCAGTGGCACAGTGAGCCCGGGCCCCACGACTGGGCATACCTGGCACACACAGGGCGAGAAAGCAAAAGACACACAGATTATGGCCGGAATGCAGAGCAAATCAAACATTCACCCCCAGTCAAGAGATCTCGGTGAAATCCATTGTTCTTTTGCTCACCATGCCACCCCTGTTAAGACCCAGCCATATGCAAATCAGGCTTTACCCTGCGCCTCATGGGAACAGTCCAGCCCGAACTGCCAAGCCAGGTCCTCCCTGGACCAGAAACAAGCATCCTGGGACCAGTTTCGGGGCATCGCCCCTCATCAGCCAGGCTAGTTTGAATCCAGTCGCAGAGTGAGCTCGGGACCCACATCTGGGCATACGCGGAGCACTTAGGGTGAGAAAGCAAAAGACATACAGATGATGGATGGAATACAGAGCAAATCAAACATTTAGCCCCATTTAAGATATCTGGGTGAAATCCATCGTTTCTTGGATCACCATGCCACTCCAATTTAGACCCAGCCATATGTAAATCAGTCTTGACCTGCACCTTATGGGAACAGTCCAGTCCGAACTGCCAAGGCATGTCCTCCCTAAACCGGAAACAAACATCCTGGGACGATTTCGGTGCATCACCCCTCATCAGCCAGGCTAGCTTGAATCCAGTGGCACAGTGAGCCCGGGACCCACGTCTGGGCATACCTGGCACACTTAGGGCGAGAAAGCAAAAGACACACAGATGATGGACGGAATGCAGAGCAAATCAAACATTCACCCTATGTCAAGAGATCTGGGTAAAATCCATCATTCTTTTTCTCACCATGCCAACCCAGTTTAGACCCAGACATTTGCAAACCAGTCTTGACCCTCCCCCTCATGAGAACAGTCCAACCCGAACTGCCAAGCCAGGTCATCCCTGGATGGGCAACAAGCATCCTGGGACCGGTTTCAGGGCATCACCCCTCATCAGCCAGGCTAGCTTGATTCCAGTGTAACAGTGAGCCCGGGACTGAAGTCTGGGCATACCCGGCGCTCTTATGGCAAGACAGCAAAAGACACACAGGTGATGGATGGAATACACAGAAAATAAAACATTCACCCCCATTTAAGATATCTGTGTGAAATCCATCGTTCTTTTGCTCACCATGCCACCCCAGCCATATGTTATGTTATAAAGTTTATAGAGCGTATGGCTACCCCAGCCAAGGGGCGTCCCAGCGCTAAGATCAGACAGAGGAAAGTGACAGGGCCGCAGAATAAATATGCAGATCAGTCTTGACCCTGCGCCTCATGGGTACAGTCCAGCCGAACTGCCAAAGCAGGTCCTCCCTGGACCGGAAACAAGCATCCTGGGACCGGTTTCAGGGCATCACCCCTCATCAGCCAGGCTAGCTTGAATCCAGTGGCACAGTGAGCCCGGGACCCATGTCTGGGCATATCTCGCACACTAAGGGCAAGAAAGCAAAAGACACACAGATGATGGATGGAATGCAGAGCAAATCAAACATTCACTCTCAGTCAAGAGATCTGGGTGAAATCCATTGTTCTTTTGCTCACCAAGCCACCCCAGTTTAGACCCAGCCCTATGCAAATCAGTCTTCACCCTCCACCTCATGGGAACAGTCCAGCCGGAACTGCCAAGCCAAGTCCTCCCTGGACCGGCAACAAGCCTCCTGGGACCGGTTTCAGGGCATCACCCCTCATCAACCAGGCTAGCTTCAATTCAGTGCAACAGTGGGACCCAATTCTAGGAATACCCGGGGCACTTAGGGCGAGAACGCAAAAGACACACAGATGATGGACGGAATGCAGAGCAAATCAAACATTCACCCCCAGTCAAGAGATGTAGGAGAAATCCATCATTCTTTTGCTCACCATGCCACCCCAGTTTAGACCCAGACATATGCAAATCAGTCGTGACTCTGCGCCTCATGGGAAGAGTCCAGCCTGAGCTGCCAAGCATCCTGTGACCAGTTTCAGGGCATCACTCCTCATCAGCCAGGCCAGCTTGAATCCAGTGGCACAGTGAGCCCGGGAGCCATAACTGGGCATACCTGGCACACTTAGGATGAGAAAACAAAAGACACACAGATGATGGACGGAATGCAGAGCAAATCAAACATTCACCCTCAGTCAAGAGATCAATGTGAAATCCATTGTTCTTTTGCTCACCAAGCCACCCCAGTTTAGACCCAGCCATATGCAAATCAGTCTTGAGCCTGCACCTCACGGGAACAGTCCATCCCGAACTGCCAAGCCAGGTACTCCCTGGACCAGTAACAAGCATCCTGGGGCAAGTTTTGGGGCATCACCCCTCATCAGCTAGGTTAGCCTGAATACAGTGTAACAGTGAGCCCGGGACCCAAGTCTGGGCATACCCGATGCACTTAGGGCGAGAAAGCAAAAGACACACAGATGATGGACGGAATGCAGAGCAAATCAAACATTCACCACAGTCACGAGATCTGGGTGAAATCCATTGATCTTTTGCTCATCATGCCGCCCCAGTTTAGACCCAGCCATATGCAAACCAGTCTTGACTCTGCACCTCATGGGAACAGTCCAGCCTGAACTGCCAAGCCAGGTTCTTCCTGGACCGGAAACAAGCATCCTGGGACCAGTTTCGGGGCATCACCCCATATCAGCCAGGTTAGCTTGAATCCAGTGGCACAGTGAGCCCGGGACCCACGTCTGGGCATACCCGGCGCATTTAGGGCGAGAAAGCAAAAGGCACACAGGTGATGGACGGAATGCAGAGCAAATCAAACATTCACCCCCAGTCAAGAGATCTGGGTGAAATCCATTGTTCTTTTGCTCACCATGCCACCCCATTTTAGACCAAGCCATAAGCAAATCAGTCTTGACCCTGCGCTTCATGGGTACAGTCCAGCCCAAACTGCCAAGCCAGGTCCTCCCTGGACCGAAAACATTCATCCTGGGTCCGGTTTCGGGGCATCACCCCTCATCAGCCAGGCTAGCTTGAATTCAGTGGCACAGTGAGTCCGATACCCATGTCTGGGCATAACCGGCACACTTAGTGCGAGAAAGCAAAAGACACACAGATGATGGATGGAATGCAGAGCAAATCAAACATTCACCCCCAGTCAAGAGATCTAGGTGAAATCCATTGTTTTTTTGCTCACCATACCACCCCAGTTTTTACCCAGCCATATGCAATTCAGTCCTGACCCTGCGCCTCATGGGAACAGTCCAGCCCGAACTGACAAGCCAGGTCCTCCCTGAACTGTAAAAAAGCATCCTGGGACCGATTTCGGGGTAACACCCCTAATCAGCCAGGCTAGTTTGAATCAAGAATGATTTGCATATGCTGTCTCTGAACTGGGGTGGCGAAGTGAGCTAAAGAATGATGATGGATTCAACCCTGATCTGTGACTGGGGATGAGCGTCTGAAAAGTTTAAAGGCTCCGTCCATCATCTCCTTGTGTTTGCTTCGTCCTCCAGTCCGGCGGGATCCCTAACGGCAGGCTGTCCAGCCTACTCACACCAGAAGCTGAGGCAGGGTGAGGATGCCACGGTCGGGGGCAGAGGAGTCATCCCGGAGCTTGTGCGCCTGGGCAGTGAGTGCTGCTGTTGGGGACATCTCCCCTCCAGAGTGCTCACCGGTCCCGAAATGGGAGGCCAGGGTGAGAAGGGAGTGCAGGCTGTGGTTGTTGGGTTGCTGGCCGGGCCGCATCACACTCCATGCGGTCAGGGGCCGGGTTTCCGCCCTCATCGTGCTTTGTGCCGCGGGCCAGGGCCTGCTACACTCCTGGCTGTGTAAGGGCAGATTTGGGGGCCTTGTGCCGGGGGACAAGCGGATCACCGCGTTTCCTGCGGCGAGTGCCATTTACCGTCTATGCCGGTAAGAGCAGCGCAAGGGCGCCACATGCAGGGAATACCTACACGACCAGGAGGGTCCCCTGTGATTGGTGACTACGGCGTTGTTCTTACACCCTGAGGTGGTGCTATGGGTTATTATAAATGTATGTAGTGGTATGTCCCGTGTGGAAATAGCCAGTGCCATAGCAGGATACTGCATACTGACTCCGGATTGGATCCAGCGTATGGCCCATATTGTGCGTTGGAGCATGTACCAATTGAACAAAGTGGAGAGTCTCTAAATCCTCAACAAGAGTATCAACCGACTTACACGTAAATCTTCAACATGAAGATTAAGATCACCCAAAACTAAAAAATGGGTATAGAGCAACAAAAAAGAAGGCAGAATATCAGGCAAAGTAGTAACAAAGTTTGAAGCCAAGCCCGTTGTTTGATAAATCAAAAACCCCACTAGAACAAATTTACTTGATAGAGCCAGAGTAAAGGACGCTGTCTCACAGCCCACAATATTAATCTCTGAAAAAGTGCAATGGAAATATTGTCTAAAAATAATGGCATTCCCTCCACCCCTTTGGGTCTGCCTGTCGAGTCTCATAGTAGAAAGGCCATGCTGAACAGCGGCAAGAATGTCCTGTGCCGATGGTTCTGTTATCCAAGTTTCCGAAAGAAATAAAGCATCTGGCCAATGGTCTATCAGGAAGTCACAAACCTCTGCTTTATGCTTAACAAGAGAGTGGCAATTCAGCACATAACAGCGGGCCCTAGATGGGATAGGCTGACTCTCACTTCCCCTTAAGGGCACTGTTGGCGGGGCCAAGAATAAAAATTCACACCTACTGCAACCCCCAATTCTATGGGGACATCCAGCGTATGCCGGCAGTCCTTAGCGATGATAGGAGAAAGCCGCCTAATTTCACTTGCCGACGTTGTCTGGTGTTTGTTTCTATATGAGCAGGGGTCCTGGACCCTAGCAGCGCATCAGAGGCGCACCTGCTGTGCGTATCCACTGCGTGGTCACGGCATGACCAAACTTAAGTAGTCCCCACCTTTGAAGACTAGACCGGCAACCACTGGAAGTGGCAGCTGGTAAGTGATCGCTTGCTCGCTCTAACAGGCGAGTCAAAAGTGAACAGCCTGAGAAAAATTACAGCAAAGGTAAAATCAGTTTTTAAAATACAAAATGCCCTCACAAGTCCCCACAAGCTGCATTAAAGGTCTTACTAGGTGCTGCGAGGTTGCGCCATGCCCCAACTTAAGTAGTCCCCACCTATGAAGACTAGACCGGCAACCACCAGAAATGGCGGCCGGCGCTTGATTGCTCTCTTGCTCTAACAAGAGAGTCAAAAGTGAGCAGGCTGAGAAAAATTATGGCGAAGGTTAAATCAGTTTTTAAAATACAAAATGTCCTCACAAGTGCCAACAATATATGGTTCACTGGGCCATAGGAGTAGCAGAGGCAAGCTCTTGATCACCCATTATTGAGTAACTCATGACAATGTCCACAGTTTCATTCGCGGCCAGCATGAGTTGCGGGTGGGGATGGGCGGGGGGTCACGGGGGGGGACGGGGTCACGTGGGGGGTTAATTTAGAATATATATATTTTTTAAAGTTAACTTACCTTCGCTGTCCTGGTCTCGTGTCGTGTCTGCTCCTCTCTTGCTCTCCTGCCTCCGGCAGGATCAGGAAGCAGGCAGCCTCCCTCCTGCCCCATAGCCAATCACAACACTGCAATTGCAGCATTGTGATTGGTCGGGACGCCGACCAGCCAGGCGCCCTTGGGGAGGCCATTTTCTCCATGTAGGCTGCATGTAGCCTAAATGGAGAAAAGGCAGAGTGCGTATGACTGGTTTGGACGGCCCCATCAGCACCCTCAGCAGTGGGCAAGCCACCCCTCCCCTGCCCTAGAGCAGCCCCAATCACCCGCCCGCCCCCAACCAACACTTCTGCTTTCTCGCAGTGCGAGAAGCAGAAACATAAAATGGTAAAACTACCATTATATGTTTCTGCTTCTCGCACTGCGAGAAAGCAGTGGGGCGACGCCACTCCGCCCTAGTGAAGTAGCCGCCCCTACTCAGTTTTATATTTGTAATTGGAGAAAGTAAAAAAGAATAACGGATCTACTAGCAAAAATACGGTGATGGATGAGGAAGTTCTCTCTAAGAATTTTCGATCCACCACAGCAGAATCAGAGGTATTCAAAGAACAACTGCAGCACATAGACCAGATTTACATCCCTGGTAACGTGGTCTATGAGGAATCTCCTAATAAGGACCCTGCAGCTATTACAGTACAATCAAAGGTAGCCAAAGTAATACCACTGCACCCATTTTCATGCACACGGTGATATTCCTGGTGTAAAGCCACCTACTGAAAAAAAATCCGCAACAACTGCTCTAATTCATTTATTAAAAGAATCAGACTACAACTATGTTTTGCCTCTTACTAAACGGCAGATTAAGGAAATGAAACAACAAATAGAATAGAGACCGCAGGTTGGAAAAGATCAATTCTGCTCAAACTAACTCACACACATTATATCCAATCTTCACAAAAAAAGAATAACTGCCCCAAATACAAATAACACAGCTAATAAAAACGGTGAATCTCTACAGGTGTTACAGAGGAAACACTGTCTCAGTCTTCTGTAAATAAAGTCAAGGGACAGAGCAAAGTACCTCATAAACGTACAGTTCAGCCATGCTTCAACCGGTCCCCATCTGAGAACCACAGCTGAAGTAATTAGTTCATTAGCTTACAGCCAAGTTTTTACTGGAGCAACTCCAAGAATATTCTAGCCCGCAATTTGTTAAGACTCTCTTCTGAAGTCCCTAAATTTATCAACTAATTCAAAAAGTTCCATAACCCATTCTTCCATCACTGCCCATGACAACCACTGGCAATTTACCTCTAGGTAAGAACACAAATAGGGATTCAGAGAGTATGAAAATGCACACATTCATACTTACTGTGAGGCACATGCTGGAAACAATATTAAAAATTAGGCCACTGATCATGTAATGAACAACATTTTCACCCAGTTTTTAAGATGTCATTTTGACATATTAAATCGAGGCAATATAACAGCACGCCCAGAGTTATCACATTTAGGTTCATCTTGCAATTTGACCAATGAGTGGCTTATTTGTAAACCCCTTGTGACACCGGTTCGGAGCGCAGGAGTGTGCTCCATATTTACCAGGAAGAACTAAGCCAATTTTTTTGGGCTTAGTTCTGCCTTGCAAATATCGTTCCCTTCAACACAGTTTTCTTCGTTAAAGGGGCGTGCAATCGGTGTTGCTGGGGGCATTCCCAGGAACATCCATGGCTTTTTGACACTGCCCCACATTTATGATAAATCGTAACTCTGAGGCAGTGCCAAAATTTACGGCTCCCGAGAGGAGGAGTAAGGGAGGCCCAAGGAGAAGAAATATATTTATTTCTTCTTGTTTTTAGGTCGAGCCTAGCGTTGCAACGCATGCACTGCTCGCTCTGCGAGGCATGCTGTAGTAGGGTATGATGTTGAAGTGGTGTGGAAGCCTCGCCTTCTCTCCGCCCATATTTTTCATTGGCTGGTGGCATTGTCGTTGGTAAACGCTAGCTTTCGATTCAATATGAGGCTTCTTATTCCCTCGTTACCGCCCTGTCTCCTTTTGTGACCGCCCATCAGGACTGGATCTTTTACTTGCGGCGTTACACGGTCTCCTTCATTAGTCGGTAAGCACTATGTTTTTTCAGTCGCCATTGCGCAAAGGCAGCCGCTTGTTTATTTTTGCATCGCGCTTTCACTTTAACAATAGCTGCCAGCCAACCCAGCGAGTGCTGTGTGGGGCGGCAGCTATTGTTAAAGTGAAAGCGCAATGCAAATATAAACAAGCGGCTGCCTTTGCGCAATGGCGACAGCTTGTTATTTTTCTTGCAGTGTTCCATAAGAGTTCATGAGTCTGCAGGCAGTCTCCCATCACCTCCTGTCCTGCTCTGCTGCTTTATCATCCAACCCTGCATTGTTGTTTGCCAGCGTTGTTGCTTTATTTGCTGTTTTGCCCCCGCCCTCCCTGACCGCTGTCCGAGTTGCTTTGCTCCACCGTACTTATTGCTTTATGCTCACCCTCTCTGCAGTCCGTGTTGCTTTGCCCCATACTCTTCAAATGTTGTCTGTTTTGCCCCTCCCTGCGTGTTGTCTGTGTTGTTTTTCCCCTCCCTCTCTGTCTGTGTTGTTTGACCTCACTGACCCTGTCTGCTGTACTTGTTCCTTAGCCCCCACCTGCCCGCATTGCCCACAGGACACACCATAAAAATAAAGCACTATGATGAAGCACCGATGGCTGCCCCATATTGCTTTTTCACCTCCCCCACCCTCCGTATTAACCACTGACCGCCAGGATTTTTTTTATTTTTTTTATTATTTGGTTTTTTTAAAAGCTGCCCGCGTTATTGCTTTGTGTGGGGGTTTTTTTTCAGCTGATGTCCCTAACAGGCGAGGATTCTCCGGGAATCACCCACATTGAGTTGTGCAACATTAGTGTTACAACTATGGCCACACTTCACATGGGCCCTGCATACTGTGAACTTTCTTGGAAATATATTTTTGGGCGTATGCAAAGAAGTCAGTCTCTACATAGAAAGGTACTAAAACATACCATAGAACTTGACACTTTTGTAGTCGCGTAATGTTTCATGAGCTCCCTTCGCGAATATTTCCAAAAATCGTTTGCTTCCTGCCAGTTTATGTGGAACACGATAAGATAAACTGAATTATTTACTTCAGGAACCGGTGTTCCACCCTATAGAGGCTGAAACGTCTAGTCTGCTGCTGTAGGCTGCTTTTTTGGATAGTAGTATACTGCCTTGATAACAATTGTTTTATTTTAAATAACTTTGCTTTTAATATAACAATTTTCCATTCCATTTAGTAGTGCTCTGAGTAACAGCTAGGATTGTCTCACATCAATATTTAACATTTTATAAACATTGGAAAGAAGGTCTGATTTTCTCCCACCAGGATAGCAGCCCTACTTTTTTTTCCTTTTTGTTTACAGATCCAACTCATATCGGTAAACAAAAGAAAAAAATTGCTTGTCATTTTCTAAGCACTGGCATTATTTTTGCGTGCATTACATGATGACATGGCGGCAGCTTTGTAGCCATTTTTTTTCTTTTTTAATTTTTATTTAAAGCCATGCTTTTCACCATCGGGGATGCTGTACATCAGGGCTAAAACCCAATCACAAAGGTCTTGGGTCCCAATGGTGAGACCCACTGGTTTTGTCAATGATTATTTTATTTTGTGTATGATTTTACCTTCCAAAAACGTTTTGGTGTTTAGATGAGAAGGAAAATAAGGACAAGTGGGGACAGAAGGGAACTGGATGTTAAGGACAGTGGAAGTAAAAACTGAAATGGAAAGGGAGGGATAATAGTGAGCAGGAGATGGAAATAGAAATGAGCGCACGTTAGGAATAATTGGAGCATAGCAGTTAGATTTCATCGAACTCTGTACAAGACACACCCTGGTGCTCCAGAGAAAGTGTCTTGGGAGGCAGCATAATACTTAATCCCCGCTGCTGTTCCACCTTGTCTACAGACAGACTGCTTATGCTGCCTCCACACAGCGGGTCAACACTTTACAGCACCTGAAGAGCGACTTGATGGGAGACCTAGGCTTTTCTCAATTCCTTAGGTGATAGACCACCTGGAATGAAATGCAACGGAGACCGTGGTGGAGCTCGCCATTTGGTAAGGAAGGCTTGGACTAGGCACTTGTACCACCCAGTGTTGACTAAGCTGACTGCTCTGGCTAGGTCCTTATGCTTTTAGCACAGCAACGGCTGAGCTTGTGCTTAAGATATATCTAGTGTTACAGCAAACAAATGATGGACGGAATGCTGACAATGCAAACATTCTCCCCCAGTCAAAAGATCTGGGTTAAATCCATCGTTCTTTTGCCCACTACGCCACCCCAGTTTGGACCCAGCCATATGCAAATCAGTCTTGATCCTGTGCCCCATGGGAACAGTCCAGACCGAACTGCCAGGCCAGGTCCGCCCTGGACCGGAAACAAGCATCCTGGGACCGGTTTCAGGGTATGTCACCCTTCTTCAGCCAGCCTAGCTTGAATCCAGTGACACAGTGAGCAAGGGACCCACGTCTGGGCATACCCATCCCACTTAGGGCGAAAAGTGTTACCAGCAAACAAATGATGGACGGAATGCTGACAATGCAAACATTCTCCCCCAGTCAAAAGATCTGGATTAAATCCATCGTTCTTTTGCCCACTACGCCACCCCAGTTTGGACCCAGCCATATGCAAATCAGTCTTGACCCTGTGCCCCATGGGAACAGTCCAGACCGAACTGCCAGGCCAGGTCCTCCCTGGACCGGAAACAAGCTTCCTGGGACCGGTTTCAGGGTATGTCACCCTTCTTCAGCCAGGCTAGCTTGAATCCAGTGACACAGTGAGCAAGGGACCCACGTCTGGGCATACCCATCCCACTTAGGGCGAAAAGATATATCTAGGGCACCGAACCCTTAGTTGTTCAGACTTGCTGGGGCTGTGACAAGAAGACTGGTTTACCGAAAGGGGTCCCTAAGGCGAGTGTGCTGCCTGCGCTGTAGTGAATTTTTGGAAGACCCTAGAAATGCAGGTTCACGTGGTCATGGAAAGCTCTGATAAATTAAGAAATTGACGGTGTTTTCTGAACGTCTTGAAGCTTGCCTCTATCAGGTATGAAAATATGATGGCATGTCATTATTGTACCGAACATATGTGACCTTCAAATGGTTTTTGTGTGAAAATGAGGCAGTAAATAATTCCTGTTAAATAATTGTGCACCTTTAGCTAGTAATAGAGCTGCCTTTTAAGAATTATTAAATTTTTCGATTATATTTACCACTGTTAATGCACACCTTACTAGTCAGTCAGCCTTGCCTTGCTGTCTGGAGTGCTTCGGCACTTTGCTTGGAATCCCCTTCCCCAGCCACATTTCTTGCTTTCATTCTGGACTCCTGCTACGGGGCCGCACATTCTGCGCAGCAGAGGCCAACAGCAAATTACTGACATGAAAACTAAGGGTGGCGTTGGTCAGCCCTGTTTTAGCCAGCAAGTAACAACACAAGGTTGTTGGAGGTGAAGTTACTGAATGTGACTGATGGTGTAAACCAACCAAATAGGAATTAGATTTCCATGCAAATATTTAGACCTAGGTGAGCAGGCTCGCTTGGGGTAGGAGAATTGTGTGTGAAAGTACCGAGGGGCAGATCTACAAGAAAGTGCCGCAGCGTGGCGCTGCAAGCCCTTTGGCTGCGCCACGCTGCGGCACTCAGAGCACAGGAATGCGACATATTTACAAGAATATGTCGCATTCCTGTGCTCTCCCTGCGCTGGCGCACAAACAGCTGCCAAGCGCCGGCGCAGGCACCCTTGCACCATGGTGCAAGGATGCCTGCGCCATGGGGAGATTGTTTCTGTGCAGGAAGGGGCACCTTTCTGCACAAAAACAATCAGTACAGGCTTTTCCTCTTTCAATGCGTGCTGCAGAATGCAGCACGCATTGAAAGAGGAAAACGAGGAGAAATGAAAACATTTCTCCTCGGTGCGCCTCGCTACGCCACCTCTAGGGTGGCGTAGCTTTCAAACGCATCTCCAGAGTTACGATTTCTCGTAATTCTGGAGATGTGTCTTGTTCCATGGGTGTTGCGTGGGAACACCCACAGCAACACCCATGGAACGCCCCTTCACCGCAAAGTGCTGCGTGTGAAGGGACGGTATTTACAAGGAGAGGAAAAGTCACGCATGGTGGCTTTTCCTCTCCTTGTAAATATCGAGGAGCCCCCTGCGCCACCAGTACGTCACGAAAAGTGACGTACTGGTGGCGCAGGGGGCTTGTAAATCTGCCCCTTAATACTTATTGAACACGGCAGCTGTTCAAAAGGGAACTTCAGGTAGCCAAACGAGCACTGCTTTGAGAGGACATGCAAGAGTGGAAGGACCAAATAAGCGCAAATGGTCAATATGGCTGCAAATGGTCCGAGTATTGTGACTGCCACTGGGAGAGAGACATGAAGCAAGGGTACCCCTGTGAAAAGCAGGAAATGGGAACACAGAAGATCTGCTAAATCTAGATCACAGTAAGTTAACACATTAAAAATATATACATTAATTACATTTTAATTAGTATGGTAAAGGGAAAATTAACTACATGTTTCCTGGATGGATTTTTTAGAAAACAAAATGATGGACTTATAAAAGCACCTGGCACTTGATAAACTACTTGCGGTGCTACATTAAGTCTACCCTTTTTTTTGTTCGCTGATTTTACTGTTGGAGTCCATGTTAAATTTGTGGTGGTGTTTAGTCTTACTTACTCAAATGTGTAAACGACGTATGCTTTTAATGTGTTTTTTGTACAAAATACAGTTTGCTTCGCAAGTGTTCTAATAAGGTTGAGCGTCTTCGTATTTTGTTTTGCGCGTCACTTTGTGTATCGATGCCCTAAACTGTTTATTGTAAGTAGCATTTCTTTTAAATAAATTGCTCATAAGTAAATAGGGAACACGTTCACAGCTATATATGTATGGTCCTGTGTGTGTGTGTGTGTATATATATATATATATATATATATATATGTATATATATATATATATATATATATATATATATACAGTTAACATTGAGATGAAGCCAACTGTTCTAAGATTGTTTTTGAATATATTTCTTTCTACTTTGAAAGTCTGTAATTTCGACATGTTAAAAACACAATACTGTATGTTTGTGTCCAGAATCTAGTTTACAATAATGGCATATTTTCTGATTCAAGCAAAGTTACATTACATCATGGCATGTATCTTCTGGGACCTCTTTGATGCTTAAAACTAAAATACATTATCAAAATTATTTGCATCCATTTGCTTGTGAACTGCAAGAAATCTACAATATAAAAGTCTTGGCCTCCTTAATAACTCTCAGTAGAGCAACTTAAGCTTTGCCAGCCTTGCTAATATTAGTTTTGTAAGAAAGCTAAATGGTGCAAATATTTCATTGTTAAGAATCAATAAACATAATCCCCTCAATCCCCTTGCGCACATATTACTCTTTGCTCTCTTGCAATAAATGTTATATATTTTAATCTGTGGATGAAAGACGGGCATCATTACAATCGGTTATGAATAGTTTTTTTCTTATCTTACCTTGCATTTTAGTTGGATTTACCTGCCTTGAATCTGTAACTTGTAGTATGCCACTCATGATTTTTAGGTCGAGCCTAGCGGCAGCGCCCATGCGCTGCTCGCTCTGCGAGGCATGCAGTAGTCGAGTATGCTGTGGATGCCTCGCCTTCTCTCCGCCCATATTTTTGATTGGCTGGTGTCATTGTCTTGGTAAATGCTGGCTTCCGATTGATAATGAGGCTTGTTAGTCCCTCCTTGTTACCGCCTGTCGCCATTTGTTACCTCCCATGAGGACTGGATCTTTTACTTGTGGCGTTACACGGTCTCCTTCATAAGTCGGTAAGCACTATTTTTTTTTGTATTTGCAGCGCGGTCCACTTTCACTTTAGCGGCCGCGCTTGTTTATTTAATTAATACCACCAGTACCACCACCAATACCACCAGTACCAGCACCACCACCAATACCACCAGTACCACCACCAATATCACCACCACCAGTACCACCAGTACCAGTACCACCAGTACTACCACCACCAGTACCATCAGTACCAGTACCACCACCACCACTACCAGTACCACTACCAGTACCATCACCACCAATACCACCACCACCACCAATACCACCACCACCACCTCTGCGCCTCTCGCTCACTAGTAATAGCAGGGGCACTGTACGAGGCCAGAGCTGCAGCCAAGACCATCCCTCCCTCCATGCGTGCAATAAAGCACAGACCGCCCTGCACCAGGAGGTGTAGTCAGGGCCCTACTACAGCTGGAGTGTTTATTAGGCCAAAGATAGCAATGACATTACGCAATGCCACTCTGCACACTCAAATCACGGAGAGGGCAGGAAATAGCCCCCCCTCCCGCTCTTCCTCCTGAGCCGCGACAGTGTAATCACAGTTCGAAAGGTGTTGGAGTGCTTTGTTAGTGTTTATAGCTCGGATCATATGTAACTCTCACTTCACACTTTGTGTCTGTGTAATTTACAACACTTACACATCTTCTTCACTGCACTATTTATCACTACTTTGAAGACGTCGCAGGCCGGTCTCTTCCTCTGATATTTACAATCTAACAAGCGGTTGAGAAGGCCCTTTATTACAATGCAATAGGTCTCGCATTTGCGAGAGTTTAAGCTATTAGTATTGTAAATGACAATGCCTTTTATTTATGTTTTAGAACCCAAAACATAAATAATAGGCATTGTCATTTACAATGGCAACAGCTCAAACTCGCGTGAATGCGAGACCTATTGCATTGCAAATGCTTGTTCTTTTTTCTATGTGTGCTGCATTCTGCAGTACACATAGAAAGAGGAAAAAGTCTCTTATGATTGCTTTTGTGAAGGAAGGTTTCCCTTTCTGCACAAAAATATTCATCCCTACAATGCAGGCACCCTTGCACCATGGTGCAAAGGTGCCTGCGTTGGCGCACCGCAGTCCATTGTGCGCCAACGCAGGGGAAAAGGACAGGAATGCGCTGTTTCTGATAGATACGGCGCATTTCTGCCCTTTTCTTTTGCCGTAGGGCAGCACAGCAGGAAGGCCTGCGGCGCTGCCCCCTGGCAAAAAATCATAAATGAGGCCCTGAGTTTTTAACGCTAGGTAACAGAGGAAAGAATGGACTGATTGCTGATATGGATATCAGCTGAGACGGCAGACTATGAATATTCCCCCAAAAATATTTTCACAAGTTAGAAATTCCTAGTTTTTTAATTTAATCGTATCCACATACTTTATCAAATAGCAACATTAGTAAAAGTCAACAGTACACCCGAAAGGTAACCTCGGAATCGAGCCACTCACCAAACACTTGATGAAATCAGTGTATGTAATTGGTTACCCTCGAGCTTTTAATTTGAAAACTGGGTTTCAACGAGGCTACAGAAGACTGGAGCTGCCTTCCACAAGTCCTAATTGAAGGCAGCATAGATTGAGTACTACAGTTCCGCACAGAGGACAATATCTAAAGGAAACACAAAAAGCGGACTTGCTATTTATTTTCGCATGGTTTGATTTTGATGCTCAAGTTGTTTAAACAACTTGAGCATCCTTGCAACGTTAGTGCTTTTAATTGAAAAAAAAAACTGGACCACCTTTGCTAGAAATTAGAAACTGCAGCTGATAAATATATATATCAGTGCATCAGTTAAGGAAACACTTGGTAACTGATTTGCAGCAGATTATTATTGCTCTGAAACCTGAATACACTGACAGATTATGGCCAATTACAGGTGATTTATATTGAAACCTCTTGCATGTATTTTCGAAAAAGGTTGGCAAGATTCAGTCCTGCCAAGTATCACACATCAGACGTGACTCTAACGCATTTCAGTGAGGTGCTCCGCATCACCGCACTGAAATGCATTGTCACGCATAATGCATAGTGTCTCAGCTATCACTGTGACTGAAGCGCGGCAAAGTGTGTGTGTGTATGTGGCAGCTCAGCTGGCTGGCAGCGTGCTGCCTGTGGTCTGCCTGTGCTGAATTGCTGCTCCCGTGGGCTTCCTGCTGCTAGCTACAATGTATCTCTTCATCAAGGATTCCCGTGGCGCCATGCGGCTGGGTCACTGTCAGCCAGATAGCCTGCCTGACCTCACAACCTAGGTAGTGCTCAATAGCTGCTACCAAGACAGCCTGGAGTCCAGTTAGGTTGCGTGAACACACGTGTGACCGGCATGGCGCCGTGGGGGAACGTTACGTCCCTGGGCACGGGGAGTTTGTGTTCAATAAGGCTGGCAGCTCACTGGTTTGCAGGCGGGGCCGGCCGCACATGGTACTTGCTCCGCAGCGTTGCGGCGCTGCTTGCACCATCCATTTTGTGGCCTTTAATAGCCGCTCGCCCGCTACTGAATTCATTATTTCAATTATTATTTAATTCCGTGCCGGCTTAGAGAGAGTGCCGTGGGACGGGACGTCAGTGACGGAATCATGACGACTGGCATCACGGTTGCAGCCGCCACCAGGACTCACTGAGGACACAGAGCCGACAGCCACCTGGACCAAGTAAGACGGATTTCCTTGGGGAGGGGTGCAGTGGCTCGCTCGTTGAGGCCTGAGCTGCCAGCTGCCTCGAGTCGCCGACACGCCAGTCAGGCAGCGCTACTTGTTTGAAGATCAATGAGAACAGTAGTTGTTGTTTACCAGCCACCAACGCGGGTGCATCAGTGTATAATAAATAAATAACACATTGAGTTAGCCGGAACTTGGTGCAGAGGTACCAAGGAGCTGGAATCTAAGAAATTCCTGCTTTTATGAGTTTAGCACCTGCCCTGGAATCAAGAATGATCGCACAGTTCCAGTAATGCCGGGCCTTCTTCCATGTATTTTTTCACGATTCTGGGAACAAATCCACCTGCTCAGAGATGGCCCAAATTAAATCATGGGGAGTCATTGAAGGATGACGTTTGGGGTCCCGTGGGTGGGGGAGCAGTGCAGCCTAAAGGAGTCTGCTCTCCCACATGTCTTCTCGGCAGGGAGGAGGGATGAGAAGGGTGCTCACAGCCCCGAGACATGGCAATGCCCTGTCTGTCGTACGTTTGGCGGTTGGAACAGGGGCCGGGGGATGTAAGAGGGTCTGGGCCTGGTTGGGGGAGCACTATGTGCTTCTCCCATGTTGTACTACACTGGACACTTCTCTCAGTGCAGTTCTGTGTCTGCTTTGCGGGGGCAGAGTGGGGATTGGGACCAGAAGTCAGGTGGGGGCTCTGTCTCACTCTGCCCTGAGGCTCATTCTGTGGCCCGGCGCACTGTGCTTGAGAGGGTCCGTCTTTGCACTGTGCTCTTGCTGCTTAGGAGGGGTGGAGGCAGGCGTTAGGGGATCACGCCCTGACTCAGGGGCGCATTGTGGTACTGCAGAGCCTGGGGTGGAGGGTGCTGATTGTTTAGAAATTAAATAATAGCTTTAAAAGTACCTGCTGCAGAGTTCGACATCCTTGTTGCTCAAATGAGGTTAATTTCTGGTATTTGTCTATTTCCATTGACTTCATTCCATGATTTTGGTCGCAAGAAAGTGCCACTCTATGCGTTACATATTTAGTCGTTGCCTGACTCTCTTAAATCCACTGAATCTATGAAAATGTCACACATAATCAATCTGAAACATTAGCAGCTATACTCAAATGGGTGTACTTTCCGATATTTACATGTTTCCCTTGTCTTCATTGCTTGATTTTGCCAGCGAGACAGTGTCACTCATAGTCGTTGAAATGTCACTCATAATTACACTGAAATTATGAAAATGTCACACATAGCAATCTGGAACCTTGGCATCTATGAAGACTATATATGGTCTTTCCCATTGCAAAAGACCATATACGCGAATCTTTTCTGTCCTGCCGTCATGCCACCGGGCCTAGCGCCTGCTGTACCAAGAGATTTTACAGTCACAAAGGACAAATTTGAGCCTTTGAGACCTCAAAATGGCTTTTTAAAATGTACAAAAACCAAACTGTGATTCGGTAATGCTATCCAATCACAATTTGGATTTTAGAATACATGCAGAATTGGTATTTGTTAGGGGCATGTAAAGGACGACCCATCCAAATACCGATTCTTTAGCTTAGGTATTAATGTTTTGCAACCGCCAAGTCGTAAAACATTAATATTTTACAACCAAATCAAAACTGGTGGGAAGCATTCATAAATGGGAAGGGGTCGTTAAGGGCCCCATTACCATTTGTAAATTTCGAGCAAATTCTTTTTTTTAACCTCAGGCAGTGGTCCCTGCTCCTAAATATGTTCGTAAAATGATACTTTTTTTAAAATGCATCCCCTTTTCCTATTAGGAAAATGGTCTAGATAAAAAAAAAAAAATAAGATTGCTTTATTTTAAAGCAATCACAGACATGCCTGTGACTGTAACCAATCATAGAGGCTCTCAATTTGCAACCTACCTCATGCATATTAATGAGGTAGGTTGAATTGCGACTTATTATAATTCGGTATTTTTTAACCAACCTATTGTTACATAGGTTGGTTCACAAAGTACCAACCCATTCGGTAGAAGTCGGTGTGCAAATTTCACCACCTTCCAATAAATCCATTTTTAATATATTCCTAATAAGAAATCGCAAATTGCAAATAATTTTTTGATGCAATTTACTATTTTGTGATAGGAATCTTAATACATCAGGCCAGTAGAGTATTGAAAGGAAGACTCCTAGCCAATCAACTAATGTCAACTACTAATTTTTCCTTTAACAGACCAGGGGTGTAACGGACACCCCTGCAGCCCCCGAGATGCGGTGGGGCCCCCAGTCTTCCATCAGCGTCGGATTGGTAACGTGGGCACCCGGGCAATGCCCGAGGGGCCGGTGTCCTAGTTCCAGCTGTGGGCTGCTTTTTTGAGCAGTCTGGGGGGCCGATTTGGGTGGTTTCTGCATTGTTCGGATACTGCCAGCGGCCCAGTGGGTGCCTAAGTAACTAATCCGTGCATTTTTTATTACCCCCCCCCCCTTTTTTTTATAAAATTTCGCCGAAGCAGTGTTTTGAGGAAAGGCAATATGCAAATGTAGGCCACTTTTTTTTTTAGCGTGCCCGGGCCGATTTTTAATCCCAATCCAACCCTGTCTTCCATACATAAAGGGGGGGCCCCCTCAGCTTGTCATTTTGGGGATATGAATAGTGCGAGGGATGCCTTTACCATTCCTTGCAGGGGGACCCCCCAGGTTTCCTTACTCCGCCTCTAACAGTCATGCAGTGTTGGATAATAGAATGATTAGACGCTCCTTATTTTACTCAATTAGCAGCTTTAAAATAATAAAACAATGTGAAAGCAATTATTTTCCTCAAGCATTTTCAGTCAACAGATTTATTTTTCCTGTGGTATAGAAAACCCACAGGCAAGCTTACCAATTTCTCAAAAAAATAAAAAGAATCAAATGGGTTGGGACTGTTGATATGTCTTTTTACCTCAATAAACACATTATATTAACTCTTGTGGAATACGACAACTCACTTATCACAAGCAAATAAGTAAAAAAATGGGAAGTAGTAGCAAGCTTGTTGATTACTAAGTGCCATTCTGGTCCAAATAGGGATGGAGCATCTAAACACTCAACTGATATTGAGTAGAGTTGGTTCTCCCTCTCACTTCAAAACACAAAAAGAGCTAGGCAAAACTTAAGGCCCTATTTATGAAATTTATACTTCCCAAAAAAGGTTGCAAATAGGAAAAAAAAAATTGAACAGACCTATTTACGAACAGGTGGGTTCACAAAATTTAGAATCGCAGTGAGTCGCAATCCAATCTACCGCATCAATATTCATGAGGGAGGTCGCAAATTACGATGCACCTTGACTGGATGCCATCACAGGGATCATCAAACACACAAAGGTGATGGGAGGAATGTTTGCAATAAGTCTAACCATTGTAATTGCTTGGGGTAGCATTTCAATCCAACATTTTTTGCCCTCCATGCCACTTTAGTTTAGACCCAACCATATTCAAATCAGTCTTGGCCTGCTCCAAATGGAACAGTCCAGCCCATACTGCCAGACCTGGTCCTCCCTGAACTGGAACACAAACAACCTAAGACTAGTTTTGCCCTGATTGAGACTCTTCATTCAAGTGTAACTTGGTTCGTGTGACACAGCGACCACGGGACCCACATCTGGGCATACTTTTGGCAGCTTAGTGTTCAACATCAAAAACACAAAAGATGATAGGAAGAATGTTTCCAACAAGTTGAATTACTGGCAATCGCTCGGGTTAGCATTCCAATTCACTGTTCTTTTGCCCACCATGTCTTCTCAGTTTGGACCCAGCCATATGCAAACCAGTCTTGACCCTGCTCTAATTGGAAAAGTCCAGCCTGAACTGACAGAACAGATACTCCTTGAACCGGAACACAGGCAACCCAAGACCAGTTTCACCTTGACTGGGGCTCTTCAGTTGGGAGTAGCTTGATTTTTTGTTTCATCTGTTTATTAGATTTTGATATAGGTTGTGAATATTACAAGCATTCACAGTACATGCAGAACCAGTGGGCATATTCAGGAATCAGATTATGCGAGGCATTACCTCGGTGTGTAAGTAGAGAGCATATACACAATCCAGATCCACACATCAGCCATGGATAATGCTGATCATGGCATTATACCATCTCAATGCATAAACATATTACAGGTGTCTTATTCGCACACATATTTGATCCATATGTATATTTCTAATGACTCCTTAGAGCCTTGCCATATTGTCAGAGTTGGTGATCAAACGACTGTATATAGATCGACAGAATTTATAACAACAAATTGTGAACAAGGAGGAGAGAGCAGGGTGGGCTGAGGTAGGGAGAGGCGGTCCATGCCTGCAACAATAGTGCCATTTTCACAAGTTCCGATTCGTTGACCTTGTTATCATAATACTACATGCGGGCCTAAGGTGTGTAATCTGTACTACATGTTCCAGACCATATTGTGTTCAGGTTGCATTATCACCTACATGTAAGCTAAGTTAACTGGTATTGAGAATGTCAGGGGGGTCGTTCAGAGTTATTGCTACTTGGAGCGCCGTCAGGATTGTGTTCCAGGCTGTTAAAATGGGATATTTGCGCAAACCTAGTGCATCTTCCCTTAACAATGAGACAGCCTCAGCCTTTGCGCAGTTCAGCATGGAATGAGACCAGGCTTTCAGCAATGGAGGGTCTTCAGCTTTCCAACCTGTCGTGACAAACTGTTTGGCCCCCATTAAGCCCAGGTCTAAAAATTGAGAAGTGGCTTAGTGTTTTTTACTTCTGACACAAATCCCTGTGATGCAGGCCTCCCACGTGTTCGGTAAGGCCCTATCTGTTCTTGTGGATAGTAATTGAATCACTCCATGCCAGTAGCCCTGCAGTTTGGGGCATGACCAGAGCATATGTAGTAGATTGGCATCTGTCAGTTTGCAGCGTGGACAACAAGCATCCACTCTATTAAAACATCTATTAATTTTATCTGGGGATAGATATGCTCTGTGGACTTTATAAAATTGGATCAGCCTAAATCTAGCAGTTCTTGGAATTTGTCTGGGGCTCTCCAGCACCATGGTCCATTCCTTAAGTGTGTACGGTCATGTCAAATCCGCCTCCCATCTATTTTGCAGGAGCGCTAGATCAGTCATAGTGTGTTCGGGGATTAATTCTGCAAACCATTTTATGAGATGCCGACACGTACCCAGCATGTGTATGTACTGCATCAGGAGATGTGTTGGAGGTTCTTGCGAGATATTGCTCCAGTAGCGCCCCAATGTTGCTATCCAGGAGGCATGATTTAGGAAGTGTCCAGGAGGGTTGACTTTTATTTACCGTAACGGGTTTGGCACTGATTGTTATCTTCGGTTTACCAATACAACTCGGTTTTTTATTCGTCTTCACTTTTGTACTTCACATCCTCTATTTTCTATTGAATCACCGTATTGACCCAAACCTTTTTTAACTTCACTGTTCATAACCATTATTTTCCATTACCCATTCTTCCACTTTTGGAGACTTTTTACAGCACGAAACCACATCTTGATTTAACAATGAGTAGTTTTCTACCGTTCTTTTTACTGATGTCCAGTTTCTTCTACGTTGCAGATATTGAGCCCCTGATGAAGGGCTATTGCCCGAAATGCATTGGGCACGTGTAAAAGACATATCGATACATCGTTATTCATTGACAATGGAATTTCTGTCATAAACTAACTATTTATGATTTTTTCAAATGATGTGTTTATGAACTGAATAAACTATTAGAAAATTCATCATAATAACCAGGATAAATTGATTGATCTTTATTTTGAGTGCTAGTTGGAGACGCCCCTCAAACCTTGAGGACATCGCGGTTAGTTTGCTTATATCAACGTCTTGCCAGTCTGTGAGTTCTGCCATTCTGACTCTGCCCCCCCTTTCGGCATACCTAGTAGTGGGATGGTGGGCGCATATGGTGTGACCTGCCTAGTAAAATATAGTGCTATACAGAAGCATTTCCTAGATATCTGTACCAGGAGGGGAAGTGACGTGTGCGACCTAGAGCATGGGTGAAAGATAAAGAGGAGCCTATCTAACGTGTACGAGGGTCCACATTCCACTGTATCGGTAAGGTGTAGTTCCGCCACTCATTTCGCCACCCATTGTATCTGGGACGCCTGATAGTAATGTTCCATGTTGGGCAAGCCAACCCTCCATGTGTCTGGGGTAAGAATAGTTTAGTGAGCGCCACCCTGCAGCGCGTATTACACCATATGAGGTCTCTCATGATTCCCTCCAACGGACAAAAAAAGGATGCTGGTAAATATATATAGGAAGGCAAAATGATAACAAAATAATAAAGCAGACGGGGCAACATCACCATTTTAATGAGCGCCACCCTACCTGCAACAGAGAGGTTAAGCGTTTTCCAAAATTCAATTTGGGATCTTAAGAAGGCTGTAACCGCTCTGGATAGGTTACCATCCAGGAGATCCCGGACAGTATGGTATATTCTTACACCCAAGTATCGAAACATAACCGGATGCCAGGCCACCAGTGCACCATTCACTACCAGATGAGGGATGTCTGTGTCAGAAGTAAAGGGAAATAAACATGATTTCCCCCAATTCACGCTCAGTCCTGATAATGTAGGAAATAGTTGGAGTGTGTCGGAAATCATCGAGGGTATTGCCTGTAGGTCCCTAATGTAGAGCAGAATGTCATCCGCAAATAGCGAAATGGCGTGTGTTTCCTCCCCTAATTGTATACCCCAGTGGTCTGCTGATTGGCGCAGGGCTATTGCTAGAGGCTCTATAGCCAGGGAGAAGATTAATGGGGGAAGGGGGTACCCATGTCTGGTTCCTCTCCTTATCGGTATGGGCCGTGAGAATAAAGTTCCTAGACGTACACGCACAGCAAGTGCTCCATGTAATAGTTTAACAAAACTTAAAAAGTATGGCCCAAATCCAAATCTTTGCCGCACCTCCAACATATAAAGCCACTCAACCATGTCAAAGGCTTTTTCTAGATCCAATACTAGGCAGCCTGGTGCCAGCCAAACCGCTGCAGTGCTTCGCATTACCCGGAAAAGCCTGCGTATATTGAGAGAGGTGTTTCGAGCTGGGACAAAGTCATTCTGATCCCGATGGACCAGATGCGGAGTTACCAGTGCCATTCTGCCTGCCAGAACACCTGCCAATACTTTGTAATCTCCATTTAGCAGCTCCAGGGGTCGATAGGCGCTTGTGTGCGTGGGATCTCTGTCTGGTTTTGGAAGTGTAATCAGAGTAGGTTCAGTCAGGGAGGTTGGGAGGGAGACAGTTTGTAATGCTTCCGTGTATACCCTAAGCAGCTGTGGGCCTAAGAGATCGGAGTACATTTTGTAAAATTCGTGGGGGAGACCGTCCGGACCAGGGACCTTACCAGATGGCAGTGCTCGCATTGTGCCTCTCACTTCCTCAAGTGTGAGCGAGGCATCCAGTTCCCTACACTGGTCGGGTGTAAAAGTGGGAAAGGTGAGACCATCAAGAAAAGTGTGAATGTCTGTCTCAGGGACATTCAAGGTTGACCTGTATAGCTGAGTGAAGTTAGTTAACTCGCTGTGGATTTTTTGCTGAGTATACTTGAGTCCCCCTTCCTGAGACCAGAGTGCAATGATGAGTCCTACGGATTGGATTGGTCTTGTTTGATCAACCAGGCCAGTAGGGGCCTGGATCGATCAGCTTTAGCATGTGCTGCTGCTGAATGTGCAGCGAAGTTCAAACAGCGCTGACGATCTAGGAGTTCCATGTGTTTTTTACGTGCCTCTAATAGTGGGGTGGATTGTGGGGCATCCGCTACCGCTCGCAATTCTAATGCCAATAGATCTTTTTCCACTACAAGTAGTTCCGGTACTATTTGACTCCTCAAACCACAGCCCAACCCCAGGCACTCCCACGTAGCGTAACCTTCAGGGCAGCCCACTCCACCATAGTGGACGAAGCGGTTCCAGTATTATGTGTGAAGTACTCACTGATGGACTCTCCTTTTGAGTCTTGGAATACTTGGTCTCCCAGCATCGTCGGCTGTAACCGCCATGTAAGGATGTCAATGGTCCCGCATTCCCATGCTAATGTAACATAATGTGGGTTGTGGTCGGAATGTGTTCGACCCCGGTAGTCCGAGCCCGTTATGTAGGGAAGTAAGGAGGGTGAGCTTAGAAACCCATCCAATCGTACCTGTAAATGATGGGGCACAGAGTAGAATGAATATATCCTCTCTCCGGGATTACTGTGCCTCCAGACATCAACCAAGTCCCATCTATGCACCCATTCGCTCAGTACAGTTGAGTTAGCTGAGGCAATCATACATCTTAGAGGGGGAAAGGATCTGTCTAAACCTGTGTCCTTGACGCTGTTGAAATCCCTCCTTTCAGCCATGGCATGTCACACCATTTTACCAGCATCTGGGACAGCAATCTTAGGAATTGGCCCTGGTCTGTATTAGGGGCATGCACATTGCCTAACAAAATATAGCGCCCATCCAACCTGCCTTTTAACACGAATCTACCGTCTTTATCAGTAAGAACCTCTTCCACCATGAAAGGTGTGCCCGGGCGGACCCAAATTTAGACCCCACGTGCAAACAGTGAGTAGTCAGTGGCATAGACCTTACTACTTCATTTTCTTTGCAGCCTGACCGTTTCAACCCATTTAGGTGTGTCTCTTGTAAGAGGGCAATTCGCACATTGTGCCTCTTAAGGCAAGAATATACCGCGCATCTTCCGGATGGTGTGCGGAGACCCTGCACATTCCAGGTCAGTATTGTATGGTCTGTCATGGCACTGCATTATGAAAAAAGCGGAATATAACCCGGCCTATGCATGCAGCCATGTGTGTGAATCGGCAGAGGGCTATGTCATTGCCCATTCCCCCCAGAAAAGCCCCCGCAACCAAAGAGAAAGTGGATGAGCCAACATGGCAATAGGAAAACACTAATAGAGCAGCCCCCATTAAAAAGGGGTGCTACCCAAACCCTGGTGGGAAAACTGTCCACACAACCAACTGGTTCCCTGTAGAAGGGAGAATGTAAGGGGGTGTATGGCAATGTGGGGCATGCCACTGTGAAATCCCCAGGTTTCTCATATCTTTGTGTATGGTGATGTGTAAAGCCAGAGTAGCCCTCGAGTACCGTGTGTAGGTCTTGGTGCACTGCCAATAATGCAAACCCCCCAGTAGACTAAACACTGCAAGAATACAATACCAAACATTATCGAGATGCAGTCTTTTAGAAAGTTCATGGTGAAGGTGGTGTGTCACAGCATTTATACGATACCATCAGCAGTCTGTGGCGTGACATCCGGCATTCGAAGTGATACAGCTTCCGAAAATCCAGCTGCTGATGAGTTCTCATTTTCCGAGGAGTAAATCGGTGTTCCTTCCTTGCTAATCATCTCTGATACTTCAGCTATCCGCTCCACTACTCAAACCGCTGCCTGCTGCTCCTGCCTAATCTGGTCCAGGCCTGGTGCCGCTGAAAGGCCGGAGTTCTGTTTCTTGAGCCATCGACGACGATTCCTCGCTCCGCTTACCTCACCATTCAAAGAGCCTGGTATGCCCGTTGGCCGAGGAACTGAGAACTGACCCGTGGTTTCAAGCCAGTCCCAAGTGTCTTGTGGTGTGTCAAAAAATCTCGTTTTCCCATCAGAGACCACTTGGAGTCTTGCTGGATAGAGCAGTGAATATGAAATGTCTAGTTGTCTGAGCTTCTGTATGACCTGCAGGAAAGATCCCGGTTGACGTTGGACCTTAATTGTATAGTACGAGAAGAACAGGACCTTCGTGTTTTCAAATTTGACCTTGGACAGTTTCCTTGTTTCATGCAGGATCATATCTCTATCCCTGAATTGTAACAGTTTAAATATAAGTGTATGCACCCCATTGCCTGGTGCCGGTCTCCTGCCCGGGATGCGGTTTGCTCGCTCTATAGTGAAGAACGGAGAAAATGAGGAGGGGGCAAGATATATATTTTTTAACTCTTTTTATTAAACAGGCTCATGAGGTACATCAAGACAGAAGGTGTTCACATGCATTCCATCGGCATGTATGCAGCATCATGTTACATTATGTCAAAGAAAGCAAACAATGGTCACTGTGGTTCACACAAGGCGGGTTGCATCACAAATCGATCTTATTCAAGTATGGAGACATATCTGGGTCGGCGTTTCTCACTCATGAGCAGCAGGTGGACATGTGAATTTACAGGTTATCAGTTCCTCTCATGTTTTTCTATATTTCTCCCAGGGGGACCATATTTTTTCCCATTTTTTACTACAACCTCTACAGTCGTATATCACCTTTTCAGCTTGTTGACACCAGTCAAGGTCGACCTCCCATTCTATCACTGATGGGGGGATGTGCGTCCCCCATCTGAGTGCTAAATTACGCTTTGCCACCCCGGCCGACAAGGCCAGCCAGAGTCTATTATGTCTGGGCGAGTCTTCCTCCCCCCTGATCATCAATAGGAGCCACTTGGCATCTACGGGCACTCTCACTCTCACTCCCAACACCCTCAACATCACTGTTGTCACCCCTTGCCAGAATGAAAGGATGACTGGGCATTCCCATAGAGTATGGAAGAAGGATCCCTTCTGCTGGCAGCCTCTTATGCATTGAGGCGAATGCGCTTTTCCACATTTATGGAGTAGCGTGCGGGGGTAATGTGAGCGGTGCAAGACCCTAAGTTGTACCAGTCTGAATCGTGCCCTGATTGCTATCTCTCTCGGGCTCTGCACCGCTTCCATCCATTCTTCATCTTCAATACTGCCCAGATCGTCCGTCCAGGCAGTCCTGAGGGAGGTCAAAGGGTCTGGTACATTATTTATTATTTTCTTATATATTGTGGATGTCCCTTTGTCGAGTATGGGGTCTACCAGTAGCCCGTATTTCCAGAGGGGAATGGTCAGGGACGGTCTCTCCCTGTTTTATGTGCCTATTTATAGCATGCGTGAGCTGTGTGTAAGGGAAGATCTAAGTAGGTGCTAATTTGAATTCTTGCTTTAAATCATCAAAGGATAGGGGCGCTCCATCCCTCCACATGTCTCCTAAGTGCTCAATGCCTATGTTACACCCCCCCCCCGAGAAACCTTCAACTGGTCACCCACCCACAGCGGCGTCATTGCTGTCAAGCGGTCGTGCCAGCCCAAATACTTGTTTGCCTCTTTCCAGCATTTGACCACTGTTGCCGTGTGCGCTGGCCATCGTTGATGAGGCCTACAGGCATATAAGAGAGGTTCGTAGTTCCCATTCAGCATTACTTCTCTATCCATTTTATAGGCAGGCTCGTCCCTCCTCGCATAGACTCAATCATTTATCACTACCAACTGGGAGGCCCAGTAGTATAGTCTAACGTCCGGGACTGCTAATCCAACATCATAGACTCCCCTCTATAGTTTATTTAAGGATATTCAGGTCACCCCTCGCTGCCATATCAGGGTGCGGAGTTCCTGGGCTACCTGTTTGGAACAAGAGGCAGGAACTGGATAGGGAGTGTTTTGTAGCACACATAGGAGGCACGGCAGAGTAATAATTTTATATAGAGCAGCTCTGCCCTTCAAGGACAGTGGGAGAGTGCGCCAATGCACTATGTCGGCGCAAAGTCTGTGCAGTGGGGGGAAGAGGTTTTTTTGTAAAAATGTCTGAGGGCTGCGCATTATGTATATGCCCAGGTACTTGAATCCTTCCTCCACTAGTGGAGCTGCGCAGTTTGCCGGTAATCTCGGGGTAGTGCCCGACATGGGCAGCACAACTGATTTCTTTCAATTTAAAGTGTAGCCAGAATAACTTCCATAAAGCTCAAAAATCTGGAGGACTCTTGCTATGGAGTAGTAGGGCCTTGACAAGTACAGGAGTATATCATCGGCATAGAGGGAGATCCTCTCCTACCATACGCCTGGTGCTGGAATACCCCATATCATCTGGTCTCTTCTAAACCAGTGTGCCAGGGGCTCCAGTGCCAGAGCGAACAATAGTGGTGACAGGGGGCAGCCCTGTCTGGTTCCCCTGTCCAGTGCAAAGTGTTGCAACATCGCCCCGTTATCTCTCACTCTTGCGAGTGGTCCCTGGTATAGCAGTTTTACACAACTACAAAACTTCGGACCAAAGCCCAGCTTAGTCAGTACGGAGAATAGATAGGGCCACCCTATGCTGACAAAAAGGCCATTGAGGCATCTAACGCCATCAGCGCCAACCGGTCGGATGAGGGGGCAGCCGTCATGTGCAGGACTCCGTTAAGTCTCTGCAAGTTATGACGAGTACTTCTGTGTGGCATAAAGCCCGACTGGTCTATGTGGATAATGGTGGTTAGGACAGCGGTCATTTTATTTGCTAGGGCTTTGGCCAATGCCTTCGCTTCCACATTTAATAGCGAAATTGGCCTGGACGAGCTGCAACTTTCTGGGGGTTTACCTGCCTTATGTATCACCACAATCGTGGCCGTACGCTGGTCTACTGAGAGTGAACCGAATTCCCTGGCCTCCTCATACATATTAAGCATTGGTCATGTAATTTTGGCGGCCAGGCCCTTAAACAGTTCAACTGGCAGTCCATTTGGGCCTACCGCCTTACCCGACCATAGGGACCCCAGAGCCACAGATAGCTCCTCCGTAAGGTCAGCCTCAAGGGTGTCGCGCATCTCCACGGTTAGTGTCAGGATCGAGAAATCGGCTAGGAATTCCTTGCAGTCCCAATTTGATGTTTGGCCAGCTGGGGCATATAGGTTTTCATAATAGGATGCGGAGGTCGCTGTAATTTGGGCAGTGGTAGTCAGGGTTGGATTGGGATTAAAAATCGGCCCGGGCACGCTAAAAAAAAGTGGCCCACATTTGCATATTGCCTTTCCGCAAAACACTGCTTCGGCGAAATTTTATAAAAAAAGGGGAGGGGGTAAAAAAAATGCACGGATTAGTTTACACTGGTAAAACACACCTGAAAACAAGTGAGACCACTTCTGCTCAGGTCCCCTGCCCCCGCTCAATATGCATATATTAATTTCCCGGCCCAGCGAGAGAAAGGGAGTGACACCTCTGCGGTTGATAAAAGGGAGTAATACCTCCTTCCATCTACCTCCAGAAAGGCCACTCAGGCACCAACTGGGCCGCTGGCGGCATCGAACAATGCAGAAACCGCCCAAATCGGCCCCCCAGGCTGCTCAAAAAAGCAGTCCACAGCTGGAATTCGGGTACCGGCCCCTCGTGCATTGCCCGAGTGCCCGCGTTACCAATCCGACACTGCTGGTAGTGTGAAGGGCATCCTCACTATCTCTGATACTAGTTATCCATGCTCTATCTTTATCTCGTTTGTCTACCCAGGCCAGTAGCTTAGAGGCTTTATCTCCAATGTCATACAGTCAACGCTGCGTGGCAAGTGCATGTGCCCACACTGCATTGTCGGCCAAGGGGCGTAGATCCTGCTGTCGCAGAGTTAGTCTATGTCTCAGGTCTGCCCTCCCGCCTTCAACCACCTCTCACTCCAGTGCCACTATTTCATGCTTCAGAGTCTGAATTTAAGATGCCTCTTCCTTTTTCTTCCCCCCTATGAGCGCCTGTGCCTGCCTTTGCAATACTGTCTTGAAAGCCTTGCATAAAGTCTGATGAGACGCCACCGTCCCCTCATTCTCCCTGAAATACATATCAACTCCCTCATCTAGTTTATCTCGTAGCTCAGGGTCTCGGAGGTACCATGGATCTATCCTGGGGAATTCTACCCTATCAATTGCTGACCCCTTGAGAGTAACGCTTAAGAGAGAGTGGTCCGAGATACTCCTTGCCAAGTGTGTCAGTTTCTCGAAGCTCCCAACCCGGTCCTGCTGTGTGAGTAGGTAGTCGATCCTCGAAAATTATCCGTGGCGTGCCGAGTAGTATGTGAATTGCTTTATATGTGGGTTATGGGCCCTCCATATATCTACTAGCCCCATTGCTGCCAGGAAGACTGGGAGAATCTGCCCGCCCATGTGTCCCTCAGCCGCACTCCAGTTCTGGGTCCATTATTGCGTTAACGTCACCTCTCGGTAGGAGAGTGCCTGAGGGCAGGTCCAACAGTAGGGCACCAATCTTTGGGAGTATGGCTGCATGCAGTTTGGGTGGTATGTAAATTGAGCACAAGGCAAGAGGGCGACCCTCCCAACTGCCTGCCGGGGCTACACCGCATCCCGCGTCGTCGCACCAGACCCCATGGATTGTAAGGGACAGGGAGTTACGCCTCAGGATGCCCACACCCCGGGACCCAGCTGAGTACCCCGAGTGAGCCGCCAGTCGGTAGCTGAAGTGGTCTAGGGCTTTATAGTGGCTACCATTTAGGTGGATCTCCAGGAGCAACACCACGTTTGGAGAGTGGCATTTAATGTTCTGAAGGACCAGCGTGCGCTTGACCTTCTTCACAAGACAGTTTAAATTCCAGGACCACACCCGCACACTGGCCATTCCTCTCTTTGTGTCAGGCATACCTGATTCCATTCTTGACCCTGGTCGATCCCGCAGTGACCCTGGTGTGTACATGTGTTGTGTGTCGGCTATATTGGCCATGAGCAACAAAGAACATCAAAACATAACATTCAAACAATTCCCTTAACTCCCCCTTTCCTGCAGAGTGCCTGTCGCCCAAACAAGGTATTCATAACAGTAAAAGGGGGACAGCGAGTGTGCCACTGGCGTCGTAGGCATCAAAACTTAATACAGATGTGTCAATAGCCCCAATTCTGTATGGGGGAATGTCCAGCAAAGGCCGCCATTCAACAGGGAGCTATATGCAGACAGAGTCTCAAGGCCCAGACGGAGGCCCAAAGAACCAGCGCCCAAAGGTCCCCCCAGGCCACGGCTCCATCCCGCCTCATACCCCCATTGCCCAAAAATCATAATTGGTTTGAAGCTTCATGTGGACCCCCAGTGTCACTTATCTGGATCTCGTTGGCTGGATCTGCCAGGCGGGGAGGCCAGGCCCTGTTTCCTCTGTGGCTGATCTTTCTTGGCGGGTGATTGTTCTCGGTCGCCGCTCCGCCCAACAGTTCTCTAGCCCTCTAGCCATTCCCACACCGCCTCCGGAGTCGTGAAGAAATACGATTTCCCATCGGCCAACACCTTGAGTTTGGCGGGGAACAGCATCATATATTTTAGATTCCTGTCCCTGTGGGTCTTTTTCACCGAATCAAAGGCTTTTCTTTGGTGCTGTACCTGAAGTGCAAAATCCAGAAAAAAGCAGAAAGTGGCATTCTCATATTGGAGGTCCCCCTGTGCAGGAGCCGCCTGTAGGATGGCATCCCTGTCTCTAAAGTTAGTGCCACGGAGAAGAAGGTGGACAGCTGTGGTGGCTTGAGGGTGCGGAGGATCAAATCTTCCAAGAAGAGGTCCACTGACTGCCCCTCCACCCCCTACGGAACCCCCACCACGCAGATGTTATTATGACGGGCCCTGCCCTCCCGGTCCTCCAGTTGGTCTATGATGTCTGTTTGCTGCTTCGTCAGGACAGTGACCTGCTCTTCCAGGCGTTTGGTCTTAGTTTGGAGGCCCCCAATATTCGCTTCGGCAGTAGATGATTTTTCGGTCAACTTCCTTAAGTCCACCCTGAGGAGGTTCACGTCCTCCGTTACGGAATCCAGTTTAGGTTCAAGGGTGCCCCGTAGGTCCGTTATCGCCCCATGATGTCCTTCAGCGAGGGGTCTGGCCCTTGTTCCTCCGTTTCATACAGTCGGGGGGTTCCTGCCGCACCACTGTCACAGCCCATCGCAACTGTGTATTTGTCAATGTGGTTGACCTGGCCCGGGCCCTTGGTACGCACCATTATGTTGTTGATCTCTCAGTCGGGCGGAGCTGTAATCTTGCAATGGACTGGGAGGTCCCTCAGTGTTGTGCAGTTTATGGTTAGGTCTCTGCTCCGTGTATTCCCTCGGTGGGCCGACCAGGGTTCCCCATGTCACCTTCGGGCGTGTGGTGCCTCGCGGGTAGACACCCCTCTATGACTGGAGGGGAGGGCCCCAATCACACACCCCCGCTATTGCTTATGCATCAGGTGTGCCCACCCTAAGTGTCAGGTGCCTTCTTGGGGCCCCGGGGCGACCCACCTGAGCCGCGATGGTCCGATAGCCATATGCAAGGCCCTTGATTACCTCTCGTGTGGGAGAGCCTGGTGTGCGCTGCTGCGGCCTAAACTTGGGCCAGTCTCCCAGGCGCCGGCCTCACTTGCTTGATTTTTCTCCTGCTGGGGTTCTCGATACCGACCCGGTCGTACCCAGTCGGCGGTTGCCACCCCCGGTGCACTGCCAGGCATGCGGGCACACAGCTGCGGCATCGACCAGGCCACCAGCGAGTTCACCTGAAACGAGCACGTCAGCAGCCCCAGTCAGCCGTGGAGCACGACCAGCGCCATGCTGTTGTGCGGTAGCCACCGCAGCCCTTCACTTCCTCACGGGCATCGCTACCTCTCGGATAGCCGCATGTCTGGGGGCCGTATGCAAGGCCCGTGTTTTCCTCTCACGTGAGAGAGCCCAGTGTGCACCACCGTTGCTTAGCCTTGAAAAATGAATGTGGAGAATGTTGGTTCTGTCGGGTACAGAATTGATTCTTGGTTTACTGAATACTAACCAATCAAAGACAATACTCAAACCTTTTAGTAATAATCAATGAAAAGGAAAGAGAAGAAAAGACAAAGACCATGAATCAAAAAACACACCAAAATTAAATCAATCAAAATCTGTATTTAAGGATAAATCCATATCTTCTTTTACATTTTATGGTGTCGAGATGACATTAGAAGGCTGTCAAGGTTCATGAACATACAATTTGTTCCAATGACGCAAGTGATATGGTGAAAAAAAGTGCAAAAAAAGTGCTAAATGTGAACAAGATATATACAGTGCTGTACGAATTGTTGACACTGGTCATTCAAAGGACATCCATCCCTAGGTACATAAAGCTCCGCACAGCTTGGGATTTTAAATTTACATTTCACTTGCGGCGGAGAGAGTAGGGTCAGGACTATCGCAAGCACGTCAACGTTTCGACCCAAAGAGGTGCGTGATTGAGTAATGGGCACGGCGGGTCTTCCTCAGGACAAGGCGATACAAGGGACAGCCAGAATTAATGAGAGGAGGTCTTCGGGCGTTGGTCCACAGTGGGTTGGACTCAAAGAAAGGTGTTTGATGGTAATAATTCACATCAAAGGGACAGCATAGTTCTGTAGCTGATGGGAAAGGTGACTGGTGGTCAGTATGTTGCGCTAATCTAAACAAATCAAACTCTCCGGCGCTGCTCTTGAACTGAAAAGGGCAGGTTTCCCAGGCGCCAGCCTAACTTGTTGGATTTCTCTCCTGCTGGGGTTCTCGATGCCGGCCCGGTCGTCGGGTGCCACCCCCAGTGCACCGCATGGCGCGCGGGCTCATGGCTGTGGCATCAATGAGGCCGCCAGCGAGTTCGCTCATGGTGAGCGGGTCAGCAGTCCCAGTCATCCGCAGATCACGGCCGGCGCCATGTTGTTGTATCGTTGCTGCCGCAGCCCTTCCCCTCGTCACAGGCACCGCTACCTCTCGGATCACCGTAGGTCTCTTTTTAGGTCTGCACCACTTCGTCAATGGCCCCAGTGCCTCAGCGTCCCCTGTCCAGACGGATGATGACGGATTTAGTGAGGATATTTTCCGATGGCTAGCGCAGCGCGCTCAGTGTGCGGCCATCTTCGTGGGGCTCGAGCCACGCCCCCCTGGGGCAAGATATTTTTCAGCCATTGTTCCGTAAAAGCTACTAAGTCCTGGCCTTCCGCTCCCTCCGGCAGTCCAATCAGGCAGACATTGTTGCTCCTTGAGCGGCCCTCCACATCTTCCACAAGATCTTCTAGATATCGTATTCTGGCCTCATGTGCGTTTTGTTGCTTCTCTAGGAAATCAGTAGCAGGCTTCAGTTCCGTGACGTCTTGTTCCACAGCAGTACCTCGGTCCCTCAGTTTCCGGTAATTGGCATGCAGCAATGTAAGATCAAGCACAACTTTGTCTATTTTGCATTCCATCGACTCTCTTGATCGCTCTATGACATTCAGGATGGCATCTAAACGATCGTCCGGGGGGTCCCGCTGCATTGGCGGTTGCGTATGACCCGTGTCCACCAGGCCTCCAACCTGCGAAGAGGCCCTTGATCCAACACCTTTAGTGCGGCCCATCTGTTCAACTAGGCACTCCAGCTCACTTCAGGTATCCCAGTGCACCCGGCAGGGTATAGCCATATATTATAAAAAGGCTGTACGGATCACTGTATTGTGCCTTCAGGTGGGGGTGCACTTAGAAGCAACACTATGAGTAGGTCTAGCACTTCACTGTGCGCCGCTCCGCATTCACGGTGGTGGTGACTTGTCTTGGGCACTCTCCGCCAATGCTCCAGCCATCAAGGCCCAATGCCACTGGCAGCTATGTGGCTGCAATAGGGTACTTTTCACGATCGTCAATCTTCGCTCTTCAATCGGGTAGGGCCAGCAATGTGGGCAGTGCGGCTATCCGCGACTGGCAGGATGGTTCCTCTAAAGACCCCGGAAAGGGCGGCCAATTATTGTTCTCTGGGTCTATCGCACAACCTCTGTACAGCACCGGCCCTGCGTCTGATAGCAGGGGCCCAAGGCTCCCTCTCTTCAGCGGTGAGTCGCAGGCCGTCTCCCCTCTTCTGCACACCGTGTGTCTGTCTATCAAGTCCCCCTCTGGATCAGGCTCACATTGCAATAGTTCACCGTATAGGGAGGTCTACACTGGAGGTCATTCCTGCAGCCCCACCAGCATTTATTTATTCCCGTGCGTGTCACTGTGGCCGTGGGTTCGCGCTGGCTCAGGCCCGGGTCGCACCCAGGATTGCAATCATGGCAGCGGTGCACCTCCAAATCTCGCCGCAACGTGGTCCCTCTGTGCCTGCCAGCCTGCACCCTCATCCTACCTTCCCCTCACCGCAAAGATATCGGGCCTCAGTGCCGCCCAGGGCCTAACTTCAGCACATCCTCCCACAGAGGTTCAGCCGTCCGTTTATCCTCCAGGCCGGGCATCAACAACAATGCTTTGCTTTGCTGCGGGGCTCACCGTGGGCGGCCGTCCCCACTTCAGGCTCACCAGAAAGTTCCCGCTCCTGTGCGCATCACCTCTGCCAGTACTTCGAGCAGGCCCCGGCCTGGGCCGCTCCTTAGGTTTCACTCGATGTACTGATTCGTAGTGCCGCCCATCTCTTATCTTACCGGGTGGCGCTGCTTGCGGCTTCTTCCACACCTTTCGCTGCTGTTGAGTGGCGTGGCGTGTGCTGCCCGCTGTTGTCGCCCCCCTTCTTGTGTGACAGCCCTCACCACTATCGAGTTGTGCGGCAGGCTCCTCCCGGGCCGCGCGTGTTCAGCCGGGCCTGACTTCAGGCCCCGGCGCTCACACAACAACCTTCATGGCAACGACGTCGCACTGTCGGGTACCTGGGGGTTCGCCAAGCGGGCTGCCACGGCGTCTCTCTGTGAATGTCACAGCTAGGCTAATAAATGTCACGGATTAAGGGGATATGAGGCGGAGTGAGCTAAAGACGCGTCCGCCATGTTGCCCCTGCAGGCCACGCCCCCTTCAGTCGGGGGTAGGTAGATTTCAGTGGTATAGTGACCATGGGCTAGTGGCCTGCTGAGGTCAGCAGACCATCATGTCTGTGATTGCATTTAAATAAAGTAAACTTTTTCTTTAAATGAAATGGGACTGCATTTAAAAAATAAAAAAAAATTACATTTGTTTTAAAGATGACAGTGGTCCCCTGGACCACTGACTACTCTCCAACACACTTTTCTTTACATCCACAAAGTGAAAGGGGTCCCACCAGGATCCCTTTCCTTTTGTAAACAAGTTACCATTGCAAATTGGGAGTAAGTAACTTTTCTATGTCTCGCAGTCATTCATTTGTAAAACAATGATACATACCATAACAAATCACTATTTATAAAGGACGCTCTAAACACACCCCTTTCAGATAGCAATTTGTTATGCCTTTCCTAACCCATTTTGCGATTTAGCAACAGGGTTTAGAATATTTAAAAAGATACTTTGCAGTTGCAACCCTGCTATTTTGCAAATCGTAGTTTTTGCTACTGCAATATGACTTTGTAAACCTTTCACTTAGAATTGTAAACAGACCTTGAGCAGGCTATAAAGGTGAGGGATTTGAAAAAACTATTTAAAAAAGCCACTTTGACCTCAAATTGAGAGTGCAAAGAATACTGTGGGATAATCCATTTAAGATTTCTGACAATAAATATCAAAAATGTTTTTGGTGTTTTGTAAATAACGTGGACAAAGATGGGCCCACTAGATTGGGAATTATGTCACTGTAGAAATCTGAACCATGTATATAATTGAACTTTATTACGTTCTTTCATCTGACAGGCCACTTGATTGAGAAACTGATCTGCATATGTGGTGGTACCAGAGTTGTTTGATCACAGGAATATTTCTAATGCTATCAAAAATACCAGCCCAAATTGCGCAGCCGACCCCAATGGAATATCTATAAGATTAAAGATTGAATTATAGACAACTATTTTATGCCCATTATATAACAGTCGCATCCAGACTAGAGTTATTTCAGTAGGTCTTGGCAAAGTTCAATTTTACATCGATGCAACAAAAAAGGGGGATCCACTATTCCAGCCCAATTAGACGCAGACACAAAATCTTTTGCGAAAATATTGCTAAACGAGTTATAAGAACCGGCCTCTAAATAAGAGCTTGTGGCAATTAATCAAACAGGCTGTTAATGTTCTTAGGGAACTTGCATTGTCTATAATGGATGAAAAAACTATAGCAACAAACGCCTTATTTATGCCTATTTTATTGACTTCAAGTGGACACTCGACAGGGTCAACAGAAATCATCTGTGACATAAACTAAGTAGAATGGACATTCCTATCTTCTTCCTATGCGCAATACCTGGGTTCAGGTTAAATTGGGACCAGGCATCGCAGTTCCCCATAAAATGAAAGCCAGAACCGGGCTTAAAGAGGGATGTATTTTAGGGGCACTATTGCTTAACATCACAAAGCTTAACAACAGTATCAACTATGTGTCTTCTCGCCAAAAATTGGAGGTCAACTAATTACCTCCCTCCAATATGCAGATGATATTGTTTTATTAAGCAAACTGTCAGTAGGCCTGCAGAGTCTTAGTAATGCACTTGCATTTTTGCTGACACAATTATATGGAAGTAGACCTTGATAAAACCAAAGCAGCAATCATTGGGTGAAATAGCAAGAATCCTTGCACATGGAATATTAATTCCAATAAAAAAAATTGAGCTTACATCTATTAGTATCTAGGCATTATTTGATGAGTTAGCCAGCTTTAGACAACACGTATCAGTCTTCAAACTTAAGGCAAGTTCCTCAGGCTTTGCGGTAAACAACATACCCATCATTAGTTCCACTGCAGTGAGTTGTCAAGGCCAGATTTATGCCAACCATATCTTTTGGACTTAAGTAACCATTGGCAAATGTACTAATTTTTTGATCTGGGGTAATGTAGTGTATAAAGCATGTTCTGTACCAAACGATTCTCTACATTGCAGGCCCAGATCTGCTTAGCAATTATTCTTAATAAGTAAGCTATGTCACAACAAATTGCAGTCCTAAAAATGTGCTTTGCCTTATAAAGGGCTTTTGTGGCTCCAGAAAGAAAATATCTAATTTGAAAGGAAAAAATATTAAAGAGAGAGAGAATTATTAATCCATGGAAAACTTTTCCACAGACAGCATTTGAACAATTCAACATCATGGAACAATTGGATTCCAATGTATCTAATGATGCATTTAAAAAACAGTCAACAAATCTCTTAAACATTTATCCTACTATATGAAGGATAGATTATCCCTGAGTAAATGCTTGAGAACTTGGAAGGATATAAACGCCTATATTTATGGCCAAGGGCAAATCTAATTAGGAGCCAGTTTCCCAGTTCACATCAAGTCTAAATTAATGAAATGTCAACTTGGTCTGTTACCACCCTGGGATTTCTTATCTGGCTGGCCAAAACTGTGTGCCTTAAATGCTTATCTTTGTGACTGTAAGAAAGATCGTCTAAATAAACTGAGAATACAAACATGCTGGCAAGCTTTATTCTACTACCTTAACCCCTTAAGTGCAGGTGTCGGCCACTGGGTGATGCCCAAACTACCTCCCCTATGGCCGACACTTGGGAGGGTTTAAAAGAAACCTCAGCTGCTTGCACCGGAGTGTTTCAATTTTTTATTTTCAGGTTGTGCTGCTGGGGCAGACCTTTCCCAGCAACCCAAGAAATTACCATCAGCGCACATGGCATGGTAATTTAATTTCACTGAAAGTGAATTGAACCAACTGGCTCACTTCACTTTCACTGCATCAGTGCTCTGAGGCATATCTCAACCCCGAGCACTAATTTTCAAGGGGTGGACGGCACCGCTGTGTGAGAAAGTCATCCTTTTTGCTATGATCACCCCCATTTTTTGACTGATACTGGTGGTAACTGAACTTTGATTGTGCCACAGGCTCTGCTATCCAGACGCAGGGCCAGTGCTCTGTGTAAAAGGTATATGGTAATTAGCTGTTATTACAATTGGCATGACAACTTACTTGTAAGCCTCTAGGATATGGTAGTGTATGTAGATTTAGAGCCCCAGCAGATTGAATGCACTTAAGTGTGGACTGTTGTTTTGCCTGCTGTCATTTTAAAGGCAGCCACGCTTTGCAGGCTGCTTTTAAAATTAAATTACATGCAAATTCAACTTTGGACTTAAAGGTACTTCCAAAGTCTTTAAACTACCTTATTATTACATATAAGTCACCCCTAAGGTCTTCCCTAAGTGTCCCAGGGGTAGGGTGCCTTGTAACCATAAGCAGGGACATTTTAACAAATGTTGTATGTGCCCTGGTGAGGCAAAAACCTTTTTGTTTTCCCACATTGTAGCACAGTGGCTCCATAGGCTAACATGGGAATGCTTTAATAAAGTATAACTATTAATAGGCGTGAGCTAACAATATACTTTGAAATATTAAAATGATATTTAGAATAAATCCAACAACTTGTCAAGGTTAGATTTATTATAATTATCACAGAAAAGAAGTTATAGAACTTTCTTTACTGATGAACCAAAACCGAGCCTTCCAGCAGCCTCCCCTGATTTGCCAGCCTTTGACAGGCTGAGCCAAACTGCTCTGATAAGGTGTGAAGTGGCCTGCATAGAGACAAAGGACATCTGGTGGGAGAAGAACTGCAGCTGCAGAGCAAAAGGCAGGATAGTGGTGGAGTAGCCAAACTGATCTTCAAAAAGGGAGTGACAGTACAGGACACAGGCTCACCCCCACATCCTGCAACCCCAGTAATTGAATTAGTAGAAGGGCTGGAAGGGGAGTGTTAGGGAAACGTATCTATGCCAGTGGGTTGGCTTAGGGCCTGATTACGAGCTTCTTGGTCTTCCCGTCGGAACGCTGACGTGCCGGTCACAGGAAGACTGACAAGCCCACGGTCTCTTGCCCGCCAGATTATGAGTGTAATCCAGGGCTGGCAGTGCGGCAGCAGTAGTGTCATGGTGGTGCTATGTTTGGCCCATAGGAGCTCCTTACATACCGCTGCTGTGACAGCACCTCCAGGTTGTCCGTGCATAGTGTGGCATACACCATGTTGTGCTTGCCCAAAGTGTACGCATGACAGTGCAATTTTGGTGGGGCACCTCATGTTCCCCCCATGGACCCCCATGGAGAGATTCGGCCAGGGGCCTTGTTGGGGGCCCCTATATTTGCCTTTCCACAAAGCATTTCATGGTGGGGTTACCACCATGAATTGCTTGGAGGAAAGGCAGGTTGTAAATTGCACGGGGTGTCGGGATTGTCACCGTGGCGGCAGACCGCTGCCTTCCCTACTGCCTTCCTGTCAGGATCCAGGATCCTGGAAGTGGTGCAGTCTTCTGTCAAGCTGCTGGAGGTCCCACCGCCACCATCGTAATAAGGTGGTTGGACCACCACCGCGAGTACTGCGGTCCCAGGACCGAGGTACTTGTAATAATGCCCTTAGTTAGATATTAACCTCTAGAAGAGAGATTCTCCATTTTGGTTTGTAAAGGAGTAGTGCTTTCTGAGACAAGAATATGCCACACTTTGGAGGAAGATGTCATATCTGAAGGTGGCATCCTGCACCCCATTGGTCAGGGGTGCCCCTGCTTGTTACCGAAAAACACTGGATAAATATGGGAGAGCTGTCCAGCAACTCAGATCCTTGCCTGAAAAAACAATAAAAAGGACTACCCTGATGGAACTCTGGCTTGCACCAAGAAGATTGCTCTCTGAATGACTGCACCGGCTTGCACCAAGAAGATTGCTCTCTGAATGACTGCACCTCCTGCACACTTTGGAATTAGAGCCCTCAGAACTTTGCCTTGTTTTGAAAAGTGAAGGAGTGGTCTACCTGAAAGCAACATGTTAAAAGAGCTCTACCTGCATCATCTCTTGCAAGAAGAACCCAGCTGACCACCTTCAGCTGCACTTTAAAGGATTTGGCCTGGTGCATTGTGGGAGATGTAGTCCAAACATTACAAGGATCAACTCAGAGTTTCTGTAACCATGGATTGGTGTTGTGGACACATTAGAACCTCAAAAAGACCTTCTGTAAGAAGATCCAGAAAATTGAGAAGATTTGGAGAAATTTTGTCAAAAGCTCCTTAAGATGACTGACCCATTGACAAGAGTCAAACCAGCGACATCAAACCATGATGAGGCCTGAGATTCAGGTTTGCCCCTCTGAAGCTCTGGAGCTTTTTGCCATTGACGAGACTTCCAGGAGTGGACCGAGGCATTGCACTGAGCCAAGCCGTCGTCGTCAAACCATGATGAGGAGGATTGCTCAACATCAAAAGAAAAAGCTCCAAAAAAATGAATAAGTCAGAAGGTAAAAACCACGCTCCATCACGGTCGGCCTGCAAATTTGACTTAGTCGCAGTCAAGCGTGGCCAGATGTCCCAAAGTAGAGCTTTTGCCTTTTAGACACTAAAAAAGTGTTTATTCTTTAAAAATTCATATATCCGGGTCCCTACATTGGTGTCTTGTCATTTTGGGTGTCATTTTAATCATAAAAATATTTTTTTATTTTTATAATTAGATTTTTATTGTGTGTTGTGTCTTTCCTATTTAGTGTATTGGTGTTTTTAAATGCTTTACACACCTGTCTCCTAAGTTTAGCCTTCCTGCTCGCAGCCAACTACCAAGGGTTGAGCAAAGGAATAATTTATTAAGACCTTGACTGGGCCTTATATTGTGATTGTGGCCTTATTACTTGTGGTAGGTACCTTCTTACCCCTTCTAATAAACTACATTCCAACACACTAGAAAAGGGAAAATCTCCCCTTTCCATGGTATCTCTCCATAATGGAAAACGTCATAGGATCCACGCAAGGTACACTACCCTGGACTTCTCCAGATGTCTAGCTTTCGAAAATGTCTGGGTTTGGTAGGTTTCCAAGTGTGGCTGCTAGGCTTGGACCCAAATTCTGCATTTACCCCCATTGCCAAATCAGGTTATTTTTTTCACATTGTTTTTTGGACCCTTTCCTGTTGCGGGCACTAGGCCCACCCACACAAGTGAGGTACCATTTTTATAGGGAGATAGGGGCAATGCTGGGTGGTAGGACATTTGTGGCTTCCCATAGATTCTAGAAGCTCCTCACAGAAATGTGAGGAAATTTGTGTTTTTTTGGCAATGTTTGAGGTTTTCAAAGCCTTCTGGGTATGAAAATCTGGTGAGATCTACACAGGTCTCTACACCCTTGAATCCCCCGGATGCCTAGTTTTCAAAAATGTGCAGGTTTGGTAGGTTTCCCTTCCTGTCAGCTGAGCTAGGGCCCAAAATCCACAACTACCCAAACTGCAAAAAGAGGGTTGGTTTTCAGCGGGAAAAATTGATGTATCCATTTTGCATTTCGGGTGCTTTCCTGTCACAACCATTAGGCTCACCCACACAAGTGATGTATCATTTTTATCTGGAGACTTTGGGAAGTGCTGGATGGTAGGAACTGTGGGCCTCCCCACAGAGTCCAGAACTTTCTGTCACAGAAATGTGAGCACAAATGCATTTTTAGACAAGGTTTTAGGTTTACAGAGGCTTCTGGGTAAAAAACCTGGTGAGAGCCACACAAGTCATGACACCCTGAACTCACCCAAGTGTCTAGTTCTCAGAAATATGCATGTTTTGTAGGTTTACCTGGGTGCTGGCTGAGCTGTGGCCCAAATCCTGCAGCCACCAACATTGCAGAAAAGGGTCGGTTTGTGGGTGAAAGAATTTGATCTGTTCATGTTGTGTTTTGAGTCTTTTCCTGTTGCGGGCCCTAGGCCTACTCACACAATCAAAGTAACATTTTTATTGGGAGAATTAGGAGAGTGATGGGTGGCAGCAAATTTGCTGTTCCTTGAGGATTCCACAACTTTCTGTCACAGAAATGTAATGTTTTTTTACAAAGTTTGAGGCTTACAAGGGCTTCTGGGTAAAGAAATCTGGTGAGAGCCATGTAATTCATGCCACCTTGGACATCACCTGGTGCTAAATTGTCAGAAATATACAGGTTTGGTAGGTTTCCCTTGGTGCCAGATGAGCTACAGTCAAAATTCCACAACCACCAACATTGCAGAAAAGAACATATTTTTGGGTGGAACTAAGCCCACCCATACAAGTGAGGTCTGATTTTTATGGAGAGACTTAGGGGAATGCTAGGTGGTAGGACATTTGTGGCTACCCACTGATTCCAGAAGTTGGTCTCACAGAAATGTGAGGAGAATGTGTATTTTAAGGCACAGTTTTGGACACATTTCTTTGTTTTTTTATCAGTTTGGATTACTGGTTCTGGTTTTAAGTTTCTGTATGACATTTTGAGAACTTGGGTCAATTATGAACACTCTGCCCTGAAGATGCTCTTGTGTTCTATATGATGACACCAGACAGCAAAATGTCAACAGCATTCCACTACAACTATTCCTCAATAAACCAAATGGAATAAAATATCAAGCCAATTGAATATTGATTAGAAAGGACTCTTTTTGGGACTGGTTGAGTGGATTCTTATACTGACTATAGTCATCATTTTATTGTAAACTGAAATTTGGAGTCTTTTGGTCAGCCGAAGGGTGTCTCTTATATGACTCATTGTTCATTTGCAGGTGTACAATATTTGTAGAAAACTTGTATAATTGATTAAACTTCAATGAATGATTTTTCGCTGAGTAAGCCTCATTCGCATTAGTAAATGATCAAGAAAGCAAATTACTAAAAAATCTATGAAATTGAATAAACAGTATAGGTCTTCAATATTTGCATGTAAATTTGTGATTGGATACTAACTGTACTACTTCACACTGTCAATAATTAACTTTTCTGTTGGTTGTATAATTCCTTCAGGTGTTATTGTGTGTCTATAATTGTGTGTCTCTTTGTTTACTCAGACACCTGAGGAAAGATTGGGTTGCCCTATAGTTATTGGCCTTTGTGTAGTACAACATATTCTTTTAAATTACATTGTATGCATTAGTTATTATTGTGTAGTGTGTAAACTGTGGTTTGCATGTTTTAGATCTTCCAGGGATCATGACTATAGGTAGTTAGTAAGGTATTGCGGCATTTTGTGGCAGTATGTGGATTGCTCAATTGCACTGGAAATTTTTATGGATGGTGTGAACATGCAAACAGAGGAGAAGATTTATCAGATGTGTTACATTGACCTTGGTTCACGCAAGATAACTCAAGGGCAATGCAACACTAAAGTCAGATTTACCAAGCAATTTAAGGCCACCTTGCATGGCATTGTGGTGCTTGGTAAATTTAGAGTAACACAAGGCAGCGCAGGTCGCTGCCTTGCCTTGCATTGCTCTGCGCCATGGAGGTGTTCCATGGGTGGAGCGTGTGTGTTCCCATGCATCCACCCATGGATTTCAGTGCAATTTCAGATTTACCATGAGTGGTAGACAGGTAATGCGGCAAAAAGGTACTCCTTCCCAGTGGAGGCTTAACAAGGAGAAATATGTTTATTTCTCCTAATTTTTCCTCTTTCATTGTCTGCTGCATTCTGAAGCACACATAGAAAGAGAAAAAAGCCTCAGAGGATTGTTTTTGTGCAGGAAGGAATGCCTTCCTGCACAAAAACAATACTGCCTACAACGCAGGCACCCTTGCATCATGGTGCAAGGGCAGTGGTGGCTCACATAGGGCGTGCTGCTGGGCAGGGAGGGGCAGGGTGGGGGTAGTAAACTCGGACATACGACGGAATGGAGGAAAGTAATTATTACGTTCCTCCGTTCCGTCGTATGTCCGAGTTTACTACTCCCCCACCCCGCCCCTCCCCCGCCCCACCGCCCCGCAGCACGCCCTATGCGAGCCGCCACTGTGCAAGGCTCCCTGCGTTGGCACAAGCCTGCACATTATGCGCCAGTGCAAGGAGAGGACAGGAATGCTCCATAAAATGTTAAATATGGTGCATTCCTGCTCTCCATTTCATGCAGCGCAGCACATCAAGGTGTCTTGCTGTGTTGTGTTGCTGAAAGTTTGAGAAATCTGGACCATAATGTCCAATGAGTTTGACAGTTATGTGCTGCTGCCATTTGCTTTGAACATTGAGGCAGTGCTGCTACTTCAGCATGCTTGAGTTTGTCAAACAGCACTACTGCTTTATTTGACCCTCCAGCAGCATTGCTGCTGGAAGTATCACTTGGAATTTCGTGTTCTGTGCGCAAACTTGAGTGTGACACAATGAATTTACACATTGGATTCCACTCTGGCCAGGAGGCATATGCATATCAATAAGTCTTTTTCTCGAACAGTACAAGGCGTCCTGAGCGCGTCTCGTTAATCGCACAGCCATCAATCAAGCCTGCCCCAACGGCGCATACATGACAGCCTTTTTATTTCGGATGACAGAGCCGCAGGCTATTGAATTAATGAGGCGCAGTCAGAGTGTTTAGGCCATCTATCAGCACTTCTAATTGGCTGTTCCCCCAGAGAGATGAACCAATAAGATGTGAGCTGTGGGCATAATCGCTGCCCATTTACGTTCTAGGAGTTGAGCTTTGCTGGATGCACCTGGTGAGTGATTCATTGAAGATTGATGGAGAGAATTAAAAGCGCCAGCATTGTCCGTATTCCACTTAGGGATTTAAATGAGCCATCCTTGTACTTGGACGTTGATGTGATTTCCCCCAAATCGTTTGTTGTGATGGTCACCTAGTCTGTGTCAGCGCAAGTGCGCATTTTGGAAATAAAACCCATTACACTTGCAGTTTTGTTCAGAGGTGCTGGTGTCTTTTCATGATTTAGAGGATGGCTATGATCTTCAAAATGATTAGAAATCATTTTCAGTGGGGTATGAGATATTGTAACACGACCATTTTCAATTTCACGGAAAAGTTTAACAATACGTCTGTGTAAGACAACTTAAAAATAAAAACACGTATTTTTCTTGTCCGCATAACCACTGGCTATAAACGGAAGAGGCCAGCACCCTGGTACTTCATTGGGGAAGGACCTGATGCTGGCTTGCTGCTGTTAAGCTCGTAGCAGTGTTGGAATAATAATGATGAGTTCAAACATATTGATGCCTGTTCACAAAGTTCAAATTACGAGTGGCGATTTCCGCACACCTAAATGTACGTCTGTCCCTAGATATAATTCTCCATCTAAACGAATTCAGCAACTTTGGGCGGAGGTTTACACGTAGATATAGGGGTATACGTCCTTTCCCATTTACATAATGGTGTAGAGACAGGTACAACTCAAAATAAAATCTAGTATTTTAGGTTTAAATCTGATAAAATGAAGTTCTACAGAGCATAGCTAGACAACTCCCCCTATGGTGTGGAAAACTACAAATAGAAAAGAATAAGGAAACTGGCATCACCTGAGGAAAAATGACATACTCTTTACAAGCTTCACTACTGGTAGCACATGAAAAAAAAACGCCTCTAGGCTGTGCTCTCTTTTCCTTGTGCGGTGAGACTTTGTGAATGCGAGATATCAGCAAGAGTTTTGTTTGGGGTTTGTAATGTGCTATGACGTGTCTTTGAATGTGTATAGAGTAGTTTTAGATGCGAGATGAGCCAGTTTAAAAAAAATATATATATATATATATATTAGAAATGTAGCTATTGTCATATTCTATGTATATGCACCTGTTAAATTTACCCAACATTTTTCAGAATATGATTTACATAGGTGTAAGGAATATTTACATGATTTTTACATAATTCTTTTTTTTGTCTATATTTTATATTTGTACAGCAGAGGGTTTATGAGCGTATGCAATGCCTAAATGTCTAAACATATATATCCCAATTGTTTTACATTGAATGTATTTTTTTCAATTTTTTATTTTGTCTACATTTGCACAATATGTTGTATATGCGTGTCTGCAATGTTTAAAGCTATATGGCTATTTATTTATCTATTCGTTCATTTGTTTATTTATTGATTTAATTATTAGTTATTTTTGCGAGATTCTTTTCCTCTACAAATGTCTATGGTTTTCCCCTGCAGTACCTATGTGTGGCTATATGAGGAGTGGTGTGTAACTTACAGTAAGGATTGAATGGAGTAAATTTGAGACTGTTTGAGCTGTAGTGTTATAGGCGTAGATGTAGAAGTAACTATACTTAATTGTAACCAACCAAACCTTTTGTAGCTTGATTTTATTTACACTTACATGTACATTCACGTGCCCCTCATAAGTTTTCCCTTTCCTCCTCCCTTTTGTCATAGATAGTCACAGTTTTCCAGCACTCTCCATTGCCACTCTCATGTTTGAATAAATAAATAATAAATACTCTGATTTGTGGAGTGCGGCAAATCACCCGTGAGAGTATCCAGGCTATGTCCATAGGCACAAAGAGATTAATGATTTGTCCAGAATCACAGGATGTTGAGCAGCGACTCGAACCTGTATCCCCAGCTTCAATGTTGGCAGCTCTGGCCATTACGCCAAATCCTTGCCTAAAACATAAGACTATGTGGGTGGGGTCCTATGCATCTTGGCATTGAACTCTGTATATAAGAGATGGGACTGATGTAGGTGTTGGTCTGCAACTGTAACGATGTGTGTTGCATTTAGGAGTGTGTGAAGTAGTGCTACAAGAGTACTACTTCATATATTCATGAATACCTTTGGGGAATAACCCACATTGTCTTTGTTAGCATTATTGGAATTGCCATTGAACACCTGGGCTATGGTACCTCTGGAAGAACACTCAACTGTCTGTGCCCCCCTATGTGCAAAGATGTGTGATATGGTGGATTCATTAGAAAAGGTGAGGTATGCCAGGGCAGGTTCCAAAGTGGTTGTCAGGGCAAGTCTGATTTATCATACTATTTCAGGAAAAAATTCCAATAGACAAGGATTTATGGTGATAGTTGTTTATATAAGGTGTTGTCACTCTTTCTGTGAGGATGAGCATTGAAGTGACTGACAGCCAACACGTGTTTCACCCCTTTACATGGCCATCCGGCCTGGGTCTTCCTCAGGGCTGTACATATAAACACAGTGATCAAAAGGAGGGTGTGTTTCCACATTACAGAGAAAGACATAAGAAAAAACAGGAGTGGATTCAAAGTTAGAGTCAAAGAACGAAAAGAAAAGAAAAGCAACATCAATAACAAAGAAAAGGAAATAGTGATGTGAGACATTATACAAAACGTGAAAAAATAGCAAAAAAAATGAAAGAGCGAAAAGAAAAAAATGAGGAATGCAAATTGAAAAGGCAAGAAGCACACATTAATGGTTATGCCGTATTGATGTATATGTATTAGCGATTTATGGGATTATAACATACACTTATACATAAACATTATATGAGGTAACAAAGAAAATTGAAGTCAGGGTGCGGAGAGGTAAGTATTTGCATTGACATTTCAAGGAAAAGCATAAATATGTACGTTACGAAGGCATAGTAGCATAGGTAGGGAAGGAAAGTGGCATCAGGGAAGAGTAGCGGGGTTTAAACATCGGAAAAATAAGAGAGCAGTAGAGACGTGCTGTGTTCATGAGGTTGAATTTCCAGAATTAGTGCATGACATGAAGAGTATTAGTGACAGGAAAGGCGAGGAGAAGGAGAATAGATGGAAGACAAAGACGTAAATGGCATCAGTATGCAAAACATACATAAATAAATAAATAAAAGTGATGTGACATCAATAAGGTCAGGTAATATACATTTACACATTTATACAGAAATGCATCATGACAATAGGAGGGTGACAAGAAATGTGTGTATTGTGCCCAAAGGTGTAACCAAAAAACCGGTAACGATATATTTACATGTTTCGTTGATAGATCGTGTTCGCGGGTCCAAACCGGATTCAAGAATATATATAAATGAGATAAGACTCATTAGTCAGGGGAAAGCAGCGTCATTTCGCAATACTGTTTCATAATTGGTAGCCCTATTGGGTCATTGCTTATGCATGGTGCTGCCCTGTCCCTTTAGTATGCAGGATACATAATTGGTCTAGCATGCAGGTGTTACTGTGGGTGGATTGGGGGCTGCGTGGGTGGAGAGCGCTAATGTGATGCCTGGTGGGGTCGCTGCTGCATAATTAAAAATAGTTGAAAGGATTAACCATACCACAGTGCGTGCGCGCCTCAAGGGAGAAGGTGTCCGATCTTACCGTTAACTATTCTTTGGAAGACTTGGGTCGTCAATATTATCGGGAGGTCCTGATCATTCTGTAGGGATAACCGTAGGTATTGGAGGGCACATCTTAAGCATGGTGTTATACAAGGGTTCAGGAACTGCACAAGTCCTAGGGACGCTTACCTATTATATTACAGGCGTAATGCCGGTCCGGTCTATCTGGATCTGGTGTTGTGGCTCAACCCCGCTTAGTGGTTTATGTCATTTTTATGTAGGGAAAGGCGTAGCACTTCCGGGTGGCGGCATCAGATGACTGCCTGGAGTACTACTGTGGGCGCCATTTTGTAATGGTCAGACGGAGGTTTAAACTCCGGTGTGGCGGATGGCAAGATATGGAATAGATGGTTCAAGGATGTTCTGCTAACGCAGGGCAGTCTCTACCCGCAGTCTTCTCTTTGGGGATCATTTTCAAAAGTAACTCTTTGTCTTAACCTTTATGACCCTGGGAAAGATTCAGGCAAACATCTCCTGCATCTTCTAAAGGAGATGTGTTTATGGTGAAGCCAACAGCAGACAAGGTTGTGCCACCAGCATACTAGCTGCCTCTCATTGTCGTTTCTGCAGCCATAGTCAATTCCAAGCCCTCCCATCACCCTTTGTTTCTTCAAATGAAGAACTGCACCACTCATGGCAGAAGCTCGCTCCCTATTCCTACCGGACCTTCCCAGCCAGGAAAGCGTCATTACTTTTCCCCCTGAGGTAAAGGTCAGGGGCTGCATCTTCCGTTTGCTCTTGCAGAGGTTGCTCCTGATGTGAGTCTCTTAGGTCCATCAGATCATAATCAGTTTTAATATAGATTTCACAGCTCTGCTTATCCAGCACTCAAGCCCTCCATGTCATCTCCTCTCTTCCCAAGAGAATGCCCTGGTAGATCAGGCAGTACTACAAATCATCAAAAAGGGGCCATCTTGCCTGCCTTTCCCACTGAGGATGCATAAGTATGGTGCGCACAAAACTTAAAGGCATGTACCCTTTGAACAGCCTCAAGCCCCTCAGCACTTCAAATCCATTTCTTGAAAAACTCCATTCATGCCAAAGACTGAATAGTATGCCTGGATCTCTGGGGATGCTCATTTTTCATTCCCTATCTGTGATGGCCACCAGCAGTTTCTTGAGTTTCAGAGGCAATTCCTCTGCCTTTCATTCACTCTCTACTCCACCTCGTGGTGTTTTACGTGCTCCTTCATACACTGGTGAGTCACCTATGTGTCCGCTGCTTTTGCCTCATAATATAGCTCAGCTATATTCTCCTAATGACTTTAGTGCCCTCTTCACCTCCAGGATTACCTTCAGTGCACTGTGTCTCTACTTCACCACCTAGGTTTCCTTGTGAACTGTGAAAAATTAGCTAGCACCCCGTTGCAGTTGATGGAATTCCAAGGCTTTGTCATGGACACCAACCTTTGACAACTCAAACTTGTTTCCAAGAGCCAATGCTGTCTGATGAAAGAAACAGGAAATCTTGCTTTTGCAGGGCTGTAGTCTGGGTGATAAGTTTGCTGTCCTCATTAATAATGCAACTTTCACTGACCCTTTTTATTACCAGACACTCCAATTTTCGACGGGTCTCAGCTATATGGATATGATTCCTCTGGGCGAAGATTCCTTGTATGAGCTCCAATAGTGGCTGAATAATATAGAAGCACGGAATGATAAGGCCATTTTCATTACTCACTAAGACATTATCTTGGAATCAAATGTCAGCAGGTAGGGGTAGGATGCTAACCTTCAGGGTCTCTTGATGCAGGGGCTTCTAGTTCTGTGAAAAAGCCTTTCTCCACATTAACTGCCCAGAACTGTTGGCCGGAACCTTTGCCTTGAAGAGTCTTGCCAGGAACTGCCCTTATTGCACCATTTTGCTGGGGATAGACACTATCTCTGTTGTCACCTGCATCAACAAATTAGGCTTAATCAGGTGAAAGAACCTAGCCACTCAGACCAAGGATCATTAGTCCTACTGCATTGTTACCTCACTCTTCGTGCAGAGATTCTCCTAGGTTTTCCAGCTCCATTGCCACCAAAAACTAAAGGAATCTTCAGGACTTTAATGATTGGATGATGAATCTTCTTATCTTTTGGGACATTCTTCCTCTTTGGGGTACCATGGGGATAGACCTCATTGCCTCTTGTCTGAATCATCAACTGCCACACCTTGTGAGCTGGCCCCCGGATCTAGAAAACTAGTTAATAGATGCCTTTTTCCAAGATAGTAGACTTTTTCAATCTTACATTATTTCCCTGTTCAGTATGATCCCTCGGTCGGTGGTACACCATCACCATTGCTGTTGTCACCTAGTTCATGTCACTTGATTTTGGAATTCCTTGTTAACTTGATTATGTCCCCAGCATCATAGAGAACTTCATGGGGAATTCTCATCCTCTAGTCTTTTTGGACCTCCTGACACCTCTTGCCTGGAGAGTTTGAAAGGCCAAAGAAGATTCTCAAGGATTTCCACTGAGGCTTCAAGACTCATTTCTGAGCCATAGCCCCTGGGTGCTAGATGAGCCTACAAGTCAGCCTGGTCATGTTTGCTGGACTGGTTCTTAGAATGGGATGGGGATCCCTGCGCTTCCTCTTCCACTCAAGTGTCTAACGTTTTTGCTTTCCCCCAAAGAAAAGGTGTCCTCCATCAAAACACTAATGTTTCACACTCCATGATTTCCACTGGCCACATTTCCCTTGGTTCATTTCTATTGCAGAAGACCCCGGATGAAAGGTTGGGTGTACCCTGCCATATTTTAATATATTGTCTTGAAGTCAAAAACAGGCTTCTGGAGTGGATACATTAGTCCACTGAGCCAGCAGAACTGACTGTCACTGCTATTGAGTGGCAAATTAAACAGACTGTGCATTACATTTTCCGTCTACTATTCTTTAATAAAATCATGATTTCCTCAGTTTAGGCTTGGGAAATCTTCCTTATTCACCACCACCACTTTACTTGAGATCCTGTTTATCATAAATCTTGCAGCATTTTAAAATTTGTTTAGAATTGAACTGCTACAGAACCTATGTACATTATATGTCCGGAGTTACTTGTACCTAAGACACTGACAGTGTTCCTAGTACACTGACCTGATTAAGCACAAACCTGTTTGAATGGAAGCAATACAGGGGCATATTACCAAGGATTAGCGATATTTATCGCTAACCGCGCTTAGCGCGTTATTTGGTAACGCCACCTATCGCTGGAAATTATCGCTGAGATAACACCCTATTAGTAAGGTTTATCTCCATAGCGATAATATTTCCAGCGATAGCGGCAAAATGCGACAATATCGCTGGAAAACCAGCGATATTCTTGCATTAACGCTAAGGTGGATTCAGCATTAGAATCCACCTCCTATACTTCAAACAGGTAAGTCATCCTCACTAGCAGGTGTTAAAATCTAGCGATAAACGCGCTTAGCGCGAGTATTATATCGCTTCGCCTGCCTTGCTAATAGGGGGTAGTGGTGTTAGCGACTGTTTTCAGTCGCTTTTAGTAGGAACGCCTTCCTTGCATGTCATTAGCGATAATTATCGCTGACATGCAAGGCGATGGAAAACGCGGCCTCTAACGCCTGAAAGCTGTCGCTAACGCCTGTTAGCGACAGCTTGCTATTAGGGCGATAAAATTATCGCCGCTTTAGCGGCAAAAAGTGCCGATAAAGCCCTTGATAATATGCCCCACAGTCTTTTCATAGCAAGCAAGTGGTTCCACTTTAAATGGGTTGGGTGCATCCCATAATGCAACAAATTCACAGACACTTGCCATATACCAATCAGACTGAAATCGCTTCTGCCATAGCTTTCACAGTCCGTCCAAATGTAGTTCTTCTAATTCCTGAAACCTAAAAAGATCTTTGCCACCTCATTAAGTAAGGAAGCATTCTTTAAAATTCTCTCCAGTATTAACATTACCTCCTGAGCTTTAAGATTCTTTATCTATGAAGAGACCTGGATGCAGTGGTGGCTTATCTACATAGGCATTGGGGAGGAGCCCTGCCATGGGCTATCATATGCCACTCAAACCTCACTGAGATTGAGTTTTCATGCAAGCTTATTGTTTAAGTAAGTGCTATTCCCTCACTGAACATGACAAGAGGACAGAGAGGGGCTGAGGGCTGACCCATGATGCTGGTCCATCTTTTACTATTGCGTAAATACTCAGCAGTCTTTAGATAGATCTTAAAATCACAGAAGTGTATGTAAATTAGGTATACGTCCTCACACAAACACAATTCATAGAACTTTTAAGGCATACTGCTCATGCAAGAGGCAGTGAAGATTGTGTGCTAAATGGAACTCTGAAGGTGCACCCATCAACTAGAAACAGAATAGAGGAGGAGGGTCAGAATCTCAAACCCTGTTTCAGTTAATCCTATGGCTGAATATTCCAGTCATATCACAATCTCGGATAAGGCTTGAGATGGGCCTGACAGTAGTTAATCTCCCTTTACCTACTCTCTAATGTTTACAGCTTGCTGTTCTTGATTCTGCATAGAGTTTAAGCAGATTTTGACTACAGAGGCATGGAAGCCCTGACCTGCCACTGTCATCATCATTATCTCCATGGTCAGTGAAGAAGAGGAAAGGCAATTAAAAATAAATTCTGATGCTTCCGTTGGAATGGGTGAATACGATCTAGATGAATTCCATGATATGTGCAGGCCAGACAAAGGCAATACCAATAAAGGCAATATAAACATATGCCATAACCTGTGCCCGCATGACCATGCCAATACCCGGCAATGCAATGTCAATGTATGTCATTTCCTGTACTCGCACAGCAGTGCTGACACCGGCAATGATGACATCAATGTATGTCATAATCCATGCAGAAATGACAATACTGTCACTATTAAGAACAATGTCAATGTCTCCTATGACAACTTTATGCACAATGTTAAGGATGTCGATAAAAATGATACCAGGGATTGCCATACTTTTTTCAGGACTTTTAATGAACTCACATCATTGCTGTCAGATTCACCCAACGTGACCTCCCCATCAGCCCGGAGTCAGAGATACGTGGTTAGACAAGTCCTTCGTTCCACACCCACACCTATCGAATACCATGTCACAGGTGGGGTCTCTCTCAACCTAAAGTCAAATGCGTGGCCAGGGGAAACCCTGATAGATGTCACAGATAGATAGTTGCACCACAAACAGGTCAGAGGAAATTGACCCTAATAAAACATGTTTGGCCAAGCTCTCACGTTCCGCAAAAATACCACAAAGCTAGCAACCATATGGAGATAGAATCACTCAACCAATCAGGACATGACATGCACACCACACGTAGTGATCACGCCCTTCAAATGCCGGACATCTGGACACATATACACTGGCCCACTCTAGCTCTCCCCTAGGTCGAGTGCCATCTGTGTCCTTATCAGATGACCGCACTTGTAGATTTATAAATGAGATGCTTTTATGGAATGTAGAAATTGTTTTTTTGTACCTCTTGAACTGTATATAACAGTGGCCAAAACTTTGTATACCGAAAGACTTTGAGTAGACACACTCTGTATAGGCTCTCCCGGCCGCAGCGTTTAATTAAACCAACTTGATCCTGTTTTGTCAAACACCTCTTGTCTTTTCATCTATTTAAGGTAAATTCATATCCAAGCAACATTTTGGCGAGCCAGAGAGGAGAGATTGGTTCATCGAGCCCGACTGCTGTCAATGGAAGGACCCCAGCCTGAATGAATTAACATCTGCGCAAAAAAGATCGGTGAGCAGATGCCATAATTGATTAGAAGTTCTGCTGAATCCACAGGTTGGGGGTCTACATGGAGACAGCCGTCATAGGGTAGGAGACTACATCTAATACTTAGTTCTAGCATGTGGTGTATTGCAAACTAGGACAAGCGTGTATATCACTTTTGTTCAGTCAGCAACCTAGAAGAAGGCGAAGGTAAGCTACAGTTTTGTACCTGACCTTGGACATGGAGCACAGGGTACACCACATCCCTGGGTGTTAGTAAGGTAAGGTATCGGTTGTACCATTGGGCATGGAACAGGGTACACCTCATCCCTGGTTGTTAGCTAGGGATCGATTGTACCACTGGGTGTGAAACAGAGGATACACCTCATCCCTGGGTGACAGTAAGAGATAGCTTGGACCACTGGGCATGGAGGCAAGCCAGTACGCCTAGGCTTAGGTGTGATATTGAGCTAACATCTCAAACTTATTTTTTTTAGTCACAAAAGTTTTTTCCGTGCTATCAATTCCACACTGGTAGCATCTAAAACAAGTGAGAGGTGTTCCCCTTTTTCTCTCTGCTTGGATCGCTGGACGTTAGGCAGTGATAAGCACAACCCCTGGGTGTGATTCAGGGTGTAATTCAGAAATCAGGGAAAATTCGGACCTTGGTGAATCAGGTGTAGCTTGTGTCAGGACTCAAGGGGAGCGATAGTTATCAGGTTATTCCCTTTTCTCTGCTTAACTCATTGCTAATTTTTGTCCACCGAGCCGATTGTGACAGACTACCAGGCTCACCTAGTTACGCGTACTACGCAGAGAATCCCCTTTCCATGGCAAAGAGGGACAAGAGGAGGGTCCAAATTTTTTGGGGACAAAATAACTATTTGTTCTGTCAACCTTTTTAGTCTCTATTAGATTTTTTCTTCCATTTTATGCATTTATTGGTGTTCTAGTGCTGTTGAAATTTTGCAAATCATGCTGCGGGTTTAAATGTTATGTCATGTGAGTCAATGCTTTAGGTAATAATAACCCTTTTTTCAAATCAGAGGTTCATGATTGCTAGTTTACTGCTACAAATCAACTCGTACTGCTCTGAACTAACAATTGCACTTTTGTTATTATTTCATTGCATTTTTTATCTCTATTTAATTTTAAGCGATTCTTTTGATGCATCAATATTTTTTCAGGCTGATGGCCAAGTACATTGGTTTTCGGTACCACCCCGTGTACGCAGATCCCCAAAACTGGAGTAGGATTTGTGATTATTTAAAAATCTCGGGACAATCAAAATTTTGCAAAGACCTTAAAACAAACACGATTCCCAATTCATCATGAAGATGCCACTCGACCACACGCAAGCGAGAATCCCCACCCAGGCCAGGAAGCTAGAGTAACTCTGCTGTGAGTGGCATGCCCATACCAAAGCACATGCATTTCCTTGGCCTGGGGGGGGCCCATTTGACATCAACACCATAGAGCACAAAAAGACTCACATACAAACCAGGTATACAGGACATAAGCGGGCTAAGCGGGAGGCTCTACTAGAACTGTGGGCCATATTTGGTGTGGGCCCAGCCTACAAAAAGATCCATAAACCCATGAGTAAGGTATCTGCACCTCCCCCACATACACCAGCAGGGATGTGCTCTTACTAATTCCATGCCGTCCCAGTTGCTGCTGTGCTGGGTAACACCAATCCGCTGGTCAAGGAGGCTGCTGGCCCCCCAGGACAGAAAGCCACCAGGAGGAGAAGAGGATCACAGTTTCCACCAGCCCAGGCACCATCAGCCAAGGCTCAGACTGGTACCAAGCCCCCTTGGGGTTCGACCCCTCACCCATCGGCCATGACCCAGCTGGTCTGAACCAAACGAGTAGCGCATAATCCTGAATGCCCTATAGGGTGCCATAAGGTCAGAGGGAGGTTTGTGGCCCTCCTAGAAGGTGATTCCACCAGTGGAGAAGGAGAAAGGAGTGCCAGTCCCACAAGATCTGACTCTGAAGGGGGAGCTGTGGGCTACACTCCACCAAGGCAGGCCTATGGTACAGATGAATCATCAGGGAGTGAGACTGAGGCCAAGACATTGCCAAGAAGAACAGCACGTAGCATGAAAAGAAGGAGGCAACCCAGGTGGGAGTTAGAGGAAAGGCAAGAGTTAAGGATGGAGAGAGAGAAAGCTCTCGCCTGGGAAGCCCAGCAAGGCAGAGGAACAACTACCCCTCTCCCGGAGGGAACAGGAGCTCAGCCGTGGGCCCCATATTGAGATGAGCCCAGGGATGAGTCGGATAAAGGCCCTTAACCGTGGCCCATACATCACCAGGCCATCAACGTAGGAGAGGGGCTGACGAGGAGAGCCTGGCAGAAACACAATTGAGATGCAGAAGGAGCAGCATGGCACCTTTATGTGTGTCTGAGGAGAGCAACACTGAGGTCGTCTACCTCGTCCTTCGAATGCGCTGGTCAGACAGGCCAAACCTAGAGAGATAATATTAGAGAACAGGGCGAGGCCTTTGCACTGGCTTTTTGTAATCTAGTGTCCTGCTGAACCGAAAGTAAGGGCCACCAGTATGATCGTCCTTGGCCAGAGGAGGGATCCTTCGAACCCAAGGACATGGCCATTGCAGAAGACTGCATTCGGCATGGAGGGGGAGATCCAAAAAGGAATTAACCCTACATGCTGGAGTGCTTGAGACGATAGGAGGGCTAGGTCGAGGAGAAACCAACAGAACTGCCCTGAGCCAGGATGTCTCAGCTACTCCAGAAAGGAGCAGCAGGAACCAACTACATGCTCTGGGCACAGATGGACAAAGAAGAAGTCAAGAATAAACTGCCCCCATTGATGGACGGACAGGAAAATGGATCTCCTACTTTGAAAAGAACACTGCGGGTATAAACTAACCCTGGGCGGTAAATTCCGCTCCGCTCGCGGAATTTGCAGAATTTTGGCAATTCCGCGTTCCGCGGAGAACGCGGAATTGCCGAAAATTGCGGAATTATTTCCTTGTTCGCGCTTTAAAAATGCGTTTTCGCGTGCACGCTAGTGACTTACCGGGATCCCTGCATTCGCCGACGAGTTTTCCTATCCGTTCGCGTGCGCCACGAGATTTTGGTAGCCGGCCGCGCGATCCCGCAAGAGTGTGCGATCGCGAACATGTCATTCGGACGCGCCATCGGACACCGCGAGAGTGTGTGATCGCGAACACGTCATTTCAGACGCGCCATCGGACACCGCGAGAATGTGCGATCGCGAACACGTCATTCGGACGCACCATCGGACATCCGGCGGAAGTTTGGTGAAGCTCGTGATGCCGAACACGCAAAATTTGCAATCTGGAGAAGAATAATATCTGGAGCAGCATAAAACCTTCTCGAAAATGATGATTTGGATGAAAAAAACTCCTCAGATTAACATTTGGCTGTACTTTTTGGTGCAAGGAGTCCTTTTTAAAAAATGTGCCATAGGCCTGCATTGTCTGTCTTCACTTTCTTGTTGTTGTTGTGGGCCTGGCCATGTGGCTGGTGGCCATTTTGAAGCCAGGCAGTGTGCTTTTGCCATAGGCCTGCAAGCTTGTGGCCTAGTCTGCCAACAGGCCTTTCATCCAGTAGGCTCAGAGGTAGTCATGGGTGCATGAAACAACTGTTTCTGTGTGTTCTGTTGAATTCAAACATCATTTAGGGCATGGATGGCATTGGATTGAATTGCAAAATGTGTTTTTGGTGGGGTATTTCACTTTTTTGGTGTGTGTTAAATAAATGCCTTTGTTGTGTGTGGTGTGTTTGTTGTGTAACTTGCACACCTTGTTTAGCCCTGTGGATTTTCATTTTTTCATTGTATTGCATCAAAGCTGTGTTGTTTAGCATGCCTCCTTTGCCTGGCTATTATAGGCCTGTTTCAGTTCATTGTTTTCCTGGCCTCCTGCTTGTTGCTTGTGACTGTGAGTGTCCATGTGGCTCGTGGCCATTTCTGGTGGTAGTTATAAGTGTGCTGCTTTTGCCATATATGCCTGCATGTCTTTCCTATGTTCCTCTTGGCTTACTGCTTCCATCCAGCCCCTTTGCGTGCTGCAGCTCCCTGAATGACGTGATGAGCAAATTAATGCCAAACAGGTTCCACTTCCATTACATTTGTATTTTTGTTTTTGTTCTTCTTCTTTCCTATCCTTCCTGAGTGTACACAGTATACCATGAACGCCCTTGTTGTCAAAGTCTCACAAATGGCTACACTGTTATGTGTTTTTTTTTATAACTTAAACTGAGTTAATAAAATTTAATAATATAACACTAACAAGTGTGACCGTCCACCACACACTAAGTTATATATTATATTTGTTTGTTTGTACTAGTAGTAATTGAACCACAACAACAAATGCAACATTTCACTGATGTTCTTCTCTTGGCTTCTTTGCTTTTAGGTGCACAAACAACAGAGGAGGAGGTGTCATAACTGCCAGACAGAAGTCCTGCTGCGCACCACGTCACATCCACGTGTGACGACAGACATCTCTGCAACTTGTGCACCTGCGTCCTGCTGACATCAGAAGGAAGAAGATGGCCCCAAAGAAAGGTACCAGGTCCTCCAGTACCAAGAAAGTTGCCAGTGAGAAGAAGGAAGTGGCACTGCCACTTACCAAGACTGGTGTGCCGGCCAATATGTTTTTTGGGAAACAAAAAATTACGCCTGCATCAGCGGTGTCCGGGGACCAAGCTGGGAGCAGCACCTCCGCATCTGCGGGCCCACCCCACCAACCTAGGCCCAAGCCCATGAGTGTCGCAGAGGTAGCCAGTCTCCTAATGAGCAGTGATGTTGAAATGCCATTATCACAAAGTAGTACCCAATCAACGCAGGCGGAAACTCAGCAGATAAGTGGGCAACAACAGCCGCAACAACAGCCGCAACAACAGCCGCAACAACAGCCCACAATAGTAGTTGTTCCTCCTGAAGTAGGGGCAGTTCAGGAAATCGAGCTTCCTGCAGACTAAGAGGAGCAAGCCACTCTTTTAGAAGATCCATTGTCTTCCAGATCCCCAGCAAGGAAAAGGAGGGTTAGTCCATCAACTTCTTCTTCAAGCCCCGTTTCTGATGATCTCGATGCCACTTGGAAGCCACCAGCTCAGTCTGAGAGTGATGCACGCCACAAGACAAGGCTAGGGAAAAGGAAGGTTCCAGAAAGCCTTAGAGTTATGGAGGTAGATGTAGAAGTGGGGGATGATGATGACGAGCCAGTCATCATGAACATCACTCCCGGCCCAGTGGAGATGGAGACCAACATTATTACCTTATCCCAAATCGCTGTGAGGGATGTAGCACGGATACCACCAAGACAGGTAACACCACCTCCAGCTTCCATATTTGCATTTGCTAAGGCCCGGCATGGACCTACATCCAGCTCAACCACCACCTCAGTAGGTAGTGGTACTGTAAGTGCACAGAGTCAAATTCAACGCCCACCCTCCAGTTCATCTGGCATTGAAAGTGGCACCTCCAGCAGCACCAGAAAGTTCACCTCCCCAGTTTTTGACTTCTTTTCAGCTAAGCTTGGTACAAACTATGGTACCGGAGACCAAACAAGTCATCTAAAAAAACACCACATGATCCAGTGGGAGGCTCACCTACTTCGGTTACAAAAAAGTAAAACTGCACCCATTGCTGTTGGTGGGGATGAAGAAAATATGATCGCAGTGGAAGGTGAACAAGAGGGAGACATTTCTAGCCCTGTCCCCAGCAGTGTAGAGGTACCCCCCACATCCTCAGCAATATCTCAGTGGCACCGTAGTAAGAGTCAGGCTGAGACACCAAGGCAACAGAGTACTGCAATGAAAAAAAGTGCGTCGTTGATGTTGAGCCTAACTGGGTTCAAGAAGACAGCTGCACCACAAAGGAAAATATTCCAGCCTACCATTGACAGCAAGCTTAGGTCGGAAGGGCAGTACAAACGCAACCACCCAACGGCACCTTTGTACAATGCGAAGCTGGCTAAAATCTTAGCGCTGGACCTTCTCCCTTTTTCTTTTGTGGAAGGGGTGGGTTTCCTTGAATTTGTGCCAGCCATCTGCCCTAAATGGAAGGTTCCCAACCGGTCCTATTTCACCAGAGTTGCTGTTCCAGCACTACATCACGATGTGCTGGAATTGCTTGGACAAGCTTTGCAGCAGAGTGCTGTTCACAATATCCACCTGACAACAGACATGTGGACCAGTTGCCAAGCCAATGATTACATGTGCATCACTGCACACTGGATCTCTTTTGTGGGGGTTAGAGAAAAGATATCTGAAGCAGGTCTTGTTGACACTGCTGAGATTTTTAATGCTACTCGGAAACATGCAACTGTAGCCATGTTCGCGATGGAGAAATCTCATACTGCTGCAAACATTTTGGAAGAGTTTAACAGCAAGGTCTTTGAATGGCTGCGCCCAAGAGGGCTTAACATTGGTTTTGTTGCCACGGATAATGGCAGTAATGTACTTAAGGCCATGGAGGATGGTGCCTATTTCAGGGTCCCGTGTTTGGCGCACTGCATTAACATTATTGTTCAAGACTTTCTGAAAAAAGAAGCCATAGTCGACAGCTTACTGACCACCTGCCGAAGAATATGCACACATTTCAGCCATTCTTTTAAAGCCCGGAAGCAGCTGAGGATCATTCAACGTGAATATAGAATGCCAGTCAAAGCACTCATCCAGGAGGTGGCAACACGTTGGAACTCAACTTATTACATGCTTGACCGTCTGTTTGAGCAGTACAGACCAATCAATGAATATGTCATGCAAAGAGGGGATGCTACTGTGAAAGGCATGATCCTTCAGATGGACCAATGGTGTCTAGTTAAATGCCTGACAGAGATGCTTCTTCCTTTCGAGGTCTTCACACGTGAAGTCAGCAAGGAGGACTGTACTATGGGCCAAGCTATCCCATTGTTGCACATGCTACAGCAACAGCTGAAGGAGGTGTCTGAAGCGTACATAGGTGTGGAGGAAAAAAAAGAAGCATATGAGTTGGTGGAGAGCTTATCCCATCGCTTAGCTGGAAATACAAGGGTGCAAACTAAGATTGTTTCAGAACAACATTACATTTGTGCCACAATTCTGGATCCACGGTACAAATCGGTACTGAACAGTAAGACATTAATTCCTTTTTCAGAAGTGGACGTTGCCCGGTACAAAAGTTGGATAGCTGAGGTAGCCAGTCACTTTGAAAATGAACGGCTGGCAATTAAAGGCCCGCTACTCAAACCCACAACAAGTACTGCAGCAGGGCATCCAGCGTCAAGATCCACTTCAGAGCCTGAGGGCAATGCATTTGGCTCAGAGCGGTCACCAACACTATCGACAACAACAGCAAGAACCGGATCATCAGCCCCAGTAAAATCGGCACAGGATTGGTATTTACAGCAAGGGCTTGCTAGGTCCAGTGCTAATGCAAAGACAAAAGAGGCCAAACAAACTGTAGCACCCCTGAACATTGAGCGCATGGTCCAGGCCTATCTGGATGACCCAACAGAGGTCTACATTGATCAAAGCCCATTGTGTTATTGGTATGGGAAAAGGAACCAATGGCCAGTGCTGAGCAGGCTGGCGATAAATTATCTGGCTTGCCCTATCGCAAGTGTCTCTTCTGAACGTGTTTTCAGTGCTGCTGGTGCCATTGTAACAGTGAAAAGGACCAGTCTCTCGCCCAAAAATGTGGAGAGGTTAACCATGATCAAAATGAATCAGCACTTTATACCACCGAATTACACAATACATGAATCAACGCAGGAAGATGAGGACAGCAACTTAGGTGACGGAAGTAGTGTGTTAGATGATGATTACCTACTTCTGGTTGAACCCCCAGAGTTTGAGGACGAGCTATATGTCCCTGACAACTAGGCTTGAACTTCTTACTTTCTTCCTTCCTTATTAACTTTTATTTGTGTGTGTCTGTCTTTCTGGTTCGAAACTTCGAATCACAACAAATCCGTCACCACCATCTTCTAGTCTTTTTATTGCCATATTGCAGTTGCAGCTGTCTGCATTTAAGTCCACTCTTCCGAGTCCTGCTCCTCCATCCTCCTGACTCGCCCTAAATCCATTTCCCTCAATCCAGATGATGATTGGATGTAGAATAATATAAGAAAAAAGACAATGTTGCCTCGTTGAGTCCCTCCAAAAGAAGTGGAACATGATGACTACTATAGCTATCCTCCTTTCCGAGCCGAGAGAGACTGCCCCTTAACTTAAGATGAGAAGGAACAGGTAATGAATGATGGCATGCATTGGACGGTGACTGAGTGATTTGTGTTGTTGTTGTTTGTTGTGCATGAAGTGAATTCATTGTGTACTATTATTTAATCTACACACTAAAAGTAACTCAAGTCAATGTTTCCCTTCTTGTTTTTTAATAACAAAATTGTACTTCTACTGCAGGCCGATCCATTGCATTTTGAATATGGAATGTGGACTCACTCTGTACACTGCACACTGAGTTGGACAACACCATGATGATGACCACAGGTACATAGTATCTTTGCAGTCACTCAGCAGGATCGGAGATGATTGATGGAATAAGTCAGGGCATTTCATGAGTGGCATAAAAGGTAAACAAGTCAACAACAACCACAGCAAACCTACATGTCTGTGTAGTGGTGGAGTCGAGTGTAGTGGTATGACTGACAGTGGTGCATTGATTTAGTCACTTAATTTGTAAAATGCTTTGTTGCTGTATATGTGCTTTGTCTGCCTCAGTCAAAAAATGTACGCTAAATGGAGGATGGTTCACGGGTGCCGTGGGCCTGCTCTGTCCTGTTGTTGTTGTAGGTTAATGCTGGAAACAGAGTAGACATGATGTATCAATGCCGCCTCTGAAAGTGTTCTTGTTGCACTCCACCGTAATTTATGCATTTTTTTCTCCTTGATTTTTCAATATCCCTTTTGTTTTTCCATCTGCAATTACAGGCCGGCCCTTACCCTGTGCTATACTGGGAAAAACAACTCACACTTACCTTACCAATCCGCATCAGCCAGGCAGGCAGTGGCGGCACCCAAGATTGATGAACGGAGCATCCATGGAAGGGAGGAGGACCAAGAGGAATGCCGGGATGCAACTCCCCAATTTGACCAGGATAACATACAGTAACAGTATCAACATTCAACATCTTTTAAATAATTTGATTCATTTTTTATCTTCAAACATTACGACTGTTGTTGCTATTATGTTTGCTCTCTGCTTGTAATTCATCCCTACAGCTATTTTTTAATTTTCTTTGCTATTTTTAAAAGTAAGCCCGGTACAACAGAACAGAAATATGCAATTTGGGTCTCTCTGATGGCAGATAGGCAAGGCAAATTGCATAATATACTGCTGCCCTGTACTGTCTAATTGTCTAGTAGTAGTTAGTAAGTACTATTTATTATCATTAACCATCAAGTTATCATCATCATGCATGCATATGCTTTTTCTCCCTTAACAGATTTATGGATATGGTCGTCTGCCAAGATTGTGTTTTGTTGTTTGTCCATGTGTAATGTTTTTCTTTCTCAAACCTTTCCCCAAACCCCCTTCCCAACCATACATCAAACCCTAACCCTCTTCCCCGGGCTGTGTGATTTATATTGAGGTGTGACTAAATGAATTGTACACCAATAATTGATCACACGCATGCTGGGGCGGATGTGGTGAAAGCAACACTAATTCAATTTCAAGGCAAGGCGAGGATCTTCTTCTGCTTGCCCACCCATGCTCAGTATATTTGCAAGTCAATTTTTTTCCAAAGGAACCTAATCCATCATCATTAATTTCCGGCATCGATTGGATTCATCAACATCCTCCTACACAGCACTAAAGGTTATGCTTGTGTCGAGTGACTCGACACAACTACAGTTTGTAACTTGTTGTACTAGGCTATCCCCGCCACCATTATGTTTTATTTACTTCATTCTACTACTCCTCCCAGAGTCTCTCTCATGCGACTGACTGTCTCATTTTCTTTTTTTGCAAATGCTACTGCCAGTGTCTACTACTACCACCACAACCATGGCATCTTCTCCATTCTCTTGGGAAACCAAAACATCACCGCCATGAAGCCATCGCTGTGCCTAACTTTAACATCAATCACAGGTAAGATAAGAAGTTTGGGGGAGGTATAATAATGGACTAGGAGGAGAGACTGACAGTACTGGTAGGACAAGTCACTCAGTGAGGGGTACCGTATCTATCTGTTTGTGTGTTACAAAATCGGCAGATTATTAAATCAAACACTGGGTGCAGCCCTGCAGCAGCAAGGAAACCATGTGACGTAAAACAGTAACTCCCCCACAAAACATTAACAAGGTATTGCTATAAGTATAAATATAATGTAATACCCTAACAAAAATAAACTATGTACAAAAATCCCACAACACCTCACCCACCCCTCTCCCTAACCCCAACCAATGTCCAAAACGAGAAAGTCCAACCAATGTCCAAAATGCCCATAAACCCCAACGCAACACCCAATTCCCACCCACCAAAGACAGGATTAAAAAAGGGGCAATCCAACAGGGTCAAGTTATCGGAGGGCTCTTCGGATTTCCTTCTCCAGGACCTTTATCTTCTTTTTCACCTCTTCTAACTGCTCCTCTAGACGCGCATTCCGGAGGAGCATGCGGCGAGCATATGCCCTGCAGTTGCATCCACAGGGGGGGCAGCAGTGCTGGATGTGGAAGTGCGGCGGCGGGCGGCTGCCTGACCGCAGCACCGTACCACTGGAGGGGCCTGGCTGGGGCCTGGGGCATTGGAGGAGGCTGCAGCTGTCGCCGCCTCCTCCTCCTCCTCCGCCAGAGCCACCAGTCGCCGGTATTCTTGGCAGATGACCTCCAGTTTCCGGCGCCGGGCCATGACTGCCAACTCCTTCCTGGATGGTTTTGCTTGGGAAGGAGTAGCTATATCAAGAAAGAAAAAAAAACTATTAACCAATACTCTTAGCAAAACAACACATAGTGGCACAGTAGCACTAGCAAGCACAGTACATAACATTTGTGGTATGTATCTATCCTCCCACTTCCTCGGCCTGTAACATTTGGCATTATACTAGCACTATGTATGTACTCGAGTACACAGTACACCAGTCTTCTTCTTCTCTCTTGTTTTGCGAAATTAACGTAACCTTGTTGTAGCCGCCGCCGGCATGCCAGCTCAGTCAGCTTGCGCCCAAGACAAACATACTCGAGTCATGACGCAGACTCACGTTAGTTTTATTTACTACTGTCTGCAGGTGGGGATGCTCGTATTTTTCTATTACGGGTGGCACTGGCCAATGGCCATACTCTGTTACATCAAGGGCAAAAGCGAGTGTAATGTCAATAAGTAAGGAATATAACTTACCACCGCCCGCCACTGCTGCTGGCTCACCCCCTGCAGGTCCTGCAACTGCTGCATCTCCTGCCCTCTGAAATGGCCGCGTCGCCATCGCCGCTGGCCCCGGCACTGGTGGTCGGTAGTACGCCTAGAAAAAACATTACACATTTTTTAGATGCCATATACACATTCCCCCTATTTATTCTTTCTCACTAGCAAGATTGAAAAAAAAGTTAATACATATACAACATACATTACTAGTACAAATCGGGTACTAGAGTGCAGTAGACACTAGTAGTGTTATATCATGGTCCCTACTAGGGTCATTCTAGTCTTTGCTAAGTTAGCCTGAGCCATGCAACCATTTTAGCTTTGTGTCTTTTATTTTTACGCACGTTACCTCGCAGCTTGTTGTGTAAGACGCCTTTGAGCCCACATGAGATCATACTGCTACTGTCTGAGCACTGCGTACAAGGTCGAAAAACAAGCCACTTTGTTATGGAGTTCTGGTGGTCAGTCCGTATTGCTTAGCCATAACATGCTACACTTTTTGGCACGACTGAGAAATGCTTGCAAAATACTAACGCGCACCATTTTTCTCATAACAGACGGAGATTCCCTTCTACAAACCAGAGCTTTGCAGAGCTTATGATGTAACCAGTACTTCTAGGTTCTTCTAAGGTGAGGGGTCACCCAGAATTCGCTCAGAGATCTTCATTTATAATTTTATATAAATTATATTCCTACCAAGGGGAGGGTGGTTCTTCCACCACTGTTCAGTTATCATCATGATTGATTTCCCCTATTGTCTTCTATGGACTTGTAGTTGTAACAATGTTTATTGTTTTAATCTTATGCACTTTGCTGTTGGTGCTGGCTCGTATACTGCATTATAGAACAACGTACAGAGCTTGTTAGTTGAAAATAAACCTTTTGAACTTACATAGACTCTGTGCTATTTGTTGTGGACTTACACGAGTGAGTGAGCAAAAGGGTGTGCACTGTGCATTGCTTCCATGACTCTGAGAGGTTGGGAGTGTAGTGTTATGTTCTGGGTTGTCTAATCATTGGGTATCTTCGGGGGGTTCGGGGAGCTAATGAGACACTATAGCTAGTCGGTCAGGGGATTGTGGGTGAGGTGTGAGGAAGGTCCAACCTCCTATCACCAACGTCCTATTTTCTTGTGCATAGTTCTGTATGTGCAGAATTCCTACAACAGTAGTAGTAATAGTATGTCCTATCCTATCAAAAATAGTAAAGTATCTGGTTGGGCATTTTGTTGGTGGGAATTGTCGAAAAGCCTCAAGATTAAGAAGACTAGAAGAGGACAACCCAAAGGACTGGACTCAGTGGCTATAGCGATTGGTGAATCTGAGTTTTATTTAAAACCTTTTAAATAAAGAGTGGCCAACTTGTCAAGCTTAGCTACAGACAGACTAATAGTAGTAGTACAGAGAGTCATAGCAGAGGCAGTTAGAGGCAGGGATAACAAGAATTTAGAAACAGATTGTCTTGATCGAAGAAGATTTTGTAAAAAATAGAATTAGGAAATCGAAATAATAGTTCGGAAAAATAAGGTGCAGTAAAAGTTAGGGAAGTATAATTATTAATATTAACAACAGGAGGACTTACTGGGGCCAGCAGCAGAGCCCTTGGTAGAGGAGCGTTCCTGGCCCTGGGAGGCATCTTCTACAGCTCCCTCCGACTTCGACCCCGTCTTCTTGCCCCTGGGTGCTGATCATGAAAGATGTAAGCAAGAAAGAGACAAACATGGATGATTTGTGTGAAACAAATAAAATATTTTAAAAAACGCTCCAAAAAACCTTTATGGAAACAACAATTGCAATAAAATTGACCTATCTAATCTGGTCGACTAGTATTGCGGGATTCGCGGACCGTCTAGTTATTATTTATGAACACTAATCCAGTGTTCCATTCTGATTCCAGAATACTAACTAAGCCTAAATACCACCTGACCTAGCCCAACTATTCCAGACGGGCCAATTGTTCACTAAGTCTGCTTTTCCATTTATTTTAGTCATCAAAAATGCATAGATGGAGGACACATGCATACATTTTTGCATACACCAAATTGTTGGTTGGTTACTGCTGATGTTCTGCTAGTGATAAGCCTATTACCACTCACTAAACAAACTACAAAAGGTTCTACTAAGGACTGGGGTAAGCAGCACTCAGCAACACGTGACGTGACAGAGGATGCGTCACGCAGAGCACTAAAAAATTACCTACTATAAGTAACTAAACATATCAATCCACCACTATCTCTTCTTAGTGGCAGGAGGACAAAGGAAGGACTAGAGTCTCTCTAGCATTACCTAACTTAAGTTCTCTAAAGTAAACTCTTACATAATCATGCCAAGCGAGCGCAAAGTTGCAAACAAGTAAGAGATTAGTAGCGCCGAGCACCTGTGTCATAAGCAATCACAAAAGATTTGTAAACGTAATTTACCTGCAATGTAAGCAGCAGTATTCTTGCTGTTTGGGAAAAAAAATATATTCGCAATATATAACACAGAGCAGAAGAACACAAAGTTGTAACATTAAATAGCTACTCACCAAGCCCCAGGACCTCCACTCCTAGCAGGTCCAGCAGGTCCTGCTCCCGGTCCAGGATATCGGACCACCGGTGCGTCAGCTGGGTATCGGTGCGCCGGACACCAGAGCAGTGAAACACTGCCCGGCGCACCTTTCCCCACCGCTGGCGATGCTCCTGGATGCCGTACCCGGACCCAGGCCTGCCGCTTCCTGCTAGGGTTAAGGGGAGGTGGCGCTGTACAAAAAAAACAAGTGCGGCCACCTCCACCTCATCGAATAAGGCCCATTCCTGCACCCCGTGTGGGCGCCGCCCTCCGCAGGGAAGGCGGTCGCGGCTGCGGCTGCGAGCAGCCTTGCCCTTGCCCATGCCCACACCCTTGGCCATGGTTCTGGGACTGGGGGGGGGGGTGGAAAAGAAAAGGGAGGAATTCGAAAAGTAAGTAAAAGAAATGAAAAAAGCAAGTTATAGAAAAAGAGTGAAAAAGTAGTAGAAAAAGTCACAAAAAGTAGAAAAAAAGTCAAAATATAGAATCAGGAAACTAGAGAGAAAGATTATAAATAAAAAAAAGTGTACAGAAACAAAGGATTGCAAAGATAGAGGGAGGATAGAAAAGCAGGCCCAGAACCATAGCAATAGAGTGAAAAACAAGATGGCCGTGCCCATTGCGACCGCATGGGCAAGTTCGCGCGATATTTCCCCCGCGAGCACGCAAAAGCATCGCGAACACATAATACGCGTTCCCGAACAGGAAATACTCATCTCGAACAGGCGGGAGCACGCAATACGTGACCCTGAACAGGAAATAAGCATTGCTAACGGGCGGGACAAGTGAAAAACAAGATGGCCACGCCCATTAGCGACAGCATGTGCAAGTTAGCGAGATATTTCTCCGCGAGCACGTAAAAACACATCGCGAACGGGCGGGACAAGCAATTCCGTGTGTTCGCGGAATTTCTGCGTGTTCGCGGAGATGTTTTACTGTTTCGCAGAACTTTGCGTAACGTGACTACGCAAATTCCGCCCACCCTTAGTATTAAGGGTGGGCAAAGCACTACGCTACGCTCGCATAGTTTGCGAAGTTTGCGCTACTTCGCACTACGCGAATTGCACGTAGCACAGTGCAAACACACGTAGCGTAGCGTAGCGTAGTGCAGCGGTCATTTTTGCTTGCTCGCGGTCCTCAACGTCAAGTTGGCGACCGCGAGCAAGCAAAATGACATCCCGGCGAGACTTTTCCTCGTTCGCGATCAGCAACATCAAGTTGCCGATCGCAAGCGTGGAAAATAAACCTCCCGGCGAGATTCTCAATGCGGGGAGGTCAGGTTTCTCATTGCGAGTGGTCGCGTATGCTCGCGACCGCTCGCGATGAGAAACTACCAGTCCGCGTTGAGAAAGCTGCCGCTCGAGTAAAAATCTACTCGAGCGGCAGTAAAAGACAGCTCGCACTGTGCAAGATGCCGTTTTCAATGATTGCACAGTGCGGACAAGCATCCGGCACTGTGCAATCATCGCGAACAGCGCACTACGCAGTTCGCGTAGTGCTACGCGTAGCTCGCGTAGTGCGAAGTGCACTTTGCGTAGCTTCGCGTAGCGCTACTTCGCGATCTACGCCCAGGGTTACTTAGTATAAACTTAGCTCTAGGTGACATTAAAAGTCTGCTCAGCAGCCTTGTTGATGAGCAGACTGCCATGGTGTTCTCCTGAGCCCCCATCTCCACAGTCACACTCATCAACACCGAGCATGACGGGCCGCATTTAATTTATTCAGACACCCAATCTGGATGGCCCTGAGGGAGTTGTTCCCAGCCAGTCCAGAGGAGGATTATTGGCAGAGAACATGAAGCATGGGGAGACCATGACTGAGTTCCTAGACAGAATAAGAGAACGGTAGGGGCAAGAGACAGGACAGCCCTTGACTGACATGGGGCCACAGGTTGCATTCTTCAACAACATCCTCAAGAAGGGGACTACCCACGGAGATCCAGACTGGACTAGATAAAGTAATAGGGCTAGACACCAAACCCTGATTGGAAATACAGCCCCATATACTACACTATTCACAAAAGAGACAAGAGAAGAACAGGGAGAAGCAGGAGCAGGCCCAGAGAGACACCACCAATCTGGTCCTACAAAAGTTAAAAAAGACTGCCCTAAAGGGGGCCACGTTAGTCATGAATGTCCAGATGGCAGCCGTCTCAAGGGGAACTCTGCATATGGATCCCAAAGGGTATCCGCCCAGTCCTATTGGCCAAGGTCAGGAAGGATGGGCTCAAGCTTGCCTCGTAAAGTACCACTACTCTCATAGAATGGTCCACCTGTCCAACCAGTGCCACCTAAAAATATACCATGACCAAAACAGAACAGTACAGGGACAGCCCCCACAAAGAATTCACCCCCAAAGTGAGGCTCAGAATGCCGCACCTGCATCAGTCAATCAGCTTCAAGAAAGTCAGGCTGCACCCACCCCACTGGGTGGGTGGCCGAGCACACGACAATACTGCAACAAACCAGGAATTCAGTCTAACAGGGGCCAGACACTCAGTTACGGCAAGGTGGGGTGACATCTGGGGCGACAAAGCCCTAGCACAATCACAGGGAATAAATATGCCAAAAGTCCAAATCATTGCCTGAAATGACCTACCCTTTCATATTACTCCCATTCACACTTCCTTACCTCCATCCACTGCCCAGGGCCCCCTCTGCTGTTTGTCCCCTGGGGTAGGGTTGGCTGACCACGCCCCCAGGCGGAGGACAGTCTGATGAGGAAGAAGGGTGGGCCCGCACTGGTGCATAAAAACAGGCACCCAGGACCACTCAGCCAAGTCCAACTTTGGGCAGGCTATGTAAATCTCAACCGCTTCAGGGTTTACCACCAAATGGAGGTCCTTCTGTAGTTCCAAAACGAGGCAACTGTTCCAGTGTTGGAAGCCAGGCTTCCCAGACATTTGGAGAAAGGAGTTTTGAGCTGTGGGAAAATCCACCAAGGTGAGTAGCCGGTTCAGTTCACTTACTACAAGCCCTGCCTGCCCACCTAACTCCCATCGTGGGCAAAACATTTGGCCTCCTACTCCTCCTCTCCCCTAAAAGCTTCCAAAAAACTTCCAAGGTATGCTCATTTGATAGTTCAGGTACCAAGCCTTTGTTTACCGCCAAGTACGGCAAAACCGGTACATCCTGGGTCTGAGGATGAGGGCTCCGACGGGAGGGAAGGGATCTCCACAAATGAGTTTTGCAGCCCGCGCCCCGGGTGCTGGGATAGGCTCACCAAACGTGCCCAGCTGATCAAAATGACATTCACAGGACCTTATGATCATCTGACCACCAGCCATGGCCACATCCAAGTCATGGAGACCATAGACCAGCAATGACCACAATGGCATCAGCATCCCATAGGAAAAATCCATCAAATTCAGTAAAACCACGACCTTCAGGCTGAACACACAAAAGTCTCAATGAGAACCCATACTCATGCTGAGAAAACACGGTAAACCAACATAGTCCCATCCGTTTTCCCCTGCAGGTTCCAGCGGGGGTCCACACACAACCTCCAGTATACCTTCTTGAAGCTAGCAATGCCTAAAACCACAGGAACCCCTCCCCCCCGGAACACGCCCAAAAAAGCCCAAAGATTTTCGGCCCTTCCAGAAGAGGGCATAGCCCAGTAACTCAGATCAATTATAAAGAAACCTCGTTCCATGCAACGTTCAGAGACCCAAGGGACGCACATGTGTCAACTGAAAGATTAGCCTAAAAATTAAACATTTGCCTCTTCTCACAATTGCACGCTGCCCATGCAGGTTGAAACGACACCCCCGCACTGGTTAAAACATTATACATTTAAGCAGAGCAGCCCACATGGAGGAGTACTGTCCCTGCTGTGGCAAGGAGAGGGGGGAAACTCATAAAACAAATAGTCTTAAAAAGGTTAAAAGTCACCATTGTCCCCAAAATTCTAGCACCTACTAAAATTTGGTTAAAACCCTATCATTCCAGTACATTTCTATCACCTCCATTCCAGTATGAGAAAAATCCACCCCCCCCAGTAAAACCATAGAGCGTACTATTTACAAATAAACACAGGAATGTTCCAAAACTGCCTACTAATGTGTTTTTTCAAAGCTAGCCTACCAGCCACAGCTCTTATTCTGCAGGTCTGCGATCGAACTACAAGTGCACAAACACTGCCGCGGTCCGCCATTACCTAGATGAAAAAACTTTCAAAGACTTTTACAAGGCCATTCGCTCAAGTAATGCAAATTCTGAAATGACTTTTGTAGCCTTGTCTTAAAAAAAAAAATTCTGCACCACACCAGGACAAGACACGTCTGGGCTCCCAGACACTGGACAACAATCAACAACAACAGACAACAAACAACCGATGGCAGGCCCATACTACAGACTTCTCCCTCAATGACGACCCTACAGCCTACGAAATGCTTCCTAAGTTCTGTGTTTTTGTATTATTGTACATGCTCTCTCTCTCTAGCAGGGGTCCTCTCAAGTTCCTCCTGAGCCAAAAGTATGCCTAATCTCATGAGCTCTACTTCTACATTCTTGCAACATTTGCGCAGAGACCTTTCTCACCTCACATACACCTACACTGAACCAAACACTACAATCCCTCATGCACTACACAGCACACTCCTAAACAACACCTGGTATCAACACATGCCCGATGTAGGCACACAAACTACAAACAGGCCATGTTATATCTATTCACTGATACGTCACGCCGTAGGCGCAGACAGGCTTTAGTTATCACAGGAGATAGCCCCCGAAAAAGCAAAGTGCATTGTCCATCTGTACCTATGCAGAATCAGGGCAAAAATCCAACCCAATAGAGTAGAGCCCAATAGGACACTAGTAAATTTCACCCTGTATGAGACCAATCCCACTGCACTATATCTCTTGTCCGAGCGAAGTGATATCCAATCTGAGGTAGACAGGATGTGTAGGAAGGGCACCATAGTCGACACTACTGTTTTCTCCCTGGCCTTTGCAGAAAAGAGATTCCTGGAGGTAGCAAGACCATCACACCAGTGCACAAACACATCCACTCTGCCTCCGTCTGCAGTCCCAGGGCATCCCTTAGCATCTTTGGGGCCACCTTCTTTAAAGACGAATGGACCCCGGACATGAAATTACAGTGCAGGGCCGCTCACCTCAATAACGCCGGGGGTCCCATGGGAGCGGGGCAAACGCCAGCATAGACACCCCATACCAGGAAATCTGGGATAGCGAGATCAATAGGTACACATGGTTGGAGGTGAAGGGACAAACCCTAATAGTACGGAAACTTACATTGTACTCTTTATGTTTCAGAGGAAAGGAATCATACCGTTGGGCAACAATGAGAATTGTGGTATGGTAATGCACATACCGGACCTGCAATGGGGCACCTCCACATTGATGGATTACTACAGGCAGTGTTGGGATCTTGCCTACACCCAGCTCTTCCAGTAATTACAAAGTTTTCAATGCATTGCAAATTGAAAACAAGGTGTGTTTCCCTCCCAGTGCCCACTCAGTCACCCGCTAGTTCCTCATGCCTTTATTCTTTCCAAAGTTCTGTCCCAGACTGCCAAAAAAATTGAAAAATCCATGTGCCACATTTTCTGGCCATGTGGTGTATGTACATATATTTCATGGCTTCCAGAACAAATTTACACCCCTTTCGCATTTCGACATTCACCAACTACAGTGACTGACTAAGCCAAAGCTTAACACATGACTATCAGTGATACCCCACTATTCTATAGAAAAACCTCTACCTATCTGGCCTAATCCCTGTAACTTACCCTGAAGTGGAGTAAGCTAAGTTTCCTTTCCTAACTACCAAGCAAATATATTTCTTGAAAATAATTTGTGGTGGAGGGCGAGGCCAGGGAGTAAAGTGTGATTAAGTGCCTGATTTCAAGTTTTACAAATGGGATACTTTGTGATGAACGTGCCAAATAAAATCTATATCATGTTTCTTTCCCTGTACTGCAGTGCATCATTTTTCCCACGTCAACTTATGACAGACAGTATAGCCGCATTTTATACATGACATTTATGATGCAGTATCATTATTATTCCTCTGCCTCTATGGAGTCAGGGTAGAATTAAAAGGCATTTGCAGGAGAGCAGAGCCATTGGAATTAAATTAAGATAATTGTCCATCACAGCTGCCGGAGCTGCAGACAACAGAGAGTAGCAAAGTACCCGACATGCTAGCATGTCTCCATTAATTTAGCACAACGAGAATGCTTGAACTGCATAGTGCAGAATGATTAACTCATTAATGAGAGTTAATGTGTTTTTATTTTTACACACAAAGTGTCTGTTTAGTTTTTACTAGGATATCCTTCAAAAGAAAAAGAAATTACTTTGTTTTTTTAATCTGGTGGTATTATTCTGGCTGAATTCCTTGCAGCCAGACAGTGCTTTTATGTGAGGCATGTGCAGGCAAAATATGGTCTGGTGACTCATAATCACATCAATTTCCAATGGCCTAGGGGACCAGCAATATACTGCACCACTATATAATTTTAAACAAGTGTTTGCAAAGAGCATTGTTTGCAGCTTGTCTTTTTTTTCTTTCTTGATATGGCTACTTCTGCTGGCCCACCACCACCACCTAATTGGCAGGAGACAGCATCCCAGCTGCGGCGGCAGAGGATAGAGGTCATCCAGGCAGAATACCATTGGCTGGTGCCTCTGGAGAAGGAGGTAGAGGAGGAAACTGAGGCAGCATCTCTCAATGACCTGGCCCCAGTTCCTCCTGCCAGCACCTCTATCCAGGCCACAACACCACCAGAGTCACTGGGAACCACCTGAACCACCACTGCTAAACTCCCCCTCATACCCAGACTGCTTCCAATGCCGCCTGCTGAGTGAGCTGATGTAGGTGGCAAGCTTTGAACAGGAAATGGGAAGTCTCAGGACCCGCATCGATGATGCCCTCTTCTACAGCCCTTTTTTCTTTTTTGTTTTGGTGGGAGGGACTTTTGTTGTGTGTGGATAGGGTAGGAATTGGGAAGGGACCGGGACTTTGGAATTTGGACTTTTTTTCTTTGGACATTTTTTAGAACATTAGTTGGGGATGGGGTGATTTGTTTGGGGATGGAGAGGGTGGGTTTTATTTATATTGCTGAACTTGAAAATAAGAAAAACTAAAGGGAAAAATCATTCTTATATTTTATGCCTGAAACATTTTTTGTGTTTTACTTGTACTTTGCACTGCTGCCTTTTCACGTAGTATATTTCTTTATTCTGCTTATCAAAGTTAGTTACAGTTAGTTATACCCTTGTCCTACTACCCTCTGTAACTAAATTGACCAATAGGGGGTATGCTTCCATTGCCAATATTGTCTACAGCAACCTATATAAACAAGAACTTACTTACGTGCATTAGAAGTTAACTACTTACTTACTAACTAGTTTACTTCTCTCCATTGTTCTGTTACTTGAATAGAGGAAGAGATGGGTTCTACCTCTCTCAATCTTCCAAAACCTCAGTGCAGGGTTTCCCAAGGTGTCTTCTTAATGGTGGTGGTAGTAGTAGCAGGCTAACGTGCTAACAAGGAGAGCATCACAAGCGTGGTCCCACTCTGACCTAGGTGAACTCCAACTGTAGGATTAATCAAAAGGATTATCCATCACAGGCAACTAGATTGAAAGAAATCACAGGGTTAGTAGGTTATATTTATATCATAACTTATGTATGTCATACAAAGACTGAGACCAGGTTACCGCCATGCCGCAACGAAGAAGACCTGATATTACAACAAAAGCTAGCAATAGTAACTTCTGAGCAATGGGGAGCTAGCAATTGATTTAAACAAAACTTACAAAATCCTCGACTCAGTAGAAGTGGACTCAAAGTCAGGAGTGGACAAGGTTAAACGTTTACGCAATACAAGGCCTGAATCATGATGTTGAGGAATGATATTATATATCTAAAATATGAATCCCTTTTATGCATGGATGGGTATGTAGGGTTGGTGTGGGCTATTGCTCAGGTAATAAAAGATTTCGCCACATCCGCCCCACCAAGTGCATGATTCATTTATGGCATAAATTAAGTCACACATCAATAAATCACACAGCCCGTGGGAAGAGGGTTAGGAGTTTGATGAATGGATCAGAAAGGGGAGTTGGGTAAAGGTATGACAAGACAAAAACTGAACAATAACAATATTCGTCAGGGCGATGAGCCACACATCATCATCAATCTGTTGTGGAAGGAAATGAAAGCATGACACAGTTCATTAAATGCATTGCAAGCAGTCCTTCAGCCTCAGAGACCCAAGTTATATCTAAATGTCCTTTCATCTAGGTTTGAAAAATACAAATTATGGAGGAGTGAACCAACACATTTCTAAAACTTATGATTCTTAAAAGAAAAAAGGCATTGTATATAAATGCCAAATTGGGCACTGCATCTTCCTTCTCTCGGAATGTCCATCTTGGGTGCCTGGCTGAACCAATCCAGTAAGGTAAGCAGGAGTGTTATGGATCTTTTGCCTTCAATGCAGGAGAGTAGAAGGCCTGAGAATTGTAAAGCAGACATTATATTTTAGAGTCAAGGAGAAGGACAGACGGTAAGCTTCATGAGGAGTGTACCAAGACTCAGAGGCAGAGCAAGAGCATAGGCTGCTAGAATTATTCATTTTATGACTCATGTGCGATCGATTGATTGAGAGGTGAGAGCAATTTACAACCAATCACAGACAAGTAGCTAGCTGCATGCACCGGGCTGATCAATCTCACAACTGCCATCATAACATTTAGAAGAGTGTGTGCATCACGTGATGAGGATGTGACATCACAAGTATGTCTCCAGTTACAAGCAACAGGCCCCCTGACCACAACAACATAAGAGGAGTTGCACATTTAAGCCAGCACATACACTCAGTAGCATTTCCCAATTCAATGCACCTCTCTTCAGTCCAGAGAGCTGATTAGGCCTCATGTTGGTATCCCTTTGAAGATAATAACTTCCTCCTTCTGACTGTTGAGGTAGTCCTGACCTGAGTCATTCCATCCTCCTCCTGACTCCAAGTAATGAATCGCCCAACTCCGTCCTGACCCGAGCGAGATAGACCTGTAGTGCACTGCTGTTGAAGAACAAGAAGAGAAACAGAATTTGAACATTTTTGTGTCAATTTGTGTTAGTAAACTAAAGGAACTGGTCTGGTGTCTGAAGAAAAAGGTGTGGACCATGCAAGTAAATCTCACTAAGCGTGAAAGGGCCAATCACCTTCAGGAAAAAGTATCACCCATCATGCCCCAAAGATTGCAAATCATCGAAATCAAGTTTACAAATTAGTTGAACACCCTTCTTCTCTGTATGCCACCCCATGAATCATCAATCATCACTCAAAATCACTCAATAATATAGCACTCATTGGTGCAATAGTTACCTGTTCCAATCCAAGCACGTTTGTACACAATTGTATCTCCTCTTTGATGCAAGCAAGAAACACATTGGAATTTGGCAGTCTTGTTAATCAAATTATCTTTACTGGGGCAGCCCTGCTAGGGGATGAAAAAAGAAGGATAGGCATGGGACGAAGACAGGCATTGTCTCCAATGCCCTTGAAGGGAATTGGGTGCGGGGGCTTCTTTACTGCACACTGGTCCAGCTCCAATCCAGCCATACATGTGCCTAAAAATGGTGGGCTACATAAGTCAGACACAAATAAAATATATAATGTTCCTCTAGCTATATCCATTTTGCTTTTTTTAGCAAATCACTAAGCAGTACGACAATAAATAATTAAAAAGTTCTATGGTGGCCTGCTCAGTCAGGAAAGTAGAGTTTGTCCTTAAACTCAGATGGTTCACCTAGAAGCTGGTCAGCTAACACACTTGAGTCTGACCAATCACCATCATCCTCATCCTGTGGCATTTCAGGAACAGTGCAATTGTGTGGTAAGAAGTGTTCATTTTGATCCTTGTCAATCTCTCAACGTTTTGATGCGGAAGACTAGTCCTTCTCACTGTGACAGCTGCTCCAGCTGCACTGAACATGCACTCAGCAGACACACTGGCTATTGGACAAGCCAGATACTTTATTGCAAGCCCGCTAGGCTCTGGCTTTTGGTGCATCTTCCCATATCAATAGACCAATAGGTTTTGATCCATGTAAACCTCTTTTGGGTCATCCAGATAGCCCTGGAACATCCTCTGAATGGTCATTGGTGCTGCCACTTGATCAACTTCTTTTGCCTTTGCCTCTGTACTTGACTTAAACCCTGCTACTTGAAAGCAAGCTAATGGAGAGGTTGGGTCCGATTCTTCTGTTCCTGTAGTTGTTGTTGTTGTTTGTGTTGTTGCTGTTGGCTGCTCTGAGACAACATCACCACCCTGTCTGGAAGTTGAAGGCTACACTCCAGAATTACTTCCCGGGACTCTAATTTCCAGCCATTTTTCTTCAAGGAGTCTCACTTGATCAACAACCAACGTCTTGTATAGTGAAACATCCATTTCAGAAAAAGGGATGAAAGTGGCCAGTATGTTTTTATACCATGGATCAAGTATTGTGGCACATATGTACTCTTTGGATGACACAATGTCTCTTTGCAGTCTTGGATTAACAGCCAGAAAAGCTCTCAACCATGTCATGCACTTCTCCTTTGCTGTCCACACCTGCAAACCTTTGTGACACCTTTTTTCACTGGTCTTGTAGCAGATGCAACAACGGGATAGTTTGGCTCATTGTACTGTCCTCCTTGCTGAATTCCTGGGTAAAAACCTCAAAAGGGAGTAGCATCTGTGTCAGGCATTTTACTATGCCCCTTTTGTGTGCATCCAGGGTTATAGCTTTCTCAATTGCATCCCCTCCTCTTTGAATGACTTAGTCATTGATTGGTCTGTACTGCTCAAACAGGCATTGCAGCATGTAAAAGGCTGAGTTCCAACGTGTTGGCACCTCCTGTATGAGGGCTTTAACTGGTGCTCTATTATCATGCTGAATGATCCTCAACTGCTTCTGGGCTTTAAAAGAATGGCTGAAATGAGTACAGATTCTTCTGCATGTGGTCAGTGTGTTGCTGACTATATATTTATTTTTGAGAAAGTCCTGCACAATCGGGTTGGTGCAATGTGCCAAACAAAGCATAAAATAGCCACCATCTGCCATGGCCTTAAATATATGACTGCCATTGTCTGTGGCAATACATCCAATTGTGAGACCTCTAGGTTGCAGCCATTCAAGCATTTTGCTGTTAAGGTCTTCTAAGATCTTTGTAGCTGTATGGGATTTATACAGTGGCAGGCTGCACAAAATGTCTGCCGGTCACATGGTCAACCAACAACAGCAAGCAAGGAGGCATGGCCCCAACAAAGAACACATGCAAGCCTATGGCAAAAGCACACTGACTGGCTACACAAAATGGTTGCTGGCCACATGGTCAAACAAAAGCAAGGAGGCACGGACAACAAAGAACACATACAGGCCTATAGACACTGACTGTAAAAAATGGCGCCCAACCACATGACATGGAGAACAAATACATATAGTGGCCTTAGGCAAGCACACACACACACACTGGCCAGACAATAGAGGCATGATAACACTGAAGGAAACACTGCCATTAATTCAGCAATGCAAAAAATTAAAATTAAGTGAGCTGTAAGCATTTTAAAACAACACACATCCTCAAAAGGCATAAAATATTACCCAACCAATACATTTTTTGCAGAAAACAAAACGTGAAATTAAACTCCCCACACATTTTTTATTTAATTCAATGCTATCCCTGCCCTAAATGATGTTTCAAAAGAACATCTTCCACAGAAACAGTTGCTTCATGTACCCATGACTGGATGGCCCATGGGCAGGCTAGGCACAGAGAAAAATACATGAATATAGCAAATTTTACAAACATGGAGTAAATGTACTGAACTGTGCAACATTTTTCCCTCACAAAAGATACAAAATTAAATACAAAAATCATAATTAGGCCACTTCTGAATCTGAAGGCCACCCATCACTACAAAGTTGAAAAATGTAATGAAAGTTCAAATAAATGCTGGTGCATGACCTCTATCAAACAAAATACACCCTTATACAAAAGCTTTGGAACTTACTTGTCATATAACAAAAACAAAGGCCTTAATCCCAATGGTATATATGCAGCCGACAAAGAGAGTGTGCCTTCCAACTCAAAATCCAAATGAAAAGTTACCAGGGGATGGACATAGCACTGGGAGGAGCCTGCTGAACACTAACAGGAAGTTGGAGTCTCTGGGACACTTCCTTCTTGTTGAAAAACAGGTAAAATAATTGTTAGACCTGGCACCATTGGCGTGGGTCTCCCTTCCATTTTTCGCTGTTGTCTCCTCTGTTTTACTGGTGTTAGATGCTCTGGGCGCTGTGCCACTGCCATTCAGTGTCACAGCGCGAATGCTCCCTGTATAAATATGTCTATGTGAATTGGTATATCCCTGATTGGCTTATTTGGGTTACCTGTTAGTCCCTAGTAGTGTGGCCTATGTGTGCCCAGGGCTGGTAAACCAAATGCTGCTGGTGGGCCTGCAGCACTGATGTGTGCCACCCACAGAAGCAGCTTGTAAAGTGTGTCTCAGACCTGCCACTGCAGTGTCTGTGTGCAGTCCAGAACTGCCATCTTGGCTGTGAAGTGCAACCACTTCCCAGCCCCTGAACCTTCCCTTGGCATCCTGTAAGTCGCCCCTCGGGTAGGGTGCATTGTATGTGTAAGGTAGGACATGCCTGGGTGTGTGTAGCATGTCCTGGTAGTGAATTATGCACCATTTCGTTTTTCACTACTGTAAGGCTACCTGTTCCTCATAGGCTAGAATGGGCAGTTTGACTATTACATGCTATAGTCCTAACTGACCCCAGGGACATGGTAGAAAAACGAATTTAGTATGCCTGAGCTCAGAATATTAAAATACACCTTTTAGTGAAGTTTATTTTTATATTCTGTGTTTGAAAATACCACTTTTAGAAAGTAGGTATTTTCTTGCCTAAGCCTTCCAGTGTGCTCTGCCGTTATGTGTATTGGCTGTCTGGTTTTAGAGGGGCAGGGCAGGCTGAGTCAGATCTTGGTGGAATAGAGAGATCTGCATTTAGAGTGTGGGGAAGGGTGGCTCTTTGATCTGAATAGGGCTGTGCCTGGCAAGGTGAATGCTGGCTCCACCTCCCACTGTGTGTCTGCTAGCAGACCCCCTCTTTCTGAAAGGAAGGATGCAGCCTGGTAAACAAAGTGCTCCAGGCCTGAGCAGAACTGGTTCTGGCTAGGTTCAGGGACTGGTAGCTTCAAGGATCAAAGGCTTCTGGGGTATAAATATCTGTGCTCAAACCCCCTACTTTTGTATTGCTTTTGGATCTGGAGAGGAAACTCTGTCCGTGCCACTGGAGGAATCTGCAGGAAGTGACTGTCCTTGTGCTTATGTGTTTTTCTTGCACTGGCCTGCAGCAGTGACCACTGGACCTTGAAGAAGAGGAAAAGGAACTATTGAGAGAACTTTTATTTTTGTACAGCAATCACCCAAGGGCTAGGAAAAGAGCTAGCCTCCTGCTGGAGTCTCAGGCACAACAGACTCCACCACCAACCTCCTGCTTCCTCCCTGCGAGGACTGCTGTCTGCTGAGGAGGCTCCTGTGAGTTCCAGGGCCTCTATTTTGCATCAGAGAGAAGAGGGTAAGAAATCAACGCTAACGCATCTTTGCGGGCCGCTGCAGTCGAGAGCGCTGGGAAAATCATCGCGCTGTTGCCGCCGAGGGCCCGCAACCCGAAACCATCGCTGACGCCCCTTTGCGAGCCGCTGCAGCCGAGACGCGCTGGAAAGATCATCGCGCTGCTGTCGCCGCGCACTCGCAACCCTGACAGAAATCATCGCTTCGAGACATCGCAGTGCGGACGCCGTGCGTTCGCCACTTTGATCGCATCACACCGGATTTCGTCGCTCCCTCGCGGAGCGTCTTGTCTTCGCATCGCAACACGATCGCACAGCGCAACAGGATCACCGCATCGACTTCTCCCACGCGGCAAGAAAGTCATCGCATCGGCGGTCCAGCGCGCAGAAGTTTGTCGCATCGTCTCCGCACGCATCCCGCAGATCGGCGCATCATCCTCCCTTGCGGCAAGGATTTCAACGCATCGCCGGCCTCGCGTGCCGAGAATCATCGCTACAACTTCTTTGCGACACTTTGTTGGTTTTGCAACTAAACCCAGGTACTTTGTGAAAGAAAGGGTCGCAGAGACCACTGCTTTGAACTTGAACCGTATTTTTGCAACCTTTGAACTATTTTTGACAGCCCTTCAACAGCTATACTATTTTTGACAGTATTGTGGCTTTTACAGTTATTGGTCTTGTGATAAATTTGCCTTTATATAAAGATACTTATTTTTTATAATAACTACTTGTGTGGTGTCCCTTTGTAGTGTTCCTCATTGTGTTACTGTGTATGATCATAAATGCTTCACACCCTGCCTCTGAGATAAGCCTACCTGCTCGTGCTACGTTACCACAGGGTTGAGCAGGGGTATTAAAGAGGGTAGCCCTCTCACTCTGACTTAGGAAGAAGGGTCCCTACTTGGACAGTGGCCAGCCATTGCCAACTAGAGACCCCCATTTCTAACATTGGTGGTCAGCGGTGAGGATCTGGACTTGCATTTATGATCGCATACAGTAATTATAGTGTACACTACTAGTGAGTGCAGACCATAACGTACCGCATACATTTTTTGAGAATTTTTTTTGCTCCTATATTGTGATTGATATTGCCGGTGATTTTTCACCCGCGCACATTTTCTGAGAGTTTTTGGGATCCTATATTGTGATTGATATTGCCGGTGATTTTTCACCCGCGCACATTTATTGAAAGTTTTTGATCCCCTATTGTGATTGATATTGCTGGTGATTTTTCACCCACGCACATTTCTGAGAGTTTTTGGGATCCTGTATTGTGATTGATATTGCCGGTGATTTTTCACCCGCGCACATTTATTGAAAGTTTTTGATCCCCTATTGTGATTGATATTGCTGGTGATTTTTCACCCACGCACATTTCTGAGAATTTTCTAGGATCCTATATTGTGATTGATATTGCCGGTGATTTTTCACCCGCTAACATTTTTTGAGAAGTTTTCTTCTGTCCTTTATTGATATTGCCAGTTATTTCTACAATGGGCAAGCCCAGATCCAATGCCTCAGAAGATCTCTCCTGGGAAGAAGAGAAAATAGAAACCTACAATGCCAAGCAGCTCAAATATTTTTGCAAGCAATTCACAGTCCCTATCACAGGTCTCACTAAGAGGGAGGAGTATTACAAGGCGCTGAAGGCCTGGCTAGAAGCCAGGGATGCCCCTAAGGATCTAGGAGAGCTTGTGGAGGGAGGAGAGCAGCAGGGCGATGTAGTAGACTTAGTAGGAGACCCAGCCCTTTCCAACCCGGGCTCTAGTGTGTCCGCTAAGGGTCTGTCCCCAGAAGAGCTGGAAGACAGGGAGAGAGATAGGCGGCATAATATGGAGATGGCTAAGCTTAAAATGGATGGTCACCGGGACCTAGAGAACAAGAAGTTAGAAATTGAGATCATGAGGATGAAGCTTGAGCATGAGAGAGTATTGAGGGAGTTGGAGATTAAAGCTAAAAGCATGGAAATCTCCCCCTCTGGTGGCAGCGTACCTGTAGTGCACCCTGAGAGTAGGGTGTATATACCCAAGGAGGTTATCAAAGATTTCCACAAAAGTGAAGATATTGGGCAATGGTTTGCCGCTTATGAAGTAGCCATGGTGTCCCACCGGGTCCCTGAGAAGGATTGGGGAGCAGGGTTGTGGGGACGCTTTGTGAGTGAGGGGAGGGATACCTTGTTGGACCTGCCCCCAGAAAGTAGGATGGTTTACGCCCACATGAGGGAAGCGCTGGTGACCCGCTATGGTTTGACCCCTGAGATGTATAGACAGAGGTTTAGAGTCTGTAAGAAGCTAGAGGGTACCACGTGGGTTGAATATGTGTCCTTTTTTTGCAGAGCCATGGAACGCTGGGTAAGAGGTAGCAAAGTAGAAACTTTTGCACAGTTTTATGATTTGGTTGCATGGGAGCATTTATCTAGCAATTGTTTTCCTGAGCTACGCCAGCACCTAATTGATTGCAAGCTGACTAACCCTAGAAAGCTTGCTGAGGAGGCGGACCGCTGGGTGAGCACCCGGGTCCGCAAGGGTCCAGTGGGAGACGTCGCCAAAGGTGGGCAGGGTCCCCAGCAGAGGAGTGGGGGGACAAGGGTCAACAGAGGGAGTTCCCCCGAGGGCCCCAAAGTAATCCCCCAGGGAACCCAGCAGTGGTGTCCCAGCCCCCCCAAGAAAGGAGGACCGGGCCCCCACCAGTTAGGCCTGTTCCCAGGGGGCCCCCACGTGTTACAACTGTGGTCAAGTGGGCCACAGATATTTTGATCCCCAGTGCCCCCAAAGGGGGCCAGTGCACCCCCCGTGCACCACCCCGCCAGATTGCTAGTGTAGCCCTGGGAGAGGAGGAGATGGGTGCCCAAGAGGGGTGGGATCCCGTAGAATTGACCCTTGTCTCATTAGGGGACTTTGAGATGGTCCCCAAGCCTGCACTGCCTGCTAACACTAAAAAATACAGGCAGTGGGTGACCATCAATGGCCATAGGGTGGAGGCTCTAAGAGACACAGGGGCCAGTGTAACTGCTGTCAGCTCCCGGTTGGTGTCCAAAGAGCAGGTTGTCCCCCATGCATTCTACCCAGTAGTGTCCGCCGACAACTCAGAGAGCCAATGCGAGGTGGCTCAGGTTCCCTTTGAGTGGGGGGGTCTCAGGAACTCTTCAGGTAGCTGTGAGGCCCGCCATGCCTGTAGACTGTCTGCTGGGCAATGATTTAGAGGACTCCCCGTGGGCTACGGTGGAGAGGAAGGCTCACTTAGAGATGTTGGGTCTGCCTGAGTGGGCGTGTGCTACCACGCGGTCCATGGCAGCCAAGGAGGGTGTTGAAAAGGATCTGGAGCCTGAGAGTAGGGCCCAGATCCCTGCCTTAGAGAGAAGGGGCAAGGGGCGCGGGAAGCCGGCCCCCTTGGTTCCCACGGCCCAGGAAGAAGCAGACCCTGAGGGGGATGCCCTGGAGCCTACCGGGGAGCAGATCACCGAACTGGGGGACCTGCCTGAGCTGACCCATTGGCAGCAGGAAGGGGGACCCACCAGGGAGGAATTTTGTGAGCAGCAGAGAGTTTGCCCCTCTCTTGAGGGTATGCGGCGACAGGCTGCAGCCCAGGCAGAAGGTGACATGTCTGGTTCACATCTGATTTATTGGGAGAACAGTCTCCTGTATAGTGAGCCTAAGGTTGCTGAGCCAGGGTCAGCCCGTGTGCTGGTGGTACCCGAGTGCTTCAGAACCTTCCTACTGGGGTTGGCTCATGACATTCCATTGGCAGGACATCTGGGGCAGACCAAGACCTTTGAGAGGCTGGCTGCCCACTTTTATTGGCCCCAGATGCACAAGAGTTCAGACTCTCATTGCAGGACCTGTGAGACTTGCCAGGCAAGTGGGAAGAGTGGGGGAAGATCAAGGCCCCACTCCAGCCCTTTCCAGTTGTGAGTACCCCATTCGAGCGAGTGGGCATTGACATTGTGGGGCCTCTGGACCCCAAGACAGCCATGGGCAACAGGTTCATCCTGGTCTTGGTGGACCATGCCACCCGGTACCCTGAAGCCATCCCGCTCAGGACAGTGACGGCCCCCGTGGTGGGACGTGCACTGATGGGGATTTTCTCCCGTGTGGGATTCCCCAGAGAGGTGGTGTCTGACAGGGGGACCAACTTCATCTCCCAGTACATGAAGTCTCTGTGGAAGGAGTGTGGGGTAACGTATAAGTTCACCACTCCTTACCACCCCCAAGGTAATGGTCTGGTTGAAAGGTTCAACCGGACCTTGAAGGGCATGATCATGGGCCTAGAAGAGCCCCTGAGGCGTAAGTGGGACGTCCTCTTGCCATGCCTGTTGTTTGCCTACCGGGAGGTGCCACAGAAGTCCTTAGGGTTCAGTCCCTTTGAACTCCTCTATGGCCACCCGGTTAGAGGACCTCTGAGTCTGGTCAAGGAAGGCTGGGAGCAATCTCCCAGGAAACCTCCCCAAGATGTATTTAGCTACATGTTGGCCTTCAGGAACCAGACTCGGCGTTTCAGAAAAATTGCTGAGGCAAATCTGGAAGCCAGCCAAGAAGAAATGAAACGTTGGCACGACCAGAATGCCACTCTGGTCGAATTTCAACCTGGTCAGAAGGTTTGGGTACTGGCCCCAGTGGAGCCTTGTGCGCTCCAAGATAAGTGGACCGGTCCCTTTGAGGTGGTGGAGCGCAAAAGTCCAGTTACCTACTTGGTGGACTTTCAGTCTCCCAGGAACCCCTTGCGGGTCCTGCATGTGAACCGCCTAAAGCCCCACTTTGAGAGGTCTGAAGTGGGCATGCTTCTTGCCACAGATGATGGGGTTGAGGAGGAGAGTGAGCCTCTCCCTGACCTCCTGTGTGCAGAAGAGAAGGATGGGTCAGTGGAGGGTGTGATCCTCTCCACCACACTGACCCCTGAGCAGCAGAGAGATTGTCACCACCTGTTGGGGCAATTTTCTGATTTGTTCTCCCTGGTACCTGGTGTCACTGATTGGTGCGTCCATGAGGTGGATACCGGGGACAGTTCTCCTGTCAAGCACAAGGCTTACAGGGTAACTGACAGGGTCAGGGCTTGCATTAAGGAGGAGGTCTCCAAAATGTTCGCCCTAGGGGTGGTTGAGTCCTCTAGCAGCCCCTGGTCCAGCCCCGTGGTCTTGGTACCAAAAGCTGCGACGCCTGGTGCCACTCCTGAACTTAGGTTCTGTGTGGACTACCGAGGTCTCAATTCGGTCACCAAGACCGACGCGCACCCCATCCCCAGAGCTGATGAGCTCATAGACCGGTTAGGGGCTGCCCGGTACCTCAGCACGTTTGATCTGACGTCTGGGTACTGGCAGATCGCCTTAACGGATGGGGCAAAGGAGAGGTCAGCATTCTCCACACCAGATGGGCACTACCAGTTCCGTGTGATGCCCTTTGGGATGAAGAATGCCCCTGCCACCTTCCAGAGATTGGTCAACCAGGTGTTGGTTGGGCTGGAGGCTTTCAGTGCCGCCTACCTGGATGACATTGCAGTGTTTAGTTCCTCCTGGGAGGACCACTTGCGCCACCTCTGGGAAGTGTTGATGGCGCTGCGCAGAGCAGGCCTCACAATCAAGGCCAGTAAGTGCCAGATTGGGCAGGGTTCTGTGGTGTACTTGGGACACCAGGTGGGGAGCGGCCAGGTGGCGCCCCTGCAGCCCAAGATTGAAACCATCCTGACTTGGGAGCCCCAAGGACCCAGACCCAGGTGAGGGCCTTCTTAGGACTCACGGGTTATTACAGGAGGTTTGTCAAGGGGTATGGCAACATTGTTGCACCCTTGACTGAGCTGACTTCCAAGAAGCGGCCAAAGATTGTGAACTGGACTGACACCTGTCAGAAAGCCTTTGATGCCCTCAAAACTGCTATGTGTACAGCACCCGTACTCCAGGCGCCCAATTTTGCTAAGGAATTTGTTGTCCAGACAGACGCTTCAGAGCATGGGGTGGGGGCCGTTCTGTCACAGATAAATGAGGAGGGACTAGACCAACCTGTGGCCTTCATCAGTAGGAGGTTACTTCCACGGGAACAGAGGTGGAGTGCAATTGAGCGTGAGGCATTTGCTGTGGTCTGGGCACTGAAGAAGCTGAGACCATACCTGTTTGGGACTCACTTCCGGGTTCAGACAGACCACAGGCCCCTCAGATGGCTGATGCAGATGAGGGGTGAGAATCCCAAGTTGTTGAGGTGGTCCATTTCCCTACAGGGTATGGACTTCACGGTGGAACACCGCCCTGGTACAGAACACGCCAATGCTGATGGTCTGTCCAGATTTTTCCGCCTTAGCGATGAGAACTTCCAAGGGGATGGGTAGTTCTCCCCACATTTCAGCTGGAGGGGACGTGTGTTAGACCTGGCACCATTGGCGTGGGTCTCCCTTCCATTTTTCGCTGTTGTCTCCTCTGTTTTACTGGTGTTAGATGCTCTGGGCGCTGTGCCACTGCCATTCAGTGTCACAGCGCGAATGCTCCCTGTATAAATATGTCTATGTGAATTGGTATATCCCTGATTGGCTTATTTGGGTTACCTGTTAGTCCCTAGTAGTGTGGCCTATGTGTGCCCAGGGCTGGTAAACCAAATGCTGCTGGTGGGCCTGCAGCACTGATGTGTGCCACCCACAGAAGCAGCTTGTAAAGTGTGTCTCAGACCTGCCACTGCAGTGTCTGTGTGCAGTCCAGAACTGCCATCTTGGCTGTGAAGTGCAACCACTTCCCAGCCCCTGAACCTTCCCTTGGCATCCTGTAAGTCGCCCCTCGGGTAGGGTGCATTGTATGTGTAAGGTAGGACATGCCTGGGTGTGTGTAGCATGTCCTGGTAGTGAATTATGCACCATTTCGTTTTTCACTACTGTAAGGCTACCTGTTCCTCATAGGCTAGAATGGGCAGTTTGACTATTACATGCTATAGTCCTAACTGACCCCAGGGACATGGTAGAAAAACGAATTTAGTATGCCTGAGCTCAGAATATTAAAATACACCTTTTAGTGAAGTTTATTTTTATATTCTGTGTTTGAAAATACCACTTTTAGAAAGTAGGTATTTTCTTGCCTAAGCCTTCCAGTGTGCTCTGCCGTTATGTGTATTGGCTGTCTGGTTTTAGAGGGGCAGGACAGGCTGAGTCAGACCTTGGTGGAATAGAGAGATCTGCATTTAGAGTGTGGGGAAGGGTGGCTCTTTGATCTGAATAGGGCTGTGCCTGGCAAGGTGAATGCTGGCTCCACCTCCCACTGTGTGTCTGCTAGCAGACCCCTCTTTCTGAAAGGAAGGATGCAGCCTGGTAAACAAAGTGCTCCAGGCCTGAGCAGAACTGGTTCTGGCTAGGTTCAGGGACTGGTAGCTTCAAGGATCAAAGGCTTTTGGGGTATAAATATCTGTGCTCAAACCCCCTACTTTTGTATTGCTTTTGGATCTGGAGAGGAAACTCTGTCCGTGCCACTGGAGGAATCTGCAGGAAGTGACTGTCCTTGTGCTTGTGTGTTGTTTCTTGCACTGGCCTGCAGCAGTGACCACTGGACCTTGAAGAAGAGGAAAAGGAACTATTGAGAGAACTTTTATTTTTGTACAGCAATCACCCAAGGGCTAGGAAAAGAGCTAGCCTCCTGCTGGAGTCTCAGGCACAACAGACTCCACCACCAACCTCCTGCTTCCTCCCTGCGAGGACTGCTGTCTGCTGAGGAGGCTCCTGTGAGTTCCAGGGCCTCTATTTTGCATCAGAGAGAAGAGGGTAAGAAATCAACGCTAACGCATCTTTGCGGGCCGCTGCAGTCGAGAGCGCTGGGAAAATCATCGCGCTGCTGCCGCCGAGGGCCCGCAACCCGAAACCATCGCTGACGCCCCTTTGCGAGCCGCTGCAGCCGAGACGCGCTGGAAAGATCATCGCGCTGCTGTCGCCGCGCACTCGCAACCCTGACAGAAATCATCGCTTCGAGACATCGCAGTGCGGACGCCGTGCGTTCGCCACTTTGATCGCATCACACCGGATTTCGTCGCTCCCTCGCGGAGCGTCTTGTCTTCGCATCGCAACACGATCGCACAGCGCAACAGGATCACCGCATCGACTTCTCCCACGCGGCAAGAAAGTCATCGCATCGGCGGTCCAGCGCGCAGAAGTTTGTCGCATCGTCTCCGCACGCATCCCGCAGATCGGCGCATCATCCTCCCTTGCGGCAAGGATTTCAACGCATCGCCGGCCTCGCGTGCCGAGAATCATCGCTACAACTTCTTTGCGACACTTTGTTGGTTTTGCAACTAAACCCAGGTACTTTGTGAAAGAAAGGGTCGCAGAGACCACTGCTTTGAACTTGAACCTTATTTTTGCAACCTTTGAACTATTTTTGACAGCCCTTCAACAGCTATACTATTTTTGACAGTATTGTGGCTTTTACAGTTATTGGTCTTGTGATAAATCTGCCTTTATATAAAGATACTTATTTTTTATAATAACTACTTGTGTGGTGTCCCTTTGTAGTGTTCCTCATTGTGTTACTGTGTATGATCATAAATGCTTCACACCCTGCCTCTGAGATAAGCCTACCTGCTCGTGCTACGTTACCACAGGGTTGAGCAGGGGTATTAAAGAGGGTAGCCCTCTCACTCTGACTTAGGAAGAAGGGTCCCTACTTGGACAGTGGCCAGCCATTGCCAACTAGAGACCCCCATTTCTAACATTGGTGGTCAGCGGTGAGGATCTGGACTTGCATTTATGATCGCATACAGTAATTATAGTGTACACTACTAGTGAGTGCAGACCATAACGTACCGCATACATTTTTTGAGAATTTTTTTGCTCCTATATTGTGATTGATATTGCCGGTGATTTTTCACCCGCGCACATTTTCTGAGAGTTTTTGGGATCCTATATTGTGATTGATATTGCCGGTGATTTTTCACCCGCGCACATTTATTGAAAGTTTTTGATCCCCTATTGTGATTGATATTGCTGGTGATTTTTCACCCACGCACATTTCTGAGAGTTTTTGGGATCCTGTATTGTGATTGATATTGCCGGTGATTTTTCACCCGCGCACATTTATTGAAAGTTTTTGATCCCCTATTGTGATTGATATTGCTGGTGATTTTTCACCCACGCACATTTCTGAGAATTTTCTAGGATCCTATATTGTGATTGATATTGCCGGTGATTTTTCACCCGCTAACATTTTTTGAGAAGTTTTCTTCTGTCCTTTATTGATATTGCCAGTTATTTCTACAATGGGCAAGCCCAGATCCAATGCCTCAGAAGATCTCTCCTGGGAAGAAGAGAAAATAGAAACCTACAATGCCAAGCAGCTCAAATATTTTTGCAAGCAATTCACAGTCCCTATCACAGGTCTCACTAAGAGGGAGGAGTATTACAAGGCGCTGAAGGCCTGGCTAGAAGCCAGGGATGCCCCTAAGGATCTAGGAGAGCTTGTGGAGGGAGGAGAGCAGCAGGGCGATGTAGTAGACTTAGTAGGAGACCCAGCCCTTTCCAACCCGGGCTCTAGTGTGTCCGCTAAGGGTCTGTCCCCAGAAGAGCTGGAAGACAGGGAGAGAGATAGGCGGCATAATATGGAGATGGCTAAGCTTAAAATGGATGGTCACCGGGACCTAGAGAACAAGAAGTTAGAAATTGAGATCATGAGGATGAAGCTTGAGCATGAGAGAGTATTGAGGGAGTTGGAGATTAAAGCTAAAAGCATGGAAATCTCCCCCTCTGGTGGCAGCGTACCTGTAGTGCACCCTGAGAGTAGGGTGTATATACCCAAGGAGGTTATCAAAGATTTCCACAAAAGTGAAGATATTGGGCAATGGTTTGCCGCTTATGAAGTAGCCATGGTGTCCCACCGGGTCCCTGAGAAGGATTGGGGAGCAGGGTTGTGGGGACGCTTTGTGAGTGAGGGGAGGGATACCTTGTTGGACCTGCCCCCAGAAAGTAGGATGGTTTACGCCCACATGAGGGAAGCGCTGGTGACCCGCTATGGTTTGACCCCTGAGATGTATAGACAGAGGTTTAGAGTCTGTAAGAAGCTAGAGGGTACCACGTGGGTTGAATATGTGTCCTTTTTTTGCAGAGCCATGGAACGCTGGGTAAGAGGTAGCAAAGTAGAAACTTTTGCACAGTTTTATGATTTGGTTGCATGGGAGCATTTATCTAGCAATTGTTTTCCTGAGCTACGCCAGCACCTAATTGATTGCAAGCTGACTAACCCTAGAAAGCTTGCTGAGGAGGCGGACCGCTGGGTGAGCACCCGGGTCCGCAAGGGTCCAGTGGGAGACGTCGCCAAAGGTGGGCAGGGTCCCCAGCAGAGGAGTGGGGGGACAAGGGTCAACAGAGGGAGTTCCCCCGAGGGCCCCAAAGTAATCCCCCAGGGAACCCAGCAGTGGTGTCCCAGCCCCCCCAAGAAAGGAGGACCGGGCCCCCACCAGTTAGGCCTGTTCCCAGGGGGCCCCCACGTGTTACAACTGTGGTCAAGTGGGCCACAGATATTTTGATCCCCAGTGCCCCCAAAGGGGGCCAGTGCACCCCCCGTGCACCACCCCGCCAGATTGCTAGTGTAGCCCTGGGAGAGGAGGAGATGGGTGCCCAAGAGGGGTGGGATCCCGTAGAATTGACCCTTGTCTCATTAGGGGACTTTGAGATGGTCCCCAAGCCTGCACTGCCTGCTAACACTAAAAAATACAGGCAGTGGGTGACCATCAATGGCCATAGGGTGGAGGCTCTAAGAGACACAGGGGCCAGTGTAACTGCTGTCAGCTCCCGGTTGGTGTCCAAAGAGCAGGTTGTCCCCCATGCATTCTACCCAGTAGTGTCCGCCGACAACTCAGAGAGCCAATGCGAGGTGGCTCAGGTTCCCTTTGAGTGGGGGGGGTCTCAGGAACTCTTCAGGTAGCTGTGAGGCCCGCCATGCCTGTAGACTGTCTGCTGGGCAATGATTTAGAGGACTCCCCGTGGGCTACGGTGGAGAGGAAGGCTCACTTAGAGATGTTGGGTCTGCCTGAGTGGGCGTGTGCTACCACGCGGTCCATGGCAGCCAAGGAGGGTGTTGAAAAGGATCTGGAGCCTGAGAGTAGGGCCCAGATCCCTGCCTTAGAGAGAAGGGGCAAGGGGCGCGGGAAGCCGGCCCCCTTGGTTCCCACGGCCCAGGAAGAAGCAGACCCTGAGGGGGATGCCCTGGAGCCTACCGGGGAGCAGATCACCGAACTGGGGGACCTGCCTGAGCTGACCCATTGGCAGCAGGAAGGGGGACCCACCAGGGAGGAATTTTGTGAGCAGCAGAGAGTTTGCCCCTCTCTTGAGGGTATGCGGCGACAGGCTGCAGCCCAGGCAGAAGGTGACATGTCTGGTTCACATCTGATTTATTGGGAGAACAGTCTCCTGTATAGTGAGCCTAAGGTTGCTGAGCCAGGGTCAGCCCGTGTGCTGGTGGTACCCGAGTGCTTCAGAACCTTCCTACTGGGGTTGGCTCATGACATTCCATTGGCAGGACATCTGGGGCAGACCAAGACCTTTGAGAGGCTGGCTGCCCACTTTTATTGGCCCCAGATGCACAAGAGTTCAGACTCTCATTGCAGGACCTGTGAGACTTGCCAGGCAAGTGGGAAGAGTGGGGGGAAGATCAAGGCCCCACTCCAGCCCTTTCCAGTTGTGAGTACCCCATTCGAGCGAGTGGGCATTGACATTGTGGGGCCTCTGGACCCCAAGACAGCCATGGGCAACAGGTTCATCCTGGTCTTGGTGGACCATGCCACCCGGTACCCTGAAGCCATCCCGCTCAGGACAGTGACGGCCCCCGTGGTGGGACGTGCACTGATGGGGATTTTCTCCCGTGTGGGATTCCCCAGAGAGGTGGTGTCTGACAGGGGGACCAACTTCATCTCCCAGTACATGAAGTCTCTGTGGAAGGAGTGTGGGGTAACGTATAAGTTCACCACTCCTTACCACCCCCAAGGTAATGGTCTGGTTGAAAGGTTCAACCGGACCTTGAAGGGCATGATCATGGGCCTAGAAGAGCCCCTGAGGCGTAAGTGGGACGTCCTCTTGCCATGCCTGTTGTTTGCCTACCGGGAGGTGCCACAGAAGTCCTTAGGGTTCAGTCCCTTTGAACTCCTCTATGGCCACCCGGTTAGAGGACCTCTGAGTCTGGTCAAGGAAGGCTGGGAGCAATCTCCCAGGAAACCTCCCCAAGATGTATTTAGCTACATGTTGGCCTTCAGGAACCAGACTCGGCGTTTCAGAAAAATTGCTGAGGCAAATCTGGAAGCCAGCCAAGAAGAAATGAAACGTTGGCACGACCAGAATGCCACTCTGGTCGAATTTCAACCTGGTCAGAAGGTTTGGGTACTGGCCCCAGTGGAGCCTTGTGCGCTCCAAGATAAGTGGACCGGTCCCTTTGAGGTGGTGGAGCGCAAAAGTCCAGTTACCTACTTGGTGGACTTTCAGTCTCCCAGGAACCCCTTGCGGGTCCTGCATGTGAACCGCCTAAAGCCCCACTTTGAGAGGTCTGAAGTGGGCATGCTTCTTGCCACAGATGATGGGGTTGAGGAGGAGAGTGAGCCTCTCCCTGACCTCCTGTGTGCAGAAGAGAAGGATGGGTCAGTGGAGGGTGTGATCCTCTCCACCACACTGACCCCTGAGCAGCAGAGAGATTGTCACCACCTGTTGGGGCAATTTTCTGATTTGTTCTCCCTGGTACCTGGTGTCACTGATTGGTGCGTCCATGAGGTGGATACCGGGGACAGTTCTCCTGTCAAGCACAAGGCTTACAGGGTAACTGACAGGGTCAGGGCTTGCATTAAGGAGGAGGTCTCCAAAATGTTCGCCCTAGGGGTGGTTGAGTCCTCTAGCAGCCCCTGGTCCAGCCCCGTGGTCTTGGTACCAAAAGCTGCGACGCCTGGTGCCACTCCTGAACTTAGGTTCTGTGTGGACTACCGAGGTCTCAATTCGGTCACCAAGACCGACGCGCACCCCATCCCCAGAGCTGATGAGCTCATAGACCGGTTAGGGGCTGCCCGGTACCTCAGCACGTTTGATCTGACGTCTGGGTACTGGCAGATCGCCTTAACGGATGGGGCAAAGGAGAGGTCAGCATTCTCCACACCAGATGGGCACTACCAGTTCCGTGTGATGCCCTTTGGGATGAAGAATGCCCCTGCCACCTTCCAGAGATTGGTCAACCAGGTGTTGGTTGGGCTGGAGGCTTTCAGTGCCGCCTACCTGGATGACATTGCAGTGTTTAGTTCCTCCTGGGAGGACCACTTGCGCCACCTCTGGGAAGTGTTGATGGCGCTGCGCAGAGCAGGCCTCACAATCAAGGCCAGTAAGTGCCAGATTGGGCAGGGTTCTGTGGTGTACTTGGGACACCAGGTGGGGAGCGGCCAGGTGGCGCCCCTGCAGCCCAAGATTGAAACCATCCTGACTTGGGAGCCCCCAAGGACCCAGACCCAGGTGAGGGCCTTCTTAGGACTCACGGGTTATTACAGGAGGTTTGTCAAGGGGTATGGCAACATTGTTGCACCCTTGACTGAGCTGACTTCCAAGAAGCGGCCAAAGATTGTGAACTGGACTGACACCTGTCAGAAAGCCTTTGATGCCCTCAAAACTGCTATGTGTACAGCACCCGTACTCCAGGCGCCCAATTTTGCTAAGGAATTTGTTGTCCAGACAGACGCTTCAGAGCATGGGGTGGGGGCCGTTCTGTCACAGATAAATGAGGAGGGACTAGACCAACCTGTGGCCTTCATCAGTAGGAGGTTACTTCCACGGGAACAGAGGTGGAGTGCAATTGAGCGTGAGGCATTTGCTGTGGTCTGGGCACTGAAGAAGCTGAGACCATACCTGTTTGGGACTCACTTCCGGGTTCAGACAGACCACAGGCCCCTCAGATGGCTGATGCAGATGAGGGGTGAGAATCCCAAGTTGTTGAGGTGGTCCATTTCCCTACAGGGTATGGACTTCACGGTGGAACACCGCCCTGGTACAGAACACGCCAATGCTGATGGTCTGTCCAGATTTTTCCGCCTTAGCGATGAGAACTTCCAAGGGGATGGGTAGTTCTCCCCACATTTCAGCTGGAGGGGACGTGTGTTAGACCTGGCACCATTGGCGTGGGTCTCCCTTCCATTTTTCGCTGTTGTCTCCTCTGTTTTACTGGTGTTAGATGCTCTGGGCGCTGTGCCACTGCCATTCAGTGTCACAGCGCGAATGCTCCCTGTATAAATATGTCTATGTGAATTGGTATATCCCTGATTGGCTTATTTGGGTTACCTGTTAGTCCCTAGTAGTGTGGCCTATGTGTGCCCAGGGCTGGTAAACCAAATGCTGCTGGTGGGCCTGCAGCACTGATGTGTGCCACCCACAGAAGCAGCTTGTAAAGTGTGTCTCAGACCTGCCACTGCAGTGTCTGTGTGCAGTCCAGAACTGCCATCTTGGCTGTGAAGTGCAACCACTTCCCAGCCCCTGAACCTTCCCTTGGCATCCTGTAAGTCGCCCCTCGGGTAGGGTGCATTGTATGTGTAAGGTAGGACATGCCTGGGTGTGTGTAGCATGTCCTGGTAGTGAATTATGCACCATTTCGTTTTTCACTACTGTAAGGCTACCTGTTCCTCATAGGCTAGAATGGGCAGTTTGACTATTACATGCTATAGTCCTAACTGACCCCAGGGACATGGTAGAAAAACGAATTTAGTATGCCTGAGCTCAGAATATTAAAATACACCTTTTAGTGAAGTTTATTTTTATATTCTGTGTTTGAAAATACCACTTTTAGAAAGTAGGTATTTTCTTGCCTAAGCCTTCCAGTGTGCTCTGCCGTTATGTGTATTGGCTGTCTGGTTTTAGAGGGGCAGGACAGGCTGAGTCAGACCTTGGTGGAATAGAGAGATCTGCATTTAGAGTGTGGGGAAGGGTGGCTCTTTGATCTGAATAGGGCTGTGCCTGGCAAGGTGAATGCTGGCTCCACCTCCCACTGTGTGTCTGCTAGCAGACCCCCTCTTTCTGAAAGGAAGGATGCAGCCTGGTAAACAAAGTGCTCCAGGCCTGAGCAGAACTGGTTCTGGCTAGGTTCAGGGACTGGTAGCTTCAAGGATCAAAGGCTTTTGGGGTATAAATATCTGTGCTCAAACCCCCTACTTTTGTATTGCTTTTGGATCTGGAGAGGAAACTCTGTCCGTGCCACTGGAGGAATCTGCAGGAAGTGACTGTCCTTGTGCTTGTGTGTTGTTTCTTGCACTGGCCTGCAGCAGTGACCACTGGACCTTGAAGAAGAGGAAAAGGAACTATTGAGAGAACTTTTATTTTTGTACAGCAATCACCCAAGGGCTAGGAAAAGAGCTAGCCTCCTGCTGGAGTCTCAGGCACAACAGACTCCACCACCAACCTCCTGCTTCCTCCCTGCGAGGACTGCTGTCTGCTGAGGAGGCTCCTGTGAGTTCCAGGGCCTCTATTTTGCATCAGAGAGAAGAGGGTAAGAAATCAACGCTAACGCATCTTTGCGGGCCGCTGCAGTCGAGAGCGCTGGGAAAATCATCGCGCTGCTGCCGCCGAGGGCCCGCAACCCGAAACCATCGCTGACGCCCCTTTGCGAGCCGCTGCAGCCGAGACGCGCTGGAAAGATCATCGCGCTGCTGTCGCCGCGCACTCGCAACCCTGACAGAAATCATCGCTTCGAGACATCGCAGTGCGGACGCCGTGCGTTCGCCACTTTGATCGCATCACACCGGATTTCGTCGCTCCCTCGCGGAGCGTCTTGTCTTCGCATCGCAACACGATCGCACAGCGCAACAGGATCACCGCATCGACTTCTCCCACGCGGCAAGAAAGTCATCGCATCGGCGGTCCAGCGCGCAGAAGTTTGTCGCATCGTCTCCGCACGCATCCCGCAGATCGGCGCATCATCCTCCCTTGCGGCAAGGATTTCAACGCATCGCCGGCCTCGCGTGCCGAGAATCATCGCTACAACTTCTTTGCGACACTTTGTTGGTTTTGCAACTAAACCCAGGTACTTTGTGAAAGAAAGGGTCGCAGAGACCACTGCTTTGAACTTGAACCTTATTTTTGCAACCTTTGAACTATTTTTGACAGCCCTTCAACAGCTATACTATTTTTGACAGTATTGTGGCTTTTACAGTTATTGGTCTTGTGATAAATCTGCCTTTATATAAAGATACTTATTTTTTATAATAACTACTTGTGTGGTGTCCCTTTGTAGTGTTCCTCATTGTGTTACTGTGTATGATCATAAATGCTTCACACCCTGCCTCTGAGATAAGCCTACCTGCTCGTGCTACGTTACCACAGGGTTGAGCAGGGGTATTAAAGAGGGTAGCCCTCTCACTCTGACTTAGGAAGAAGGGTCCCTACTTGGACAGTGGCCAGCCATTGCCAACTAGAGACCCCCATTTCTAACAATAATAAAATGCATCTCTCACTAAAAACAACCTGAACAGTCCGTTGAAGTAGACTATTTACTCAAAAACATCTTTTCAAGTAGGTTTAGCTGCTTCTCGAATAGAGAATCTGCTTGAGATGAAGTTGGGCTGCTCACGCTCTCCAGGGTCACAAGAATTGTGCCAAAAGGCGCTGTGGCAACCTGAAGCAGCACTAGTGGCCAGCAAATATTGCTCAATAGCAACCGCCAAACCTCTTCTCACTCGCCAGCACGCGCCAAAAAACTGCTTGCGTGTGCCAATGGAAAAATGGCTCACGCAATGTGGAATTTAGCTGGAACTCCATGTTACACGAATAGTGTGGAGTTCCTGAATTCCGCCAACTCCGAGAGTAGAATTATGTTTCCACCCAGGCCTAATTTTTATACCTGGTGGCTTCTTTGAAGTAGAGAATTCCCTTTGAACTGCTTGAAATGTCCTGCCTTCCCTGCCCTGGCTCCAAGCTGGCTACATGAACAATGCAGTGGTGACAAGACCTTATTGTGAAGGCAAAGCTTAGCCTATTCAGTTGGAAGGTGGGCTGTAACCAGCTCCACTCCCCCATTCTGTCAGTTGATGGCCTATCCAGGCACATCTAATCCCTCTATTATGTGAATGTCTGTGAGGAATAAACAAAGTTCAATTGCCAACTACACCCAGTCATGTGCCCCATGAACAGGCTTCAGGCACCAAATAGTTAGGGCAGAAAATGCCAACTTTCAAAAAGTTGCATTTTCAAAATTGTAACAAAATCCAACGCTACCATTAAAAAGGATTTTTAATTACAATTTCTCAGACAATGATCATGAAATGTTCACCTGTTCCCAATCAAAAGTTAGCAATTGTTAAATGGAATAAAGGCAACCTAATGTTATCCTGTGGGAGAGGTAGGCCTCATAGTAGTTAAAAACAAATTAATGAGTTCTTCACTACCAGGATATGTAAAACTTAAAATTGCATGTCCAACCTATGGGCTGTTAGGGAGTACTCTAGGGGTGACATAAGTATTAAAAATGAAAGTTTAGGCCTGGCAAAAGGTTTATTTTGCCAGGTTAAAATGGCAATTTAAAACTGCACACACAGGCTGTAATTGCAGACTTCAGGCATGTTTAAAAGGGGTACTTAGCTGGGTGGCACAATCAGTGCTGCATTTCATTTACAGGCTTGGGTAAACGAAATATCACTTTACTAGGGGCTTAAAGATAAATTAAATATGCCAAATGGGTGTTAGCCAATTTTGTCATGTTTGAAGGAGAGAGCGCAAGCACTTTAGCACTGGTTGGCAGTGGTAAAGTGCGCAGAGTCCTAATGCCAGCAAAAAAGGAAATCATCAGAAAGAGGAGGATGGAAGGCAAAAAGTTCAGGGGAAACCATGCCAAGAATGTCAGGTCCAACATGTGCCCCTTCCCCACCAGTTGAAAGCATAGTGAACTACCCACCTCATGGGAGTTCTCCCTGCTAAGGCAAAAGGACCAGGAAGGACCAACAGCAATGGCATGGTCAGATCAAGGGTGATGCTCCACCGTAAAGTCATTCCTTGTAGGGAGCTGGACCATGTCAACAGTGTGGGATCACCTATCATCTGTGTTAGCCCTCTGAGAAGTCTTTGTTCTGACAGAACCCAGAAGTGAGCCCCAAACAGGAACAGTCCCAACTTATTCAGTGCTAAGACCACTTCAAAGGCTTCCCATTCTATTGCACTCCACCTCTGTTCCTGGGGAGAATCTTCCTGTAATGAAGGCTACTGGTTGATCTAGGCCCTCTTCATTCACCTGTGAGTGCATGGCCCCTATGCCATGCTCTGAGTCATCTGTCTGCATGATGAACTCGGGAGAAATCAGCTGTCTTGAACATGGGTGCCATGCACATAGCCTTCTTCAAAGTGGCAAAAGCTGTCTGCCACTCCTTCGTCCATATTACCTCTGGGCTGCTACTTTGAAGCCAGCTCTGTCAAGGGAGCAACAATGATGCCATACTCTATGACAAATACCCTGTAGTGTCCGTTCAGGCCCCTGAAGTTCCTCACCTCTGTCTTGATTTTGGGGGTTCCCAAGCCAGAATGCTCTGCATTTTGGCCTGGAGGGTTTGTACCTTGCCCTCTCCAACCAGGTAACCCAAGTAGACCACTGAACCCGGTCCTATCTGGCAATTACTGGACTTGATATTCAGGTCTGCTATTTGCAGAGCCTGAAGCACTTCTCTGAGGTGGCACAGGTGGTCCTCCCAGCTGGAACTGAAGACCACAATGTTCTCTAGGTAGACAGCACTGAAGTTCTCCAACCAGCTGGGACCTGACTGACCAACCTCTGCAGGGTGGCAGGGGGCAGTCTTCAACCAGAAGGGCATCACCCAACACTGGAAGTGGCCTTCTGGGGTAGAGAATGCAAAACTCTATTTGGCCCTCTCATTTAAGGGAATCTGCCAGTATCCAGATATCAGATCAGACATGCTCAGGATCTTAGCAACCCCTAACTGATCAATGAGCTCTCCAGATTTGGGGGATGGGGTGAGCATCAGTTTTAGTGACTGCATTGAGCCCCTGATAATCCAAACGGAACCTGAGTTTGGGGGTGCTAGGTGAGGGGGCAGCATTGGGGACCAGCACCACTGTTCCGGATCAAAGGCTTGCTTGAGGGCTCAACTACCCTTAGCTCCAGCATTCTGGAGACTTCCTCCTTTATGCTGGCTCTCACCTTGTCAGATAGCCTGTAGATCTTATTATTCACAGGCATACTGTCCCCAGTGTCAATATTATGGGTACACCATGTAGTGAGCCCTGTGGTTAGGGAGATGAGAGAGGAAAACTGCCCAAATACTTGGTGACAGTCCCTCTGTTGTTCTAGAGTAATGGTAGTGGAGAGGTTGATGCCCTCATCTGACTCATCAGGGAGAGGCTTGCTCTCCTCCTCTGCTCCATAATCTGTGACTAGGAGCATGGTAACCTCAGACCTCTCAAAGTGGGTTTTAGGCGATTGATGTGCAGGACCTGTAAAGGGTTCCTGGGGATCTTGATGTCTACCAGATAGGTGACATCTCCCTTTCACTTCTTCACCTCATAGGGCCCAGACCACTGGTCTTGTAAGGCCCTGGGTTCCACAGGCTCCCTCACCCACACCTTCTGGCCAGGCTAAAACTATGGGTGGGCAGAATTCACAGAGTTTCACTCCGCAGAATTCTGCGGAGTTCCATGTAAACTCTACAAGAGTCCATGGAGTTCCTCGAATGGGCATAAATCATCACATTGCACTGCTCGCACTGACTTTTAGTGCTGCAAGCCTGTTCTGCACTGAAAAAATCAGCACGAACGGCACCACACGGCATGCCAGAGGGTGCTGCTTCTCAAGTTGGCTTTGCTGCCACTCAAGTAGATTTTCTACTCGAGTGGCAGGTTTCTCACCGTGAACAGCTGCGACTGCCCATGACCAACTGCGTTGGGAAACTCTCACTGGGTGCCCTTCTACCGCCCGAAATTCAGGCTATTGGATACCAATTCTCGCTCACTCTATCCAACTTACTGTTGACAAGCCGTGCGTGAGAAAAAAACTCTGCCACGCATCGGTTTCTCAGAATTTGACCAGAACACCGCATTACATGCGTAATGCAGAGTGGCCAAAACTCTGCAACTACGACACCAGAGTGGAATTTATCAACCACCCCTAGCTGAAACTTGACTTGAGTTGCCTTCTGGTCATACCATTGTTTCATAATCTCCTGGCTTGCTTTAAAAATTTCCTTCACCTTCTTCCAGAAGCGCTTCACCAGATAGAGAAGGGCCAGCATGTAGCTGATCACATTCTGAGGGGATTTCGTGGGAGCTAGCTCCTAACCCTCCTTTACTAGGCTAAGAGGCCCTCTGACAGGGTGCCCATACAGAAGTTCCCAGGGGCTAAGTCCAATCCCCTTTTGTAGTACCTCCCTGTATGCAAACAAAAGGAATGGCAAGAGGACGTCCCACTTCCACCTCAAGAGCTCTGACAGGTTCTGACAGGCCCATGATCATGCCTTGTTGAACCTCTCAACTAGCCCATTGGTTTGGGGATGATAGTGTGGAGAGAACTTGTAGGTTACCCCACACTCTTCCCACATGGACTTCATTTACACTAACATGAAGTTGGTACCTCTGTTAGATAGTACTTCCTTGGGGAACCCCACACAGGAAATGTATCTGGCCACTGCTGGTGCAGTCACTATCCCCAGAGGTATAATCTTCTGGGACCAGGTGGCATGGTCCACCAAGATCAGGATGAACCCGCTGTCCATGGCTGTCAAGTGTCCAGAGGCCCAAGAATGCCGATGTCCACTCTTTAAAAGAGGGTGCCAATGACATAGCACTGGGAGGAGCCTGCTGAACACTAACAGGAAGTTGGAGTCTCTGGGACACTTCCTTCTTGTTGAAAAGCAGGTAAAATAATAAAATGCATCTCTCACTAAAAACAACCTGAACAGTCCGTTGAAGTAGACTATTTACTCAAAAACATCTTTTCAAGTAGGTTTAGCTGCTTCTCGAATAGAGAATCTGCTTGAGATGCAGTTGGGCTGCTCACGCTCTCCAGGGTCAAAAGAATTGTGCCAGAAGGCACTGTGGCAACCTGAAGCCGCACTAGTGGCCAGCAAATATCGCTCACTAGTAACCGCCAAACCTCATCGCACTCGCCAACACGCGCCAAAAAACTGCTAGCGTGTGCCAATGGAAAAATGGCTCACGCGATTTGTGGAATTTAGCTGGAATTCCATGATACAAGAGTAGTGTAGAGTTCCTGAATTCCGCCAACTCCGAGAGTGGAATTATGTTTCCACCCAGGCCTAATTTTTATACCTGGTGGCTTCTTTGAAGTATAGAATTCCCTTTGAACTGCTTGAAATGTCCTGCCTTCCCTGGCTCCAAGCTGGCTACATGAACAATGCAGTGGTGACAAGACCTTAATGTGAAGGCAAAGCTTAGCCTATTCAGTTGGAAGGTGGGCTGTGCCCAGCTCCACTCCCCCATTCTGTCAGTTGATGACCTATCCAGGCACATCTAATCCCTCTATTCTGTGAATGTCTGTGAGGAATAAACAAAGTCCAATTGCCAACTAAACCCAGTCATGTGCACCATGAACAGGCTGAAGGCACCAAATAGTTAGGGCAGGAAATGCCAACTTTCAAAAAGTTGCATTTTCAAAATTGTAACTTAAAGTCCAACGCTACCATTAAAAACTATTTTTAATTACAATTTCTCAGACAATGATCATGAAATGTTCACCTGTTCCCAATCAAAAGTTAGCAATTGTTAAATGGAATAAAGGCAACCTAATGTTATCCTGTGGGAGAGGTAGGCCTCATAGTAGTTAAAAACAAATTAAGGAGTTCTTCACTACCAGGATATGTAAAACTTAAAATTGCATGTCCAACCCATGGGCTGTTAGGGCCTACTCCTGGGGTGACATATGTATTAAAAAGGAAAGTTTAGGCCTGGCAAAAGGTTTATTTTGCCAGGTCAAAATGGCAATTTAAAACTGCACACACAGGCTGTAATTGCAGACTTCAGGCATGTTTAAAATGGGTACTTAGCTGGGTGGCACAATCAGTGCTGCATTTAATTTACAGGCTTGGGTACACAAAATATCACTTTACTAGGGGCTTAAAGATAAATTAAATATGCCAAATGGGTGTTAGCCAATTTTGTCATGTTTAAAGGAGAGAGCGCAAGCACTTTAGCACTGGTTGGCAGTGGTAAAGTGTGCAGAGTCCTAAAGCCAGCAAAAAAGGAAATCATCACAAACAGGAGGATGGAAGGCAAAAATTTCGGGAGGAAACCATGCCAAGAATGTCAGGTCCAACATGTGCCCCTTCCCCCCAGTTGAAAGCATAGTGAACTACCCACCTCATGGGAGTTCTCCCTGCTAAGGCAGAAGGACCTGGAAGGACCAACAGCAATGGCATGGTCAGATCAAGGGTGATGCTCCACCGTAAAGTCAATTCCTTGTAGGGAGATGGACCATGTCAACAGTTTGGGATCACCTCTCATCTGACAGAACCCAGAAGTGAGCCCCAAACAGGAACAGTCCCAACGTCTTCAGTGCTAAGACCACTTCAAAGGCTTCTCATTCTATTGCACTCCACCTCTGTTCCTGGGGAGAATCTTCCTGTAATGAAGGCTACTGGTTGATCTAGGCCCTCTTCATTCACCTGTGAGTGCATGGCCCCTATGCCATGCTCTGAGTCATCTGTCTGCATGATGAACTCCTGGGAGAAATCAGCGGTCTTGAACATGGGTGCCATGCACATGGCCTTCTTCAAAGTGTCAAAAGCTGTCTGCCACTCCTTCGTCCATATTTCCTCTGGGCTGCTTCTTTGAAGCCAGCTCTGTCAAGGGAGCAACAATGATACCATACCCTATGACAAATACCCTGTAGTGTCCGGTGAGGCCCCTGAAGGTCCTCACCTCTGTCTTGATTTTGGGGGTTCCCAAGCCAGAATGCTCTGCATTTTGGCCTGGAGGGTTTGTACCTTCCCCTCTCCAACCAGGTAACCCAAGTAGACCACTGAACCTGGTCCTATCTGGCAATTACTGGACTTGATAGTCAGGTCTGCTCTTTGCAGAGCCTGAAGCACTTCTCTGAGGTGGCACAGGTGGTCCTCCCAGCTGGAACTGAAGACCACAATGTTCTCTAGGTAGACAGCACTGAAGTTCTGCAACCAGCCAGGACCTGACTGACCAACCTCTGCAGGGTGGCAGGGGGCAGTCTTCAACCAGAAGGGCATCACCCAAAACTGGAAGTGGCCTTCTGGGGTAGAGAATGCAAAACTCTATTTGGCCCTCTCATTTAATGGAATCTGCCAGTATCCAGATATCCGATCAAACATGCTCAGGATCTTTGCAGCCCCTAACTGATCAATGAGCTCTCCAGCTTTGGGAGATGGGGTGAGCATCAGTTTTAGTGACTGCATTGAGCCCCTGATAATCCAAACGGAACCTGAGTTTGGGGGTGCTAGGTGAGGGGGCAGCATTGGGGACCAGCACCACTGTTCCGGATCAAAGGCTTGCTTGAGGGCTCAACTACCCCTAGCTCCAGCATTTTGGAGACTTCCTCCTTTATGCTGGCTCTCACCTTGTCAGATAGCCTGTAGATCTTATTATTCACAGGCATACTGTCCCCAATGTCAATATTATGGGTACACCATGTAGTGAGCCCTGTGGTTAGGGAGATGAGAGAGGCAAACTGCCCAACACTTGGTGACAGTCCCTCTGTTGTTCTAGAGTAATGGTAGTGGAGAGGTTGATGCCCTCATCTGACTCATCAGGGAGCGGCTTGCTCTCCTCCTCCGCTCCATAATCTGTGACTAGGAGCATGGTAACCTCAGACCTCTCAAAGTGGGTTTTTAGGCGATTGATGTGCAGGACCTGTAAAGGGTTCCTGGGGATCTTGATGTCTACCAGGTAGGTGACATCTCCCTTTTACTCCTTCACCTTATAGGGCCCAGACCACTGGTCTTGTAAGGCCCTGGATTCCACAGGCTCCCTCACCCACACCTTCTGGCCAGGCTAAAACTATGGGTGGGCAGAATTCACAGAGTTTCACTCCGCAGAATTCTGCGGAGTTACCTGTAAACTCTGCAAGAGTCCATGGAGTTCCTCGAATGGGCATAAATCATCACATTGCGCTGTTCACACTGACTTTTAGTGCTGCAAGCCTGTTCTGCACTGAAAAAATCAGCACAAACGGCACCACACGGCATGCCAGAGGGTGCTGCTTCTCAAGTTGGCTTTGCTGCCACTGAAGTAGATTTTCTACTCGAGTGGAAGGTTTCTCACTGTGAATATCTGCGACTGCCCATGAGCAACCGCGTTGGGAAACTCTCACTGGGTGCCCTTCTACCGCCCGAAATTCAGGCTATTAGATACCAATTCTCGCTCACTCTATCCAACTTACTGTTGACAAGCTGTGTGTGAGAAAAAACTCTGCCACGCATCGGTTTCTCAGAATTTGGCCAGAACACCACATTACATGCGTAATGCAGAGTGGCCAAAACTCTGCCAACTCCGCCACCAGGGTGGAATTTATCAACCACCCCTAGCTGAAACTTGACCTGAGTTGCCTTCTGGTCATATCCTTGTTTCATAATCTCCTGGCTTGCTTTAAAAATTTCCTTCACCTTCTTCCAGAAGCGCTTCACCAGATAGAGAAGGGCCAGCATGTAGCTGATCACATCCTGAGGGGATTTCATGGGAGCTAGCTCCTAACCCTCCTTTACCAGTCTGAGAGGCCCTCTGACAGGGTGCCCATACAGAAGTTCCCAGGGGCTGAGTCCAATCCCCTTTTGCGGTACCTCCCTGTATGCAAACAAAAGGAATGGCAAGAGGACGTCCCACTTCCACCTCAAGAGCTCTGACAGGTTCTGACAGGCCCATGATCATGCCTTGTTGAACCTCTCAACTAGCCCATTGGTTTGGGGATGATAGCATGGGGAGAACTTGTAGGTTACCCCACACTCTTCCCACATGGACTTCATTTACACTAACATGAAGTTGGTACCTCTGTTAGATAGTACTTTCCTGGGGAACCCTACACAGGAAATGTGTCTGGCCACTGCCGGTGCAGTCACTATCCTCAGAGGTATAATCTTCTGGGACCAGGTGGCATGGTCCACCAAGACCAGGATGAACCCGCTGTCCATGGCTGTCAAGTGTCCAGAGGCCCAAGAATGCCGATGTCCACTCTTTAAAAGGGGGTGCCAATGACTAGAAGGGGAACCAGAGAGCCTTGCACTTCCCTCCAGACTCCCCACGCATCTGGCAGGTGGAACATGACCTGCAGAACGTATCTGAAGCCATCTTCATCTAGAGACAATAAAAGTGGGTGACAAGTCTGCCAAGGGACTCGTCTTGCTCCAGGTGACCTGCCAGAGGAACATCATGAGCCAGCTCCAGTTGGAAGGCCCTGTAGCCCTTTGGAACCTTAGGCTCAACGTATAGGGGACCATTCTCCTAGTAAAACAGGTGATCACCAGAAGTGTCACTAGCTGCCTGGGCCTCGACCTGCCACCCTTGGGCCTTCAGAGGGTATTTGGACAAAATATTGAGTTGTTAGAATTGGCAGTCAGAAATATTGGAAAAATAACAATTTGTGATGCAAACATATTGTGATGCAGCAATATTGTTGTCAAGAATATCCTTTTTTCAGGTAAGTAATGACGTTGTTAAGAATATCATAGTTGTAAATATAGTTTTCAATAAAACAGTTATAAAGAATATCGTTTTTTATTTAATATGATGTTTTTTTAAGTTCTATATTACTTTTTTGTGTTAGTATTGTTTGTGTAATTGTCATTATTTTTTCAAATATAGTTTGTAATTTTAAGTGATTTAGAATTGTTAAATTAATTGTTAATAAATGTATAGTGTTGGAGCGGGTTGTTGGGTTTGTAGGGGGATAGCGTGGGATATTTATTAAGTGATAATTAGTTAATAATTAATTAAAATTGTTAAGCAAGTATGTGCATGATATTCATTATGTATATTATGTAATATTGATTTACTATACATATATGTTAGGTGTGGGTTGCTACATTTTTACGGGTACAGGGTGGGGAGTTAATTAACTAATAAATAATTAACAATTCATTTATACTTTATAATTAATTATTTAATGAATTATTAACTAAGTGAATTGTGTAATAATCATATTTTAGTTATATTTTAGGTGTGGGCTGATGAGAGGGAATAATAAATGTAACCCCTCCAAAGTCTAACGCTTTCCATACTGTTGCACATATTGGAGAGGAATAGTAAATCTTACTCCCCCCGAAGTCCAACACTTTATCTACTGTTGCACAGGCTGGAGAAGGAATAGTAAATTTAACCTGACTGAAATCCAACACTTTCCCTACTGTTGCTTAGACTGCAGTGGGAATAGTAAATCGTCACCCTCCGAATTCCAACATTTCCCTACTGTTGTTCAGACTGGAGTGAGAATAGTAAATTTAATCCTCTGAAGTTCAACCCTTTCCCTAAAGTTGCACAGTCTGAATATGGAATTGTAAAATTAACCCCCCTGAAGTCCAACGCTTTCCCTATTCTTGTGCTGTTTGGAGTTGTAATATTATATTTAACCCATCTGAAGTCCTGCAATTTCTCTACTGTTCAATAAACTGGAGTGGGAATAGTATATCTATTATTCCCGGACTCCCACACATTTCCTAATATTGGTTCAATATATATTTTTAATATTTGTTTACAATTTTAATTTGATCGTATTTGTTTGTATTTTATTTGCTTTTACATTTTTATAATATTTTTTGTAAAAGTGATTTTGTTATTTTTATTTCTTTTCTTTTATTTGTTTGGTAATTTATTTTAAGGTTTTGGAATTGAATTGTTAATTATTTTTCTGATTTTTATAATTATTTTTCTGATTTGTATAATTATTTTCTATCTATCTATCTATCTATCTATCTATCTATCTATCTATCTATCTATCTATCTATCTATCTATCTATCTATCTATCAGGGACGCCCACATCAGTATTGCCGGCAGGAGGAGGCTGACTACAGGCCCCAGAGGCTTTTGCGGCCGTCGCCCCCTACTTCTTTGACCCTGTGCCCAAAGGCGCCTACAAACTTGGCTCGGGTTTCCGCTGCGTGGGACGCCCGCATCAGTGTTACCGGCAGGAGGGGGCTGACTACAGGCCCCAGAGGCTTTTCCGGAAGTCGCCGCCTACGTCTTTGGCCCTGCGACCGGAGGTGCCTAAAAACTTGGCTCGGGTTTCCGCTGCGCGGAACGCCCGCATCAGTGTTACCGGCAGGAGGGTGCTGACTACAGGCCCCAGAGGCTTTTGCAACTGTCAACGCCTACGTCTTTGGCCCTGCGCCCGGAAGCACCTACAAACTTGGCTCGGGCGCCCGCTGAGCGGGACACACGCATCAGTGTTACCGGCCAGGAGGGAGCTGACTACAGGCCCCAGAGGCTTTTGCGGCAGTCGACGCCTGCGTCTTTGGCCCTGCGCCCGGAGGCGCCTGACCAAGGCTGGGCCTACCCTCTTTGCTGTTTGATCCGGGACATTGTTTTGCACTTTTGATTCGGGCAGTCATCCCCGGCAGCAACTTGTTCGTAAGGTGGGCCCAGGATGCGCAGTGAGTAACTCTTCATTGACTTGTGTTGCATGCCTTTTACTTCCCGTCGTTTTGAGGGTGCTGCTTTAGTCCCCCTTTCACATGGTGCTCAGAAACTTGTTTTAAAGTCTTTGTTATATTTATTGTCATGGAAAGGGGAAGGCTCAACCCGCGACACCTTCAGGGCAGCCCTGCCTAACCATTTACTCGTTCTTGGCAAAAGCTGTGGAGGCCATTTCCAAGGAGATAGATCGGGCAGAGAGGCGGCTCTCAGTTGATGCAGGAAGTATGGGCCCCTGGTTTTCACCTGACTTAATATCAACCTCTAATGACCAGGACCGGCAGCTTTTCCCCCCATTTTATCCACTTTGTCACCTACTCCTGCTGTATCAGTGACACCGCCCCCTGACCCATTATCTCAGGGGCTCCTGCCCTCTTCTTCCCCACCCATAGAGGTGGCAAGTTCTCCAGCCCCCAAATGGAAACAGAAGGTCAAGAAGGCTGTTGAAGCCCCTATGGTCACACGTCAGGCCCAGAAGAGCATACAGTCCAGGTCGAGTGCGGAGGAGTTGCTGACCCATCTGGCTACAGTTATACAGAAAAACATGGCGACTTTTATTGATTTATTATCTCCTCTCTGGACCAGACTGGATACATTGGAGACAGCTTCTTGGGATTTGTCAAGCAAAATAGATAACTTTTTAACTTTTCAGGTTAAGCACCCTCAATGTCTACAGCCACAGCCCCAATTTACAGGTGAAGCTATGCCCTTAGTCAATCCCCGGAGTAGTGGCAGTGTCCTGTACGCAAATGACCCTTTAAAGTCCACGATGGCATTGGCTCAGACTACCCCTCTAGGCGTGAGGACCCTTCATAACAACGTAGCTAGCTTGTCCCATGCTGATCAGTCCACTTTGGCCCCATCTATGGCAGCGGCCCCCGCGCAGGGGAGCAAATAAACAAGGCCCTCTAGTTACCAGTGATTGACCTCCCCCCGGCATGTGCCCCTTATACTGTTGTATTAGCTGGGGTTCCTGGAATATCTTCAGATAAGGGGAATCCACTGACCAATTGATTAATAAAGCTTCACATTGGTTAGCCTTACACTCTGGTTATACTGTCAGGGATCATCAAGACATTTTGATGGCACGGAGGGCTGCCTGGATAGGGCTCTCAAGGAAAATGTTTGGGGGAGACTGCATTATTATTTCGGTGCGATATCCAGAGTTGGCACGAAAAATTCTTCATGGAGCTTCTAAATCATTTCACTTAGGATCATTGTTTTTTTTTTTATAGACCCCGTCTAGAATCCGAGGGGTGGAACATCATATGATGGGTGGGCCCGAAGAGGGTAGAGTAAGGCTGTTTCAGCCACTCACAAATTCTTATGCTCCCCTAGCAGATCTCAATGATTTGGATTGACTTCATGAGGCAAAAGTGACACCCATCAGGTTACCCCACCAATTAGGTCCTTTGGGTCAGCACACAGAGGTGGCCGGTGTTTTATGGGAAATGGGCGTAATTGAGCTTGTGTCAGACCCCCCTCTTTGTGAGAACTCTCCAGCTAACCCCCATTCTCGGGGGACTCTCCATTTGCACCCTCTTATCTTACCCCCCCCGTTAGTACTGATTCCAAACTTGGAAATGATTAAGTCTCATCTCTTGGAATGTGGCTGGCTTGTCCTCTAAGTTCACTGATGAAAGCTTGCTATTGTATTTCAGATCATTTAATATTATCTGTTCAAGAAACCTGGGAGTTAAGGAATAATTTTTTCCTAGACGGGTATAAGACAATCTTTTTGCCCAGCGGTAGAATCGAATATGGGCAGAGCAAGAGGGGGTCTTGTTTTATTTGTAGATCGCAAGCTTTGTAACGCCCTTTAGATTATGAAGTGGGATTCCTACGTGTTTCAGGGCATAAAATTGTGCAGGTGGAGAGCTTTTCCTCTGATAATAATTAACTTTTATAATGCTAATAGAGGCAAGGGTCGGCCCTCTAATTTCAGTTCTTTAAAGAGTTCCTTAGACTCCTTATAGGGGGAGGGTTTAGGGCATGAGAATCTTATATTGGTGGGGGATTTTAATTGTCATTTGTGCGCATATTTCGTTAATAGCTCACCTAATGAACAGCCCTGTCAAGTTTCAGAGGATTTGAACATGGAGCACACTGCGGAAGGGGATGAGTTAAATAATTTTTTATATACTCACAATTTGATTTTTACTTTAGATCTTCTGGTCACTGGGACTATTCTTCAATTGTAACCCTGGGCGGTGAACTACGCTACGCTCGCAGAGTTTACGTAGTTTCGGTAACTTCGCAATTCGCGTAGAGCGCGAAGTTACCGAGCACTACGCAATTTGCGGCGTAGCGTAGCTGTTTTTCTTCTTCGCGCGCTCAATATGCGTTCTCGCGCGCGCGGTAACGACCTACCGTGATTCTGCGTTCGCCGACGCGATTTCCTATCTGTTCACGGGCGCCACGAGATTTGGAATCCGGCTGCACAATCCCGCGAGAGTGTGCGAACACGTCATTCGGACGCGCGATCTGACTTCCGGCGGCAGTGTTGGTAAGATCGCGATCCCGAACACGAAGAAACTACAATCTGGCGAAGAATATCTCTCGAGCATCATAAAACCTTCTCGAAAATGATTATTTTGCTCAAAAAAACTCCTCAGATTGTGATTTGGCTGTAGTTTTTTGTGCAAGGAGTCCTTTTTCTTTTTTTACTTTTTTTTTCAAGAGGAAGGAAGTGCCCCTGAGTCTCAAATTTCCTGTTCCTGTCCAGCAGGCTCCTCCCAGTGCTTTGTCCATGTGCTGTTCACTTTCATTTGGATTTGGAGCTGGAAGGATCACTTTTTGTGTCTGTCTGCTGCATCATATCATTGGATTGGATTTGAGGACTTTTGGATTTGAGATTTTACAAGTAAGTTGGAGAATTGGTGTACTTGTTTGTTTGATTGGGGCTTGTTTGTACCTACATTTTTTGGGGATTTTCATTGTTTTTAAAATTTATTGTTGTGGCCTGTAGTTTCAGTAGGGGCCTAGTTGTTTTTCTTTGATTGGAATTTCAGCCAGTAGGCCCAGAGGTACCCATGGGTGCATGTTTCTGTGGTGTCTGTTGAATTTAAACATCATGTAGGGCATGGATGGCATTGCATTGAATTGGTAAATGTGGTTTTTGGGGTGTATTTCACTTTTTGGGTGTGTGTTAATAAATAAATACCTTTGTTGGATGTGTGTGTGTGCTTGTTGTGTAACTTTCCAACCTTTCGTAGCCCTGTGGATTTTCGTTTTTGCATTTTTGTATTAAAGCTGTGTTGTTTAGCAGGCCTCCTTTGTCTGGTCATATTATAGGCCTGCTTGAGTTCATTGTTTTCCATGGCCTGTTGTGACTGTGAGTGAACATGTGGCTTGGGGCCATTTTGTGGTGGTAGTTTAGTAGTGTGCTGCTTTTTCCATATATGCCTGCATGTCTTTTCTTTGTTCCCCTTGGCTTATGCTTGTTGTTGTTGTGGCCTGGCGATGTGGGTGGTGGCCATTTTGTGAAGGCAGGCAGTGTGCTTTTGCTATAGGCTTGCATTGTCTGTCTTCCATTTCTTTTTGTTGTGGGTGGCTAGCGGCCATTTTGTGGAGCCATCCAGGCAGTGTGCTTTTGCCATAGGCCTGCATTGATTGTCTGTCTTCACTTTCTTGTTATTATTTGTGGGTGGCCTGGCCATGTGGGTGGCGGCCATTTTGTGGAGCAAGGCAGTGTGCTTGCTTTTGCCATAGGCTTAAGCTTGTGGCCTAGTCTGCCAGTAGGCCCAGAGGTAGTCATCATGGGTGCATAAAAACTGTTTCTGTGTTGTCTGTTGAATTTTAACATCATTTAGGGCATGGATGGCATTGGATTGAATTGCAAAATGTGGTTTTTGGGGTGGTATTTCAGTTTTTTGGTGTGTGTTAAATAAATAGGCCTTTTTAGCCAGTAGGTAACCCTGGACGTTCAGCACGCAGACTTTTGGCAACTCCGCACTGCGCGACAACGCGGATTTACACTTTTTTTCTTCTTCGCGCGCTCAATATGCATTTTCGCGCGCGCGATAACGACTTTTTGTGACGATCGCGATGCCGAACACGCAGAATTTACAATCTGGCGAAGAATATCTCTCGAGCGCATAAAACCTTCTCGAAAATGATGAATTTGTTCATTTTGCTCAAAAAACTCCTCAGGTTGTCATTTAGATGTAGTTTTGTGAGCAAGGAGTCATTTTTCTTTTTTTTACAATTTTTTTAAAGAGGAAGGAAGTTCCCCAGAGTCTCCAATTTCCTGGTCCTGTCCTTTGTCTTCACTTTCTTGTTATTGCGGGTGGCCTGGCCATGTGGGTGGCGGCCATTTTGTGAAGCCAGGCATTGTGCTTTTGCCATAGGCCTGCATTGTCTGTCTTGTCTTCCTTTTCTTGTTGTTGTGGGTGGCCTGGCCATGTGGTGGCGGCCATTTTGTGGGACCAGCCACTGTGGTTTTGCCATAGGCCTCCAAGCTTGCGGCCTAGTCTGCCAGTAGGCCCAAAGGTAGTCATCATGGGTGCATAAAAACTGGGGGGTCTATTTCACTTTTTGGGTGTGTTAAATAAATGCCTTTTTTGCGTGTGTATGTGTTGTTGTTGTTGTTGTTGTGTAACTTTCCAACCTGTTTTTAGCCATGTGGATTTTAGTTTTTGCATTAAAGCTGTGTGTGTTGTTTATCAGGCATCCTTTGTCTGGCCATATAGGCCTGCTTGAGTTCATTGTTTGCCGTGCCTTGTGCCTGTGAGTGACCATGTGGCTGGGGGCCATTTTGTGGTGGTAGTTAGTAGTGTGCTGTTTTTGCCACATAGGCCTGCGTGTCTTTCCATTGTTCCTCTTGTCTTACTACTTCCAAATGGTCACTTTTACTTTCATCAGGCTCCCACGACTCTAAAAGACCCAAGGATGGCGCCCTCACTCACCTACCAATCACAAACATCATGAGTCCATTTGGCAATTTGATCACGCTATCAGGAAGTCCACACCTCGAAGCGGGAAAGCCTGCCAACTCTAATACAAACAGCAGAGATAAGCCCGAATAATCTCCGTACCAGCTGGAAGCTACACAACACAAAGGACAGCACTTCAGCCAATTTGAATCACTGGAGGAGTCGTTCTTTCAGTTTGAAACACATAGACCCATCTCTGCGACGCCATCCCCTCAAACCAAGGACACAAGAAAAAAGGACCAATCCTGCACACCCCCTGGATGTCAGAGCGATCCGCTTCTAGCCCTCATAAGCAATATGGAACACTACGCTCAGGCTCCATCCGGAGAATCCAGTTGCTCCCCAACATCTCTTGTTGGCCACTCCTGCTCAATACCTTGGACACAATTGGCAAAGCCATGATCCTTCATGCTGACAAGCTAGATACTCAAGTAGATCTCTTAAATATTCTAGCAATGCACGTCCAGGGGGTCGAACAAAAACTACACAGCTTCAATGAGATGATCACGAAGGTGCAGCGAGACTGAGACACCACATACCAATCATGCCACTGCCACTGTACTCAAATCATCGACAAATTAGCCGTAGTTCCAACTTTATTGACAGACCTCCTGGGTATCACCAGGGAAGCCCTATCAAATACCTCTCCCAAAGCAGGGAAACTTCATGAGGCCCCACGGGAAAAGGAAACGGCACGCTCCTGGCCCACGGAAGGACAAATTACTGGTAGCATGGGTATCTCCCCAACACCAATACAAGTATATACATCTGCACCCATGGCCGCAAGCATCTATGATAACTCTAACACTTTGGCCTCCCAATCCTTCGACAATAGTGTTCAGTCTCCAGGAAGGCTGTCTAAAGAAAACAAGTCGTTAACCAAGCAGGAGAAAAAACGCCTCAGAAAAGCGAGAAAAAGTAAACAACCAAGACAGCCATTTAACGCAACTCCCGTCAAACTTGAACAGGGAAGGAAACAAAGCAAAAAAGACGAGGCCTCAAACGCCCTGGAAGCAATAAGCAACAAGGAATTTTTAACTGCCCCATCTGATTCCCCCACTACACTCAGTAGCCCAAACTACATCAAAAGGGAACAACCGTTGTCAGATAAACTATATAGTTTATTTAAACCTCCAACCAGGAAAGAGAAGCAACATCTTAACACCTCGGTTACACAAACAGTTACACCCGCATCCCCACCTAGGATTGAAACGAAAGAAATAACCATAACGTACCCTAGAGAGGCCAATACGACAAAGAACAATGCCTGGAAAGACCACCGCAACCTTGAGATAACTGACAAGTCAAGCCCGGGAAGCGATGACACCACCAACATAAAGGTCAACAAAATTCCCACTCTAAACAATACCAACGTTTCTCCGCATCCGCCCTTGATGCTCTCAGGGCCCAAAGGGGCCGCTACAACAATGAAAAAGGGTGCTGATCACGCACTGCAGCTTGATACCTTTTTAAATAATAAAAAACTGGATTTTATTCCCCAGTATGTTTCAAGGGGCAACCACGACATCCTCAACAGAAGTGTTCTGTTAAAACTATTCAAAGCACTCCCTCCTTTGAGCCACATTAATTCCAGGGACATTGAAAGTATAGAGTTCAAACAGAATCGGCATTCCGAGGAATTCCAAGAATCAACTACCGCCACGTTCACAGACTCCCTCTTTACGGAGCAAATCTGGCAGCAGAGGGCCCCTTTCGAAAAATGGGGCATCAAGCTAAAAAAGATCGACCCTCCATGCTATCCCAGCCCATTACACCCGCCTATACATTCAGCGGGTTTGTTAAAAGGCGCCAAAGGCCCGGATAACCGCAGTCCTCTATCAGGCATAGATTCCAAGGCCAGGACAATTACAATCACCTTTGTTCACCCTGAAGCCAGCCAGTCTACCGGACCTCGGCACTTAAACACGCCCGGAACTTCCCAAGCCGGGGCATGAGAAAACCTACATGTTGCCACTAATTCACGCAAGGGCTATAAAATCTGCTCCTGGAACGTGTTTGGCCTCGGCACGAAACTAGAAGACCCTGACTTCATGGAGTTTATTACACAGTACAATATACTACTCTTCCAGGAAACATGGCTAACAAAATCTACACCCTTAGTAGGCTACAAGGAATTCCAGAATCTAGCTATAAAGGGGACTAACCAAGGGAGAGCAAAAGGGGGCCTCTCCATCTTTATTTCGACTGACATTTCCGGACTTGTCTCTGCCATAGATCTTGATTCCCCCTGGTTGCAATGCATTAAACTTGACACCCCGCCTATTGCCAGTTTACTGATCATGAACATTTACATTCACCCCGCACTCAAACAAAAACGTGCAAGTATGGACCACTTACTAGCCTCACTTGCCACACTAAAACTTGCCTACCCTGACACCAACATCATTTTGTCAGGGGACTTTAATATGACCTTACTGCAAGAAACAAATGGCACCAGGGGACACACTCAGGCCCAAACCCGACATGACACCTTTGGCAAGAGATGCGCAGTTCACCTGCACGACCTCTTAATGTGTATGCTTAATGGTCATAGCCCTACAGACAGCCCAGCAGCATACACAAGGGTCACTCAAAAGTCAGCCTCAACCATTGACTATACTTTCACGGACCACGACCTCGCTCCCCACATCACAAACTTTCAAATTTTGGATAGAGCGAGAGTGACCACCAACCACAATCCTTCACGCTCTTAAGAAAAATCATAAACCCAATTTTTATTAACGCAATGCCGCAACAATTGCATTGCCATAACCTTAAAGGTCTCGCATGGAAAAAGGACAATATACGTGACTTCATGGGTACATGCATCAGTATTTTGGAGAAATCCAAAACCGAACCATCAAGCATTCTGGCCTGGGAGTCATTTATCAGAGAACTAAATCAAAAATGTTCCAATCAAGCAATTGGCAGAAAAGCAGGAAAATCCTTAGGAGCAGTATGGTTCACTAAAAGCCTCAGAATTCAAAAACAACAATTGAATAAACACTTACGACAATTAAGAACTCAAGGCTTATCCTCCACCCAAGACCAACTGCTTCTAATTTCCAAAGTCAGAAAAGACCTTAAAAGATCAATAAAGGCGGCTAAGAAAGCTTTCCATGAACAACTTTGGGCGAAACTCCATTACTCCTGCAAACAAAGAGACTCCAAGCTCTTCTGGGAAATCATTAACCAGTTAACCAACGGCAGGAACCGACACCACAACCCGGACATCTTGGAGGAAACATGGAGAGCCCATATTGAATTACTATACAACGAAATTCCACTCCCAGGTATCGTTGATTGTGGCTTCCAATCAAGAAACGGAGTTGTTGCCAGAGATCTAGTAAAACATGACTCCCCCTCTGATTCACCAGACTTTCCTCCGCAGATCTTTAACAAACGAGTCTTAAAAACAATAAAAACTTAAAAACCAAGGGTGCCCCTGGGCCCAACGGCCTCCCAAACGCCTTGTTTCGGCACAATCCCCATTCTGGGCGAACTATCTGACTCCTCTTTTTCGGATATCTTAGCCTCTAATACGATCCCTGACTCCTGGAGGAAGTATTCTAAGCCCAATATACAAGTCGGGTTCCCGTTCTGATCCTTCAAATTATAGATTGATCGCGTTAATTGATGTGGAGGCAAAAATATATGCATCGAACCTGCTGGCAGACTTAGAGGACTGGGCGGCTCGAATTAACCTTATTCCTCATACGCAAACCGGATTTAGGGCTGGGATGGGCACTCTTACGAACATTTCTGCTGTAACCCTCCTAGCTAATCGAGCCCTCGCAAAATCAAGGCCACTGTATGCATGTTTCATCGACCTTAAAGCGGCCTTTGACAAGGTCTCAAGAGCCAAGCTATGGACAAAAATGTACAACTGGGGGGTTCCAGCCAAGTTGCTGGAGGCCATAATCAACTTGTATTCTCAGACGTGGGTCCAGATCAGGAAAGGAGACAGGCTCAGCATAACTAAGAAGATCTACACTCTTAACGGGTTAAAACAAGGGTGTGTGCTGGCACCCTGTCTTTTTAACATTTACATCGCTGATCTGGACGATCACCTTCGGTCAATTCAATCTGACCCTCCGAAACTTGGCACAATACCCACACCTAGTCTTCAATACGCGGACGATATCGTCTTACTAGCGCAAACGCCAGTTGGTTTGCAACGATTAATCACCGAACTTGGAGCTTATACCACCTCGGTCCAACTAACCATCAATCACCAAAAAACAAAGGTGATGCGCTTTATCAAACACCGTAAAGATGATCGTAAATTTAATTGGACCTTGGACAAGCGACCTTTGACCGAGGTGGATTCGTACTAATACCTAGGCTTTCAAATTGACCGCACCCTTAATTTCAAGATACATCTGGACCAAGGTCGCACGAAATCTAAACAGCTGCAGTTTGCCTTTAAAATCTTAAAAAACAAGCTCGCAGGCGGCTCCACTGGTCACCTATTAAAGGTTATAGCAGCAAAATTCTTGCCCTCCATCTCATATGGTACAGAAATCTTGAACGGCAAAGACGCCACAGGTCTGAACCTAGCACAATCAATCTTTTTCAAGAAACTGTTTGCAATCCCCCGCCATATTTCGCAAGCTCAAATCCGACTTGAGTATGGTCTAAGAAACCAGATCCCCGATAGACAAGGTGCATTAGTCAAGTACTATTGGAGGATGCGGGATGCAGAGGATAACACACTCGCCCATCATTGTTGGGTAGAAATTGAAAAGCAAGCCAGGCTTAAAAATTCAATCTTTGAAGTTTTGAAGGCTTCGCTCTCTGCACTGAAGCTAGAGGAGGCCTGGCTCACTGCTCCTACCTACCATGGCTTAAAATCTGAGGTCAACAAAGCCATAAAACGGTATTCTTTATCACTAGATAAAACAGTCCTAGCAAAAAAAAAACACGCCTGGACCGTGATACAGACATACCAGAGGTTGCAACCCCAACCTTATTTGCTAGACTATTTTCCGTTTCAAAAAAAGCACTTCTTCACACTACTAAGGCCTGGGTCATATCCATCAAAGGACCTAATCCCGAAATGGAAATACCCATGGCAATCAAAGGAATGCCGCCTATGCGGAGTAGGGGATGAGTCCGTACTGCATTTAATATGCATCTGTCCTGCTCTATTAGAAACACGCAAAACGGACCTTCGGGAGGTCTTTAGGAAGGACCAAATAAGAACTTGCAGAGCAGCAGTGATTCATTGTCTCAGGGGCTCATCAATCCCACTGTCCTGCAGAGCTATAAACTTTTTGAAAAATGCAGCAAAAGAACTGGCCAAAATAGAACCCGCCAACCAACTCAAGTAGTGCTAGAACATTTGGGTCTGAAATCCTACTACTGCCCTGCTTACATGTTAATATTTTTTTTTAAATATCGCTTGTCTACATCTTTTAAAAAAATATAACAAATGTATATTCTTGTATGTTTTACCCATGGTGGTTTTTCCACCCTTTTATGATTTTTTTTAATGAAATCAAATAAAAGTATATTTGACTGACTGTGCTTTTGCCATAGGCCTCCAAGCTTGCGGCCTAGTCTGCCAGTAGGCCCAGAGGTAGTCATCATGGGTGCATAAAAACTGTTTCTGTGTTGTCTGTTGAATTTTAACATCATTTAGGGCATGGCTGGCATTGGATTGAATTGCAAAATGTGTTTTTTTTGGGGGGTCTATTTCACTTTTTGGGTGTGTTAAATAAATGCCTTTTTTGCGTGTGTATGTGTTGTTGTTGTGGTTGTTGTGTAACTTTCCAACCTGTTTTTAGCCATGTGGATTTTAGTTTTTGCATTAAAGCTGTGTGTGTTGTTTATCAGGCATCCTTTGTCTGGCCATATAGGCCTGATTGAGTTGTTTGCCGTGCCTTGTGCCTGTTAGTGACCATGTGGCTGGGGGCCATTTTGTGGTGGTAGTTAGTAGTGTGCTGTTTTTGCCACATAGGCTTGCGTGTCTTTCCATTGTTCCTCTTGTCTTACTGCTTCCAAATCCATCCCCATTGCCAGCTGCAGCTCCCTGATGCTGCATCCATCCCACGTGATGCACAAATTTAGGCCAAACAGGCTCCACTACATTTTTGTTTTTGTTCTTTGCTATTCTTATTCTTCCTGAGTGTACACACTACACAGTACACCAGGAAAGCCCTGGCCTTGTTGTCAAAGTCTCATAAATGGCTACACTGTTGTTGTTCACTGAGTTTCTAAAATTTAATAATTGAGACAACCACACACTAAGTTATATATTATATTAGTTTGATTTGTGCTATCGTTTGACTGATGTTCTTCTGGCTTTTTTGCCTTTAGGTGCACAAAAGACTGAGGAGGAGGTGTGTGATCATTGCCCGTTGTACTGCCAGAAAGACATCCTGCTGCTGTACACGACGTGACGTGTGACCTGACCAGACATCTCTGCAACTTGTGCAACTGAGTGCTGCTGACATCTGAAGAAGATGGGCCCAAAGAAAGCAGGTACCAGGTCCTCCAGTACCAATAAAGTTGCTATTGAGAAGAAGGAACAGAAGAAGGAAGTGACACTTAAGTCTGGTGTGCCGCCCAATACCTTTTTTGGGAAGAAAAAAAATTACGCCTGCAGCAGCGGTGTCCGAGGGGCAAGCTAGGGGCAGCACCTCCGCATCAGTGGGCCCAACCCACCAACCCAGGCCCAAGCACATGAGTGTGGAAGAGGTAGCCAGCCTAATGGTGGAAAGCAGTGATGCTGAGCCTGAGATAAACTTATCGCTATCTCAAAGTAGTACCCAATCAACGCAGGAGGAAACACAGCAGATAAGTGGTCAACAACAACAACAGCCGCAACCACCGCCCGCAATAGTAGTTGTTGTTCCTCCCGAAGTAGGGGCAGTTCAGGAAATTGAGCCTCATGCAGAGGTAGAAGAAGAAGCCACTCATTCAGAAGATCCATTGTCTTCCAAATCTCCAGCAAGGAAAAGGAGGGTTAGTCCTCAAGTTCTTCACCAAGCCCCCTTCTGATGATCTAGATGCCACTTGGAAGCCACAAACTGAGTCTGAAAGGGAGTCATGTCCCAAGACCAAGCTAGGGAAAAGGAAGGTTCCAGAAAGCCTTACACTTATGGAGGTCGATGTAGAACAGCAGGATGATGATGATGAGCCAGTCATCACGAACATCACTCCTGGCCCCAAGGAGATGGAGACCAACATTATAACCCTATCCAAAATCGCTGCGAGGGATGTAGCACGCATACCTCCACAGGTAACACCAACATGACCTACAGCTTCCATATTTGCATTAGCAAAGGCCCGGCAACGACCTACATCCAGCACAACCACCACCTCAGTAGAAGTAGGTAGTGGTACAGCACAGAGTCAAATTCAACACACACCCTCCAGTTCATCCGGCATTGGAAGTGGCACCTCCAGCAGGAGGCAAAAGTTAAGCTCCCCAGTTTGGGACTTCTTTATAGTTAGCGAAAAGGAGGAGAACATTGCTATATGCTCCATTTGTAATACCTCTGTTAGTCGTGGTAAGCTCGGTACAAACTATGGTACCGGAGGCCAAATAACCCATCTGAAAAAACACCACTTGATCAGCTGGGAGGACCACCTTCGCGGCATAAAAACTGCAACCATTGGTGTTGGTGGGGATAAAGGAGTAGAAGATCCGATCACGGTGGAAGAGGAAGGACAGGGAGACATTCTCTCTGGTAGTGGTACACAAAGTCGCCCTGTCCCCAGCAGTGCAGTGTTAACGTCGCCCACATCTTCAGCAACATCTCAGTGGCACAAGAGTAAGAGTCAGCCTGAGACAGCAAGGAGTACCGCAATGAAAAAAAGTGCGTTGTTGAGCCTAAGAGAAAGGAAAACCATGCAGCCTACCATTATCAGCATGTTTGGGGGAGGGGCAGTACGAACGCAACCACCCAATAGCACGTTTGTACAATGCGAAGCTGGCTAAAATGTTAGCACTGGACCTTCTCCTTTTTCTTTTGGTGAAGGGGTGGGTTTTCTGGAATTTGTGACAGCCATCTGCCCAAAATGGCATGTTCCCAGCCGCTACTATTTTGCCAGAGTTGCTGTTCCAGCACTACATCACGACGTGCTGGAATTGCTTGGAAAAGCCTTGAAGCAGAGTGCTGTTCAGAGTATCCACCTGACAACAGACATGTGGACCAGTTGCCAAGCCACTGATTACATGTGCATCACTGCACACTGGATCTCTTTTGTGGGGGTTAGAGAACAGATATCTGCTGGTGTTGACGCTGCTGAGATTTTTCATCCCACTCGCAAACATGCAACTGTAACCATGTTTGCCATGGAGAAATCTCATACTGCTGCAAACATTTTGGAAGAGTTTAACAGCAAGGTCTTTGAGTGGCTGCGCCCAAGAGGGCTTAACATTGGTTTTGTTGCCACGGACAATGGCAGTAATGTAGTTAGGGCCATGCAAGATGGTCGCTATTTCAGGGTCCCGTGTTTGGCACACTGCATTAACATTGTTGTTCAAGACTTTCTGAAAAATGAATACAAAGTCAGCAACTTACTGGCCACCTGCAGAAGAATATGCACACATTTCAGCCATTCTTTTAAAGCCCGGAAGCAGCTGAGGGTCATTCAACGTGAGCATAAAATGCCAGTCAAAGCACTCATCCAGGAGGTGCCAACACGTTGGAACTCAACTTATTACATGCTTGATCGTCTGTTTGACCTGTACATACCACTCAATGCTTATGTCATGCAAGGATTAGGGGAACCTACTGTGAGAGGCATGACCGTTGAGATGGGTCAATGGGACCTCATTAAATGCCTGACAGAGATGCTACTTCCTTTTGAGATCTTCACACGTGAAGTCAGCAGGGAGGACTGTACTATGGGCCAAGCTATCCCATTGTTGCACATGCTAGAGCAACAGCTGAAGGAGGTGTCTGAAACGTACGCAGGTGTGGATGACAAACAAGACGCATATCATTTGGCGGAGTCCTTAGCCGCTCGCTTATCTGAAAATACAAGGATTCAAAATAACATTGGGTCACAACAACATTACATTACTGCCACAATTTTGGATCCACGGTACAAAGTATTTCTGAACAGCAAGGCAGTAATTCCTTTTTCGGAAGTGGATGTTGCCAACTACAAAACTTTGATAGCTGAGGAAGCCACTAAGTTCGAAAACGAACGGCTGGTAATTACAGGCCCCCCGCCCCAGGCCATAACAAGTACTACAGGGCATCCAGAGTCAAGTTCTACTTCAGAGCCTGAGGGCAGTGCGTTTGCCTCCCAGCAGTCACCGACACCAACACTACCATAACATCAACAACAGCAAGAACAGGATCATCCACAGTACAATCGGCAACTGATTGGTTTCTACGGCAGGGGTATGTAAGTCCAGTGCTGATGCAAAGGCAAAACAGGCTGAGCATATCGGAGCACCCCTGAGCATTGAGCGGACGGTCCAGGCCTATCTGGATGACCCAACAGAGATCTTCATGGATCGAAACCCATTGGTGTATTGGTATGGGAAAAGAAGCCAATGGACAGTGCTCAGCAGGATGGCGATAAAGTATCTGGCTTCCCCTGTCGCAAGTGTCTCTTCTGAGCGTGTTTTCAGTGCTCCTGGTACCATTGTAACTTTGAAAAGGACCAGTCTCTCGCCCAAAAGCGTGGAGAGGTTAACCATGATCAAAATGAATCAGCACTTTATACCACCGGATTACAAAATACGTGAATCACAGCAGGAAGAGGAGAGCGACTTCGATGACGTAAGTAGTGGGTTACAGGACCTACTTCTGTCCGAACCACCAGAGTTTGAGGATGAGCTCCTCTTCCCTGACAACTAGGCTTTCAAATTGTTACTTTCTTCCTTCCTTTATTTGTCTGTGTATCTGTCTTGCTGGTTCAAATCAAATCAAAACAAATCCATCACCACCGTCTTCTCTTTTTATTTCCCTATTGGAGTTGCACGTCTGTGCATTTAACTGTCCACTCCTCAGAGTCCTGCTCCATCTTCCTGACTCGCCCTAATTACATTTCCATCAAGCCAGACATTGGAGTACAAGAAATGTTGCCTCTAACAGTCCCTCCATAAGAAGTGAAACGTGACTATAGCTATCCTCCGTTTTGTTTCCGAGCCGAAACTCATCACTGGCCGAAGGCTATCGCCTCTGCAGGCATCCACAACTCTTCACTGTCAGAACTTGGGCAGGCATCCAAAAGTAAACCCATCACTGTCAGAAGGCTACAGCCTCGGCAGGCATCCAAAGCTCATCACTGTCAGGACAGAAGGTACTTGGCAGAGAAAGACAAGACTCTTCGAAGAAACTTGCTGACATTTCTGCAAACTCAATTGACCAGCAATGACCGTTACCCAGGCCGCGGACCATCAGAGCGCTGACCATGTGAACCAACTTAAACTGCGACAAAGTGCCACGGATGAATAAGACGCAAACCAAAACAGCGACTACCAACACTCAAAATGAATGTGGAGTAATAATGAGGCCACTGCCTCGTTTAAAAAAAACACACACCTGTCAGAACTAGGCATCTGATGATCTGACAGCCAAAGAGAAGAGCAAGACAGGTAATGATGGCATGCATTGGATGTTTGCTGACTCTGAGCGATTGCTGTTGTTTGTTGTGTTGATGTTGTGCATGAAGACGAACTCTACTAGTTAATCTACAAAGTGAAAGTGACTCAAGTGACAGTCAATGTTTCCCTTCTTGTTGTTTAATAACCAAATTGTACTCCTACTACTGCAGGTGCAGGCCAATATCCGTTGCAATTTTTTAATATGGAATATGGACTTAATCGGAGACTAGTCACTACAGACTGAGTTGGAGTTGGACAACATGTACCACACCATGATGATGACCATACTACCTTTGCATGCAGTCAGTCAGTTGGATCGGAGATGATTGATGGAATAACTGCGTTTTATGAAGTGGCATAAAAGGTAAACACAACAATTCAACAAGAAAGTAAACACAGCAGACCTACATGTCCATGTAGTGTAGGAGTCGAGTGTAGTCATATGACTGACAGCGGCGCATTGATTTAGTCACTTAATTTTGAAAATGCTAGGTTGCTGTATATGCAATTTTGTCTGGCTCTCTCAAAATTTAAGGTAAATGGAGGTTGGGTCACGGGCTGGTGCTGTGGGCCTGTTCTGTTCTGTTGTTGTTGTAGCTTAATGCTGTAAACAGAATAGACACGATGTATCCAAGCCGCCTCAGTCTGAAAGTGTTCTCTCTTCTCTTCTTGGACTCCACCGTAATTGATGCTTTTTTTTAATTAATTGATTTTTCAATACCCCTTTTGTTTTTCCATCTACAGTTACAGGCTGGCCTTTACCCTGTGCTATACTGGGAGAAACAACTCACACTTACCTTACCAATCCGCATCAGGCAGGCAGTGGCACCCAAGATTGATGTGCGGAGCGTCCATGGAAGATAGGACCAAGAGGAATGACGAGATTCAACTCCACAATTTGACCAGGATAATACAGTAACTTTAGTATTATTCATCATTCGTCTTTTAATTAATTTGATTCCTTTTTTCTCTTCAATCATTACGACTGTGTGTTGTGTTGTTGTTTGTTTGCTAATTGATCCCTACAACTATTTTTAATTTTCTTTGCTATCTTTAAAAGTAAGCCCGGTACAACATGTAATTTGGGTCTCTCTGAGGGCATACAGGCAAGGCAAATTGCATAGAATATACTGCTGCCCTGTACTGTCTAATTGTCTAGTAGTAGTTAGTAAGTACTACTCATTAACCATCAAGTTATCTTCATCATCATGAATGCATTTCCTTTTTCTCCCTTTATAGATTTATTGGATAAGATCATGGTCGTCTGCCAAGATTGTGCTTTGCTTTTGTTGTGTCCATGCGTACTGTTTTTCTTTGTCAAACCTTTCCCCAAACCCCCCTTCCCATCCATTCATCAAACCCTAAAACTCTTCCCCCGGGCTGTGATTTATATTGAGGTGTGATGTGACTACATTAAATGTACACCAATTGATCACACACTTGCTGGGGCAGATGTGGTGAAAGCAACACTAATTCAATTTCAAGGCAGGACGAGGATCTTCTTCTGCTTGCCCACCCATGCTCAGTCTATGTGCAAGCCAATTTTTTTTCCAAAGGGACCTAATGCATCATAATTAATTGCCGGCATTGATTGGATTCATCATCAACATCCTACCACACAGCAGTAAAGGTTACGAATTACGATTGTGTTAAGTTAAGTGACTCACTCGACACAACTACAGTTTGTAACTTCTTGTACTAGGCTGTCCCCGCCACCATTATGTTTTATTTTACTTTAGCAGTTGCAATATTGTTTGTTTGGCAGTCTTTTTCTGTACTGTACTTTACTTCGTTCTACTACTCCTCCCACAGTCGCTCTCAGGCAAGTGACTGTCTCTTTTTATTTTTTTGCAAATGCTACTGCCAGTGTCTACTACTACCACCACAACCATGGCATCTTCTCCATTCTCTTGGGAAACCATGCAGCGATCGCTGTGCCGAACTTAATCATCATCAATCACAGGTAAGATAAGTTTGGTGGGAGGTATAATGGACTAGGAGGAGAGACTGACAGTACTACTAGGACAAATAACTCAGTGAGGGGTACCGCATCTATCTGTTTGTGTTACATAATCTGCAGATTATTTAAATCAAACACTGGCTGCTGACCCTGCAGCAGCAAGGAAACCATGTGACGTAAATTCGTAAAACAGTAACCCCCACAAAACATTAACATCGTATGTTTAAGTATAAATATAATTTATTACCCTAACAAAAATAAACTATCCCACACCTGACCCACCCCTCTCCCTAACCCCAACCAATGTCCAAAACAGAAAAGTCCAAACAATGTCCATAAACCCCAACGCCCAATTCCCACCCACCAACAAAAGGAATAAAAAGGGGCAATCCAACGGGGTCCTATAGTTCTTATATTCGGCGGGCTTTCAGGTGTTTGTCCACCAGGATCTTGACCCGCTCCTCTAGTTGCTCCTCTAGGTGTGAAATCCGGAGGAGCATCTGGCGGCGAAATGCCCTGCAGTGGCATCCAGGGTGGGGGGCAGCAGTGCTGGCTGTTAATGAATTGTGGCGGCGGGCGGCTGCCTGACCGCGGCGCCGTACCACTGGAGGTGGGGCCTGGCTGGGGCCCGGGGCATCGGAGGAGGCTGCAGCTGCTGCCGCCTCCTCCTCCGCCTGAGCCACCAGCCGCCGGTACTCTTCGCAGATGGCCTCCAGTTTCCGGCACCGGGCCCTGGCTGCCAACTCCTTCCGGGATGGTTTTTCTTGGGAAGGAGGATCTATATCAAGAAAGAAAAGAATATTGTTGTAACCAATACTCTTAGCAAAACAGTAACACAAAATTAATTCAACACATAGTGGCACAGTAGCACTAGCAAGAAGCACAGTACATAACATTTGTGGTAATAATCTATCCTCCCACTTCCTCGGCCTCTAACATTTGTGGGAGTTTCAGGCAGTATACTAGCACTATGGACTCCAGTACACAGAACACCAGTCTTCTTCTTATCTCTAGTTTAGCGAAATTACATAACCTGGTTGTAGCCGGCATGCCAGCTCAGTCAGCTATGCTTGCACCCAAGACAAACAATGTCATGACGCAGACTCACGTTAGTTTTATTTACTACTGTCTGCAGGTGGGGAAGCTCGTATTTTTCTATTACGGGTGGCACTGGCCATACTCTCTGTTACATGAAGGGCAATTGCTCAATTTCACTTTCACAGTGCCCTGGCTACTACAAAAGGCAGATTATATATCTGATCCAATGATCATTGCTTATATATGGGACGACGACATAAGGTCAGTAGCGGTCGGTGGTGGGAGTGCTGCCGGGCGGTGACGTGGGGAGGGGCAGGGTGGGGGTAGTAAACATGGATTACGGCCAATTACAGGTAAGTAAACATATAAATAAATAAAACTAATTTCGCTATGCGCACTGCATCGCATTTGGCGGTGCAGTGCGCCAGTGAAATTCGCTTTATTTATTTTATGTTTAGTTACCTGTATTTGGCCGTAATTCATTCTTCTTTCACCTTCCACCCATCCTTCAACAACACATGCATCTGATTCCTATCAGCCACCTATGCATGCTTCCAATGTATCCTTATCTGCCAGTCATATTACATCTCGCCCGTCCTTCCTCCTTCCACCCTTCTTTCCCTTTTTGTTCAACACATCCATCAAGGTCATCTGATCTGACTTTTAGTCTTCTCCATAAAACTTTCACAGCTGAGTTGGAGTCAGATAGAAGAGGCCATTGGTTACTCAACTCACGCTGCTAATGCTATTGCTAATGCATTGCTAATGCTAAGTAAAGGGTGTCTTCTTCAACCGTTGTATAATGTTCACTACAACTTCATACTTAATAAGTCTCAACAGTACAGTGAGTGAAGTGAACACCCTTCCAGCTAGTGCAATGTCAATAAGTAATGAATATAACTTACCACCACCAGCCACTGCTGCTGGCTCACCCCTGTAGCTCCTGCAGGTGCCGCATCTCCTGCCCCCTCCGGAATGGCCGCATCGCCATCGCCGCTGGCCCCGCCTGGCACTGGTGGTCGGTAGTACGCCTAGAAAAAACATGACACATTTTTAGATGCCTGTACACCTCCCCCTATTTATTCGTTTTCACTAGCAAGATTGAAAAAAAAGTTAATACATACATATACAACATACATCACTAGTCCAAATCGGGTTACTAGAGTAGAGTCAGTAGACACTAGTAGTGTTATGGTCCCTAGAGTCATTATTATAGTCTACTCTACTCTTTGCAAAGTTAGCCTGAGCCATGCAACCATTTTTCGCTTTATGTCTTTTGCGCATGTTACCTCGCAGCTTGTTGTGCAGTAAGACGCCTTTTTGAGCCCACATGAGCTCATACATCTACTGTCTGAGCGTTGCGTACAAGAGGTCAAAAAACAAGCCACTTTGTTATGGAGTTCGGTTAGTCCGTATTGCTTAGCCATAAGTAACATGTTACACTTTTTGGTATGACTGAGAAATGCTTGCATTATACTATCTAATGCGCACCATTTTTCTCATAACAGGCAGAAGATTCCCTTCTACGAGCCAGAGATTTGCAGAGCTTATGAATGATGCATGTAACCAGTACTTCTATGTTCTACGGTGAGGGGTCTCCCAGAATTCGCACAGATCTTTTGTCTTCTATCATGCACTTGTAACAATGTTTATTGTTTTAATATTATGCAATTTGCTGTTGGAGCTGGCTGTAGTACAGTGAATTTTATAGAACAACATACAGAGCTTGTTAGTTGAAAATAAACCTTTTGAACTTACACATAGACTCTGTGGTATTTGGTGTGGTGGTGGACTTACACGAGTGAGTGAGCGAAAGGGTGTTATGTTCTGGGTTGTGTAATCATTGGGTATCTTCGGGTGGGGGTTCGGGGACCTAATGAGACACTATAGCTAGTCGGTCAGGGGATTGTGGGTTCACTTCTGACTGAGGTGTGAGGAAGGTCCAACCTCCCATCACCAACATCCTATTTTCTTGTGCATAGTTCTGTATGTGGCTGTGCAGAATCCCCACAACAGTAGTAGTATGTACTATATCCTATCAAATATAGTCAAATATCTGGTTGGGCATTTTGTTGGTGGTAATTGTCAAAGCCTCAAGATTAAGAAGACTAGAAGAGGACAACCCAAAGGACTGGACTCAGTGGCTAGAGCTATTGGTCAATCTGAGTTTTATTCAAAACCGTAAAATAAAGAGTGGCAAACTGGGCAAGCTTAGCTACAGACAGACTAATAGTAGTAGTACAGAGAGTCATAGCAGAGGCAGTTAGAACTTAGAGGCAGGGATAACCAGAATTTAGAAACAGATAGTCAAGTCAAGATCAAAGAAGCTTTTGTAAAAATAGAATTAGGAAGTGGAACCAGAATTAATAGTTCGGAAAAAATAAGGTGCAGTAAAAGTTAGGGAAATATAATTGTTAATATTAACCACTGGAGGACTTACTGGGGCCAGCAGCAGGGCCCTCGGTAGAGGAGCGGTCCTCTGGTTGTCCCGCCGACTCGGACCCCGTCTTCTTGCCCCTGGGTGCTGCAGATCAGTGATCATGTAAGATATAATAAAGAAAGAGACAAACATTAATGATTGCTGTGAAACAAATAAATTATCTAAAAAACGCTCAAAAACGTTTTAGGAAACAATAATTGCAATAAAATTGACCTATCTAATCCGATCGACTACTGGCTTGCGGGATTCACGGACCGTCTACTTATTTATGAACACTAATCCAGTGTTCCATTCTGATTGATTCGAATCCAGAACACTAACTAAGCCTAAGTACCACCTGACCTAGCCCACCTATTGCAGACGGGCCAATTGTTCACTAAGTCTGCATTTCCATTTTTTTAGCCCTCAAAAATGCATAGATGAGATGGAGAACACATGCATAAATTTGTGCATACACCAAATTGTTGGTTGGTTGCGTCTGATGTTCTGCTACTGACTGACACTGCTAAGCCTAACACTCACTAAACAAACTACAAAAGGTTCTACTAAGGACTGGGGTAAGCAGCACTCAGTGACATAGGATGCGTCACGCAGACCACTAAAAAATTATCAACTAATACTAAATAAACCTAGTATCAATCCATCCACCACTATTTGACAGGAGGACAAAGGAAGGACTAGAGTCTCTCTAGCAATAGCATTACCTAACTTAAGTTCTCTAAAGTAAACTCTTACATAATAATCAGCCCAAGCAAGCGCAAAGTTGCAAACAAGTAAGAGTAGCGCCGAGCACCTGTGTCCCACAATCACAGAAGATTTTGAAACGTAATTTACCTGCAATGTAAGCAGCAGTATTCTTGTTATTCGTAAAAAAATTATACACAATACTTATACTACTATATATATTAGCTACTCACCAAGCCCCACAACCTCGACACCTAGCAGGTCCAACAGGTCCTGCTCCCGGTCCAGGATGTCTGACCACCGGTGGGCCAGTTGGTTATGGGTGCGCCCGACTCCTGAGCAGCGAAACACTGCCCGGCGCACCTTCGCCCACCGGCGGTGACGCTCCTGGGTAGGGTACCCGGAGCCTGGCCTGCCGCCTGCTGCCAAGGTCAAGGGAGGTGGCGCTGCACAAAAAAACAAGGGCGGCCACCTCCGCCTCGCTAAAAAGCTGCCGGGCTTGCACCCCTGCAGGGCGCAGTCTGCCGCAAGGCAGGCGGCTCTTGGGCGCACGCGCCTTGCCCTTGGAGCCGGTAGTGCTGCTATCCTCCGCCATGGTTCTGGGGTGTGTGGGAGGAGGCAGAAAAGAAAAGTTAGAAGGAAAAAATAAAGTTAGGGGAAGAAGTAGGAGCTTAAAGAAGAAAGTAATATAAAACAGTAGAAAAGTAAAAAAACACAGTAAAAAGTAGAAATAAATGCAAAATATAGACTTAGGCACAGAGAGAAATAGATAATAAATAAAAAAAATTGAAAAACAGTGTAAAAACTAAGGATTGCAAAGATTGAGGGAGGATAGAAAAGCAGGCCCAGAACCATAGCATAGAGTGAAAAACAAGATGGCCGCGCCCATCGCGACCGCGTGGGTAAGTTCGCACGATATTTCTCCCCAAGCACGCAAAAAGCGTTGCGAACACGTACGACGCGTTCCCGAACATGAAATGCGCATCACGAGCACGCTATACGTGACCCGGAACAGGAAATAAGGCATCGCGAATGGGCGGGACAAGTGAAAAACAAGATGGCCGCGCCCATAGGCGACCGCATGGGCAAGTTCGCAAGATACTATCCCCCGAGCATGCAAACAGCGTCCCGAACACGCACAACGCGTTCCCGAAGAAGAAAAACGCATTGCGAACGGGCGTGACAAGCAACTACACACGCTCGTGTAGCTACACGTAGCACTTTAACGTCTTCGCGTAGCTTCGCGTAGCGCGACTACGCGAACTACGCCCAGGGTTATTCAATTGCCACTGACTTATAAAGGACGGGGTTCTGCCACTATAATAGATTTCATCTTTGTGGCAGCCCCCTTGATTGGATCATCTGCTGTTTTTAACATAGAACACAACGGTTTCAGCGATCATAATCCTCTGATATTCTCTATGATAGGGGTGGGGAATCAGACAGGCCCTCGGAAGCCCCATGCCCTTTTAATTCCCACAGACCATGGAGGGCATTTACACTGGTCACAGATAGATGTCAAGGCTTTTAATTACAGCCTTTTTTCCACTTGCCTGCAAGAGATAGGTATGTGTTTGGACCCCTTAACATCTAGTGAGGTAATTTTAAGCGCATTTGCCACCATTACGCAAGTAGTTTCTGGTCTTTTATCTACACAGGTGGCAGGACACGGCCTGGCATCCCCCTCTTGGTTTGATCCCAAGTGCTCACGGGCCCTAAGACGGCTGAAGGAAGCTTTGAAACAGGTGCCCCGGGATAAGGCCAGGGTGTTGATTTGCTGATGTCTTTAAAAGAGGCCTCGAAAGAACGTAGGTTCCAACTACTGAAACAGGCTCAGGAGGGTTTAATTAATGCTGATGAGTTGAGGAATATAACATTATTTTGGAAAATCATTAATAGCCCATGGTTTGTGGAGCCAGCTGGACCGACTGTGTGCCATCATATCACCCCAGAACAGTGGGTCTCTCATTTTGAAAGTGTTTATAACGTAGGCCTCCCGGACGAGCCCTGTTTAGATATAATCCCAGTTTTGCTGCTACACCAGTCAGTTTTTTGCTTGAGGAGGTTTACATGAGTATTGAGTTGTTGCAGCAGAATAAGGCACAGGGCCCTTATGGGATACCACAGGATCCTTTTCGGGATATCATTGAAGTAATGGCCCCAATTCTGACCCAAGTACTAAATGCGGCGGCTTTAAAAGAGTCATTGCCCTCCTGGTCCACGGATATCATTATACCAATTTTTAAAACGGGGGATAACATAACATAACATAACACTTGTATTTGTAAAGCGCACTTATCACCCACGGGTCTCAAGGCGCTGAATAACAGATGTTTATTGTTACCCAAATCAATGGTACTCATTTTATCATTCTCAAATGGATGAAAGGCTGATAAGGATAATCCACAATCTTATCGCCCAATTTCCCTTATTTATGCTGTAGTTAAGGTGTTGGGCTGGGTCCTTTTATCTAGACTCTCTTCTTGGGCCATTGATAACCAGATTTTATCGGGTGTCCAATTTGGCTTTCGCCCAGGCAGATCAACAACGGACCAATGCCTTAACCTCTAACTTTTAATTACCAAATATACAGTAACACAACTGGGTGCTTTGTTTTTAGCCTTTATGGACCTTACGTCCTCATTCGATCGAGTCAATCAAAGTAAGCTGTGGGATATTTTGATCTACTTGGGTGTGGACCCCCCAATTGTGTCACTTCTTATGTCTCTTCACCATCACACAACAGCGGCTGATTTTCCCAAGAGGGGGCCCGCACCAACCATTTCATCGGCACCCGGGGAGTGCGTCAAGGCTGTATCTTAGACCGTGTTTTATTCCCGATTTAAATTAATGGCCTTGAGTCTGCTCTTTTGGCTCTACAGTCAGACTCCCCTAGAGTGGGCAGGAAATCTTTGCCAGTTTTACTTTACGCCGATGATGCAGTACTTATTGCCCGCACGGCCCAGGCCTTGCAGGTTTTAATAGATGGGTTTGTTGGGTTGGACTTGGCTGTGAATTTTGCTAAGTCTTACGTCCTAGTTGCAGGTCCCCGGGGCCTCCAGTCAAATTTTTTTAAAGCTGGCAGTCATATTCTAGCAAAGGTCCCGTTTTCTTTCCCTACCTGGGAGTGATATTTGATGATCAACTACAGTGGAAATCCCTTCTAGAGGGGAAATTGAGAGATTTGAATTAATCTACGGGTGCTATTTCCAGTTTTGCTAGCAGATTGGGCTCATGGTCGCCTGAGGTCATTTTGAAACTGTATCAGTCTAAAGGCATTTCCAAGGTTTTATATGGCAGTGAAATATGGGGTTATGTCCCTACACACAGGCTACAGGTGGCGGAGAATACATTTTTGCGGCAGATTCTGTGAGTCCCGCAAGGCACGCCAGCATGGTCAGTGCACGAAGAGCTAGGGGTGGTATTTTCTGGTGGATCAAGTGGCAATTAAACCCTTATTGTGCTGGATAAAGATATGGACAAGCGAAAATAAGGGTTTAAATCATCTGATCCTCTCAGACTGCCTTACCCTGGAGCATGGTAACCAAACACCTTGGCTTCATTAGGTAAAGGCATCTTTTTATGCTCTCTGGAGGCCAGACATTTTGCTTGCACATGATACTATAAGTCCCGGAGAGGCTAACATAGTAAAAGACCTATATCGCAAATACTCTTCTGCTCAATGCGAAAACATTGAACTTAGGAAACCCTCCGTGAGGACTTATGCCATGTTAAAGTCCGTAATGGGCATGGAACCTTATCTTATTTCCCTTACTAGGACTGGATTTGTTTTCTTGGTGCACCTCCTTGCTCTCAACAATTTTGGAATCTGTTGTACAGTGGCACTTAAGGGCGACAAGTGCCGGAAGATTTGTGCACGGGTCATGCACACTACAATTGTCAAATAAATGAGGTTTCTTTTTCAGTATTGAGTGTTGTCACAACGTTTGAACTTTAACCTCAGCACACTTTCATTACGGTCATGTGTTTGTTTGCCATTTAGATTTTGAGTTCACATGACTTGACTACTCTTCATTGTCACCACATTGGACACAGAGGGTCACTAGCTGTACCTTTAGCCCATTCTTCATATGCTGCTTTTCCTGTCTTCCTTGCACCTGCCCAACTGGATCAATTCACGTTATTTAGGAACTTGCCCCTAGAGGCTTGACAGGTTCCGGCACTATGCCTTCATTCCATGTACTCTCAGACATTACCAAGACATGTTCATGCTCTTCCACTGTGTACAGGCTGACAACGTTTTCATTTGAGACATTATGACCAATATTAATGTGCCTAATTTCAGCAGCTCTGTAATTTAGTACAGTTGTGGACTGTGTCCTGTTTCACTAGCGGTTTTAGCGCTTGACTACCCTTTTATTTTATTTGCTTGGGGTTGACATTGTTCGTTCACCTGCCTTATTTTTACATGTTGGATCAGAGACCATGCATTTAGTTACCAACATGACCTGCTCTGTGTGCTTCTATTCTATACAGGCTGACAATTGTACTTTTTTGATTTACTGTTACCAACATTCATTGTGCCTGTTTTCATTCACATTCAGTTATATTTGGCATTAATTACAGCAGTAGTGCTCATTGAATATTGTTTTCTTCAGCCACACTTATACCACTTTGCATATGGGCTATACATTTCAAGATGGCCGACATGACTTTGGGTAAAAACTAGTCCGTTGTTGATTTCACGTCATGTTTTTTAAGGGCACTGGATTGGTGTGAATTTACATGTGATCAAGGTTGCTGTGCAGCCGAAACAAGTTATGTAAACAGATGGATTTGAGCAGTTACCTTGCCTAGCCCTGAGAGTGCGTGTTTTTACCGGATACAGAACTGTTCATTGTGATTGATGGTGTGCTCTGCTGTCATTGCACATTACTTCCCTACGGGCCCGCTGGTTCCGGAAGGAGCTTTCTACGTTGGGAGATATATATATATATATATATTGATGAGATCAAGGCTACTGGACGTGGCCGAAATGCGTCAGAGACAGCACTCTATGTTTAAATAAAATTAGAAAATTGGCACCAGCGAAGTGAGAGTCCGTGTCCTCGTTTGTGCGCGACAGCGCTTGGATTGCTTTGTTCGATATATATCTATATATATATATATATATCTATATATATATATATCTATTATATATATATATATATATATATATATATAGATATATATATATATAGATATATATATATATATATATTTATATATATCTCAGACGAGCACCTTCCATGAGGGACTCTCCGGTTAGCAGTCGCCCCGAATTGGAATCTAAAACAAGATGGTTATCCCCCAGAAATGGATTTTTCAAGTGCAAATCATGTAGAGCATGCAAATTTGGAGTCAATAAAACCAACTATAAGCCAGCTTTCAGCAAGAAACAAATCGACATTAGGGATCACTATATGTGTAGAATGAAGTTTGCTGTCTATGTGTTAGAATGCTCATGTGGTTTAAAATATGTTGGCAGTGCCAAATTACAGGTGCAAACAGAATACTACAACGCCTCAGGGTGATAGTAAACTCTGACCCAATGTACCCTGTTGCACAGCACTTCAAACTGGTTCATGAAAATAAATTGAGGGATCTCAGTTATTATGTGATAGGAGCAGTTCCAAGTTTAAGAAGAGATGGCAACAGGGAGAAATTGCTGAGGCAGCCTGAATCTAGATTTATTTTAGAATTGGACTCCAAGATATCAAATGGACTCAGCATAAATGAGGATTTACATAACTTTTTATAACAGCAGAATGTTAGCATTATATTTGACTGTGGGTTTGTATACATGAATGGACAAGCATGATGTACATAGGAGTAAGGGACAGGGGTTTAAGGAGTTTGCTTTAATGATGATGAATCATATACAAGTATTTCCTAGAAAATGTCCTTCTATGCATGAGTCACTATCAATTCACAGCAGTGCCTACATTGAAGGTTAATATCATTTAAAATTGTGAGAAAGAAGTCAAGCCCAGTTTACGAGCATTGAGGCAGTTATTATATTTAAAGAACAATATCACGGGGTATAATCCTGGAGTTCAATATATAGTTAAGTATTGAACCTAGCACGTGCCACTTTACAAATGGTATTAGTACTTTACTCTATAAAGGCAAATCCAAAGGGGAGGTACTCAACCTGAAATTTGCATTAGTGCAATTGTGTGGGGGGACCAGACCTGTGATGATGGTTACATAGGGATTGACAGGATCCAATCCACTTAATTACTAGTTTGGATTATAATGATACTCGTATAGTCACTTGGTAAGTGCCACATACATAAAAGTATTAGTACTTCAGTTATTTATGGTTAACAAATGTTGGGCAATTTGATATCATTACATATTGTTGCAGGATAATGTAGCTGCTAAACGTCCCGAGACAAGCACTTGTTTTTATGTATTTCAGCACTTTATTGGCACACAGCACTTTATCGTGGTTGAGTAGATAAATCGCTGCAACAGAGAAAACAGCTAAGAATCAATAGTAGAATAATTATTAGAATTGATGGTGAGCATTTTTGAAACAATTATCAAATATAAAACATATATTTAGTGGGGATTCAATGAATCTATTGAAATATGAATTTGTAATATTTTAATTCATCTCCATTTAGTGATTGTTTTTTAATTCTACTTATATTTTTGCTGTCAATTAATGTTTCAACTATTTATAGTATGTGAAGTAGAAGACTGATGCAATATGAACTACACATAAGAAACATAAAGTTGACGACATATTACACAATGAATGAAATCGATAGTCTGTTGCCTATTTCTATGTACAAGTAACTCATGTGGTGCAAGGGGTTTAATAGGAAGTTATTAGTCACAGCACGTCATGTGAACAAGGCCGTGTGAGTACGGCTGAAATGCGTCATGGGCTGTGCATTGTGCACTTTATAAATTAATGGACTAAGGAAATAAATTTTGTTTACGCACCTTAAAGGAGTCCGTGCCTACTTCGATCGGGAAGTCTGTTGATTTTGGATTGGAAATTATGGGCCTGATTCACAGAACTAACTTACGTCAAAATGTAAACGTAAACGTAAACGTAAAGTTCGTACTTTTTAGGTATTCACAGAATACACTTACTCATTTTGGTATTCACAGAATAGTACTAACTTTACGTTTACGTTTACGTTGACGTTTTTGACGTAAGTTAGTTCTGTGAATCAGGCTCATTCACAGAACTAACTTACGTCAAAAATGTAAGCGTAAACGTAAACGTAAAGTTAGTACTATTCTGTGAATACCAAAATGAGTAAGTGTATTCTGTGAATACCTAAAAAGTACTAACTTTACGTTTACGTTTACGTTTTTGACGTAAGTTAGTTCTGTGAATCAGGCCCCAAATATATATATATATATATATATATATACATATATATATATATATATATATATATATATGATTACCATAGTGAAGCATTACGTCAATTGTCAGATCATTTGAGTTACGAAAAGGTGACAATGACCCATCTAGCAAAGGCAAAAGATCTAGGGCCAGATATAAAACCAATTTTAGCATGCGCAAACGGGTTAGCAACCCGCTTGCGCATGCCAAAATTGGTATGGGCATGTACTAACATAATTTTGCGAGTCGCGCATATGAATTGCGACTCGCAAAAAAGTGTTTAGAGACTCGCTATTTGGAAGGGGCGTTCCCTTCCAAATAGCGACTCTCTAACCCATGTACTAATGTTTTGCGACTGCAATTGCGGTTGCAAAAAACTCGCAATTACCACCTACTTCAAGTAGGTGGTAATGCATTCGCAAATGTGAAGGGGTCCCCAGGGGACCCCTTCCCCTTTGCAAATGCATGCAAAAATATTTTTTAAGGGCAGACAGTGGTCCTAGGGACCACTGCCTGCCCTTAAAAAATGAAACGAAAACGAAAACGTTTAATTTTTATTTTTCTAAATGCATCCCATTTTCTTTTAAGGAAAACGGGCTGCATTTAAAAAAAAAAAAAGCTGCTTTATTTAAAAGCAGTCCCAGACATGGTGGTCTGCTGAGCTCAGCAGGCCACCATCCCTGGGAGGGCCAGCCATTCCCAATGGGGTCGCAAATGCAAGTGCCTCATTAATATTAATGAGCCTCGTATTTTGCGACCCCATTGGGAATCGCAATCAGTGTCTCTGACACTGTTGTACATACTAAATTGCGACTCGCAAACGAGCGCAAACAGCGAGTCGCAATTTAGTATGGTCGTACATCTGTCCCCTAATTAAGAAGAAACTCAGGTTCTATTTAGATAAACAATTACTAGATACAGAGGAGTTTAATTACATGTGGGTTGAGAATGCAAAAATCTCTATCATTTATTTCTTACTGAAGATACACAAGGCAGGCAAAATACCACCTGGACGACTATAATTTCAGGAATCAGTAGCATAACTGAACACATTTCTGAGTATGTAGATATGTACATGTATATGTAGGAAGCAATTTGATTTGTTACTTACATTTATTTGTGTGCAGAAAGAGAGGGAAAGTTTGCCATAACTGGTTTTACCATGTTAAGAGTGGTGCATTACATTTATTGTTTGCAAAAGAAAATCTTTTATGAGTTTCTGATATTTCATATTCTGCAATACTATTTGAAAGGTGAGTTACAAATTTGTGAGGTGTATTTTGTAGTAGTGCTTTAGTCTTTGTAGTGATATTTTTATATTTGAAAAGCTTTATTTTCAAACTTTTGAAATTATTTGAGAACTGTGATGTTTCAAATATGTTACTGAAATTTAGAGATGTGTATTATAGTTTGTTTTATTGTTCTGAAATGATGATTGAAATAGATTGTGCATAGTAATTTTAGGTGTCGTTTTCAAATTGGAAGTGCAGTTTGTCAAGTTTTAAGGTGTGCATTGACTTGTGACTGAGGTATGTCTCTACTTGCACATGTATTCTCATATGTCTTATGCATTTGAAGATGCAAGATGTATTGCATGCTTTGTATTTGGCTAGGCCCAACACTGTGAGTAGTACTAGAATGGTGAAGCTGCAGCACAAAAGTGAGGTTTAAGGCATGTTGACATGAGGGATTAGTGATTAGGCTACTTTGTATAAGTCTCTAGTGAGGAACACTTCAAATACACCACATACTTTTCGGTGTCTGTTTGAAATGGGAAGTGCAGTCTGTGAAGTTTGAAGGTCTGCATGGTCTTGTGACTGAGGTATGTCTCTACTTACACATGTATTCTGATATATGTTATCCGTCTGAAGATGCTAGATGTGTACAACACAAGTATACATCTATTTGTATTTTTTTTCTAATATATAATGGCACTAGCAAAAGTTACAGAGACATGCATAGATGCTTTCAGGAATTTGGTGAGGCTTACAAGAGAAAAATGTGAATGGTTGATGCTTTGTATTTGGTTGGGCGCAATATTCTGAGGTGTAGTAGAATGGTGAAGCTGCAATATAAAAGTGAAGTTTAAGACATGTTGGCTAAGGTATTAGTGATTAGGCTACTTTTAATGAGTCTGTGTAAAGGTACACTTAAATGCATCGCATAATTTTCGGTGTCTGCTTGAAATGGGAAGTGCATTCTGTGAAGTTTATTGGTCTGCATGGTCTTGTGACTGAGGTATTTCTCTGCTTGTACATGTATTTTCACACGTATTATGCATCTGAGGATTGTAGATGTATAACACACAGGTATACATCTATTTGTGTGTTTCTTTTACATATGATGCCACTAGGAAAAGGTGCAGAGACATGCAATTCAATTCAATATGTTTATTAAGAATTTGGATCTCTAATGAGGTCCACTTAAGGCATACATTGATAGACATATTAAAAATACCAACAATAATTACAATAAAACACTTCATTAAAAGCCATTATATCTACGTCACTACACAGTTTTTTTACAGATTAGTTCATCTTAAAGATATCAAAGTTTTTCAAAATCAGCTCTGGAGTCTCCTTTAGACAACAAAGGAGTCCCCCAGTAAGGAAATACAAATGGTGGCACGGTAGGAACGGAATACAAAATAGAAAAATATAATTATCGGAACAGAGGGCAAAGTTACGATAATTTGATTAGTATTTTTACCCCAGCAGTTGACACAAATCAAAACTATTAAAATCTAATAGTTACCTCACTATAACACCCTCACATTAAATCCTAAAATGAATAAGGACAGTCAAGTGGCAGTAGTGAAGTTATGAGCCAGGTAAAATTCTGAAGAACTAATCACATACTGAACCAACTGTTCATTTTCCCTGGTTACGAAAATTTCGAACAAAATAAATGTTCCCAATTTTTTTTTTCCTAGGGTAATTAACTAACAGTCAACAAATAAATATGCCCGTTACCTTAACTAATCAGTCAAAGTAAAAACATGTGCAATTTGAGAGAATAGCATAAAGTAGCAGCTTCATATAACGACAATTTTTAAATAAAGTGCATCATAGAGCAGCAACAAAATAGCAGCAATCGTATAATTAGAACCTATTCTACAGAAAAAAACAAAAATCATGTTCAATATAAGTGCAATTTAGAAAAGTATCATACCATAGCAGCAACATGTGAGAACATGTTTCATATAAAGTGCATCATGAAGCAGCAGAGTCTTTTCCCTTAACAACGAATTTAAAAACAGATAAAAAACCCAGTTATGTGCAAACAGCAATGAGATAACAGCAGTCACAAGTGCAAATTTTCCGCAAGTGAGAAATAGACTCAAATGGCCGAAGGGAATATAAAAGCTCAGGACTTTAGGGGCTATATTATAAAAAAGCTAATTAAATGCACAGCCAACCATGCCCTAAGAGAATTTATGAAAATGTAAAATATGTTCATAAACTCCCTAAAAAAATTTAAAAGTTTTGTACACACAGTTTCATTTTTTAGAAAAAGCAAGAATTCTCGGGCAGATGGTACATTTTTAATGCCATTCTGTATGAACATTGGTCAAAGCCACCGGGATCGGAGTGAAGACAGAGCTGGGCATACAAACAAGATATGATCAAGATTCTGGGTGCCCTGATTACAGAAGTTACAGTTTTTTCCATCGTTCCTGTTAAGTGGCCAATTTGTGGTTAAATCATTTAATGGTAAAAGGTTCATACGACAGAGGGTAAGCCAACGGGTAATACCGTGGCTTAGATTCCAGGAAAGGTACTTCTGTGGAACTCTCGGGGAAGAAGACTTAGCTATTGTTTCCAGTCTGACCCTTGTTCTACAGATTTTAACATCTCTCTGGTGACGAACTGTGCCACTTGACATTTTTAGGAAAGATTTCAATTCTGAGCGAGAGAAAGACAGCACTAAATCCTCTTGCACACTGAAATGATTCAGTGCCAAGAAAAAATCACTAGAAAAAGAATATTTATACATTTGTCCTACAAACATTTCCTGGCACATAAAACTCCTTAATGTAAAAGGCTCGCTGTTCTTTAGCTGGTACCCCCAACGTATTACCCTAGCTAAACAAACCTTGTATAAATGAACTTACCAAGCCAAATTCAAGCCTAATTGCGGCTATTGGAACAAGAGTATTAAAATTGCATAGTTTGCGCAAAATCTGGCCTTCAATCTTATCCAGAAAACTCCATTTGCTTACTGGAATAGATTCTGTAGCGTATAACAAGGTGGGAGGGATTTTAGCTTTAAAAACTAAAAGCAAATGTAAAAAATGTCTTCGACCCATAGCGCTATAGAATATGCGTAGGCCATTTGCATGCGATGCCGCTTTGCAAGAGCTATGTTCAGTATGGGGAGTAATCCTTGTACTACTTGAAATAACTTTCCCCAAATAGAGGTAGGAATCTACGATCTCAAGTTTTTCGGAACCAATTCCCAAATTAAAATTACAGACTTCTCTATTTTTGCCTCGTTTCATAATCAAAACCTTGCTTTTTGAAACATTAATCTTCAGAAATTGTGCAGTCGTATAATTCTGTAGTAATGACAATTTTTTATTCAAAACAATAGGGGCCAGGTCCATAATTACAATATCATCTGCGTACATAAGGCAGGGGAATGGACGGCCACCTATATTTGGAGCATCTCCTTCCATTGAGGAAAAACAATCCGGTAAATCTCTTACATATAAAGAGAACAGGAGAGGTGTTAATAGGCAACCTTGCTTCAAGCCATTTTCCGTAGGAATTACTGATGATAGGCCCTGAGTACCCCCCATTAGTACCTGACACCATGTTTGCGAGTATAGGGCTATAATTAAAGATAACAGAGTTGTAGGCACCCCCATTTTATGTAGCTTTTTCCAAATAAGTGGCCGGTCTACCTTATCAAAGGCAGTTGAAAAATCTATGAATGCCACATAGACGTTTGTCCTGCGAAATACAGTATATTTCTCCTCTATTAGTTTCAACATACTGATGTTGTCTAGGGTGGAATGATTTTTCCTGAACCCAGCTTGCTCTATGGGGAGAATTTTCTCCTCTACAACCCAATCAGTAACATTGTTAAGAATACTGCGAGCAAAAATTTCCCCACTGCGTCTGATAAGGCTATTTGCCGGTAGTTACCTGGGAGATGTCTTTGACCCTTTTTATACAAAGGGATTAGGATACTACCGGACCATGACGAGGGGGTCACCCCATGCAAATAACAATATTTGAACAAAGGGGTAAGATATGTAGCCCATAGTGTTGGCTCTTTTTTAATAATTGACATAGGGATTTCGTCAGGACCCATTGCCCCTGAGTCTCTCATTTTTTTAATGAGTCCAACGACTTCCCCCTTTGAGGGAGCATTACTGTATTCAGAATTTTTGGGGGGATTCATTAAAAAGAAGTCAGACCAAAAGGAATTAGGATTCTCGGAGTAAAGTTCTAATAGGTATGTTTTCCATTCTTCTTCATTTATTGGTATAGGAAGAGATTTAATTCTAGTGCCACAACTTTCCATAATAATTTCCCAACATTGTTTAGAATTATTTTTAGAAGCAGCTTCTTTTAATTGAACCCATTCATAGTCTTCCTTTTTTTGTTTTAAGGAGCGTTTTTCCATTGTCTTTTCCTCTTTAATAGATCTATTAGTCTATTTCGTTCAGGGGAATAATTCAAGAACTGAGTCCTCTCTAATTTGTTTAAATCCCTATTTATTTGAAGTAAAGGATTAAAAAATGGTCTCTGTTTAGTTATTGGGTTGCTAGATTTACAGGACATGACCATGACCATACTGTTTATGGCTAAAAGAATCCAACAAATTAGTTTGGGGGTGGTCAAGATCTTCTGATACTATGAACTGCTGATCTCCTTTTAAAATAGTTAAGGACTCTTTAAGTTTTGAAACGGCCAGAGTGTTCCAGTGAATTCTGCCATTTGCTTTATTGAAAGCTACCACTTTATCCTTAAAATTCCAAGAGCTCCTCCAACACAGGACAACTCTATTTTTAAACTAATCACCATGTGGTCACTGAATTGATTTTCTAAAATTTCCATATTGGATAACCTATTAAAAAGATCTGCTGAGGCAATTACATAATCAATAATGGAGCCACCATTAGGTCCCTTATGTGCAGAGACATGCATGCATGCTATGAGCAATATGGTGAGACTTACAACAGAGATATGCAAAGGTTTGCTGCTTTATATTTGGCAAGACCCAACACTCTGAGTAGTAGTAGAATGGTGAAGCTGCAGTTGAAAAGTGAGGTTTAAGACATGTTTGGAGAGGGATTAGTGATTAGGCTACTTTGTATGAGTGTGTGGAAAGGTACACTTGAAACACACCACATACTCTTCTGGGTCTGTTTGAAATGGGAAGTGCAGTCTCTGAAGTTGCAAGGTCTGCATGGTCTTGTGATTGAGATATGTTTCTACTTGCACATGTATTCTCATACGTCTCATGCATTTGAAGATGTAGACATAGAAAACACAGGTACACGTTTATTTGTATGTTTATTTTATATTTAATGGCAATAGCGAAAGGTACACAGACATGCATACATGCTTTCAGGGATATAGTGAGGCTTACAATAGAGAAATGTGAATGGTTGTTGCTTTGTATTTGGCTAGGCCAAACACCCTGAGTAGCAGTAGAATGGTAAAGCTGCAGAATAAAAGTGAGGTTTAAGACATGTTGGCTGAGGGATTAGTGAATATGCTAGTTTGTATGAGTCTCTGAAAAGGGACACTTCAAATATATCGCATAATTTTCGGTGTCTGCTTGTAATAGGAAGTGTGTTCTGTGAAGTTTTATGGTCTGCATGGTCTTGTGACTGAGGTATTTCTCTACTTGCACATGTATTCTTACACGTATTATGCATCTGATGATGCCAGATGTATAAAACACATGCATACGTCTAACTGTATATTTCTTTTACATATGATGCCACTAGGAAAAGGTGCAGACACACACATGCATGCAATGAGGAATATGGTGAGACTTACAACAGAGATATGCAAAAGATTGCTGATTTATATTTGGCTAGGCCCAATACTCTGAGTAGTAGTAGTAGAGTGGTGAATCTGCAGCAGAAAAGTGAGGTTTAAGACAGATTGGCAGAGGAATTAGTGATTATGCAACTTGGTATGAGTGTGTGGAAAGCTACACTTTGGGAAGTGCAGTCTACGAAGTTTTAAGGCCTGCATGGTCTTGTGACTGAGGTATTTCTCTACTTGCACATGTATTCTCAGACATATTATCCATCTGAAGAATGTAGATGTATAAATAACAGGGATATGTCTTTTTGTATGTTTCTTTTACATATGATGCCACTAGGAAAAGGTGCAGACACATGCATGCATGCTATGAGGAATATGGTGAGACTTACGACAGAGATATGCAAAGGTTTGCTGCTTTATATTTGGCTTGACCCAACACTCTGAACAGTAGTAGAATGGTGAAGCTGCAGCATAAAAGTGAAGTTTAGGACATGTTGGCAGAGGGATTAGTGATTAGGCTACTTTGTATGAGTCTGTGGAAAGGTTCACTTGAAATGCACTACATTATTTTCAGTGTCTGTTTGAAATGGGAAGTGCAGTCTGTGAAGTTTATAGGTCTGCATGGTCTTGTGACTGAGGTATGTTCTCTGCTTGTACATGTATTCTCACATGTCTCATGCATCTGAAGATTGTAGACGTATAAAACACAGGTGTACGTTCTATTTGTATGTTTCTTTTATATATGATACCACTAGCGAAAAGGTACAGAGACATGCATGCATGCTATCAGGACATTATGGTGAGACTTACAACAGAGATATGCGAATGGTTGCTGGCTTTATATTTGGCTATGACCCAACACTCTGAGTAGTAGTAGAATGGTGAATCTGCAGCATAAAAGTGAGGTTTATTAAGACATGTTGGCTGAGGCATTAGTGATTAAGCTACTTTGTATGAGTCTCTGGAAAGGTACTCTTCAAATATACCACATAATTTTCTGTGTGTGTTTGAAATTGGAAGTGCATTCTGTGAAGTTTTACGGTCTGTATTTCTCTACATGCACATGTATTCTCTCACGTATTATGTATCTGAAGATGCTAGATGTGTAAATCACAGCTATACATCTATTTGTATATTTGTTTTACATATGATGCCACTAGAAAAAGGTGCAGACACATGCATGCAGGGTATGAGGAATAGGGTGAGACTTACAACACAGATATGTGAAGGGTTGGTGCTTTGTATTTGGGTAGGCCCAACACTCTGAGTACTAGTAGAATGGTGAAGCTGCAGCAGAAAAGTGAGGTTTAAGATATGTTGGTTAAAAGATTACTGATTAGGGTACTTTGTACAACTCTGTGGAAAGGTACAATTGAAATACACTGCATGATTTTTGGTGTCTGCTTGAAATGGGAAGTGCAGTCTCTGAAGTTTTAAGGTATGCATGGACTTGTGACTGAGGTATGTGTGTACTTCCATGTGTATTCTCATACAATTTATGCATCTGAAGATGCTAGATGTTTAAAACACAGGTATACATCTATTTGTATGTTTATTTTATATATGATTCCACTAGCAAAAGGCACACACAAATGCATACATGCTTTCAGGATTATGGTGAGAGTTACAACAGACAATTGCGAAGGGTTGCTGCTTTATATTTAACTAAACCCAACAGTGTAGGTGTTACTTTGAATTGGGAACAGCAGTCTGTGAAGTTTAAGGGACTTTATGGTGTTGTGAATGACGTATGTATCTATTTCTACATCTATTGTGTGATGTATTATGCATTTGAACCTGGTTCGTTTGGGTACTAGTAGAGAAACCCTTTAGTTCTGCTCTGTTATTCTGTTGCAGAGATTGTGATGTCTTCTGAATGAAGGAATTGTACAGTGTCTGACATAGCTTGTTCAATACCCAGGTGCCATATTTTATGAGCAGAAATGAGTACATACACTTTTTTTTACACAAATTTAGATAGCATGCACTCTGACATGTTACTGTTTAAACGAGTGTGCTCTTATCATAGGTTTGAGAATATGTAAAGTTTAATATTCTTATTATTTACGTGTTATGGAGACATTTGCAATATAATTGAAAGTATTTGTTTATTTATTGATTTGAATATTTGTATATAATTATTTTAAAAATATAAAATTATTTTTAGAAACTATTTAAACTTTTCTTTTTTTTCAGATATTTACATTTATTGGTAAGAAAAATTGAGTATGGCAAGACAAGATCAAAAGAGAAGACAAGAAAAAAGACAGTACTATTTAAAGGAAAGAGAAAAGTGGAAATTACATGAAGTGCAAAATGTTACACTGAAGAAAAAGACTTCTGGTAAGACAACTAAAGAGTTTGTTAAAAGACTTTTAAAGAATGTAAAGAATTTTCAAAAAGTGGAAAAGAGAAAGGAAAGTTCAACAACAAATCGGAAGAAAACGAAAAAGGACATAATAATAGAAAATCATGTTATGGGAAAACAATCCATGTTGGAAGAAGGCTGAAAGAATATAAAGAGATAAGGAAGAGAATATATAGAAGTAGAGAACTACAAAATGTATTGAAAGATTGCAAAAAATATAAAAAGATATCAGTAGTTTATAAGAAAAAGCAACAGATTGAAAGTGTAGTAGAAAAAGCTTTGAAGTAAAAAGAAAATTATTTATATTAATATTGAAGAGAATGAAAACATTGGATAAAACAATGCTGTTCATGAAAGAGAAAAGCAAAAGAAAAAGACTGGTTAATAGAAGTAACTTTTGTAAATTTTTTACTGTTGAAAGGAAGCACACTTCTAGTACAGAGCCTTTCCTTAATGAAGAAAGCTATTTTCAACAAAACACATTAGTTCATGCAGTTGATACTAGTGGTCGATGCTATGAGATGAAAGATGGTTGCCCCATTCCAAAAGAAAAGATGGTTCCTAGGAATGTGGAAGAAGTAATAGCTGAAGAAGTTCCAGGGAGGCGTACACAAGCTCCGGTATATAAGTGGGATTGTAGCAGTATTTGTAGTATTCGACAGGAATCTATTGACATATTGCGAATTTTTATACGAGGATATGTCCAAAAAGTCTTAAACAGAAGATTAAGATGTTACAAGGACTAGATCCATTTAAAGTAAGAAAATATGCTAACTTGCAGGGTCATTCTCTAGCTTGTCTTTCAAGAAAAGTGTGTCAAAGTACTTTCCATCATTTAAGAATGTTGGCAGTACACCACTCAGAAATGCGTAAATTAGTAAGGAGACTCTACTATATGATGTCCTTCATTATCTTCAAGTGAAATGAACACAGCTCTTTTGCATGGTTCAGTATCGGATGTAAAAAAAGTTTGTGATGATATACAGTTTCGTTTCTTTGGTTCACAAGAGGAGTGTAGAGAAAGTGAGAGCTGGATAAGTGTAGGTGTTGAAGAACAGGTGGAAGATATTAGTACTGACAAGTGTGCAGAAGAAATTACAAAGTTTAAGATAGTTTCATCTGAAAAACCAAACTATGGGGTCTATTATGATGGCGGTCGGATGTCCACCGCCAGGCCGGCGGTGGCGCCCCTGGACCGGCAGTGGACATCTGCCCGCGATCGCAACCAAGAAAACCGCTGGTCAAATTAGGATGGCGGTGGTGACCGCGGCGGTGGGAAATTCCGACCGCCGCTTTTCTGCCGGTTGCCATCCGCACTCCTGCCTGGCGGATGGAGCAGGACCGGGATAATGGTGGTGGTGCAGAGCAGGCTCCGCCGGCAGGATTATGATGCCGGCGGTAGCCAGCCTTTCCTCAGCGGTCAAACCACCATGGAAAGGCATGCGGAGGTTGTATTCCGGGGGCCCGTTGCGGGCCCCAGTGTGTTGGGGGTGCACTGGGGGGTACCCATGGTCCCCCTACATTTCCCTGTACCAGGTGGCAGGCACTGTGCAGTGCCTGCCACGCAGTCCATGGAAATGCAGGACATGCTCCTTTCGGCATCGCGGCGGTGCTGCGGGCAGCAGCAACCGCCGCAATGTTAAGGCCCGCGATCAGACCGCCGTGGTTGGATTTCGAGCGCGGGTCATCGTAATCTGACCGGCGGTGATGTCGCGGTCCATGCGGGCGGTCTTTTCCCGCTACCATGGCTGTCGGGGAGGTTTTCCGACCGCCATCGTAATAGGCCCCTATGATTGTATTTGTTGTCGACATACTCACTATAAAAGTCAAACTAGGAATGTTGATCTATATTTAAAAAGTGAAAAGGAAAACAATGATAAGTGGGAGCAATTTGGTGATTATTTGTTGGTGGAAGGCTGTTTTAAGTTGGCTACTGAACAACGTATTTGTAAATATTGTTACAACAAATTAGAAGAGAATAAAATGCCAGCTAGAGTTGTACATAACAACTTAGAGTTGGTAGCTATTCCTCCGGAACTGGCAGATTTAAATGCATATGAGTCCATTCTTATTCAATCTGTGCACCCGTTTCAGGCTATAGTTCATATGGAGCCTAAAACAGGTAAGCTGCCTCCAACAGATTAACAAAGAGGTCTGAAAGGAAGAGTTGTGTACTTACCTTTAGATTTTAAGAAAAATATTGAAATTGTTGGTATAGACAGGGAGGAAAGTGAGCCTGTAGTTATTCTAGTTAATGGTGTACCGACAAAGAGTCGGCAAGAGTTTGTAGATGTTAACAAACTTCAAAAGCCTACATTATATCTGGTACAGAATAATATTTGTTATAAGAATGTAAATGTTGATAAACAGGAAATATGTTTAGAAGGTGAAACAGAAATTTCAAGTGGCCAAATAGAAAAAGTGGACAAGTCCAGGAGTGAAGAGATTTATGAACATTACACAATACATCCTCTACATTCAAAAGAAATGATAGGAAACAGTATTGAATTATTTCAAATGAAAAAAGCAAAGGGAACTCCCATGAGTGAATAGGAAAAAAGTTTAGAAGCTCGTTGTTTTCCACAGTTATTCCCCAGTGGAGAAGGTGGACGATTTGATGAGCAACCTGTACAGATTCCAGCTTCAGAATTCCACTCGACAAGATTGTACTCTGAAGATCCAAGATTTTGACAGTGTATTCCATATATATTTCATCTTCTGTTTGAAAGTGATTTGTCTGCACTTTCATATGCAGTGAACCACATATTATAAAACAGGAGTTCATCTTCCACATGTTTCTGCAAAAGAATTCATGGACAAAGTTCAACAAAAGATGAACATTTAGAATCTCAGTTAATTGATTTGATGGCGTGTCAACG